>CM038674.1:436344495-436944495 GCA_021605145.1 Aegilops bicornis | reverse complement strand
TTGAAATCCCGGTTCTAAGCCGTAAAGCATGGTGCACTAAACTATCAAGTATTCATCGTACCGAGCTTTTGTCAAATGTTCATAATGTCTGCATCTGCTCCTGCAATAGGTCTGTCACCTAGCGGTGCATCAAGGACATAATACTTCTGTGCAGCAATGAGGTTAATCCTCATATCACGGACCAAGTTCGCATCATTGCTACTAACATCTTTCAACTTAGTTTTCTCTAGGAACATATCAAAATAAAACAGGGGAGCTAAACGCGAGCTATTGATCTACAACATAGATATGCTAATACTACCAGGACTAAGTTCATGATAAATTTAAGTTCAATTAATCATATTACTTAAGAACTCCCACTTAGATAGACATCTCTCTAATCATCTAAGTGATCACGTGATCCAAATCAACTAAACCATAACCGATCATCACGTGAAATGGAGTATCTTTCAATGGTGTACATCATTATGTTGATCATATCTACTATATGATTCACGCTCGACCTTTCGGTCTGAGTGTTCCGAGGCCATATCTGCATATGCTAGGCTCGTCAAGTTAAACCTGAGTATTCTGCGTGTGCAAAACTGGCTTGCACCCGTTGTAGATGGACGTAGAGCTTATCACACCCGATCATCACGTGGTGTCTGGGCACGACGAACTTTGGCAACGGTGCATACTGTGGAGAACACTTTTATCTTGAAATTTAGTGAGAGATCATCTTATAATGCTACCGTCAATCAAAGCAAGATAAGATGCATAAAAGATAAACATCACATGCAATCAATATAAGTGATATGATATGGCCATCATCATCTTGTGTTTGTGATCTCCATCTCCGAAGCACCGTTATGATCACCATCGTTACCGGCGCGACACCTTGATCTCCATCGTAGCATCGTTGTCGTCTCGCCAATATTATGCTTCTACGACTATCGCTACCGCTTAGTGATAAAGTAAAACATTACAGGGCGATTGCATTGCATACAATAAAGCGACAACCATATGGCTCCTGCCAGTTGCCGATAACTCGGTTACAAAACATGATCATCTCATATCATAAAATTTAGCATCATGCCTTGACCATATCACATCACAACATGCCCTGCAAAAACAAGTTAGACGTCCTCTACTTTGTTGTTGCAAGTTTTATGTGGCTGCTACGGGCTGAGCAAGAACCGTTCTTACCTACGCATCAAAACCACAATCATAGTTTGTCAAGTTGGTGCTGTTTTAACCTTCGCAAGGACCGGGCGTAGCCACACTCGGTTCAACTAAAGTTGGAGAAACTGACACCCGCTAGCCACCTGTGTGCAAAGCACGTCGGTAGAACCAGTCTCGGCGTGGCGTCTGGCGTAATGTCAGTCCGAGCCGCTTCATCCAACAATACCGCCAAACCAAAGTATGACATGCTGGTAAGCAGTATGACTTATATCGCCCACAATTCACTTGTGTTCTACTCGTGCATATGACATCTACGCATAAAACCTGGCTCTTATACCACTGTTGGGGAACGTAGTAATTTCAAAAAAAATCCTACGCACATGCAAGATCATGGTGATGCATAGCAACGACAGGGGAGAGTGTGTCCACGTACCCTCGTAGACCGAAAGCGGAAGCGTTAGCACAACGCGGTTGATGTAGTCGTACGTCTTCACGATCCGACCGATCAAGTACCGAACGCACGACACCTTCGAGTTCTGCACACGTTCAACTCGATGACGTCCCTCGAACTCTGATCTAGCCGAGCTTTGAGGGAGAGTTCCGTCAGCACGACGTCGTGGTGACGATGATGATGTTCTACCGATGCAGGGCTTCGCCTAAGCATCGCTACGATATTATCGAGGTGGACTATGGTGGAGAGGGGCACCGCAGACGGCTAAAAGATCTAAGAGATCAATTGTTGTGTCTCCAAGGGGTGCCCCCTCCCCGTATATAAAGGAGTGGAGGAGGGGGAGGGCCGGCCCTCTCTATGGCGCCCAGGAGGAGTCCTACTCCCACCAGAGTAGGATCCCCCTTCCAAGTAGTAGGAGTAGGAGTCAAGGAAAGGGAGAGAAGAGAAGGAAGGAGGGGCGAGCCCCCCCTAGTCCAATTCGGACTAGGCCTTGGGGGGCGCCCAGCCTCTCCTCTCTCTTTCCCCTAACGCCCAATAAGGCCCATATACTCCCCGGCGAATTCCTGTAACTCTCCGGTACTCCGAAAAATACCCGAATCACTAGGAACCTTTCCCATGTCCGAATATAGTCGTCTAATATATCAATCTTTATGTGTCGACCATTTCGAGACTCCTCGTCATGTCCCCGATCTCATCCGAGACTCCGAACTACCTTCGGTACATCAAAACACATAAACTCATAATATAACCGTCATCGAACTTTAAGCGTGCGGACCCTACGGGTTCGAGAACAATGTAGACATGACCGAGACACGTCTCTAGTCAATAACCAATAACCAATAGCGGAACCACATAACAACATGCGTTGTTCCCTTTGCCATCGGTATGTTACTTGCCCGAGATTCGATCGTCGGTATCTCAATACCTAGTTCAATCTCGTTACTAGCTAGTCTCTTTGCTCGTTCCATAATGCATCATCCCGCAACTAACTCATTAGTTACAATGCTTGCAAGGCTTATAGTGATGTGCATTACTGAGTGGGCCCAGAGATACCTCTCCGACAATCGGAGTGACAAATCTTAATCTCGAAATACGCCAACCCAACAAGTACCTTCGGAGACACCTGTAGAGCACCTTTATAATTACCCAATTACGTTGTGACGTTTGGTAGCACACAAAGTGTTCCTCCGGTAAACGGGAGTTGCATAATCTCATAGTCATAGGGACATGTATAAGTCATGAAGAAAGCAATAGCAGAATACTAAACGATCGTGTGCTAAGCTAACGGAATGGGTTAAGTCAATCACATCATTCTCCTAATGATGTGATCCCGTTAGTCAAATGACAACTCATGTCTATGGCTAGGAAACATAACCATCTTTGATCAATGAGCTAGTCAAGTAGAGGCAAACTAGTGACACTCTGTTTGTCTATGTATTCACACAAGTATTATGTTTCCGGTTCGTACAATTCTAGCATGAATAATAAGCATTTATCATGAAATAAGGAAATAAATAATAATTTTATTATTGCCTCTCGGGCATATTTCCTTCACGAAGGTCTGAGGTAAACTACTCACACATCATCGCAGAGGCTATGGTGTTGATGTAGAAGCCCTCCGTGATCGATGCCCCCTTCGACGGAGCTCCGGAAAAGGCCCCAAGATGGGATCTCACGGGTACAAAAGGTTGCGGCGGTGGAATTAGGTTTTTGGCTCCATCTCTAGTAGTTTGGGGGTACGTAGGTATATATAGGAGGAAGAAGTACGTCGGTGGAGCAACATGGGCCCCACGAGGGTGGAGGGCGCGCCTGGGGGGGTAGGCATGCCCCCTACCTCGTGCCTTCCTGGTTGATGTCTTGACGTAGGGTCCAAGTCCTCTGGATCACGTTCGTTCCAAAAATCACGTTCCCGAAGGTTTCATTCCGTTTGGACTCCGTTTGATATTCTTTTTCTGCGAAACTCTGAAATAGGCAAAAACAGCAATTCTGGGTTGGGCCTCCGGTTAATAGGTTAGTCCCAAAAATAATATAGAAGTGTATAATAAATCCCAATAATATCCAAAACAGAATATAATATAGATGGAACAATAAAAAATTATAGATACGTTGGAGACGTATCAAGCATCCCCAAGCTTAATTCCTGCTCGTCCTCGAGTAGGTAAATGATAAAAAAGCAGAATTTTTGATGTGGAATGCTTCTTGGCATAATTTAAATGTAATTCTCTCAATTGTGGTATGAATATTCAGATCCAAAAGGTTCAATACAAAAGTTTAATATTGACATAAAAATAATAATACTTCAAGCATACTGACTAAGCAATTATGTCTTCTCAAAATAACAAGGCCAAAGAAAGTTATACCTAAAAAATCATATAGTCTGGCTATGCTCTATCTTCATCACACAAAAGTATTTAAATCATGCACAACCCCGATGACATGCCAAGCAATTGTTTCATACTTTTGATGTTCTCAAACTTTTTCAATCTTCACGCAATACATGAGCGTGAGCCATGGACATAGCACTATATGTGGAATAGAATGGTGGCTGTGGAGAAGACAAAAAAAGAGAAGATAGTCTCACATAAACTAGGCATATCAACGGGATATGGAGATGCCCATTAATAGATATCAATGTGAGTGAGTAGGGATTGCCATGCAACGGATGCACTAGAGCTATAAGTATATGAAAGCAAAACAAAAGAAACTAAGTGGGTGTGCATTCAACTCGCTTTCTCACGAAGACCTAGGGCATTTTGAGGACGCCCATCATTGGAATATACAAGCCAAGTTCTATAATGAAAAATTTCCCACTAGTATATGAAAGTGATATCATAGGAGACTCTCCATCATGAAGATCATGGTGCTACTTTGAAGCACAAGTGTGGTAAAAGGATAGTAACATTGTCCCTTCTCTCTTTTTCTCTCATTTTTCGGTCCTTTCTCTTTTTTTATGGCCTTTCTTTTTTTTTAGTCCGGAGTCTCATCCCGACTTGTGGGGGAACCATAGTCTCCATCATCCTTTCTTCACTTGGGACAATGCTCTAAAAAAATGATGATCATCACACTTTTATTTACTTACAACTCAACAATTACAACTCAATACTTAGAACAAAATATGACTCTATGTGAATGCCTCCGGCGGTATACCGGGATATGCAATGAATCAAGAGTGACATGTAGGCCCACAAGTGTGTGGCAGAGAACTTATAGCCCATTTGCGATTTGCAAGAATGTACAGCCCATTTTTGAATTCTAATGGAATTTTACTACAACCCATTTACAGTTTGTTAAACGTACAACCCATATTCTAGCTAGGACAACGATTAATAATTTCAACCAGCCGTTCAAAACAGAATTTAATAAAATTTCCCACATTTTGATTGGATCCGAAATATTTTTATCCCAAAATTTCTAGTCATATTAAATACAATTTCAATATAAATTTGTATTACGTAAAAATTCCAACAAAACATTGCGCGCGCAACAATTATTGAAATTAAAAATTTCAAAATCCAAAAAAAATTATAAACTAATTACGTGTTTGGTGCATTTTTTTACTGCCCAGTTTTTATAATGACATCCCATTTATTATTTCTTAAACCTCATTTTCTCGTTAAGCCTAATGCATCCCTCCTTGGAAAGATTTGCAGCCCAGCGGGGTGGAGAATAACAACTCGACCTTGCCTGGGTATTCCTCAAAAAAAAGTATAGCTGGGCTAGCCATTTTGTGCTTGAAAAATATTAATATCTGGGCTGGATATCTGGCCTGGGCTAGACGGGCCATAGCCGGCCCAGTTAATACCCTGCTCTCCTCTGAACAACAACGAAAACATCGCTCAAGAAAAACTCTTAAGTGCTCACACCTCAAAAACACAAATACTGCTCAAGCTGCTTGGTCCCAGCTGTCGGCCGCTCCTTGTGCAATTATCTCGTTTATTGACTACATAGGTTGACAATGGTGTGGGACCGTGATGGTGATGTCAGGAAACCAGGAGGAAGAAAAATATATATTATAGTTGTATATAATAAGGAGGCACTTGAGTACGTGTGGCTATGGCCCTGGTGTGTCCCCACTATCATCCTCTGCAAGTAAAGTCATCTCCTCGTTCCTCATGTCCGTTGACCATGTTGACAACACGATACGGCGGCGCCACGGCGAGCGCAAAAACTCGAAGGACGATGGAGGGGGCCTCGCGGGCCCTACGGATGGTCTGATACAACGCCCGCTGCTCATTCGGGAAGCCAGGATCATAGGGCCACATGTCCACGACGGCATTGTAGTTCGCTTGTTCACCGGTGCTCATTGAGGAGACGGAGGTTGCAGCACAGGTCCTTTGCGCTGGTAGTTGTTCCGCCATTAGGGCGTCGAAGTGCGACCGCAGCTGCTCTATGGTGAACACGGCATGAACCGGCTTGGACAGTGGCGTCGGCTCCTCGTCGGAAGCTACGTCCATCGTCTTATTGTCCACGCTCAGCTCGGCGAGCCAGCATGTCCGGCTGCTAGACCGACCCGCTGCCAAGCACGAGTCTGACTGCCGTGGCCCACCCAAACTGCTTCCCTCGCACGCGCGCGCTTTCCGCCCGAAACGGTCAGCGCAGCCCGCCCCGATTCCCGATGCAGGCGATTGCTCTGCCTTCAAATGACACAAGTGTCATCCGTCCGTCTGCCGCCCACATTAATGATACGCGGTTGCCGAGGCGGCTACTCCGGCGCCACACGTCCGTTCCTCCGCCACCCACCATTGCTATATAAACTGCTGCGCCGGCCATAGCTGCAGTCATCCGCCTCCATTCCCTTTCTCATGTCCACACCACTACTGCCCACCATGGCTTCCTCGCGCTCCAGCGCTCTTCGGGACGGGCAGACGACGGACCACAAGGAGATGGCAGCCATTGCTGCCGACTGGCTGGCCGGAAGGCAGCCGGAGGACGACGACGTCCCAATGGATAACATGGTAGTTAATGATCCGGCACCAACCCTCTCCTCCGTGCCATCCTCGCCGGTGCATTGCACCATGACCATCGGCGAGGCCCGTGCCCAATACATGGACACGGTGAGGCAGAAGCGCGAGGAGCAGTTCTGGGAAGCGTAGGCCGACACCGCCTACAACCACCATCTCCTCCAGGAGCACCTGCAGGCGGAGGAGCAGATCGCCGCGGAGCGGGCAGAGCAGGAGACGTTGCTCGACTCGTACCGTCCGCCCGCGAGGGCCGCCTCGAGCGCTGGCGGTACCGCATGCGGGTGGCGGAGGCTGCGGCCGCCTACAAAGAGGGCGATGAAGCGGGCGAGGTGTTGTTTGGCGAGACCGAGGATGATGCAGAGGACAATGCCGGCTCCGACAAGTCCCCGCTCCGCTGGCGTCGACGAGGCCCTGCACCGCCAACAATGAGGCAGAGGACACTGCCCGCTCCGCTGAGGCCCCGCCCCGCCGGCACTGAGGCAGAGGACCTCGCCGGCTTCGGCGAGGCCCTACTCCGCCGAGGCCCCGCCCCACCAACAATGAGGCAGATGACATCGCCGGCTCAGCCGAGGCCCCACCCTGCCGGCAACGATGGGGAGGATTTCCCCCGCTCCGCCGAGGCGCCGCCCCGCCGGCAGTGAGATAGAGGACATCGCCGCCTCCGTCGAGGCCCCGTCCAACTGCCAACGAGGTCGAGCCACACAGAAAACGAGGAAGAGTAGAACACGGTAGGTCGCCGCCGCTTGGGTCCAAGTAAGGCCACCGCTTCTACCCTCCGGTTTAAGCCAAGCTAGGCGGGTTGACCATTGACATCCGATTAGCTTCTTGGCGTGGACGTGGAGTCGGAGAGCTATGTTGGAGAAGGACGCTGCTTCGGTTATTTAACTGGTGGTGCAGTTGGGTCACTGACACGTGGGCCCAACATGCATCTGGGCCACATGTAAATTACGCGACTGCACCTGCAGTTAAGTCACTGAAGCTCAGTCTGCTGGATAATAAGCTTCTATTCGGTTCAGCCGGACACAGGTGGGTAGATTCGGTTAATTAATTATACCTCCAGCGCACCCCTTTTTAGTTGAAGAATGTACGAAATGTAATGAAATCCGCCATGTTTATATGAAATCCGACCATGTATGAATGAATTTAGTTCGATTAGATCGAATTCTCGTATCACTGGCATTGGATGAACATGCAAAACAATACGTACTAGGATTATTCCTAGGGTGATCACCTCGTTTGCAGCAGTTTTGCATGTACTCCATCCAAATCCTTTTTAGTCCAGATACAAGTTTTATGCGTAGTCAAAGTATCTCTACTTTGACCAATGTTTTAGAAAAAGTATGAACATTCACAATGTAAAATCAACTGACTTGAAAGAAATCTAATATGCGAAGTAAAAAGGAATAGAGGGAGTACAAAGAGTTTGAGCTGCTTTTTAGTGTTCCTGTACATTGCAATCAAACACACAGGCCTGGCAATTCATAGAGAACATTCAAAACAATCGATGATTATGCATCTCAGCGATTCACATGTCAGAGCCAATATTTACTTCACAACTAAACAGTAAAGAACAATCGATCGATGCTGCTGACAGCAAAGGGCGTGCCATTCGAAAATACCAAACGCATGTCTTCTTGCTAACATTAATAAGCAAAATTTGACAAGGTTGTCCCATTCCAAAATGTCAAATGCGTGTTGTTTTGCGTACATCAATGGGCAAACTTTGACAAGGTTTTCTCATTCCAAAATATCAAATGCCTATGATTGTGGAATGGGCAGGGTTTGCCATCAGTTCGGACATTGACATGGCACCTCGTGCTAAATAAACCAGCTGTTCTTTTTGTGCAGTTCCACCAAAATCAACCAAATTTGCGCGTAGCTTGTTTGATTTCGCATTTATATGTTGCAACGCCTTGAACATATCGGCAACTCCTTTCTTGTGGTGGAAATGAATAACTCGATGTATTCATGAACATTTTGTGCAGTTCCCATTGAAATCAAGCTGAGCACCCCTGTTTGCACAAATACAAAATAAGTGATTAGTATAAAGCAAACTGTACTATGAATTGACAGTTTAAACAGGCACCTACATGGTCCATGTAGAGCACACTTTAAAAAAATGGAACTCACTGGAAAGAATCTTAGAACAACATTGTACTTGCGCTTCACAGCAAAAAAGATGGAGATCTGTCAGTCCTTCCGAGCTGAAGTTAGTTTTCTCTTGTGGGGAGTAATGTAACCATCCTTCAACTGCTCCTTCTGATGAGAAGATAGAAAGGGCTTCTTCATCCTGGCATAATTGGAACTAGTCACTTCACGTACTCCATATTCTTCTTCAGAGGAGGATGTTCATGTTGTGCAAAGACAAGAGGGCAACTAAATGCTAGTATCCCTTTTTGCTCAAAAAAAGGAAAGGAATTATTTAAAACAGCACAGATGAAGCACTTCTCAAGGACAATACCACTTTCTCATGACAGTATCTAAACAGTAGCACAACACCAATAGAGATGACAAAGCTCAATCATATGGATGAAATCCGTGGGCGAGTAACAACCTTTGTCAGGAGGCTTATTGTGTAGAGCATACAGATCAAACACTTCTTCGGAACCATCTGTTGTTATCTACTGTGGTTTCCATGCTTACTATATACTCCTCGATTAGTTTAATGTTTCCAACATCTTCTTGTGCAGTTCCACTAAAATATATGGTATCTTCAAAGAAGATCCCTGTTTACACAAGTAGAGATAATTACATATTACATTAAGAGTGGCATCAAATTAGCGGCCAAAAAATTGCTCGTTCCAGCCATAGCAATAAATTAAGATGCAAAACTATATCATTAATTGTGTCATCACAGTTCTAGTGCTTCATTACAACACCGGGAGTTGATTTTTGTTTTTCTTCTGCTTGTTCTTCCCCTTCATCACTTGGTTCAATAACAGACAAGCTTCGCCTTCAATGTAAGATTTGGCATGTCAATTAGGGAGCACAAGTATAGCACTAAACAAAGATGTTAATTTTCTGATGAAAGTGGCAAAATACGGCCAAAAGTTGTGTAATATCCTTATCTTACCTCAATGGGATATTACGATGCACATACAGATTGGAAGTCTTGTCTCCATTTGTGCAGTTCACTAAAATCAAGCAACATTATCGTACAAGTAGCACAACATATGAAAGCACACTGCACAATCATGTGAAAGAAGGCTAGTACTGACCTCTCATGATGCGGAATTCAAACAATTCACAAGAAAAAGACCTGAACCAAATTTGCCAACACGGATAGGAAGTAAGATCTCCTCTTGTGCAGTTCCACTAAGATCAAGCAATCAAGCAACGTTGTCGGTGTGACATTTTGGTTGAACTGCACAAAACACTCTTCAAACAAAAGTGTTTTGTGCAGTGCAACAAAAGGTAACAATAGCAATGAGGTGAAGTAGATAACCCTGTTTACACAGAGGTGCAAAGGAAACAACAAGTGGTCAATAAGCATGGATGACACAGAAGCCAACAAAAAGAAGCATCTAACTTATCTAATTGGGAAATAAAGCAAGACAGTAGCATTTCTCAAACGGTGGCATTGATTCATATTAACAGAGACATTATATTAACAATAAAATTTGTTAAACATGTAATTTGCTTTTAACTGTGGCATTGCATCAATTTTCCAGCGGCATTATTAATGGGTGTTTGTTTACATGGACTTTTTGGTGTCTGGACTAAAAAAAGTCCCTTTCAGTCCCATCTAAACCAAATAGGAGGGACTTTTAGGGACTAAAAGTGGGCATTTGGGACTAAAGAAAGAAGACCCCGAGGGAGAGTCTTTTGGGACTTTTTCCAAGAGTTGCCCCTACCCTGCATCGCACCTTATCTCTATTAGTTCATTACTAGGGGAAACATGGTATTTTAGCATGTCATTTAATAACCTCTAGTCCATGTATAGTCCTTGGAACCAAGCAGGTAGGGACTAGGGACTTTTTAGTTGGGAATAAAAAAAGTCCTAGGACTTTTTAACCAAACAGGGCCTTAGATTAACAACAACTAAATGGGTGATGCACAGTCTGTTGCAACAAAGAACAAACAACCAAGGAGCATATTTGTGTTGGTCCCAGTTTTGTTATCTTTAGACACCTTTCCCTATGTGAGCGCAGGAAATCTAGTCCTGCTGAAACTCTACAGCCTTGTCCCCCGAAACAAAAAGATCAGTTCATTACAGATGTGCGTACTGCGTCTGTCATTGTTTTTCCTTTTCGACCAACATAGGTGCTGGATAGCCAGTCTGTACTAGTACTTTCCCCCCTTCCTTTCCAATTTGAACCACGTCCTAGATTCATGGTATACAACTTTCCCCACTACTTTCCCCCCTTCCTTTCCTATTTGAACCACGTCCTAGATTCATGCTATACAACTTTCCCCACTACTTACCCCCTTCCTTTCCTTTTTGAACCACATCCTAGGTTCATGTGATACAACTTTCCCCACTACTTTCCCCCATTCCTTTCCTCTTTTAACCATGTCCTAGATTCATGCTATACAACTTTCCCCATTACTTTCCTGTTTGATCCAACACCAAGATTAAAGTGCAGAAGCGGAAAAAGCCCACATGCAGCTAGAGCAATGCATGTGGAATAAGTAAATTATACCTTAAGGTTCTTGGGGTGTGTTTCAGTGGGCGACCGGAGGCCATTCTGCCCACACTATGTACGGTGGCGAGGAAGAAGGGGTCGGAGGCCCTCCCTCGCCGCCGCTGGGTGAAAGAGAACAGCTGCGCCGGTAGTGGATTCCCTCCCTCGCCGACGGCGACAACGTTAAGCCTCCTTCCCTTCCCGGCAGACGGATCCTGCCGGCTCTTGGACCAGCAGTGAGGGGAGAGGGAGAGGCCAACAAAGTCTTGTTTAGATCTAGAGAGGGTAAGAGAATGTGAAGAGAGCAACTACAAGCGCTGAGGCTCCAGCGTGTATATATATAGTGGAGAGAGAGTGTGAAGAGTGCAAACCCTAGAAAACAAGCGCCGAGGCCGAGATCGTATAGCTTCGTATCCATCCATTTTGACCAGTCAAAGAATCCTCCTGGCACCACCCCAGATCACTTTCTCTCTCTGTTATGCGGGGCCTACCTGTCATTGGGTGGAAGAAAGAAGTCGAACAAAAGCAAAATTATGCTCAAGTGTGGTTATCGAATCCGAGACCTCTAGTTCGATGAGCGAATAGGCTAACCAGCTACACCACCCTCACGTTATGTTTAATGAGAGGAAAATAACTTTTTATACATTCCTGCATTCGTGTGACAAGCATGCCATGTTTTTGTCGTGGGAGTCATTGGGATTTAAATCATAATCGTGTCATGTGGCTTTGGTGGTAAGGTCTTTTGGGATTTAAAGCAGTGTTGGTAGTACAGAAATAATGCAGCCTTAGTCACCTTACCTCTCTCCACGTAGTACGTTGGGTCCCACCAGTCAGAGGGTGAAACAAACAAATTAATAAGAAAAATGTTAGTACGCGAAATACAAATTAATATAATTTTTTGTGACATGCATGAACATTTTGTTAGTTCAATCTATGGTCAAAATTTGACACGAAATACAATAGGGACCAATAAACCAGGACGGAGGTAGTACGCGAAGTTTGCCATCTAAGCGAGCCGATCTGGCTCTCCTGAGCTAGCAAGGTTTTTCTAGCCCACCCAAGCTACCTCGCCCACAAAAGCTAACATATTTTAACAGTTCCAAACGCCTAACCTTGCCCGGCTAGGCTATAAACAGTTCTTGCTAAGGATCCAAATGATCCCTAAGTAACTCGTACAACATTCCTATTCTATGAACCTGTGTGCGCGTGCGTGTGTGTGTGTGTGTTTAACAGCATGTGTGTGTTAGAGAGAGCGACACGTCGACCTACTCCTACAGAGAGATGGTGTGTAGTGTATGATTTAGCCGCGAGAGTCGGTGCATCCTCTCATTTTCGGGCGTCCAGTCGGGATAGGCGGACTGCTGCCACGCCCGCTCCTGACCAGCCTGGCCCACCCAAAGCCCCTCCATCGCCCGCTCGCGCTTCCTGCCTGAAAGGGTCATCCCCGCTCCAAAGAATCGGTGCCGCATTCATGCACGCGCAGAGCGGACGCAACCTCTCACTAGCGCATGCGTTGAAGAGAGAAGCGGATTCAAGAGTGATGGTTGCTTTGTCTGTCCAACTTACTGTTGGGTCTATGTGATTTGACTTGGTCATTATTACTGAGGTGGTAGGACTGCTGGATATCCCACGCTTTTAGCGGAAGGAGGTACTACTAGATTACAATTTTCTCCATTGTTACAGCGGAGGAGTGCGAGAGCAGTGAAAACACGCAGGCTCAGTGATTACATGGCCCACCTCACATTATCACCATATTTTCTGGACACCGTGTGACACCTAACTCTTTACATAGTTCTAGTATAGTACGTACTGTAATTTATCAGCGAGATAAATTTGTACAATGCTATGAAGCTTCCAGCTTCTGTTTCATGTATCTTGCGTCCAAGGTTGCCCGTTGCAACATTTCATCAAATACAAACAAGACTAGCATGCATGCTATTGCATCTCAATGATTGACAAATCATAGCCAATATGTACTCCCTCCGTTCCAAAATAAGTGTCTCAACTTTATGCAAACTTTAGTACAAAGTTGTACTACTACTAAAGTTGAGACTTATTTTGGAGCGGAGATGCCTAAAGAAAAATGATCCATGCAGTCCCTAGCCCTTGAACCATAAACCCTAACCAGGCTTTTAATTTCTTTGGCAACGTTGGAGCTTCCGAATAAATGATGTTTGCAAACCTTTGACCCTCGGATCATTTTGTGCAGTTTCACCAAAATCGAGATGAGCATCCATGTGGCAAAGAAATTGAAGAAGCGTGGTTAGAATAAGATTATTGGTACTAGTTAATGAGACATAAATTCATCACAAATACAGTACGTAGAAGCCAGTAGAGGTATGTGCGGGGCAAAGAAGTAGAGAAATATCCACATGGAGTGATGTGGGCAATTTGGAGGCGATGGTGCAAGCTGGCTGTAAAGGAAGTTGTACCTGAGGGACGTCGGGACGTAGCTCAACCTAGAGGAGGGCGGCAGGAGGCGGCAACTCCCACGTCGCGGCAGTGAGCAAGGGACGAAGGCAACCTCACCGGCTTTGTGAGAGAGAACGGCGGGACCCCACCGGGCGCACTACTAGGAAAATGCCTGTTAGTGGCGCACCTATTTTGGCCATTAATGGCGCACTATAGGTGCGCTACTATCATCACGCCACTAGTAACAAGTACTAATGGCGCACCCCTGGTGCGCCATTAGTATACCAGATAATAGTGGCGCACCTGGCAGTGCGCCATTACTATGTCCAACAGTGCGCCATTACTATGCCTCCTAGGGGGCCATATTTACCTTCACCTATGCCCCAAGTGCGCCATTACTATGCCCCATAATGCGCCACTGGTATTTAGCCCTGGTGCGCCACTAATGCTCAACAAGGTGCGCCACTACTATGAATATTAGGATTTTTTTTCTTTCTGATATTTGCACAGGTTACAAAATATATTACAGCATAGAATATAAATAGCAGATTTATCGAATACAATAGAAGATTAGTCTCCAAATACAATTCATCATATTATTCTTCGAATTCAAAATACCGAACAAAGTTAGAACATTACAAGTCTCGAGACCGTGAGTTGCGAGTTTGTCTTCACATTACAAGTCGATATCTAAACTACCATCACATAGAAGAGAGCTGCGGTCATGATGAGCATCATTGCGATGAAACTGGTCTTCATCCGGTTCCTCCTCCGCTCCCTCCTCTCTCCCGCTAGATAGCGCGCGTATCTAGCTTCCGCCTCCACCCTAGTGGTGTACCCTTTGTAACTGTTACCGCTGAAACGGTGAACCTGTCTCCGACACTCCTCTCAGTCATCGTAGACTCCGGGAACCTTACCCTTGTACACGACATACGACGACATCTCTATAAACTAGACAAAACAAACGTTAGTAGCAATTCACAAACAACACATAAGAAATATATAAGTATGCAACAAAAGGATCGGAAGAGAAAAGCAACACATTAATAGCATGATTCATGGTCCTACTAATAAATAGCATCGATTACATATAAGTTGAATGAATGTCCAAACCAAAGAGACATACAAGTTCATTAAAGTTTAATTACAACATGAGCTAATCGATATTTCAGAACTACATAACATCACTACTTTCGACTCGACTCAGGGACCGGAGCATGGATGAAGCCGCCGTCTTTCGTGATGGTCATGAATGTGCGGTCGTTGTGAGCCTGCATTTGTAGCGTTGTTTCTATTTCACTGTTGGACGGTTGATATTTGAGGTAGAACTGCCCAGTGCGAAGGACATCTTGATGGATGATTTCCGCAAACTCCATTGGATGCGAAAGAATTCTTGTCTGAGGTCCGCGTCTGGATTGCCGACAAGCGTGCGGCCCAATCTTTGAGACTATTTGGTAGCGTAGGTGATTATGGTCCCGTCGATCTCCCGGATGTGATGGAGGCGTAGTAGGCATCCTTCGACCGCGGGCAGCTGCTTGTGAGGGGAACGTCGTTACGTGGGTGAACACGTGCTTGCCGTACCTAAAAATTGGCCTCCTGAACGTGCCTCCAGATTTGGCGTGGCCGGGGAGAACATCATCAAGAACTTTCTTGATATTTGTGTAGTCTTTCTTTGAATGACGGTCCGAGTCGAAATACATGGCCATGGAATAGCTCGGGCTTAAGAGGATGAGTGTGCAATGTGTGTCACTACACAAAACACGGAATGTTAGAAAAAAAAAAGAACGATCGAAATCTAAGAAATCATATGTTACAGGGCGGTGAGGGGATGACTTACTCGGGAAAGTAGGGCACGAGGAAGTTATCCTTATCTGGGTTCGCCAGAATAACGCCTTCGAGGTATGAACTTGCGACTTGCTTGTCCCCAGTGCTGCCCAAGATCTTGGCACGCATGGAGAAGGGGTCGACTATCACGATGTCCGGGGTCTTGTCTCTAATGATCCGCATCTCCATACTGAGCGAAAATAGCCGAACAAAGGTGTAGTGCAGCGGATGAAGGTTAAACATAGCGAAGATGTCATCAAACCGCAGGACGATCATACCCCCGATGGCGCTATTGACAAAGCCCTTGCCCTCTGGCACCTTGGCCACGAAAACCGGGTATGCCACATCATTCTCGGAGAGACGCTACTTCTCCAAAGAAAGAACACTGTCATGCAGACTCCGCATAACACTGGTTGCAGCATTGAGCAGATTAGTCAGTAGCATCGGCCTACCCGCCACATGCACCCTCCTCGAGATATCCTTAGGTGAAGGTGGCCCATCCTGAGCACAGATCATACTCGGTGCCGGCTGACTCGCACCCTTGTTATTCTTTCTTTTCCATCCCTTCTGCTTCTTCTGCTGTAATGGGATCGAGTTCTGCTCAGAGACCACCTTCTTGAGTGTGTTGGGGCTGATAATATTTCGCACCTCGGCTATCTGAGGCTTGGTGAAGGCGGCAGTGGGGCGTCTCCTCGAGAACTGAACGCCGCACGACGCCTTTTGAAATTGGGTTTCTCCATGTACCAGCTAGATCGCGATCGTCTTTTGCAGGGTTGGGTTCTTGAGAAGGAGGCCCCAAGAATTCGTCATCGTACCCATGTTCGTTGAAGTACTTATCGACGTTGGTAAATGTATCGTCGTTGTCGTCCGGATCCTATGCCATATGCATGTCCGGATCAGCTGATGGCGGTAGCGTTGCGGCGGTCTTGCCATGGCTTGGCACCAAAGACGACCGGGCGCCGTTGTTCGTGGGGTGGTGTCCCCGCCCCAAACGAATCTGGCTCTTGACCAAAGCATGGGCCAGCTGTCACGGTAGCCGAGGGTCATCACGTCATCTTCGTCGGCCCCGAAGTCGATCTGGAGGTAACAAGTCGTCGAAGCCCCACGACCAACCGGTTGAACCCTATACGATGGGTGGCATCGGATTACCGTGGAACACGCGGCTGCCCGGTTGAACGATTCTGGCCTTGGCGGCATCGATCAACTCGCCGTCCATGAAGTGCAGGAGAGTGCATGGAACGTCGGCGGTGCCCTGCGAAAACATGTAGGGCGTCAGGAATGCCTAGTCAAAGGCAAGGAGATGAAGTCATCGGCTGAGAGGCTTAGTTACCGTGATGGCGTCGAGCTCGGCTAATGTCGAGACACCGCCAACGGCGGGCATGCAAGTGACGGAGGGCACGCTTGCTGCCGAGGTGCCGGCCGGCGTATTCTTCCCACACCCGGGTGCATTAAGCTCCAATGCCGGTGCCGATGCCAGAGAAACCAATGCCGCCTCCGCCGGAGAAACCAATCGCACCGCCGGCGCGTTGTGCGAGTTGCTGCCCGTGAAGCTGGGAATCGGGGGCGGCCCCTGTTGGCCGCCCGCAATCCACGCCTGCAGCCCCTCAATCAAGGTAGGCACAATGGCGGTGATCATCGCTCCCAGTTGGTCTCGCACTTGCTCTTTGACTATCTCCGGAATCCGTGCCACTTGTGCCTTGAGTTCTTGAACCTCGCGCTCCTAGCTTTCCGAGCTGGTCTATCTCTCCTTTCGCCCAGCGGTATAGTATTCCAACCATTTCATGGACAAGCCTTTGCCGGCCACACGACCAGCTGACGATGGCTTACTGAGCTTATCCTTGTGTTTCATTACGTTTAACGCCCTATTTAAAGTGGTGTCCCAATGGGAGCTCTTAGACGACCCCGCGCTACTGCTTTCAGTGTCCTGCGGAAGGAACGTGAACCATTTAGAAATCTGGCTTCATTAATTAGAATGCAACCATATGGAGCTAATTACGCGGGGGGGGGGGGGGGGGTATTCCTTACCAGAACAAGATAAAGCGCCGTGGTATTAGGATCCAGGGTTAGCGCCGTTTTTACCCGGTCAATATTTTACCGGGCCCTGACATAGTTCCTGGTCTGCTTGTCACGGTATTTATCGAAGAGGGGCGGTAGGCCTTGCTCAGCATGCTCCGCGTCCTCCTTGTCCCATATAGGTTCCGCCACTCTGTAACCGCCGGGACCGAGTTTGTGGACCCCTAAGTTCAAGTCCCGCATATCTTTCCCCCAGTGACTTGATTCCATGTTTGCATTGCTCTCGCACTTGATCTTGAACTCCAGGTAGTCAGCTTCGCTGATCGAAGGATTTGTCTCCTTGATCTTCTCATAACGATCACCGTTTTCAATCCTTCTCTTCACCGCGGCTCTCCAAGTAGCCAGGGTCGTGCTCATCTTCGTGAGGGCGACACTATTCACTTTATTCCGTGAGAGGCGTGTGTTTGCAAAGTCACCGGGGAACTTGTATCATTCGTGCAGCTTCGTGAAGAGGAGGTTGTGCAAATTCCCTCGTTCATGATGCCTCAGGTTCTCGGTGTTGATCAAGACGGTGCTCCGGAGAATGCACCCGAGCTATCCCGCGTACCCCTTGACTAATTCTTTGGGCGCCGTTGGAAGCCCACTGGAGGACACTTCGGTAAATTACTCCTTGACGGTGCCGAGCACGTTCGGGCGCCAGTCCTTCCGTTGCCTCTTCGGTTGCCCTGCCATCTGTGCGTGCTCTACCATCATCAGTGATGGCATCCTCGGCGGCACCATCAGTGGTGTCATCCCCGACGCCACTAGGGGTTGTGTAGTCGGGTTCGGTGTCTTCCATGGCGTCCTCATAGCGGTGAGGGTCTTCCTCCATCTCCTGGGACAGCTCCCAGAATGCCTTGCCTGAACCGCCGGCCTCATCATTGTGGGCCGTGTTCGCTCTAAATAGGAAAAAAGTTTGGTCAAAAAGTTGGTTATTGTCAAGGAACAAGATCTCTAAGTTGACCAAATAACCTAATTCTCGAGGAATGTCGCCAAAAAGTTGGTTATTGTCAAGGAACAACTGAGAGATGTTTGTGATATTGCCAAGGTGTTTTGGGATGGAACCTGTTAGTGTGTTGTTGCTAAGGTCCAAGTCCACGTTCTCAAGGACCTCGTCTTTGCAGGCTAATTTTCTAGCTTGTAACACTGGGATTAGTAGCTTAATTAATCGACTAGTCGGTCGTATGGTGGTGTAATTAACTTGTTTTAACACTGGCCAGTCATGTGGAGTATACTAGCTCACTGGGTGCCCCTAAAGATACCCCGACCGTATCATTTGATTAATTAGTAAGTAAGCAATTAATCTAGCTAGCATTGCCATGCCATGCATCCACCTTGTTTTAATACTAAACTAATCCAAGGCCTCTTTCCAAAGCCACAACTCCTCTAAGTTCTCAAGATAACCTAGTTGTCGAGGGATGTGTCCAGAAAGTTGGTTGATGTCAAGATACATGCTGATTAATTTTTGTTTTGATTTGAGAATCATGCACCTTCTAGGTCAAGAAAATTGGGCATGACCTTTGCTAATTTTCTTGACCTAGGAGTGCCCCATTCTCAACCGAAACGGAAATTAATCAACATTTCAGGAGAAAGGGGTCATTTCATAATATCACAAGTAGCAGCAGCATCACTTGACAAAATCGCAAGTAGCAGCAGCATCACAAGTAGTACAACAACATCATCATCATCACAAGTAAATACACTTAATTGGAATAAAAGATCAAAAAACAGCATAAATTGGAAAACAAGCAATACTTCTAAAACCATACTTAAGTGATGTTGCACTAAACCAGAACAAGTTGATTCTACACTAAGTGATTCTACACTAAACCAGAACAAGTTGATGTTCAGTCAAGTTGATTTCAAACTTGACACATAAATAAAATTTGACATCAATGAAATTTAGACTATGAGTGCCTGCCCATGACATCTGCATGGTTCTCTACACCACACACCATCAACACTGCTAGCTACTCCTACTCGATCGCCCCAGATTTTTCCACGGACAGCAAGAATATCAACTTGAATACCATTGGTGTATTTCCTATTTTTACAAAGACCTTGCACAATTGACAATGATCTTCAGTAGCAGAGATTCAGAGTCATTAGTTTTGAGTGTACGTCGTGAAAAACTGTACATCTGATTATTTGGTCATTTTACTGCCCATTTTAAAAACATCTTAAACATCCTACAGGATGGTGTGAAGGAAATGATCACAAGATAGCACTAAATACTTCAACTTCCTCATCTATCTGCGGTTAACTTCCAACTTGGTAACCCATTTGGATCGAGAAAACAAGCACACAGAGCATCACTAAGTGGCACTAGTAGTACTATGGATGCACTAGTACACATTTTCCTAGCATACCGTAGAGTAAGGAGAAGAAAAATAAATCTAATCTTTCTATATGTGCCACTCAGACAGGATTTCAGATTGCACAACTTTCTGTCCCTTACTATCTGGCCAGATTCTACTTGCCCAAATGTTAAACTTGTTAATTCTTTTTCCTTGTCTTTTCACCAATGCACACATACAGAATGATCCATCCATGTCTCGAACTAATGGTCCGAGCTCAGAACCGTGTGTCTACAACTGGTAAATTGTAGTTCAATACATTTGTTATATGAATTGGTGATCCTGATCTTCACAATTAGAAAGAGCTCACTGTTCCATCAATTTTTCACTCAATGATTGCATATTGCAACGATAAACAGAACAACCCTGGATACTAATATTTTTAGTGAATTGTTCTAAATTTCAAATCGAAGACTATCCACCTAACAACCAACTTGGTTCTCTAGAGTACTTAACAGTGAAACAAAATGTCCATAATAGACTGCCAAACCACCAAGAACAGTAGCAACACATCATCAAATCGAAGTTACAAGAATGCATCATTCACGCATGAGCATAATTGACATGAACAAGTACAAGAACAATAGTATTTACCAGGTGTTGGGGAAGGCGTCGTCTCCGCTCCGAGGTATGGCTAGGGTTCACCGCTGGACGCGTGCGTGCACCTGCCTGAGGAAGCAAACCAAAGGCATGAGGGGAGGGAAGGGAAGGGAAGGGAAGAGGAGAAGATTGGGCGAGAGAATGCATACCTCGACGACGGCGCGATGGAGCAATCAGGCTGGCGCGCTCGATCTGGTTGGCCGTTCACGAGCACAGGCACGCGGAGGCGAGGTCGTCATCGTCGTCCCAGCACGCGAGCGAGCGATTGGGCGGATGGATCTGACCTGCTCCGTCTCCGGCGACAGTGGGGTGGGGTCCGAGGGGGGGAAGGGGAGGATAGGGAGAGGGAGGCGGCGGGGCGCTGGGTTGGCGATGAGGGGGCGGGCGCGAAGGTGGGCGGTGGCGCATGGTTCGCTGCTCGGTGAGAGATATGTGAGATTGGGAGAAGGACAAACGGCTAGCGAGATGGACAGCACACACATACATACAGAGGGGGGAAGGTTAGCAATGGCGCACCATCTAGGGGTGCGCCATAAACACAGCGATAGCAATGGCGCACCTTCCCCTGGTGCGCCATTACTAACTTTTTTTTGGATTTTTAGTTGCATCTAATAATTTTTTAGAAAATGACGATCAAATTTGAAAACATTTATGAAAGTGAAAAAATATCATCAAATTTGTTATTTTAAAATATTTATGAATATGAAAAAATATCATCAAAATTTGTTATTTGAAAATATAATCAAATTTTCTATTTGATGAAAAAATATCATAAAAATTGGTATACCAATGGCTCACCTCCTAGGGGTGCGCCATAAGTACCTTGATAGCAATGGCACACCTTCTCCTGGTGTGCCATTAGTAACTTTTTTTTGGATTTTTAATTGCATTCATTGTGAATTGGTAAAACATTTATGAATATGAAAAAATATCATCAAATTTGAAAAAATATTCATGAATTCAAAACGTGCCCATGAAATTTAAAAATATTCATGAGTTCAAAAAATATTAACAAATTCAATACTTTTTGTGAGTTAGAAATTCAATACCAGAATAAACATAAATAAAAGTTGGTACACCAGAATAAACATAAATACCAGAATAATCGTAAATAAATATTCATGAGGACTAGAACAGAAGAAATATCATTTCCATATGTCGAAATACAATCGAGTAATGAAGACTACAGTTTAAATACAATCGATCTTAGCTAGCTATCTTTTCACAATCTTCTTGCCCTTCTTTTTCGCAAATGGAGTTCTTCTCTTGAATGGACGTCCTTTAGGTAGGGTGGTCCTGCTTCTTCTTGTGGTGTATGGCACTTCATCGTCGTCGTCATGTTCCATCTTCGGGTCACCGTACTTGTCGAAGTCTTGCTCATTGGCTACTGCATCCATTCTGATGATCTTCCTTTTGCCTCTCCTCACGACAACACGACTGGGCTTTGACGGGTCGGTAATGAAGAAGCATTGGTCCACTTGGGAAGCCAGTACCCATGGCTCATTTTTCGGGTGACGCTTATGCGCCCGGTCTTGGATTTGGCTTCTGTATAACCATGGTGGTGAAATACCAGTCTTATTTTAGGACGCTCTTGGCCCATCTGACACGGAACATCGGGACCTTCTCTCCAGCGTAGCTCAGCTCCCAGATCTCCTCGATCCTTCCGTAGTATCTGTCCTTGTCGTTACCGGTGTAGGATTCCATCATTACCCCGGAGTTCTGATAACCATCGCTCTTCATGTCCTTTTCCTCAGTGTAGAATGTGTAGCCATTCATATCATACGCCTCATAGGTCATCAGGTTGTGCTCAGTGCCCTGGCGAATATGAGTTTTTCTTCCGCGGAAGAATCCTCATGTAAAGGGTACGACTGAAGCTTCTCCTTGAACCAACGCGTGAAACATGAGTTGTGCTCTTTGATTATATCTCCGTCCGTCCTCTGTTGGCCTCGGTCATTGTCGTCTTCTCAATAAAGGTTTTGTGCTCTACCACCCAAGGATCGACCACGTCTATGTGTAGTAGTGCGACTAGGTTTGCTCTTTCAAAGTCGGCGAGTCGACCCTCGAAGTCGACATGCATTTCGCAGCGACCATCGCGGTGACCCCATCCAGCGAGCCTGCCGAGGTGCCTGTTGACGGGCAGACCAATGGGGTTCTCGATGCCTAGATAATTCGTGTAGTAGGAGATGCACTCTTCGGTCAGAAAGCCCCTGGCTATGCTTCCCTCTGGACGTGACATGTTGCGAATGTATCCTTTGATGACACCATTCATCCTTTTGAACGGCATCATGCTATGAAGGAACGTCGGCCCGAGTTGGATGATATCCTCCACGATATGGACCAGCAGATGCACCATAACGTCGAAGAATGCGGGCGGGAAGTACATCTCAAGCTCGCATAGTATCACCACGATCTCTTCCTCGTAGCCTTATGAGTTGCCTCACGCCAACCGACTTCCGAGAGATGACGTCGAAAAAGTTGCATAGGCCAAATAGCGTTTCACGGACGTGCGGCGTCCATGATCCCCTGGATTACTGGCCCCGGAAGTATCTGCGTCATCGGCCGCGTGAAAGTCGTCGAGACTTCATCTCGCTGAACTTCGCTTCATTGAGTCTAGGTATCTCGCTTATCTTCCCAGCGTAACCGTAAGGAAGTTTTACTCCCTCGAGGCAGGTGAAAAACTGCTCGATCTCCTCCTGACTTAGAGTGAAGCACGCGGGAGGGTAGTCATTTCCGATCTTCTTGGCCTTGTTGCCTTTGCGACGACTTTCCGTGTCCTTCGCCTCATCATCATCATCATCATCATTAGCGTGAAGCTCCTCCCTGATGCCCATTGATTTCAAGTCTGCCCTTGCTTTCGACCCATCTTTGGTCCTCTCTGGCATGTTGAGCAGGGTACCAAGCAGACTCTCGCACACGTTCTTCGTGATATGCATGACATCAAGGCTATGAGGCACACGGAGGATCTTCTAGTACGGCAAGTCCCAGAAAACAGACCTTATTTTCCATACCTTCAGCAGCAGCTCTGGCGCCTTTCGCTTCTTTCCCGGCAGTGAGCAATCTTTCCAATTTTTTAACAGCTCATCTATTTCCTTGCTGCTCCTCATACGCGGGCATCTTCGGGGTTCGGTTTCACCATCGAACAGATCCTTGCGTTTTCTCCATGAGTCATCGTCGCGAAGCCACCTTCGATGTCCCATGAACACGGTTTTCGAAGACCCGGGAGCTCTATCTAGCTGGCGATATGTTGTGTCATCCATGCACCTGACGCATCCAGAAAATCTGTGGACCACTTGCCCCGCGACATATCGGTAACCGAGATAGTCGTGCACCGTCGTGAGCAGTGCAGCTCTCATGGGGAAATATTCTTTCTCTGCGGCGTCCCACGTATTGGCTGGTGTTTTCCACAGCGTGTCTAGCTCCTCTTTTAGCAGCCCGGTCTGATTGATGTCGTTCCTCGGGTTGTTTCGCCCTTCAATTAGCATACTCATGTGAATGTACTTCCTCTTCATGCACAACTGTGGGGAAGGTTGTACATCCACACAAACACAGGCCAGGTGCTATGTGTGCTTCTCTGGCTGCCAAACGGATTGACTCCATTGGTGCTCGCGCCCAGCACGATGTTCCTTGGATCGTCCCCAAATTCTGGGTGTTCGAAGTTCAACGCTTGCCACTGGCTCGCATCCTTTGGGTGACTCAGCATCTTCTCTTTTTTATTTATCTCCGGATCATTTCCGTCATATTCTCGCTTCTTCTCCTCCCTATCCGCGTGCCAACGCAGGAGCTTTGCTAGCTTAGGGTCTGCGAAATACCGTTGCAGACGAGGAGTGATCGGAAAGTACCACACCACTTTTCGAGGAGCTTTCTTCCTATTCTTGTATCGAGTGACGCCGCACACCGGACATATGGTAGACTCCGCGTGCTCATCCCGATAAATGATGCAATTGTTCATGCACACATGGTATTTCACGTGCGGTAAATCCAGAGGACACACGATTTTCTTTGCCTCCTCGAAACTGCTCGGGCACTTGTTCCCCTTGGGAAGACGTTCGTGCCAGAATGACATGTTCTCGTCGAAGCATGCGTCGGTCATTTTGTGTTTTAGCTTCATCTCCAGAGCCATGAGCGTTACTTTCAGGTGGGTATCCTCGGGCCTGCATCCTTCATACAATGGAGTAACCGCGTATATCTCCAGTTGATCCAGCTTGGCTTTCTCTCGGGTGGCAGCCCATCGATGGTCCATCGTCGTCTGCTCCGGCATCTTCATCTTCATGATCATGCCCTTCGTCTTGACCTTCCTCATCATCATGTCCGGCATCTTCTACATGATGATTGTGTACTACATCTACTTTGTGATCATGTCATGGAGATTCTTCATCTTCTCGCACGCCCTCGCCGCGGTTTTATTGCTGCCCTTCCTCATTTCTTGCCTGGCCCCCATGAATGACTTCATAGTCATCTTCATCACCTTGCCACCGATAGCCATCCATGGAACCACACAAGAGCAGGTGGCCCCGCACCTGTACGGAATCCGGGTCCATAAGGCTCTTTTGCTGGCATCTTCGACATGGACATCTTATCTCCGTCTCGTTCTTTTGAAGCATCTCGGCCTTCGCAGAGCTCAAAAACCTATTCATGATGCCTTCGGTCATCGTGCGGACCATGGTCGCCTGTGGGGTAGAGCAAAACAATATTTTAGAACCAAAATTTTTTTTGGCATGACTTTGCCTAAAAATAGGACCAAAAAGAATGCATAGTGCCAAATTCTACCAAACGGAAATGAATCAACATTCCGCAAAATATTGGCAACTATCGCATTTCAAATACCGTACATGCAAACACAAACATATGCAACACCACAAACATATGTAGATCTAGGCCATAAAAAGTGCATTACATTGTTGGAGGGAGAAAAAAGTAGATCTAGAATATAAAGAAAGCTTTCCCTTACTTACCTATCAAAAAAAAGGAAATTTAACCACTTAATTTGGCTGAATCTATGGTGCAAATGAGGTGAGGAGGAGGAGGCAGCCGAGACCAAGCTTGGTAGAGGTGGAGGGAATGAAGTGGGGAAAGTGAGTGTGGTAGGTGGATGTCCAAAATATCTAGCTGCTCCCACGTTACCAATGGCGCACCACCTAAGAATGCGCCATTAGTAACCAGGGTTACTAATGGCGCACCTGGTGAGTGGTGCGCCATTACTAGTTTTGAAAAAAAAACATGTTAGTAGTGGCGCACCAGTGGACAGTGCGCCATTACTAGTTAAAACTAGTAATGGCGCACTATCCCCTGGTGCGCCACTACTAACTATTTTTTATTTTACCTTTTTTTTCAAAACTAGTAATGGCGCACCACCCACCAGGTGCGCCAGTGGCGCACCACATACATGGTGCGCCATTAATGTCCATATTAGCTATAGTCCTTTTCCTAGTAGTGACGTGCCGACAGTGGGTTTTCACCATCGGCGACGGAGAATGCATCTACACTAAGCATCCACCCCTTCCCCCGGCGGGCGTGATCCGCCGGGATGTTAGAGATGTGGCCACAGTCGTTTTGTGCGAGAGAGTGTGAAGAGAGCAACCTTTGGCCATGATACGAAGTAGATATTGATTTATGTTCAAGCGATGCACGTCCACGATCGCTAGATAGTGATACGTGAATGAATTGTGCAATCTCTCTCACACGCATACATATCACATTTCCCTGTGGGCATCGGAATCACACTGCAGCGCTTCATGTATTTCTCTCCCTCCGTCAAGGTTAGAATTCGTCTTTCTACCCCGTCCTACAAGTCTCTCACACAGAAACACACACGCTCTCTCTGTCGAACACGCCCACCCCATTAATTCTGCCCACCCACAGCCACTAATGTCTCAAAGTATAATAATGTCTCTCACACATATGCCTAAGGTTAACTCTAGTTCCGGAACCATATGAATACATACAATGGGATTCCAGCAGAGCACCATTTGTTTTGAGATTTTGCTCTCACTCTCCCTCTCTCTCTCTCTCTCACAGACACACGCGCGCGCGTGCACACACATTGTTTCTCGCTTCATTTTTTCCGGCACTTGCATGCACACAATTTTGTTTATCTTCGTGATGCTTTAAGTATGCCTCGCACAAATGCTATCTACCTATCCCTTAATATAGCTAGATATATGTCACACAAACTCCATCTCCCTACTATCAAGATGCCCATGCGTTGCACCGAACATCAAGATGCATTTGTATGAGTAGTTTATCTTGTGGGAGAAAAGGATGAACGAGGGAATTCCTTATTTGCAAATGCGAAGAGGGGTGTGGGTATCTTTTTGTAAAATTGCCACAGTTTTCTTCCTATCCGTCGGATATAAATCGGATGGCCTATATTGCAGGATGGCAGGAACACCATCATCACCAACTCTGTTTTTTATAAGAGTAGGGATATGTAAGTGTCACTGCCCCCCCGACACACACACACACCCACACAACCACACACACACACTTCCCAACACCGAAGGAGTAGGGTGACACCTTGATCTTGATACTAATCTATCGACTGGCTTCTCTCTCAAACACACACACACACACGCGCACACACTACCCAACACCGAAGGAGTAGGGAGGCACCTCGATCTTGATAGTAATCTATCTACTCCTCTTCCAAACACACACACACACACATACACACACTCGCTAGTTGTGCCTCTGTGCCTACCGCACACACTCTCGATACATCTTTCTCTCCCTCCCCCTCCCCCCCCCCCACCCATCCCAACAATGACAGCAAAAGGGTGACAACTCGATCTGATCGTAATCTGTCAATTGGTTTCTCTCTCGAACATTGTGTCTCTGTGCCTCGCTCAGTAGCCCCCTTGATATGTAGACTTCTCATGGCGTGCAGCTGTAGTAGCGATGGCCTTTGAACCCAGTGTGCCTCGTTTTTACCGGCCTCATGTGATAGTTTTCACCCTGTTTTACATTAATTGACAAGGCAACCTTTTCTTTGTTACTACTAGTGAATCTGAAATCATTAAGGCGGACATAAAATATATCACTTCAACCCAATTATCACAGTAACTATTTTAAAAGAAACTAGCTAGATGCCCGTGCGTTAAACGGAACATCAAGATGCATTTGTATGAGTAGTTTATCTTGTGAGAGAAAAGGATGAATGAGGAAAGGCCGTATTTGCGAACGTGGAGAGGGGTGTGGGTATATTTTTGCAAAATTGCCATAGTTTTCTTCCTACCCGTTAGATATAAATCCAACGGCCTATATTGCAGGATGGCACGCACACCATCATCACCAAATCTGTTTTCTACTCCCTCCGCTCCTAAATATTTTTCTTTTTAGATATTTCAACAAGTGACTACATATGGAGAAAAATGAGTGAATCTACACTCTAAAATATGTCTACATACACATCCATATGTGGTAGTCCATTTGAAATATGAAAAAGACAAATATTTAGGAACGGATGGAAATATAAATGAACATGGAGATATATCTCCGGCATGGTCTACAACAAAATGTCTTTGGACTGGTTAGCGCCGGATGCTATAGCAGCGATTACATGAGTTCAATTTTGTCTTTAACTTTAGATTTTTATATTATATATTACTTATTTAATATATACCTCTTTCGCTCTTTTGTCTTGGCAGTGGAACCCACAGTACTTAGAATACAAGATTAAGGATGGACTTGTTTCTTTTAACTTTCTATACGAAGCTGTAGCCACCCTGCAAGTCACGTGTACACTGTACATGCAATTAACTTTTATAGAGGGACAATCATACACGCAATTAACTCAAATGGATTGGATGTCACTCTATTATTTCCAGCATAAGAACATCTCCCACGGTAGCCGACAAATTTCCTCCCGCTTCCTTCCGCGGAGGACGACATCAAACGCCAGCGGCATACATTTTCACAACTCTAACCAACCAGATGAAATTCGTGCAAACACGGACTGATTTCATATAAGCATGAAGGATTTCATATAAAAAAGCCGGATCTTCATATAAACATGATGGATTTCATTATATTTACATGAACTAAGCGGTGCCAATCCGGCTCTCTTGGTATAATTAATACTCCCTCCGTCCGGAAATACTTGTCCTAGAAATGGTTGTATCTAGACTTATTTTAGTTATAGATACATATAATTTATCCATTCTTAGAACAAAATTTCCCGCCAGTTGGAGAGGAGTACATAATCTAAATGGCCGCCCGCAGATCCCTTTGTCTTCTTCATGTCCGACAAACACTTTGCGGGGTCGACGAAGGTCCTCGGAAGAGACGAAGAAGCAAAGAAACCACCTGAATCCGCAGTCGTCGCTCGGTGGTGGCCTTAATGGGACCCAAGTGGCAGCGGCCTCCCGTGTCCTACTTCTCCTTGATGATGGCGGCGGACATGGAGAAGCTGGCCACCGACTCGTCACTCTCCACGCACCCGGCTTCTGTCTCTGCCTGCATGGCCGTATGCCGTAAACGCAGGAGGCGCGCATACGTACACGGAGGGCGCAACCGCGGAACTTGGTGGCACGGTACGACGCAGTGCAGCGGCAGCAGCGGCGCCCGTACCGATGTCGCCACCGTGCTGGCGTGGAGCAACTCACCACTCCTCATCGAGCTGAGCTGGAGCGGCGAGTTGCTGAACCACGCGCCTGCTTGTGGCGGTAACTGGCTCTGTCGTGCCAAGCGAGGTTGGTGAAGCACCGAGCAGCCTTGCCCATACCCGGAGGGCTCGGCGGGCCACCCATCCGGGTAATATGCCGGAGAACGGCTCCTCGGACACCATCGGAAGAGTGGAGAAAATGGTGAAGGAGGAGATGGGGAGCGGCGGAGGGGTGCGATTCTTGCCCGTATGCATGCGGCCTCGTGTAAATAGAGGGCGGATGGTAGGAGCTTGGCCAGCGTCTGGCCTCGTTTAAACTAAGGGCGGACGGGAGGAGCTCGGCCGGTGTTGCGTTTAATTCCGGACCGCTCAGGAACGGACGTGTGGCCGGAGTAGGTTTCTCGGTTTGCATGGGGTTTAACGGAGGGGTTTGATGGAGGCGAGGAGGCGTGTTCAGCTGGGCGTGCAGCGGGCGGCGCAGTACTATTTGATTTAACAGCGGGCGGCGCAGTTCCCGATATGGCTTTAATGCAGACGAGGGAGGGTGTAGCGGTTCCTGAAATGTTGAACGGCCAATGCATCCTCCTTCAATTAGTGCATGAGGGAAGTAATGGGAGGAGGACCGGGAAAAGAGTCTGCACGATGTGAATGCAACGCAGTTTGCCCTCATATAAAGGCACCCCTCCATTCCAATGCATCTACCACAACGTACACACCTAAGCATTTTCCTAAGCACCTACACTAAGCGCAAAAGAGCTCACTCCAGACCCATGGCGGCGATGCGCGCGAGCGGCCAGCGGCTGTGCCAGATGGTCCATGATGTCGGCCTGCGGCATGGCGCCGAGGATCGTCTCCAGACGGTGTTGGAGACCGGCGGTGGATGGCCGCCGTCGGCGCCAACTTCGACTCTCGGTTGGACGGATGATCGTTGCCACCACCAACAAGTTCACCGTCCTCAAGAAGCTCGTGGGCGACATCGCCGTACTCTCCTCCAACTCGCGCCCGGGCTCCTCATTGCCTACCACCTAATCGGCCTCCATGGTGGAACCTCTTTCAAGCTTTGGTGGCCCTGCGGCCTTGCCCAAGCGCCACGAAGAATGTCCACCTGGAGGTCGCGCTCGCCGCGAGGCTCCTTGCCCTGCAAGAATTCGTCGACCTACACATCCACGTGTACGAGCACATCATGTACATAGGTATCTACAAGGCCAGTGAGGAAGCTACGACATTGGCCTTCCTCAACCGGCTAGAAGCCTTGGATGCCTTTGCTGAGAAGCACCTCGACCTCGCCACAAAAGCCGCCGCTCCTTAGCCGCCGGTCAGTTGCCCGGTGCACTGATTTGACGAGGAGGAGGTCGTACGTTGATGGATGCATCTTTCTTCTTGCCTTCTGTAACCACCACTGCGATTGCATCATCATCGTGGCCTTAATACTTATTGTGCTGTTGCATTCTCGTTCCAGTCAATACCGACATGTGCGATCCCTTTGCTTAATTATATGCATCACTGTAACTAGTACTCCATCCGTCAATTTATAAGTTGCGCTTACCTTTTCCATCAACTTCGTGCAATGCGCGGGCATCTTGCTAGAAACACTAGAACATGTCGGACCACGTGTGACCAAACCGACGATGCTCCAACCTAGCTACTACGTACCCTGCTTATTTGGCGGAAATAGCCCCGCCCTAGCGTTTCCAATTGTTATTTCTATCTATCGATCGTGCCAAGGAGCAAAACCAAAATGTTACAAATTATACATGTTTCTCTACTCCTACTCCTATAAAAGACTCAGTTGGTGTTGGTGGTGTGTCTGCCATCCGTCGTTTCTGACCATTAGATCTGCATCTAAAGGCTGTGAGGTAAGTTGTGGCATTTTTGCAACAATAGCCCACTTCTCTGCTCCAATTTGTAGAAAACCCTTATTATCTTGAAAGCAACCACATCCCTCCCTCACCTCATCAAAACAGCCTGAGAAATATATTTTGAGTTAGAGATTTCAATAAGTGACTACATACGGAGCAAAATGAGTGAATCTACACTTCAAAATATGTCTATATAATCCGTATGTGATAGTCTATTTGAAATCTCTAAAAAGACAAATATTTAGGAACGGAGGGAGTAATATATTAGGAGTATATCAAAACAAGAGTGATTTCTTTCAAGTTTGTGAACAAGTACTACTATTCTACTACTTTGGATCCGTGCATAGCCTTGCGGGCACATTGCTAGTAAAAGGAAAAGGCCTTGCGTTAAGCGTCGCCTCCCACGCCCGGGAATCGGGAGTACTCCACGGCCCATCCGACACGACACATAGCTCAGGGAAGGCGTGTTGCCTAGCATTTTCACTTTCATGTGGGACCGTTGTTGAGCAAACCGACTATTGGCAAACCGCACCCCGCCCACCGCCGGGTTGGAAAACAGAAGCGAGGGGAAGATCTAGCTGTAGCACGGAAGCCAAGAAATTTGGTGTTAGATGGGGCTCGTTGATAGAGTAGGAGCATTCCGTACTACTCTACTCCTACTAGTACCAAGTTTGTACTATACAACTGGTACTACCACTATACAACTAGTAATGAAATGCGTGCACGGCACAGACATCGTAGGAACAAAAATGGGAAGATCTTGTTTTGGGTGATTTATCTTTTTCCGATCAACGTAGTATGAATAATATGATGTGGGGGCACCCATGAAGCTTATGTGGCTTGGTTGCATGGCTACGAAGGTTAGAGAAAAATAAATAGATAATGTATTTAGAGTGCACTCCACTAAGCAGATATACTTTGGGTCCATTACAGCAGGCGGCACATCTATATCTATACCCCTATATAGTGTGTGAATAACTTTGAAAGTTGGTCATTGGATGAAGCCAATCCGACGGTACAAAGATGGCAAATCCGAGCACTACTGGCCGTTGGATATCATCTACATTCCACCAGATTTTGCCACATGTAGAATCTACAAGACTCCATGGTTGAACTTCATTCATAACTAACTTTGCCACAACTAAGCTTAGGCAAAGTGTGTCTGCCACAAAAAATGTGGCTAACAAAATGGCCACCACAAGTGTGGCAAGATTTGGCAAGAAGTAGAGTCTATGACATGTGGACCATGTAGCTAGAAAAGTGTGGCAAGCCACAAGTGTAGAAATGAACCAAACACATGCCTGGTGTGTTTGGTAGGGTGTATGAAGGGTGCATGATCCCAAGAGTTCCGTTCTCGACCCACTTTTGGGTGTTTGGTAGAGCGTATGGAGGGTGCATGAGTCCACACTAGATTAGCACAAATACACTAGAAGGATGCATGAAGAGAGCATCCGTGAAGAGGGGTGATGAGTTGAGCATGCATGAAGAGGGATCAACTATGCTGAAACGAGAACGCAACCAAACACACTTGTGGCCCGCCTAAGCTTAGGCATGGCAACCTTAGGCTGCAAACCAAACCATAACTTTGAAAGTTGGTCGTTGGATGAAGCCAATCCGGCCAGTACAAAGATGGCAAATCCGAGCACTCTTTGGCGTTGGATATCATCTACATTCCACCAGATTTTGCCACATGTAGAATCTAGAAGACTCCACATGTAGAAGCATAATGCACAAACCACCAGAATCTCATGCGTGCAATGCATGTGTACCTTACTAGTAGTTGGTAGTAGTAAGAAAAAAATTCCGGGTTTGGCACGAGCTCGTACTGCGGGAGCACCACAAGGCCTGCCGCATGAGTTACATTTCCCTCTCGGGGCTCACGGGACCAAACTTCAGTGGCTTAGTGCCCGGCCTATGAGTCAATGACATGCGGAACTTAAATGCGGCTGGCCCACATGTCATTCTCATGGTGGTGGTGTGGTTCGTGACTCAATCGTTCGAGATGAACTGGCCAGTGGTGGCGTGGTCGTGGCGAGGGTGCCACAGCTGGGCGTCGGGGCGTTACGAGGCGTAGATGGCCACACCGGTGGGTACTACCTGTAGTACAGAAGTACTCAGCGAGGATTGATGCGGGACGAAATGTGTCACAGCTGGATGAAAATTTGATGGTGCGGGAGTCACGGATCGGAAGGCGAGCAGCGGCGAGCGAGCAAACGCGTCAATCGGGTGTGGGCTGTGGTTGAAAGTTGATGGTCGCCCTTGATTCGGTGGCACGCATGTCATGCACACAAAAGCGGAAGGCGGTGGGGCGAGAGGATGAGGCGCGTCGGGGATGAGGTCCTGACATGAACAATCCTACCATTCTATCACTGACATGTGGGACCCGCAAGTGTGGGTCCCACCAGTCAGCGAAGGAAAGGCAGTGATAGCCACGTGAGGGGATCCATGTCCACGTCGGGGGATGTCGTGCTTACAGGTAGGGTTGGAGCGGCATCGTGGGAATCGCGTGTGGGTGTGGCAGTGGTAAACACAAGAAACGTGATGGTCGTCGTGGTTCAACTTCCATGGACAAAATTTGTCATATGGCGACACATGTATATCAAAACTATAGTGTTTATATTTCAAGCACGTGAACAAGTATTATTCTACTACTTTGGAACCATTGTAACGAACGGGCCAGCACATTGGTAGTAGTAGTGTCTATCTCTATCTCTAGAGGCCTTCCCTCGTTCATCCTTTTCTCTCACAAGAGAAACTACTCATACAAATGCATCTTGATGTTACGTGGAGCATACGAGGATGTTTCCTTGGGGTCTCTCGGTAGCCGGCGTGGTCGTGGTTGCAAGTTGGCGCCCCTTGAGATGCCGACGTTGAGGGCACTCGGATTTCCTCCGGTGAGCAGGTAAGATGAGTTTGATCACATAGTAAATGCATTCTAAAGACTATACATGTCCATTTCCTAATTCTCCCATTGACCTTGTTTCACGAGTTAGGCTCGGTGCGAGTGGAGATTGGCTTGCATATGTATGGGAGGGTACCAACATCAATTTGCACAACATTTACAATGGTGACACTGTTCCCGTAGAACTTTTGTCCAACGTTGGGATCAGCCATGCAATGGGCCACCGCATTAGTTGGTACGATAGAACCACGATGAGATTGAATAAGATAGCACGAACCATGCAAATGGCGGTCAAAGGTGGACCATGCTGTCTGCGGCCGATTTGTTGCCGTACGAGTACGAAGACATTGTGCTCCTTTCTAACCGCATCTTCATAATGACAAACCAGGGGACTTGTTTCGTATGGGACACATCCTACGATATACTCCCTCTCTCCCAGTTTATTTGTTTTGAATCTTTTCATTTTATAAGTTTCAAATCCAAATTTAGAGGGGCAGTGGGGCCGAGAGGGGTGAGCCGCAGGTCGGGGGACGTGTGGTGTCATGGGTTCATGCAGCGTCATGGGAATCGCGTGTGGCTGTGGTAGAAACATGATGCTCACCGCATTTAAGGTGGCCCACATGTCATGCACACAAAGGCAGAGGGGCGGTGCGGCCGAGAGGGGTGAGGCGCATGTCGGGGGACGTGGTGCCGGGGGTTGGAGCGGCGTCGTGGGACTCACGAGTGGCGATGGATGAAAGCGTGATGGTCGCCGTAGTTGAACTTCCATGGACAAAATTTGTCATGTCCACGGACACATGCATTGCATACCGATCACTAGAAGGAGTAGAGAAAGCTAGGCGGATAAATAGTTCCATATAGTCAAGCGGGCCCATGCTACTACTTGTTCCAAAGACATGCACACCATCGAAATAGTCCATCTATATATATATATATATATATATATATATATATATATATATATATACCTAGAGAGGGAATATTTTTTTACAAGAGAGGAAATAGTTCATCCATCCATAAGCATCTTCTTCTGCATCATCTTCTTCTTCTTCTGCATCATCATCATCTTCTTCTTCTTCTTCTTCTTCTTCTTCTTCTTCTTCTGCATCATCATCTTCTTCTTCTTCTTCTTCTTCTTCTTCTTCTTCTTCTTCTTCTTCTTCTTCTTCTTCTTCTTCTTCTTCTTCTTCTTCTTCTTCTTCTTCTTCTTCTTCTTCTTCTTCTTCTTCTTCTTCTTCTTCTTCTTCTTCTTCTTCTTCTTCTTCTTCTTCTTCTTCTTCTTCTTCTTCTTCTTCTTCTTCTTCTTCTTCTTCTTCTTCTTCTTCTTCTTCTTCTTCTTCTTCTTCTTCTTCTTCTTCTTCTTCTTCTTCTTCTTCTTCTTCTTCTTCTTCTTCTTCTTCTTCTTCTTCTTCTTCTTCTTCTTCTTCTTCTTCTTCTTCTTCTTCTTCTTCTTCTTCTTCTTCTTCTTCTTCTTCTTCTTCTTCTTCTTCTTCTTCTTCTTCTTCTTCTTCTTCTTCTTCTTCTTCTTCTTCTTCTTCTTCTTCTTCTTCTTCTTCTTCTTCTTCTTCTTCTTCTTCTTCTTCTTCTTCTTCTTCTTCTTCTTCTTCTTCTTCTTCTTCTTCTTCTTCTTCTTCTTCTTCTTCTTCTTCTTCTTCTTCTTCTTCTTCTTCTTCTTCTTCTTCTTCTTCTTCTTCTTCTTCTTCTTCTTCTTCTTCTTCTTCTTCTTCTTCTTCTTCTTCTTCTTCTTCTTCTTCTTCTTCTTCTTCTTCTTCTTCTTCTTCTTCTTCTTCTTCTTCTTCTTCTTCTTCTTCTTCTTCTTCTTCTTCTTCTTCTTCTTCTTCTTCTTCTTCTTCTTCTTCTTCTTCTTCTTCTTCTTCTTCTTCTTCTTCTTCTTCTTCTTCTTCTTCTTCTTCTTCTTCTTCTTCTTCTTCTTCTTCTTCTTCTTCTTCTTCTTCTTCTTCTTCTTCTTCTTCTTCTTCTTCTTCTTCTTCTTCTTCTTCTTCTTCTTCTTCTTCTTCTTCTTCTTCTTCTTCTTCTTCTTCTTCTTCTTCTTCTTCTTCTTCTTCTTCTTCTTCTTCTTCTTCTTCTTCTTCTTCTTCTTCTTCTTCTTCTTCTTCTTCTTCTTCTTCTTCTTCTTCTTCTTCTTCTTCTTCTTCTTCTTCTTCTTCTTCTTCTTCTTCTTCTTCTTCTTCTTCTTCTTCTTCTTCTTCTTCTTCTTCTTCTTCTTCTTCTTCTTCTTCTTCTTCTTCTTCTTCTTCTTCTTCTTCTTCTTCTTCTTCTTCTTCTTCTTCTTCTTCTTCTTCTTCTTCTTCTTCTTCTTCTTCTTCTTCTTCTTCTTCTTCTTCTTCTTCTTCTTCTTCTTCTTCTTCTTCTTCTTCTTCTTCTTCTTCTTCTTCTTCTTCTTCTTCTTCTTCTTCTTCTTCTTCTTCTTCTTCTTCTTCTTCTTCTTCTTCTTCTTCTTCTTCTTCTTCTTCTTCTTCTTCTTCTTCTTCTTCTTCTTCTTCTTCTTCTTCTTCTTCTTCTTCTTCTTCTTCTTCTTCTTCTTCTTCTTCTTCTTCTTCTTCTTCTTCTTCTTCTTCTTCTTCTTCTTCTTCTTCTTCTTCTTCTTCTTCTTCTTCTTCTTCTTCTTCTTCTTCTTCTTCTTCTTCTTCTTCTTCTTCTTCTTCTTCTTCTTCTTCTTCTTCTTCTTCTTCTTCTTCTTCTTCTTCTTCTTCTTCTTCTTCTTCTTCTTCTTCTTCTTCTTCTCATTTTCCATGGGAGGCGACCTTAATGCCAGCGTCTCGTCACCCTTCTCAAGATTTGTTCCTATCACAAAATTTGCTTTCGTCGAACAGGGATGGTGTCGGTTTATCAGAATCTTCTACAGGAATTTTTTTTTGGTTTGTAGGTCAGTGATGCTTTTCAAATCAAGGTGGCACGGCTCCAACTTCTGTTTGTCCCCTGCGATGGCTGCCCCACAGAAGTATATGTCCTCCCAAGACAAGAAATCGTGAAGATCACCTGGTATGGAGGGCGCATGTATGATGTGGTACACCAAAACATCATCTTCGAGGCACAGCTGAAGGAAAGCGGTGCGTTGGATCTTCCCAGTGGCACGCTTCGTGTACTCTGCGTCGAGACGATGACATTCATCTCCACCTTTTGGAGGGAGGTGGATACATTGTTGATCCACTTCCGAACAACCCTTGGGTGGTCGGTGACTGTGGCAACTATGCTCAACGAGCCTTCGACGAGGACATGTTGGACGCTAAAACCTGCATCTCGATCTCTTTCGCCATTTGGAACATTTGGACGGAGGGCTATGGTTTGGAGAATTAGGATTAGATGGCTAGTCTAAGCTGAAGAAGATGATTATTTATAGGGGCTTGAATTACTCCGGGGAGGATGTGAAGAGGTTAAAACAATGTGAATGTAGTGTGGTTTGGATGCAAGTGAAGATCAAGGAGTAGTGAAAAGCCGAGGAAAATCGGTTCGATGGAGAAGTAAATGGGAGAAGTTATGCGCATGCATGAGGAGAGCTGCGGTGGTTTGACTGCTGCATGCAATGGATTGGACGGGCTCTTTGGTTGCCTTTTCTCTCTCCCACGCGCACAGAATGGCCCACTTGCATGCTACAGTTTATTGGCTGGAGTATGGCTGTAGCTGCTCATGCATCTGCTAATTAATGCTGTGAATGCGGGGCATGCAGGAAAATGGGCGCATGCAAAAGGGTATATACGCAGACTAATTAGAGAAATACTGAAAAAAGTTATGCGCAGACAAAAGAGGACCGGAGGGAGTACTACTCATGTTCCTACTACAGTTAAGGAATATGCGGTTATCCTCAAAAAAGAGAAGTCCTTCTTCAAGGCTTCCGCATGCACGAGAATTTGGTTACGCTTCATAATATGGATGATAGGCGGAGGATGAAGTGAACCCGGAGGCATGCTAGCACGGGAGTGTACTCATGTTCCTACTACTCCTACTAGTAGTAGTAGTAGTAGTAGTAGTAGTAGTAGTAGTAGTAGTAGTAGTAGTAGTAGTAGTAGTAGTAGTAGTAGTAGTAGTAGTAGTAGTAGTAGTAGTAGTAGTAGTAGTACAACTATGGTACACTTGATGGTCAAAATACTATTATTCATCCGGTCCTCACAATGAAGTGACAAGACCGTGCGCCCGAGGTGACACCAGTCCAGGCGGCGTGTCCGGGTTACCAAAGTCAGCCACACCTTGTGCACTGTGCAGTCACTGTCACCACCGTTGTATAGCATGCCTCACCTTGTCTCCCTCTCCCCTAGCACCACTCCATCTCCATCTCTGTCTCACCGGAGATCCTGAGGTCACTCTTCATTATCTCACTGTGCCCCTGCATACCCTCGCCTCCCCCAGTACCACTATTCCCTCGCTAGCCGCTCCAGCACTGACAGCCTTCTCCCCCGTAAATCAAGCCCCCCCCCCAAACCCCACCTTCCAAACTCCACCATGGCCGAACGCGAACCGCACAGGATCCATATGAGCCGCGATTGGAGCAATCTCCCCAGTGACGTCCTCGACCTCTGTTGTTCGTGTATGGATATGTTGAGCGCCCTGCGGCTGGCTGCATGCTCGAGGGGCATGCACACGACCATCATCGAAGTGAGGCCAAAGCTTTTCAAGACACCCTGCTTGCTACTATCTGGTCTTGCGAGATTGGCTCACCATGATATGGAGGCATACATGATGCCCCTTGACTTCAATCCGACCTCCATTAGCCAAAACTTCTATGCAGGTATGTAGTGGGTCACCGTACATCATTTCCCTCGACTTCGATCCGATCACCATTGCTCGAAACTTCTTGGCAGGTATGTACTGGGTCGGCATGAACTCCCACTAGATGGATGCCTTCAGAGAAGACGGTAAAAAGTTGGTGCTCGTGAACCTCCAGACCTCCCATGAGATTATCCTTCCTCCGTTGGATTATATAGAGTTTTACCATCGCGGTCCTAGTCATCTAGATTACCACGTCAGTTGGACGGATCTTGTTTTGCAGAAGATTGTAATCTGCCAAATGCCCACACGACATGCGAATTACGCAGACTTCAAGATAATTGCCTTGTTCGACCGCAGACTCGGCTATCTTTACGCTGGTGCCTTCTTTAGCTGGAGACAACTTAGGTCGCAGTAGATCATCATCAAATCTGATACACACTTCTTTGATGCTATTGAACACAATGGCATCATCTACGCGATCAACAAAGCAGATGGCACCACGTATTGCTGGGACGACGCGTGTAAGTTGTTTCCGTCTCATGTTAATGACGCCATGACACTGTTTGAACTTTTTGTGATGATTGGCATATCCCTGTTTGAGCAGAATTTGAGTAGAACTATGGCAATGTATTAGAGACGGCGTAAATCAGCTATATTTTGAATGAGTTAATTCATGCGATTGTGATCATGTCATTACAGCCAATTTGTACCCCTGAATAATCAAACGGTTAGGAATATATGGATATTCTCCTTATTTTACAGTAATCTATATACTACTACTAAATATGAGTGTGTATCAATGGCCATGTTAGTTTCCTCATTTTCATGATGTAGAAACATGCACCACCTTTGTTGGTTTCATCTAACCATACATTAAGGAAGTAAATGTGCATATGGAGAACTCTATAATTGGAAGTAGTGAAATCATGTAGTGCTTACCATGTGTACATACCTATATTCGCCCTTCAACAATCAATGGCTAGAATAATATCCTCACAAAAAATTTGCCCACAGAACACGAGTATATAACAATGCATGGTCTGTTAGTTACCTTGAAGAATTTTTTTGTGAGGACAAAACATGATTACATAACATGCATGACATGGTAGTTTGCTGTGAAGAATTGATTGCGAGATAACATGAGTATAACCATGCATGACACTTCTATATTTTCGAACCCAGTATACATTTCCCTGTATTTTCCTCCCAGTTCCAACAGGGACATATCAATGCTGTTTCTTGCATTATCCTACTCATACTCTGAACAATGTTGATCTTACATTAACAATGCCTGCCCTTTTGATATGATGCGGTGTCCCTACGATTCTGCCCTTTGTAATCACACCACCTTTGCCAAAAACAGGGAAGAACAACTGGTTCCTCGCTCGATCAGACGACGGCAAAAGACTGATGATCATTCGGACACATGAGCCGGAAAAGTTATATTGCAAAAACCCCACTGTATACAAGCACCGTGAAATACGTGAGTATCTGGACAGTGGCTGTTACGTCTATGAGCAGGATACCAGCTTGTTGGGGCCTTCAGGAATTTTTAGTTGGAGGCGGGTAAACAGCCTTGGTTCACACTCTCTGTTTCTCGGACTCAATTATCCGATTAACCAGGAGATCACCGTTGGCAAGGACCTTGATGGCAGAGAGGCTCTGTTTGCTATGGAAAACTGTGTCTACACGGCGAGCCCTAGGAGTTCAGGAGCAAACTCCCCTGATTGTCAATGATACAGCCTGCAGCCAAAAGAAGGTGAGAATGACAAAGGCATCCGGATTAACTTTGATCCTTGGATGTCTCAATTACGATAGGCAGTGATGTGGTTCAAGCCTTCAGGTTTGTCGGATGTGGGGTTCCGGCAAACCCTTAAGGTTCAATTTCTTTGAGGTCTTGTGAAGTCTCTCCCTCCTACCGATCTACGCTCTAGCTTGCTAAGATCTCGCGGATAAACTCGACGAACTTGCGACACAGAAAGACACGGGGTTTATACTGTTTCGGGCCACCGTTGTGGTGTAATACCCTACTCCAGTGTGGTGGTGGTGGATTTCCTCTTGGGCTGATGATGAATAGTACAAGGGAAGAACAGCCTCCTGAGGTTGAGGTGTTCTTGTGCTTGTGTAGTTGAGGACGATCTGAACTAGTTAAGGATCAGTTGTCTCCTACTGTGGTGGCTAGTCCTATTTATAGAGGCCCTAGTCCTCTTCCCAAATATCGAGCGGTAAGGGAGCCAACAACGGCGGGCCAATTTGAAGGGGGACAACTAGTACAAGCTATCCTGACAAAAGCGGTCTTCGCTTACGAAAAGCTCTGGGGTGACGCCGTCTTGGGCTCCACGATGACCTCCGCCTTGCCGTCCTCCGGTCTTGGTCTCGTTGCACTAATATGGAAACCTTTGCCTGATGCCTCGGTACTCTTTGCCTGCGCTGGCCTCCTTAGCACCAAAGGGGAAATAGAGACACTACACACATTGGCGCCCGCCTGGCACCTGCCTGGTGCCGTTCGTCATGGCTCACGTCACGAGAGCCTCGTGAGGTTTGCCTCGCCTTGATATCTCCGCTCCTCGTGAGCTTGCTTGGCTAGGCCACTCCAGAGGAGGTCTTGCGTCATCCGCCTCGCGAGGCTTGGACCCTCGCGAGGGTCTTGGATGCCTTGTTGACGAAGATGGGCCGTTCGACCTGCTGCTTAGCCACGCTATGGGCCACAGGCAGGCAAGTCTAGGGACCCCCGTTCCTAGAACGCCGACAGTAGCCCCCGGGCCCAAGGTGCGCTCGGGCTTGGCTTCGTGGCGAAGCCAAGGGCCAAGTTCGGAGCACCGCGGGCCCCAAAAGCCTGCGGCCTCGGTCAACGCATGGCAGTTGATTGGACGTGGGCATCTCCGCTTCCCCATTCTGCCTTGGCAACTGCTTGCCCTGACAGAGGCTGGCGCAGACAGTTCTTTCCTTCATTGCCTCTTCCTTGCCTCGCTCCAGATCCCCTTTCTCGCTCTTTGCCGCCGCTATCTCCAGATCTGCTCCATCCTTGCTCTGCATCTGCCGCCCATGGCGATGCGCAAGGTCAAGACTTCCTCAACACCGGCTTGGTATGAGCCGGCCCTCGAGGCGCCCACCGTCACGGAGAAGAGCCTAACTGCTACGTCTTGAGCTTGCGTTGGTTTTCCCCGAAGAGGAGAGGATGATGCAGCAGAGTAGCATAAGTATTTCCCTTAGTTTTTGAGAACCAAGGTATCAATCCAGTAGGAGGCCATGCACAAGTCCCTCGTACCTGCACAAAACGATAGCTACTCGCAACCAACGCGATTAGGGGTTGTCAATCCCTTCACAGTCACTTATGAGAGTGAGATCTGATAGAGATGATAAATAATATTTTTGGTATTTTTGGTATAGAGATGCAAAGTGAAAAGTAAAAGGCAAAGTAAAAACAAAGCAAGTATTAAAGTGATGGAGATTGATATGATGAGAATAGACCTGGGGGCCATAGGTTTCACTAGTGGCTTCTCTCAAGAGCATAAGTATTCTACGGTGGGTGAACAAATTACTGTTGAGCAATTGACAGAATTGAGCATAGTTATGAGTATATCTAGGTATGATCATGTATATAGGCATCACGTCCAAGACAAGTAGACCGAAGCGATTACGCATCTACTACTATTACTCCACTCATCGACCGCTATCCAAAGCATGCATCTAGAGTATTAAGTTAAAAAGCAGTAGCATGTAAGCAAGATGACATGATGTAGAGGAATAAATTCATGCAATATGATAAATACCCCATCTTGTTATCCTCGATGGCAACAATACAATACGTGCCTTGTAACCCTTTACATCCTTTGGATAAGGACACCGCAAGATTGAATCCAAAGCTATGCACTTCTCCCATTGCAAGAACTACCAATCTAGTTGGCCAAACCAAACGGATAATTCGAAGAGACTAGCAAAGATAACCAATCGTACATAAAAGAATTCAGAGAAGATTCAAATATTATTCATAGATAAGCTGGATCATAAACCCACAATTCATCGGTCTCAACAAACACACCGCAAAAAGAAGATTACATCGAATAGATCTCCACGAGAGAGTTGGAGAACATTGTATTGAGATCCAAAAAGGCGATGAAGAAGCCATCTAGCTACTAGCTATGGACCCGAAGGTCTGAAGTAAACTACTCACACTTCATCGGAGGGGCTATGGTGATGATGTAGAAGCCCTCCATGGTGGATGCCCCCTCTGGCAAAGCTCCGGAACAGGCCCCAAGATGGGATCTCGTGGATACAGGAAGTTGCGGCGGTGGAATTAGGTTTTGGCTCTGCTACGATCGTTTAGAAGTGCGTAGGTATATATAGGAGGAAGGAGTACGTCGGTGGAGCAACAGGGGGCCCACGAGGCAGGGGGGGCGCCCCCCACCCTCGTGACCGCCTTTGTTACTTCTTGGAGTAGGGTCCAAGTCTCCTGGATCACGTTCCGTGAGAAAATCACGTTCCCGAAGGTTTAATTCCGTTTGGACTCCGTTTGATATTCCGTTTCTTCGAAACACTAAAATAGGCAAAAAAAAACCAGCAATTCTGGGTTGGGCCTCCGGTTAATAGGTTAGTCCCAAAAATAATATAAAAGTGGAAAATAAAGCCCAATATAGTCCAAAACAGTAGATAAAGTAGCATGGAGCAATCAAAAATTATGGATATGTTGGAGGCGTATCACGCATCCCCAAGCTTAATTCCTGCTCTTCCTCGAGTAGGTAAATGATAAAAGAGAATTTTGATGCGGAGTGATACTTTGGCATAATTTCAATGTAAATCTTCTTAATTACGGTATGAATATTCAGATCCGAAGATTCAAGACAAAAGTTCATATTGACATAAAAATAATAATACTTCAAGCATACTAATCAAAGTAATCATGTCTTCTCAAAATAGCATGGCAAAAGAAAGTTCATCCCTACAAAATCATATAGTTAGGCTATGCTTCATTTTAGTCACACAAAGATGTTCCCAACTTCTATACCCCCGATGACAAGCCAAGCAATTGTTTCATACTTAAATAATCTTAAACTTTTTCAACCTCCACGCAATACATGAGCATGAGCCATGGATATAGCACTATGGGTGGAATAGAATATGATGATGGGGATTGTGTGGAGAAGACAAAAAAGGAGAAAGTCTCACATTGGCGAGGATAATTAGCAGGCTATGGAGATGCCCATCAATTGATGTCAACATGAGGAGTAGGGATTTCCATGCAGCGGATGCACTAGAGCTATGAATGCTCAACAAAAGAAAACTAGTGGGTGTGCATCCAACTTGCTTGCTCATGAAGACCTAGGGCATTTGAGGAAGCCCATCGTAGGAATATACAAGCCAAGTTCTATAATGAAAAATTCCCACTAGTATGAAAGACAACTTATGAGACTCACTATATGAAAAACATGGTGCTACTTTGAAGCACAATATATGAGACTCACTACATGAAGATCAAGGTGCTAGTTTGAAGCACAATATATGAGACTCACTATATGAAGAACAAGGTGCTACTTTGAAGCACAAGTGTGGAAAAAGAGATAGTAGCATTGCCCTTTTTATTTATTTTCTTTTTTTTGCCTTTATCTCTTTTTTTTGGGCAATGCTCTAATAATGATGATCATCACACTTCTATCGATTACAACATAAGGATTACAACTCGAAACTAGAACAAGATATGACTCTATATGAATGCCTCCGGCGGTGTACCTGGATGGTGCAATGAATCAAGAGTGACATGTATGAAAAATAATGCATGGTGGCTTTGCCACAAATACAATGTCAACTACATGATCATGCAATGGCAATATGACAAAAGTAATGTATTTCATGATGATGATGAGCGGAACGGTGGAAAGTTGCATGGCAATATATCTCGGAATGGCTATGGAAATGCCATAATAGGTAGGTATGGTGGCTGTTTTGAGGAAGATATAAGGAGGTTTATGTGTGATAGAGCGTATCATATCACGGGGTTTGGATGCACCGCGAAGTTTGCACCAACTCTCAATGTGAGAAAGGGCAATGCGGTACCGAAGAGGCTAGCAAAGGCGGAAAGGTAAAAGTGCGTATAATCCATGGACTCAACATTAGTCAAAAGAACTCATATACTTATTGCAAAAATTTAGAAGTCATCAAGAATCAAGTACTACGCGCATGCTCCTAGGGGGATAGATTGGTAGGAAAAGACCATCGCTCATCCCCGACCGCCACTCATAAGGATGCACAAGCCAGGTACACTTCATGTTTCAAATTTGTTACACAACTTTAACCATACGTGCATGCTACGGGACTTGCAAACTTCAACACAACCATTTCTCAAATTCTCAACTACTCAACTAGCACGACTTTGATATTATCACCTCCATATCTCAAAACAATTATCAAGCATCAAACTTTTCTTAGTACTCAACGCACTCAAAAGAAAGTTTCACATATCTTGAATACCAAGTATATTAACATTAAGCAAATTACCATGCTATTAACGACTCTCAAAATAATCTAAGTGAAGCATGAGAGATCAATAGTTTCTTTAAAACAAATCCACCACCGTGCTCCAAAAGATCTAAATGAAGTACTAGAGCAAAAATTATCACGCTCAAAAGATATAAGTGAAGCACTACGAGCAAAACTATCAAGCTCAAAAGATATAAGTGAAGCACATAGAGTATTCTAGCATATTCCAATTCATGTATGGCTCTCTCAAAAGGTGTGTACAGCAAGGATGATTGTGGTAAACTAACAAGCAAAGACGCAAATAATACAAGACGCTCCAAGCAAAACACTTATCATGTGGTGAATAAAAATATAGCTCCAAGTAAATTACCGATGGAAGTAGGCGAAAGAGGGGTGCCTTCAGGGCATCCCCAAGCTTTGACTTTTTGGTGTCCTTGGATTATCCTGGGGGTGCCATGGGCATCCCCAAGATTAGGCTCTTGCCACTCCTTGTTCCATAATCCATCAAAAGAATTCACCTAAAACTTGAAAACTTCACAACACAAAACTCAATAGAGATCTCGTGAGATCCGTTAGAGAAAGAAAACAAAAGACTACTTTAAGGTACTGTAATGAACTCATTCTTTATTTATATTGGTGTTAAACCTACTGTATTCCAACTTCTCTATGGATTATAAACTATTTTACTAGCCACAGATTCATCAAAATAAGCAAACAACACACGCAAAACAGATCTGTCAAAAACAGAATAGTCTGTAGTAATCTGTAACTAACGCAAACTTATGGAACTCCAAAAATTCTACCAAAATTAGAATATCTAGACAATTTGTTTATTGATCAGCAGCAGTTGGAATTAGTATTTTATCATGTTCTGGTGATTTTTAATAATTGGGGCACTGAGCGCAAAGTTTCTGGAAATTACAGCAAGATCAAATAACTATCATCCAAGAAGATCCAATAGGTCTAGCTTGGCACAAACACTAATTAAAACATAAAACCACATCCAAACAGAGGCTAGATGGATTATTTATTCCTAAACAGAAGCAAAAACAAAAAACTAAAAATAAAATTGGGTTGCCTCCCAACAAGTGCTATCGTTTAACGCCCCTAGCTAGGCATAAAGGCAAGGATAGATCTAGGTATTGCCATCTTTGGTAGGCAATTCTTCAATGAGGCATCTACCTCCTTTAGAATTTTCTTTCTTTCTAGTAATCGTCAAATTTTCAGGCAAAAGATCGAAAAATTCATTCATAGCAAATGGTTCCTTAATGATGGCAAAAAGATTGGGATGAACACTTATAGATTTAAGATCCGGGTTTCCTTACTAGATGATTCACCCTTATTCTTAGGAACATAAATAAGCTTATTATTTTAGTAGACGAACTTGGAGTGTTTTGTATGCGGAAGAAAAAGCGGTTCCCAAGTTGGTAATGATACCCTCAAGTTTATCGATTCTTGTGGAATCTAGATTTATTTTCTCATTAACTATGGGTTCTTTTTCTTTAATATTTTTCAAAGTCATTCCTACCTTAGATCCATATTGGGTAATTTGATTGTGGATCTTTTTATCAAGATTTTCAATCGATTCAATGGTAGCAACTTTATTCTCAATAATTTCAAGTCTTTGCATAACATGCTCCAAAGTTAACATAGTTCCATTAACCAAAAGAGGTGGTGAGCCAAATAAATCTATTAAAGCATTATAAGAATCAAAAGTATGGCTACCCAAGAAATTCCCTCTGGTAATGGTATCAAGGATATATCTATACCAAGGATTAGCACCTACGTAAATATTATGAAGAAGAACTGAAGTAGATTGCTTCCTGGTAGATCTATTTTGAGCATTGCAAATTCTATACCAAGCGTCTTTTAGATTTTCTCCCTCCCTTTGCTTAAAATTTAGAACTTCATTCTCGGGAGATAACGGAGAAGATATGAGACTAGTCATGACAGCAAGCAAGCAAACTAACACACGAGCAAACAAACGGACGAGGAAAAGGCAACAGGAAAAAGAGGAGGAGATTGGGAAAGAGAGGGCGAATAAAACGGCAAGGGTGAAGTGGGGGAGAGGAAAACGAGAGGCAAATGTCAAATAATGTAATGCGAGAGATGGGGATTGTGATGGGTACTTGGTATGTTGACTTTATGTAGACTCCCCAAGAACGGGCGCCAGAAATCCTTCTTGCTACGTCTTGAGCTTGCGTTGGTTTTCCCGAAGAGGAGAGGATGATGCAGCAGAGTAAGCGTAAGTATTTCCCTCAGTTTTTGAGAACCAAGGCATCAATCCAGATGGGAGGCCACGCACAAGTCCCTCTTACCTGCACAAACCGATAGCTACTCGCAACCAACGCGATTAGGGGTTGTCAATCCCTTCACGGTCACTTACGAGAGTGAGATCTGATAGAGATGATAAATAATATTTTTGGTATTTTTGGTATAGAGATGCAAAGTGAAAAGTAAAAGGAAAAGTAAAAACAAAGCAAGTATTAAAGTGATGGAGATTGATATGATGAGAATAGACCCGGGGGCCATAGGTTTCACTAGTGGCTTCTCTCAAGAGCATAAGTATTCTACGGTGAGTGAACAAATTACTGTTGAGCAATTGATGAATTGAGCATAGTTATGAGTATATCTAGGTATGATCATGTATATAGGCCTCACGTCCAAGACAAGTAGACCGAAAGCGATTACGCATCTACTACTATTACTCCACTCATCGACCACTATCCAAAGATGCATCTAGAGTATTAAGTTAAAAAGCAGAGTAACATGTAAGCAAGATGACATGATGTAGAGGAATAAATTCATGCAATATGATAAATACCCCATCTTGTTATCCTCGATGGCAACAATACAATACGTGCCTTGCAACCCTTTACATCCTTTGGGTAAGGACACCGCAAGATTGAACCCAAAGCTATGCACTTCTCCCATTGCAAGAACTACCAATCTAGTTGGCCAAACCAAAGCGGATAATTGAAGAGACTTGCAAAGATAACCAATCATACATAAAAGAATTCAGAGAAGATTCAAATATTATTCATAGATAAGCTGGATCATAAACCCAAAATTCATCGGTCTCAACAAACACACCGCAAAAAGAAGATTACAATGAATAGATCTCCATGAGAGAGGGGGAGAACAGTATTGAGATCCAAAAAGAGAGAAGAAGCCATCTAGTTACTAGCTATGGACCCGAAGGTCTGAAGTAAACTAGTCACACTTCATCGGAGGGGCTATGGTGATGATGTAGAAGCCCTCCGTGGTGGATGCCCCCCCTCGTGAAGCTCGGAACAGGCCCCAAGATGGGATCTCGTGGATACTGAGGAAGTTGCGGCGGTGGAATTAGGTTTTTGGCTCCTGTTACGATCGTTTGGGAAGTGCGTAGGTATATATCGGCGGCAGGAGTACGTCGGTGGAGCAACAGGGGGCCCACGAGGCAGGGGGCACTCCCTAGGGGGGGGGGTGCCCCCCACCCTCGTGACCGCCTCTGTTACTTCTTGGAGTAGGGTCCAAGTCTCCTGGATCACGTTCGGCGAGGGAATCATGTTCCCGAAGGTTTCATTCCGTTTGGACTCCGTTTGATATTCCGTTTCTTCGAAACACTGAAATAGGCAAAAAAACAGCAATTCTGGGCTGGGCCTCCGGTTAATAGGTTAGTCCCTAAAATAATATAAAAGTGGGAAATAAAGCCCAATATAGTCCAAAACAGTAGATAAAGTAGCATGGAGCAATAAAAAATTATAGATACGTTGGAACGTATCACTCACCTCCGTGCGCCTGCTGATAGCGGGCGAGGGCAATGAGTGGGGGAAGACGGAGCTCCGTCTCGCGTCCGACGAGCCAGAGCCTGAGGGGAGCACCTTCTTCCCCTTCTTCTCGAGCAGCGTCGCCGTCGGGTTGGTTCCTCCCTTCTCTGATTTCTTTTATGAAGTCCTCGACCACTACGGGCTGCAGGCGTTGCATCTCCATCCCAACTCTGTCCTCCTCTTGTCCATCTTTGCCTACAACTGCGAGGCGTACCTGGGCGTTATGCCATCCGTGGCGCTCCTTCGCCATTTCTTCTTCCTCCGTGTCAGCGGCGAGCACACCACCGGGTGCGCTAATTTTGTTGCATGTGGCAAGGCCAACTCGATCTCGAGCACCGGGAAGAGGGCCAACAACATCCAATCCAAATGGGTCATGATGGATGCCCAGCGCGCCGACCCGCGTCTGGCGTTGCCAACAGCGGCGCCCCCTCCCGACGGGGGGTGGCCCAAGGTGAAGCTTGTAGACGAGCGGGCATCGTTGGTGTTGGGATAGATGATGACCGACCTGAGGCCAGGCAACGCGAGGGCGGCCAAGGTAACGAGGGCGGTGCTCCTGAGGGAGTTCCTGACACTGCGGGTTGCCCCACTCCAGGCGCGCGCGCGCGCCCCCTCTGGGAGCTTGAAAAGGAGGAGAACAAGACCTGCCTGAGGCCAGGGGACCTGCCTGGCGATGAATTGGACGCCGTCCTGCACCTCATAGCCGGGGACAACCAGGAGTACCCGCCTAGTGCTTTTGTTCCCTTGTTCGAGCGCAGGGATCGGGAGGAATTTGTCGCCTCCAGGCCGACCTTTGATGCATGCGGGCTGGTGCCGCCAACGCCTCCGGGAGTTCCTACGGTGCAGAAACCGGTGGAGGTGTCTTCTGGTGAGTCCCGTGGAGAGGGAGAAGAGGAGGAGGACTCGGAGAAGACTCTGGAAGAGGCGGGGGAGACTTCCACCCTAAGCAAGACCGAGATTCTCCGCACCCTTCCTGATGATGCCGAGGCCGACGCCTTCCAAGGGGAGAGAGAGCAACCCCTCATCCCGACGAAGGGTAGGTAAATCCTTGGTAACCCGTTAGCCGCCCCGTCTGGCGCCTCCTTGGGCGGGCTTCGGTTCTGTCTCTACTCTATCTGGCGCCGCCGGAGCCCGAACGCCTGCTCCTCAGGTCCCGAAGCTGTCAGGCTTCAAGCTTCCCAAGCGGTCGGTGGAATACATGGCAGTGGATTGGTAAGTGTCTTAAGCTTCGCCTTGTCCTTGTTTGTACTCGTTGTTTCCTCATGCTCGCCCCTGGTTGATCAGGTCGACATCTTCGGCGAAGAGGAGGAAGGAAGACACATCGGCCGTGCCTCCCGCGGAGAAAGGAGGCAACAGCGCCCGCATCTCCCCGGCCCGATCGTCCCCGCGGGGCCAAGAGGAGCATCGCCGCGTGGAGTCAGCCCCCATGGCCCTGCTGGCTCCGGAGGTGCCGGTACTTGGCGCAGCTGACGAGGTCCCAGCTGCTCCGGAACCCGCGGTCTCCCAAGCCCTGGTGATGATGTTGCTTCCTCCCACTGCTGCATCTCCACTCCCTGGTCCTTCTGCTCCTGCTGCCGTCTTGGAGCGTGCCCTTTCGGAGATGATCCAGCTGTAGGCAGATGTCCTGAGCGCGGACACGTGCCTGGTGGCCGGGTGTCTGGAGCTGGCCTCTGGCTGGCTTCACTCTGACTTGGCGATTCAGGGCGCCGGGCCAGCCGTCATGCTTCCAGAAGGAGAAGCAAGGAGCCGCCAACGCTTCAGCTGATCGTGAGGCAGCGCTAAAGGACGCCAAGGCCGCCCGTGACCACTGCCAAGTGCTGGAGGGCGAGCTGCAGAGCCTGCGCGACAAGTATGCCGAAGAGGTGCGCTGCCGCCAAGCAAAAGAGGAGGAGATGAAGGCCTGGGAAGAAGCCGTCAAGAATCATGATGCTGAGCTGGTGGAGCTGGGGAAGAAGCAGGCCGCCGAGCGCATCCAGTTGGAAGAGCTGGAGCGGAAGATGGGGACGAGGGAGACCAACCTTGATGCCAAGGCGTGAGTCCTGGCGGAAGACCGCGTGGCCTTTGCCGATCTCGAGAAGAGGTCTCGCAAGGCGCTGAAGACGCTCTACGAGCACGGCCTGGAGAAGCCTCTGGACACCGACGAGGACGGCCCTGCCCAGCGGCTTCCTCTCATGGTGAAGGCGCTTGAGGAGCTCGTTGATGGTCTCGGTCCCATGGCAGAGGCAGAGGCTCACGTCCTGTCTTTAGCCGCGCTGACTCGCGTCTTTAGCCACCTGCACCTTCGCGACCCCAACGCTTTCCTTGACGAGCTGCTGGAGCCTGTAGCTGAAGATCAATACGAGGCGGCTGCGCGGTCGTGCAGGATCAGGTGGGGGCCTTGCTGAGGAGGTTCCGCAGCTTCGTCTTCGCTCCTCTGTCTGGCGTCGTCGACCTTGCGGCTGGTGGTGAAGACAAAACCGATCACGAGGGAGCGCCTTCCGCAGGCGACGGCGACGTCTAGAGGTGACCCTCGGCCATTCTTCCCATTCTGTTCCTGCGACATGTATCAGGCCTCATGGAGGCGTTTAAACTTTTTAATTTGGTACCGTGAGGACAATATGCTTGTAATATTTGCTTCGAGATTTCACGATTTCCCTCCTATTTGCTTTGCGTTCTGCGTCGGCAGAGCCCGGCCCCTCTCATACCTCAACCGCCATTGGGCCGACCGGAGACAAAGACGGACCAAGGAGTGAGGGGCTACGTGTCCAGTTAGGCTCCTGAGTCGGGATGCTCAGGAGTCCCCCTTGACGCGCAAACAACATATAGGGAGAGTTCGTGGGGGTAGATTAATGTTCTACGTCGGCAGAGCCCGGCCCCGCGCATACCTCAACCGCCATTGGGCCAACTGGAGACCAGGACGGACCAAGGAGTGAGGGGCTACATGACCAGTTAGGCTCCTGAGTCGCGATGCTCAGGAGTCCCCCATGACGTGCAAACAATTCGCATACCCGCCCTCGCCGAGGCCTCGGGAGTGGCACGCGATGCCTGTGTCCGGGACCTGGTTAGAGTGGCGTCTTGGCTTAGGCGTGACCCGAGCGCAGCCCCCGTGCCCAGCCCCCATGCGTGGCTTTCCCAAGGGGGGCATTGCGGTAAGGCTGGGCACTGAGCTCTGGGCTCCCTGAGGTTGGCACGACCGTGGGGTCGCCCTCAGTTGTTTATCACCAGCGCGGAGCATAGTGCTTCCGCTTGTGCACGGGCATAGTCGCTCCTCGGCAGTGTCGACAGCCAGCACAGAGCATGGTGCTTCCACTTGGGCGTGGGATGGGGCCCCCCTCCGGGAGGAGCCCCCGGGGCGTGTACAACCCCGCCCTGACACGTGGCTTGCACGGCAGGGCTGCAAGGTGTATATGGGCACTTTCGTGAGCAGTAGCGGGACTCACGAGGCCCTACCTCAAGGCGGGTTGCGCCTGGTCTTGAGGCTTGGTGACTGTGTGTTCCTGCAAGGCAGTTAGATGCAAACACTCTACGTCCTCAGGTCCCGACCCCCGAGCGAGCTCAGCTGCTGCTGGTATGCCAGGTCACGATGCCGTGGTCAAGGCCAGGGGGTGAGGGCTGCAGAGCTAGTAAGAGCTCCTAAGTCGCGATGCTCAGGAGCCCCCTTTTAACGTGCAAGCGAATTGCATAGGACGAACAGGCCCATGGCGGGCGGCAATCGAGCAGGCGATAGCCGTTGGCAGGTTAAGCATGAAGAGCAGATCGACTTGGATAAATGCAGGAAGATACACGCCACCGGGTCTGGCCCGAGCGGCTTAGGGTGATGCAGACCAAGGGGCGCCCCCAGCAAGGTAAGCTAAAGACTTAAGCAAAAGGGATACATGCCACAGGGACGGACCCATGTGGCCTGGGAATAATGCAGCCCGAGGCGCTCGGCTTAAACGACCTTGGAAGATGTCACCTGGTTCTGTAGACGAAGTAGAGTTTGTGCAGCTGAAGCCGCGCGTTGAAGGAATGGCTCCTCATGAGCCACCGGGACCCTGAGCCTCGGGGGGCTCTGGAGGTTCAGGAGGTTCCTGAAGACCGTCTCCATCTCCTCCAGGATAGCGTGGAACCTGGCCTCCTGAGCCGCCAGGACTCACCACATGTCGCGCTCGTAGGCCAACGCCACGCTTGGCAAGCCGAAGGGCATGGGAACGTAGCTGTGTGGTGGGCCCTCACAGCGGCCCACACACGATGGCCAGAAACGCTCCTGAGATGCTGCCCTATTAAGCCCTGGGACGTCGACGTAGACATGTAGCCTGGCATCCTCGCCTGGATGGGGAGCCGCGCCTTGTGAGCGGCTGTGGCCGCGCATGGCTCTTGCTTCTTGCAGTTCCTGGGTGGTCTTGGTGATGAACTCCTGGGTGGTGGGCACTCCTTGCCCTGTGCTCTCCTGAGGGAAGTGTGCCGTGAGGCATGCTTCCAAGTGGTGCCCAAGCGCCTCCCTCGTGAGGTTGGCAAGGTCTGAGGCTCTCCAGAAGAGAGCCCCCGAGTCCTGCCTGAGGAGGGCGCTGGGCGCGCTTTCCTATGCGATGGAGGAAGGTGCCCCTAGAGTGGGTGCTGATCCTGACGAGGCTCCTGCCACGACGCCATCTTCTTGGGGTCCTGTGCGGCGCGACAGCTTCTTCTTGGGGATGGTCTCCGGAGGGCCTTCACTTCTACTATCGGGGTTGTCGATTGTTGCGGCTTGAAAGGCGCGCTCAAGGGAGAACACCGCATCCCTCTCTTCACATGGGACCGTGATGATTCCTTCTCTTCCTGGCATCTTGAGAACATTGTAGCCGTGATGAGTGACTGCCATGAACTTGGCCAGGGCTGGATACCCGAGGATGGCATTGTACGGTAGGCGGATGTGCGCGACGTCGAAGTCGATGAGCTTGGTGCGATAGTTCTTGTGCTCCCCGAAGGTGATAGGCAGGCGGACCTGCCCTATCGGCGTGGTGGAACCGTCGGTCACTCCTGAGAAAGGCTTGGTTGGCTGGAGCTGCTCATATGTCACTTGGAGGTTGTCGAACGTGTCGACGGATAGGATGTTGAGCCCTGCGCCGCCATCGATGAGAGTCTTGGTGACTTGCACATTGCTGATGATTGGGGATCACAGCATAGGGAGGGCGCCAGCGGTGGCTGCGCACTTGAGCTGGTCTGCCGAGTTGAAGGTGATGGCACATTGGGACCACCTAAGTGGGCGCGTGGCCTCGAGCTTGGGGAGCACCGCGTTCACCTCACGAGCGAACTGTTTGAAGATGCGCTGAGAGGCTGGGGCCTGGGCACCGCCCAAGATGCAGGCGATCGCACACGGCTCCTGGAAGCCCCCAGCCCCTTCGTCCTGGTGGTGGTCGTCGTTCCTTGTTGGTGGCGGCAGCGGGGGAAGACCAGCGTTGCCCTGGGGCAATCCTCACAAGGCGGGTCCCTCCAGGCGCCCTCGCGAGGTTGGTCCTGCCAGCGGTCCTCACGAGGCCGGTCGTGCCACTCCTGGCGCGGGCCACGGTCGCCAGTCTGGCGTCCGCCTCCATGACAGCCGTAGCGGTCGTTCCGCCCGGGCTGTCGACCGTAGCGTCCTTCCTGTATGGCTCTGAGCTCTTGGCAGTCGCTGGTGTTGTGGGTGTTCAGGTTGTGGAAGGCGCAGAACGGTCGGCCGTTCTTGGATGACTCGGGCCAATCTCTGCCTCGCTTGGTGTCGGGCTCCGTTGCGAGCACTACTGCCTCTTTGCGCTTCACGTCCTTGGCCTTGGCCTTCTTCTCCTCCACTCCTGCAGCTGGCAGCTCAAGGAGAGAGAGTCGCCCCTCCTCAGCTCTTGCACACTTGGTCGCCAGGTTGAACAACTCCTGAGATGTGCAAAGCTCCTCGTGGATAGCGAGCTCTTCCTTCATCTTGACGTCACAGACGCCGTCCGAGAACACAGAGATGATGGCTTCGTCCGTGACCTTGAGGATCTTGAGGCAGGTGTTGTTGAAGCGCTGGATGTACTTCTGGAGGGTCTCTCCTGGCTGTTGGTTGATGCGGCGTAGATCACCCGTGGCCGGTGGGCGGTCGCGAGTGCCCTGGAAGTTGGTGACAAAGCGGCCGCGCATCTCGTCCCAGGAGGAGATCGAGCCGTCTTGCAGTTCGAGAGCCGTGAGCGGGCCCCATCCTTGAGAGCCATGGGAAACCAGTTCGCCATGACTTTTTCATCACCGTTGGCCGCTTTGATGCTCAGCTCACAGAGCTACAGGAACTCCACGGGGTCGACGGTGCCATCGTAGCGAGGAGGCAGATCTGGCTTGAACTTGCCTGGCCAGGCGATGCTACACAGTTCGGGGGTGAAGGCGCGGCAGCCGGCCGTGGTCGCCGGGCCCGCTTCTGAGGTGGAGCTTGGTCTTGGCAAGGTCCGCGCTGCACCACTGCAGGCGGCACGCGGTCTTGAAGAGGTAGCGCGGGGAGCGCCGGTGCAGCTTCTCGCGGCTGCGGATTTCTTGACAGCTTCTTTCTTCACGTGCGGGTGCCGGGCGCGGTGGATCACGCCGTGGAGGCGCGCGCCTTGGTGCCAAGGCACCGTCTTGGGATTGAGGTGGTGGAGGCATGCCATGAGCCCCGTCGCCCGCGGCTGGTTGAGGGGGAGGCAGAGAGTGGGACGACGCCAGAGAGCCCCCTGCGGCGCGGACGAGCTCCGCAACGCAGTCGAGCCATTCACTACTAGAAAAAGGGCTATAGATGGGATTGACACTAATGGCGCACCAGAAAGTTGGTGCGCCATTAGTATATACTAATGGCGCACCACATGCTAATACGCCATTAGAGTTGAAACTACAAATGGCGCACCAGGCAAAGGGTGCGCCATTAGTATCAAATTTTTTTTTTGAACTAGTGCGCCTGTCCAAACATACTAATGGCGCATCCAGCTTAAGTGCGCCATTAGTAGTTGTAACTACTAATGGCGCACCAGGCAGTGGGTGCGCCATTAGTATAATTTTTTTTGAACTAGTGCGCTTTGTCCAAACATACTAATGGCGCATCCGGTGAAGTGCGCCATTAGTAGTTGTAACTACTAATGGCGCACCCAGCGAAGGTGCGCCATTAGTATTTTTTATTTTTGCAAAAATACTAATGGCGCCGCGGCGGAGGTGCGCCATTAGTTACTGGATTACTAATGGCGCATTTAGTGCTGGTGCGCCATTAGTAAGTGGGCAACAACAAGATATTTTGGACAGCCTCTCCTACCCACACTCACTTTCTCCCCACTTCATTCTCTCCACCTCCTCCTTGTCTCGGGTGCCTCCTCTTTTTCACCTCATTTCCACCATAGATTCATTCAAATTAAGTGGTTAAATTACCTTGTTTTAATAGGTAAGTAAGGGGAAGCTATATTTATGTTGTTCTCCCTACAACAATGTGCACATGCACTTTTTACGGCCTAGCTAGATCTATGTATGTTCGTGGTGTTGCATATGTTTGTGGTGTTGCATATGTGTTTGTGTTTGGAGGTGTACCGGTATTTGAAATGCGATAGTTGCCAATATTTTGCGGAATGTTGATTCATTTCCGTTTTCAAGAATTTTGGCATTAAGCATTCTTTTGGTCCTATTTTTAGGGAAAGTCATGCCAAATTTTTGTTTGGTTCTAAAATATCGCTTTGCTCTACCCTTGACGACCATGGTCCATACGATGACCGAAGGCATCGTGAATAGGTTTTTGAGGTCCGCGAAGGCGAGATGCTTCAAAAGAACGAGGCGGAGATAAGATGTCCATGTCGAAGATGCAAGTGAAGAGCCTTATTGCGGACCCGGATTCCGGCAGGTGCGGGACCACCTGCTCTTGCGTGGTTTCATGGATGGCTATCGGTGGCAAGGTGATGAAGATGACTACGAAGTCTTCCATGGGGGCGGGCAAGAAAGCGAGGAAGGGCAGCAAGACAACCACCGCGGCTCGGGCGGGCGAGAAGACGAAGAATCCCGAGGAGATGATCACGACGGTGATCTTGTACGATCATCATGTAGAAGATGCAGGACATGATGATGAGGAAGATGCCGGAGCAGGCGACGGGCATGATCATGAAGATGATGATGCGGCGGAGTAGACGACGCTGGACCATCGATGGGCTGGGTGCAGGACCCTCATATTCAAGAGCTGCTTCTCAAGCGACCGGATAACGCCAGAGCTGCCGCCGAGAAAGCCAAGATGGATCAACTTGAGTTAGACGCGGTTACTCCATTGTATGAAGGATGTAGGCCGAGGATACCCTTTGAAAGTAACGCTCATGGCTCACGGAGATGAAGGTAAAACACAAAATGACCGACGCATGCTTCGACGAGAACATGTCATTCTGGCACGAACGTCTTCCCAAGGGGAACAAGTGCCCGACCAGTTTGAGGAGGAGAAGAAAATCGTGTGTCCTCTCAATTTACCGCACGTGAAATACCATGTGTGCATGAACAATTGCATCATTTATCGGGATGAGCACGCAGAGTCTACCATATGTCCGTGTCTTGGCGTCACTCGATACAAGAAGAGGAAGAAAGCTCCTCGAAAAGTGGTGTGGTACTTTCCGATCACTCCTCGTCTGCAGCACTATTTCACGGACCCTAAGGTAGCAAAGCTCCTGCGTTAGCACGCAGATAGGGAGGAGAAGAAGCGAGAAGATGGACGCAAATGATCCGGAGATAGATAAAAAGACAAGATGCCGAGTCACCCTAAGGATGCGAGCCGGTGGCAAGCGTTGAACTTCAAGACTCGGAATTTGGGAACGATCCAAGGAACATCGTCTTTGGCGCGAGCACCGATGGAGTCAATCCGTTTGGCAGCCAGAGAAGCACACATAGCACCTGGCTGTGTTTGTGTGGATGTACAACCTTCCCCTGGTTGTGCATGAAGAGGAAGTACATTCACATGAGTATGCTAATTGAAGGGCCGAAACAACCAGGAACGACATCAATCAGACCGGGCTGCCGAAAGAGGAGCTTGACACGCTGTGGAAAACGCCACCAATACGTGGGGACGCCGCAGAGAAAGAATATTTCCCTATGAGAGCCGCACCGCTCACGACGGTGCACGACTATCTCGGTTACGTATATCTCATGGGCGGGTAGTCCACGGATTTTCCGGATGCGTAAGGTGCATGGATGACACAACGTATCGCCACTAGATAGAGATCCGGGTCTTGAAAACCGTGTTCATGGGACATCGAAGGTGGCTTCGGCGATGACCCGTGGAGGAAACGCAAGGATCTGTTCGATGGTGAAACCGAACCCAACGCCTGTACGAGGAGCGGCGAGGAAATAGACAAGTTGTTGAAAAATTGGAAAGACTGCCCACCGCCGAAAGAAGCAAAAAGGCGCCAGAGCTGGGAAAGAAGCGAAAGGCGCCGAGCAGCTCTTGAAGGTATGGAAAAGCGAGGTCTGTTTTACGGGACTTGCCGTCTTGGAAGATCCACCGTGTGCCTCACAGCCTTGATATCATGCATATCACGAAGAACGTGCGAGAGTCTGCTTGGTACCCTGCTCAACATGCGGAGAGGACCAAAGATGGGCGAAAGGAAGGGCAGACTTGAAATCAATGGGCATCGAGGGGAGCTTCATGCTAATGATGATGATGATGATGATGATGATGATGATGATGATGAGGCGAAGCAGGACACGTAAAGTCGTCGCCAAAGGCAAAAGGCCAAGAAGACCGGAAATGACTACCCTCCCGCGTGCTTCACTCTAAGTCGAGGAGATCGAGCAGTTTTTCACCTGCCTCCTAGGAGTAAAACTTCCTTCTGATTCTGTGAGGGAAGATAAGCAGATACCTAGACCAACAAGCGAAGTTCAGCGGGATGAAGTCTCACGACCGTCACATCGCGATGACGCAGATACTTCGATTGCAATCCGTGGGATCATGGACACGCACGTCCGTGAAACGCTATTTGGCCTATGCAACTTCTTCGACGTCATCTCGGAAGTCGATTGGCGTGAGGCAACTCGTAAGGCTACGAGGAAGAGATCGTGGTGATACTATGCGAGCTTGAGATGTACTTCCGCCCGCATTCTTCGACGTTATGGTGCATCTGCTGGTCCATATAGTGGAGGATATCATCCAACTCGGGCCGACGTTCTGCACACAGCATGATGCCGTTCGAAGGATGAATGGTGTCATCAAAGGATACGTTCGCAACATGTCACGTCGAGAAGGAAGCATAGCGGGGGCTTTCGGCCGAAGAGTGCATCTCCTACTGCACGAATTATCTAGGCATCGAGAACCCGTTGGTCTGCCCGTCAGCGAGCACCTCGGCGGGCTCGCTTGATGGGGTTACCGTGAGGGTCGCCGCGAAATGCATGTCGACTTCGATGGTCGACTCGCCAACTTTGAAAGAGCAAACCTAGTCGCGCTACAACACATAGACGTGGTCGATCCTTGGGTGGTACATCACAAAACCTTTATTAAGAAGACGTACAATGACCGAGGCCAACAGAGGACGGACGGAGATATACTCAAAGAGCACAACTCATGTTTCACGCGTTGGTTCAAGCGAAGCTTCATGCGTACCCTTTACATGAGGATTCTTCCGCGGAAGAACAACTCATATTCGCCTTGTCACAGGCGCCGAGCACAACCTGATGACCTATGAGGCGCACGATATCATGACTACACATTCTACACGAGGCCAAGGACATGAAGAGCGATGGTTATCGAACTCCAGTGGTAACGATGGAATCCTACACCGGTAACGACAAGGACATATACTACGGAAGGATCGAGGAGATCTGGGAGCTGAGCTACGATGGAGAGAAGGTCCCGATGTTCCGTGTCAGATGGGCCAAGAACGTCATAAAAGAAGACCGGTATTTCACCACCATGGTTATACCCGAAGCCAAATCCAAGACCGCGGGCCCAAACGTCACATGAAAAAATGAGCCATGGGCACTGGCTTCCCAAGTGGACCAATGCTTCTTCATTACCGACCCGCCAAAGCCCAGTCGTGTTGTCGTGAGGAGAGGCAAAAGGAAGATCATCGGAATGGATGGAGTAGCCAATGAGCAAGACTTCGACAAGTACGGCGACCGAGGATCGAACATGACGATGATGATGAAGTAGCAGCATACACCACAAGAAGAAGCAGGACCACCCTACCTAAAGGACGTCTGCTCCATAGAAGAACTCCATTTGCGAAAAAGAAGGGCAAGAAGATTGTGAAGAGATAGCTAGCTAAGATCGATTGTATTTAAATCGTAGACTTCATTTCTCGATTGTATTTCATGGGCACTTTTGAACTATCATGAATATTTTTAATTTCATGGACACTCGATCTCGATCCCCTCCATCTCGATCGCTATCCCACCTCGCCAGATCCGGTCCACCGGCCGCCGCCGCCGACCGCCCGCACCCTCGATTCCCCTACTCAACTGCCGCCGCCGACCCCCCGCACCCCTCCCCTACTCAACCGCCGCCGCCGACCCCCCGCACCCCCCGCACCCTCCCCCGCTCCACCGGCATTACTGTTTGATGATATTTTTTAAAAAAATATTACTGTCTTATAAAAAAATATTACTGTTATGATTTAAACAAGTTTGAACAGATTTAAAAACAAGTAAGTATCAAACAACATTTTTACTGCATAAAAAAAATTGTGGAGCCTGGGAATCAAACCCAGGACCTCCTGGTGTGAGAACTGGCTGCTGACCAGTCGAGCTAGTAGAGGGAACTTGATCTGGATCAGGTTAGGTGGGAGATAACCTGTTGGCTCGAGCAGAAATAAAAAAAAATACTAATGGCGCACCAGGGTGAGGTGCGCCATTAGTATGGATGTACTTATGGCACACCGAGGGGTGGTGTGCCATTAGTATTGTGCCGCCCCCCATCCATACTTCCTCCCGGGCCCACACCTATCCCCTCTCCCTCGCCCCTCGCCCTCGATCCCCTTCCCCTCTCCTCTCCCGGCCTTGCTGCCCTGCCCCGCCGCCTCGGCCGCCCACCGCCTCGGCGCCGCCCGCCGCCTTGCCCTACGCCCATCGCCGGCGCCCGTCGTCCACCTGTCGCCCGTCTCCAACCACCGCCGAGGCCCGACGTCGGCGCCCGCTCTCCCGTCCACACCACTGTCGCCCGACCCTCCCGTGACCGGCCCGCCTCCCGCCCAGGTACCTCTCCTCCTTCCTCCTTCCTCCCTCTCCACCCTTCCTCCCCCTTCCCGTCCTCCCTCCCTCCCCTTCCGCGCCCTCCACATCCCCTCCGCCCTCCTCCCCGTCGGCCCCGCCCCCAAGTCCAAGCTCCTGCCTCCCCACCGTCCGGGCCGAGTTGGACTTGCCCACTCTCTCCCACCCCACCCCCACCCGCTCTTCCTCCCCTCCCCGTGCCGTCGACCGCCCCCCACCCCCATCCTCCCTCGCCGCGCGGCCTCGCCCCCCACCTACTCGGACCCCCGGATCTGGGCCACCTCGGCGCCCGCGGCCCCGACGCCGCCTCCCCGGTCTTGAAGTGATTTCAGCGACGTAATTTAGTTCTCCGTTTCTTTTTGGGTGGTCTTGAAGTGATTTCAGCGAGGTAATTTAGTTCCCGATCCTTGTGTCGGTGCCTCTTTTAGCGAATTTGGGGATTTCTTTGTCAGTCTTGGAATGAACAGGTGGGTAATCTGAGCTCGTTTAGCATTCTCGGTGGTTCTTGGTGGTGCCTTGGCCCTTTGCAACCAATGTTGTTAGGGAGATTAGGCTCTGACATTGTAGGTGGTGTTCATTATGACCAACGGCACCACACCATGTTTGTTCTTTGGTCCTTGAACCAAGACATAGTTTCACGGCATTAATGCCTTTAATTGAACTAATTTGTGAATGCTGAGTTTCCCTTGACTTGTCAAGTTGGGACAATTTGAGATTCAAAGGTTTGATGAGTAGACTGCATATTTTGTGTGTAGTAATGTTTTGGTGCTTATTGCTTTGGATACTTTTTGTGTATGCTTTATTGATACTTGTCTTAGGAGAGGCGACACTGCTTTATCTAATTAAGTTCTTCGTGTCTTCCTTTTAATCTTAGAATGGCACAGTCATATGTGTTTGTCAATTTCTAACTGAATGTATGTACTGATGTACGCACTAACAGGATACAATGTTATCTTAGTCAGTGAGTATTTCTCATCTCAACTTGGAATTTCTCATTTCACTTAGTGAGTATGCATTGAAGCACACCTTCCAAATCAATAAATTCAAACACCAAATGTTTACATTCACTTGATAAATATTTCACATCTCTGTACATGCAAATATTCAAGACGGCTTTGCTCAAATTTCGATAACACCATCGAGTAAAGCTATTTCGAGACACAATAAAGTTGCAAAATTCAGATACTTCATAGACATATGTGTGTTGCTTTTGTTTACGCTAAACTGTCTATGGTAGATAAACTGAGTGTTGTGGCCATGCTTGATGCAGAGCTCAAGAACCTGCGGCAGCCTCTACTCCGCCTCCGAGTACTGCGAGAAGTCCTACCTCAACACCCACCAGTAGATGTGAGTAGCCACCTCAGACGTTCCTCCTCTCCTCCATTAGAACAGTTGATCGATGTAAAGTAGTCCAAGTTAGAGAAATGTTGATCGGTGTTATGAGTGTTGGCCAAAAAGCTCCGTCAAGAGCTAACCGCCTCATGTTACGCTCTGTGAACTGCTATGTGGTGCTGCTCATGGATGATCGTAGGAATTTATGCAAATATTCAGACACAAAATATTGAAGTTGATGTAACTGATTACTTTCCCAAGTGAGAAAAATACATTCTATTCTACCTATTTCATACTCAAGATTGTTGCAGCCAAGAAATGCATAGCCAATGTTAAATGGTCCTATAAATGACAGTACCCTAACAACTATTCTCGCTCATGATCTTATTTTTATTTGTTTGATGAAAGTTGGTTCTTTTCTTCCCAAGTTCACAAAAAATCTTTTTACATTTGTAGTGGTTGCCAAAAGCATAATATGACCAAGACAAACATAAACTTTGAGGCTGAAAGGAAATCAAGTAATGAACCACATAGGAATAGAAGGTAAACAAACTATGCTAGTTGAGAATGTACCTCGAAGTCGATCGGAAGTCTGGCGTCTCTATATTTCCTGAAAACCCATGTTGGCTAGGATAATTTGCTTTTATTACCTTATTTACACCAAGTTTTAGTTAAACAATGATACTTGAATAATTTTGTGCTACTTACATTTTGGTTTTGTGGACAGTATTTGACCTTATGGTAACTAGTTGGGGTCAGGTTTTGGGGTTTTGATTATTGGTATGAAATCTTGACAGAGGATCTTATTCACACCAAGTTTTAGTTAAACACTGGTACTTGAATGATTTTGTGCTACTTCATTGTGGTTTTGTGGATGATTTGAACTTAAAGGTAACTAGTTGGTTATGAAAGCATGATACTGCTATAACTTTAGTAGTAAGCATAATAGATCGTACTCTGATGGCTCTAAATGAGAGAATGGCATGATACTACCATAGAGGTACCCAAATATGTAGGTGTAGTTTGTGTTTTTATTTGTTCACACCGTCATTGTATTGCTCAATTAGACAATTAGTCTTTATGAAGAAGAAGAATAAAGTTGCTTGCTTTGTTATGGCTGTATTCACTGGTCTTCTTTGTTGTACTTGTGATGATGTTGTACTTGTGATGATGCTACTTGTGATCTTCTGAAATGACCCATTGGGGACTTCATTACCTGTGAGGGATAATGATATTGCAGTACCCCGAGAGGCCCTTGAGTTTGCGAATGTCGATTAACTTCCGTTCGGCAAATTGGGTACTCCATATGTCCTATTTTCAGCAAAGGTCATGCTGAAATTTTTCGTGAATTTTAGCATGACTTTGCTAAAAATAGGACATATGGGTACTTGTGACTAATGCATGGTCCGGGGTATCTTAGTAGTTAATTAAGTAGGATCAAGTGCCCCGGCGTACTTGTGACTAATGCATGGCTTTTAGGGTGCCTCGGTGTCGAATAAAACCGAAATGATGAAAGGTTAGGCTTTTAGGGTGCCTCGGCGTCGAAAAACCCTCAATGATAAAAGCTTAGATTTTAGGATGCCTCGGTGTCGACAAACCCTAAATGATGAGACCATGATCTTGTTCCTTGACAATAACCAACTTTTTGACCAAACTTTGTTTCTATTTAGAGAGAAACATGACCCACAACAATGAGGCCGGGGTTTGGGCGGCAAGGCATTCTCGAGTTGTCCCAGAGATGGAGGAACAACCTCGGTTGTATGAGGACGCCGCCTTCCCACCGATCCCGAGACCAGCGATGGTACCGCCGAGGATGACTCCCACCGATGCCACCACCGATGGTGCACCGAGGATGCCACCATCGATGATGGCGGCGCACGCATGTATGGCAGCCAATGTAAGAGGCAACGGAAGGACGGCGCCCGACCGTGCTCCGCACCCTCAAGGAGGAAGTTCTTGAAGTGGACTCCGGCGGGAATCCAACGACGCCCGAGCGAATAGTCAAGGGGTACTCGCTTCAGCTCGGGTGCATTCTCCGAGCACCGTCTCGATCAACACCGAGAACCCGAGGCATCCTGACCGAGGGAATTTATGCAACCTCCTCTTCACGAAGCTGCACGAACGATACAAGTTCCCGCTGCTTTTGAAAACACAAGCCTCAAAAGGAATAAAGTGAACAATGCTGCCCTCACGAAGATGAGCAAGGCCCATCTACTTGGAAAAGCAATGTGAAGAGAATGATCGAGAAAGGTGAGAGTTATGAGAAGATCAAGGAGAAAAATCCTTCGATCACCGAAGATGACTACAACGACTTCAAGATCAATTGCTCGAGCACCGCAAACTCCGAATCAAGTCGATGGGGAAAGAAATGCGGAGCTGAACTTAGGGAACACACACTCGGTCCGGCGGTTCTGAGTGGCGGAGCCTATATGGGACAAGGAGGGGCGGGCGTGCCGAGCAAGGCCTACCGCCCTCTTCGATAAATACGGTGACAAGCGGACTAGGAACTTTGTCGGGGCCGGTACAAGAAGGACCCGAAAACAAAGGAGCGTACCACGGATGCGAAGACTAGGGCGCTTGAGGTTGTTACAGTAAGGAATACCACCCCGGGTAATTAGCTCCATATGGTTGCATTCTAATTAATGAAGCCAAATTTCTAAATGGTTCACATTCCTTCCATGCGGCGATCGAAAAGCAAGAGCTGGGTCGACTAAGAGCAACCCTTGGGACACCACTCTCAATAGGGCGTTGAATGTAATGAAGAACAAGGATAAGCTCGATGGCCGGCGTCGGCTGGTCGTGTGGCGGCAAAGGCTTGTCCACAAAATGGGGTCATACTATACCGTTGGTGTGCGGAAGGAGAAAAAGACCAGCTCGGAAAGCCGGTAGCGAGGTTCAAGAACTCAAGGCACGGTGGCGCGGATTCCGGAGATTGTCCAAGAGCAAGTGCAACAACAACTTGGAGCGACGATCACCGCCATTGTGCCTACCTTGATCCAGGGGTTGAGTGCGTGGATTGCGGGCGGCCAACGAGGCCGCCCGATTCCTAGCTTCACGGCCAGCAACTCGCAGAATGCGATGGCGGAACCATTGGTGTCTCTCCGGAGGCGGCATTGGTGTCTCCGACGCCGCACGGAGCTTAATGCACCGGGTGTACGCCCGCCGACACCTGCGACAAGCGGCCCCTCCGTCAATCGCCCGCCGTTGGCGGTGCCTCGACATTAGCCGAGCTCGACGCCATCATCACGGTAACTAATTAAGCCTCTCTCGGTCGAGGACTTCATCTCCTTGCCTTTGACTGGGCATCCCTGACGCCCTACATGTTTTCGCAGGGTGCCGCCGACGTTCCGTGCACTCTCCTGCACTTCGTGAACAACGAGTTGGTCGATGTCGCCAAGGGAAAAATCGTTCAACCGGGCAACCCCTTGTTCCACGGTACCCAGATGCCACCCAACTTGTTTAGGGTTCAACTGGTTCGGCTGCCAGGCTGCGACGAGTTGTTACCTCCGATTCAACCCGTCGGGGCCGGCGATGATGACGTGATGACCCTCGGCGCTGCTGAAGCTGGCCCTGCTTTGGCGAAGAGCCAGATTCGTTTGGGGCGGGGACACCACCCCAAAGACAACACCGCCCGGTCGTGCCGTCGCCAAGTCGGCCCCATGGCAAGACCGCCGCCAACGGTGCCGGACATCCCTATGCCATCGATCCAAACATGCATATGGCACAGGATCAGAACGACGATGACGACGACGATACATTTGCCAACGTCGATCAGTACTTTGCCGATCATGGGTACGGTGGCGACTTCATGGGGCCTCCTTCTCAAGAACCCAACCCACCAAAAGACGTGCGCGATCTAGCTGGTACCACGGAGAAGCCAAGTAGCAACAGGCGTCGTCTGCCGTTCAGCTCTCAGGAGACGCCTCCAACTGCCGACTTCACCGAGCCTCAGATAGGCGAGGTGCGAAATATTATCAGCCCCAACACACTCAAGAAGGCGGTCTGTGAGCAGAACTCGGTCCCATTACAGCAGAAGAAGAAGGCACGCATAAAGAAAGACTAACAAGGGTGCGGACCAGCCCGGCACCGAGTGCGATCCGTGCTCGGGGCGGGCCACCTTCACCGAGGATATCTCGAGGAGGGTGCATGTGGCGGGTAGGGCGATGCTACCGACAAATATGCTCAATGCTGCAACCGGTGCTATGCGGAGTCTGCATGACAGTGTTCTTTCTTTGGAGAAGCGGCATCTCAGAGAGAAGGATGTGGCATACCCGGTTTTCATGGCCAAGGTGCCAGAGGGCAAGGGCTTTGTGGATAACTCCATCGGGCGTATGATCGTCCTGCGGTTTGATGACATCCACGCTATGTTGAACCTTCATCCGCTCCACTACACCTTCGTTCGGCTATTTTCGCTGAGTATGGAGATGCGGATCATTCGCGACAAGACCCCGGACATCGTGATAGTCGACCCCTTCTACATGCGTGCCAAGATCTTAGGCAGCGCTGGGGACCGGCAAGTCGCGAGTTCTTACCTCGAAGGCGTCATTCTGGCAAACCAAGATAAGGATAACTTCCTCGTGCCTTACTTTCCCGAGTAAGTCCTCCCTCAACCGCCCGTAACATATGAATTCTTAGATTTTGATCGTTTTTCTTTTAACATTCCGTGTTTTCTGCGGTGACACACATTGCACGCTCATCCTTCTAAGCCCCAAATATTCCATGGCCACGTATTTCGACCGGACCGTCGATTGAGCGTAGACTACACAAATGTCAAGAAGGTTCTTGATGATGTTCTCCCGGCTCGCCCAATCTGGAGGCACCTTCACCAGGCCTATTCGTCGGCAAGCACGTGTTCTCCCACTGTCTGACGTTACGCTCGTCAAGCAGCCGCGCTGGCGGTCAAGGGTGCCTACTCGCCATCCATCACATGCGGGCGATAAATGCGAGACCATCATCAACTTCGCTACCAAGTAAACTCCAAGATTGGGCGCGGCGTGTCGGCAATCCGGGATGCGGACATCGGACAAGAATTCTTTCGCATCCGATCGGAGTTTGCGGAAATCATCCATCAAGATGTCCTTCGTACCTCGGGGCAGTTCTACCTCGAAATCAACCGTCCAACGGTGACATCGACACAATGCTACAAATGCAGGATGACAACGCCCGTTCTTTCATGACTCCCACGATGAGCGGCGGCTTCATCCACGCTCCGTCCCTTGAGTCGAGTTGTCTAGTTCTGAAACATCGATTGGCTCATGTTGTAATTAAACTTTAATGAACTTGTAGTATGTCTCTTTGGTTTCGAGAGTCGTTCAACTTAGATGTAATCGATGCTATTAATGTCTTGCTTTTCTCTTCCGACCGTTACATTGCATACTTATATATTGCTTATGTATTGTCTGTGAATTGGTACTAACGTTTCGTTTGGCTAGTGCATAGCGATGCCGTCGTATGTCGTGTACAAGGGTAAGGTTCCCGGAGTCTACGACGAATGGGAGGAGTGTCGGAGACAGGTTCGCCGATTCAGCGGTAACAGTTACAATGGGTACACCACTAGGGCCGAGGCCGAATCTAGATACGCCCGCTATCTAGCGGGAGAGGGGAGGGAGCGTTGGAGGAACCGGATGAAGACGAGTTTCATCGTGATGATGCTCATCGTGTTGACCGCAACTCTCTTCTATGTGATGGTAGTTTAGATGATCGATATCGACTTGTAATGTGAAGACAAACTCGCTACTCGCGGTCTCGAGACTTGTAATATAATGTTCTATCTTTGTTCGGTCTTTTCAATTCGGAGACTAATATGATGAATTGTATTCAGAGACTAATATGATGAATTGTATTCAGAGACTAATCTTCTATTGTATTCGATGAATCTGTTGTTGTTGTGTGCTGTCTATATTTTGTCCAATTATACATTTTGTAACCTGTGCAAAAAACAGAAAATTAAAAAAAACCTAATATTCATACTAATGGCGCATCACAACACAATGCGCCATTAGTATGCCAAAGGATACTAATGGCGCATCATCAACAAAGGCGCCATTAGTATGCCGGGTTACTAATGGCGCATCCTGTTGCCGTGCGCCATTAGTATGCCAAAGCACCTGGGTATACATGGCCCCCTGGGAGGCATACTAATGGCGCATCCAGTGGTGCGCCATTAGTATACCAGATACTAATGGCGTGGCACTAATGGCGCACCACTAATGCTCCATTAATGGCCAAATTAGGTGCGCCATTAGTAGGCCTTTTCCTAGTAGTGACTCCTCATAGAGCTCGTCGACGGGGCAGTAACGCAAGAGCTCGTTCGCCGCGATGAGCGCGGTGCGCGTGAGACTAAGAACATGCAGGGGTAAGTGATGGAGTAGCGGTGCAGCCGTCTTGCCGCACCAAAGGATGCAGCGAGGACGCCTGCTGCTCATTCCCCGCCGGGCCGGTGGCAGCGTTGGCGGCGGGAGACGGAGAACGACGAGGTGGCCCGCCTACGGGAGCCGTCTGAGCGACGCGGGCGGAGAGGGCAGCCCGACGCTCAGCTCGAGCACGGCGAGCGTCCGCCATGGAAACGACGGAGCGATGGAGCAACGAACTGATGGAAGGGAAACTACGGCGCACCCCTACCTGGCGCGCCAAATGTCGGATGTGGGGTTCCGGCAAACCCTTAAGGTTCGAACACTGGGGTGGGCGCGAAGTCTCTCCTCCTACTGATCTACACTCTAGCTCTCTAAGATCTCGCGGATGAAGTCGACGAACTTGCGACACAGAAAGACACAGGGTTTATACTAGTTCGGGCCACCGTTGTGGTGTAATACCCTACTCCAGTGTGGTGGTGGTGGATTGCCTCTTGGGCTGATGATGAACAGTACAAGGGAAGAACAGCCTCCTGAGGTTGAGGTGTTCTTGTGCTTGTGTAGTTGAGGATGATCTGAACTAGTTCGGGATCAGTTGCCTCCTACTGTGGTGGCTAGTCCTATTTATAGAGGCCCTGGTCCTCTTCCCAAATATCAAGCGGGAAGGGAGCCAACAACGGCAGGCAAATTTGAAGGGGGACAGCTAGTACAAGCTATCCTCACAAAAGCGGTCTTCGCTTGCGAAAAGCTCTGGGGTGACGCCGTCTTGGGCTCCACGATAACCTCCGCCTTGCCGTCCTCCGGTCTTGGTCTCGTTGCACCAATATGGCAACCTTTGCATGATGCCTCGGTACTCTTCGCCTGCGCTGGCCTCCTTAGCACCAAAGAGGAAATAGAGACGCTGCGCGCACTGGCGCCCGCCTGGCACCCGCCTGGTGCCGTTCGTCATGGCTCACTTCACGAGAGCCTCGTGAGGTTTGCCTCGCCTTGATATCTCCGCTCCTCATGAGCCTGCTTGGCTAGGCCACTCTAGAGGAGGTCTTGCATCGTCCGCCTCGCGAGGCTTGGACCCTCGCGAGGGTCTTGGATGCCTTGTTGACGAAGATGGGCCGTACGGCCTGCTACTTAGCCAAGCTGTGGGCCGCAGGCAGACAAGTCTGGGACCCCCATTCCCAGAACGCCGACAAGGTTGATAGGTAATTGGGCTGTTGCGTCGAAAGGGTGGAGTACTGGTGTCTCCAGATCATTGGTCGCTGAAGCGGGGCTGCAAATTATGATGGTGTTGGATCATCTCTTCGAATGACTTTGTTGTCTTTGCTGCTTGTTCTGGATGGGTAGTTCTTTCTTTTGTTATGCATATTCCTTGTCATTTGGGCATCCTCGTCTATGTCACTCTTACTATGTAATAGTTGCCTCTGTTTAGAATGTCATTCTCGTCTGGATCACGAGAGTCTGAGCGCTGCTGATGGGTGTGTTTTGGTGTTGTAGCAAGACTTCTTATGAACTATCACGTCTTGCGTTTTGGTGGTGTAGTCACTAGTCAGTGCTTGAATGTTGTATATATCATTGTTTCGAACTGTTTATTGTCTCGAACTACTGGTGGGCTAAATGAGGGCATCACCATTCTCCAGTGTTCAGAGTGTATCTCCTTTTTCCAAGTTATATAATTTGAGCTCAGTGTCTTTTCGATGATGTACACTTGTTTGGGCCAGTGAGGTGTCATTGAACATGGGCCGAGTAGTAACGCCATGCCAAACAGGTCAATTATGACTCTCTGGCTGGGCTCTCAAAAGATCCTCAAATAAAGGCCGGGCTCTCCAAAAAAGAAATAATAAGGACTCTTAGGCTGACATCTGGGCGCCACCGGTGTTTTCGTGCGCTTGCGCGCCGAGAGCATATTGGCGCGTGTTCGAATTCAAGCTACCTTTTCATCCCCAATCTCCCGCCCCTCCCCCACCTCTGGAATCTTGATTCCTACTCCAGTTCCCCCAAATCCCCCTCCTGTACTCCTTATACTCAAGCTCACTATCATGTCGCCGGTCAACACGGATCTCTGAGCCGGAGATCCTGAGGTCTGTCCTGCCTTCGGTCGCTGCGTGCTGCCGCTCAACAATGACATGGCGGCGCTTGACGACTAGTTTGTCGGCAAAGTGCTGATGGTAACCATAAACGGCGACCGGCCTCCCGTCTTGCCGGACGACCTTGTCAAAGCTCTTGGCATTGCGCACGGCATCCAAATAAGTGACTTGCTTGCCGAAGTCTATCTGCCACCAGCTGATTTCTTCGTCAGGTTCCGGACAACTTTTGACTGCAGTCGTGTGTTCGAATCTTCCCGGCGTTTGTTCTGCGATGGCGCGCTGGTGAGCTTTGATCAGTGGCACCCAGGATGGGGCTCGGTGCCCTCTGAGCTTGAGTTTTTAACAAATCTTACCTTCCATGGCATGCCTCGACGTGCTTGGAACAATGAGTCCATGAATGAGCTTATCAACGACCTTGGAGGTGAGCTCGTAAGTATGTTTGTTCCTCCAGACAGCTGGGCTCTGACGGTTATGGCATGGATGAAGAAGTCATCCACCATACCGAAGGTGATTTGTGTTGAGATACCGGTGCAGGAACCGGGGTTGTACTATTCGTCGCCACCAAGGCCGCCGTGGACCATGTTCGGGATGTACCTGTATCGAGTGTTCGTGCATGTCGAAGAAGTGGTCAATCCATCAATCGAAGTCCTGTCGCTGCCGCTAGTGCCAGGGTCCGTCGACGACGTCCATTACAGGAGTCAACGTCAGACTTTCCTGTGTTGCTCAGAATGATGGATGGCACAGGGCCTACTCCATCGCGCGGCGGAGGCCACTGCTTCTTTGGGAGAAGAGGCAGGGCTAGCTGCCTGGATGTGCTCTGATTTGAGGTAACAACTGAATCTTGTCAGATACTAGTTAAATCCGAGCTATGGGTGTGAAGCACTGATGTGCCAGTACATTTGATTGTGACCTGTTCTAATTTTGTACCTGAACTTTTTTTAGAAAGGGCTGTACGTCAACTTAATGTGCTAGCAGAACTTATTGTGTTATGCATGCTTTTCTTTGCACAACATTCAAGATATTTCCCTGTCATTGATAAAGACGATGAACCATTATGTATGAGTTCGTTGGTTTCAACATAGCCCTACCCGTTGCGATCCACTGCTTCCATCCTGATTGTGCTGCCTGCTGAAATTTTTGTATGCAAGTTCAGTGTGCTATGATGTTCTATATGATTGTGTCAACTATATAAGTTTTTACTGAGCATCAGCAATGCATATGGCTGAAAGATGTATTTACGAGCATCGATCGATGGGGCTCTCTCTCTCTCTCTCTCTCACACACACACACACATGCACACACGCACAAGTGGGACCTGTTGTATTATTTCTTTGCTCGTGACAACTTTTAATTAGGTTCCACTGTAATCTAACTTTTTCTTAAGTTACTAATTGAGCTAAGTGACTTCAAAAAGTTGTACAGAAGCCTTGTTTGGGCCTTTCCAGCATCGCTAAATGTGGGCTGAGTAGCCATGTTAGGTTGTACTGTACTACACAGGCATTTTTTCAACATCAGCAATGCAACTAGGCCGACAGTTGTACACAATATCCAGGTCAACTTGTTATTCTCCGCCCCGCTGGACTGCAAACTTTCCTAGGAGGTATGCATTAGGCTTAACAAGAAAATGGACTTTAAGAAATAATAAATGGGATGCAATTATAATAACTGGGCAGTAACTATAAAAAATGCACCAAACGCGTAATTAGTTTAAAAAATATATTATTTTTGGAATTTGAAAATTTTAATTTCATTACTTGTTGTGCGCGCAATATTTCGTTGGATTTTAATGTAATACAACTATATTTTGAAATTATATTTAATCTGACTAGAAATTTCGGATAAAAATATTTCGGATCCCATAAAAATGTGGGAATTTCTTTTGAATTCTGTTTTGAGCGGTTGGTTGAAATTATTAATCGTTGTCCTAGCTAGAAAATGGGTTGTACTTCTAACAATCTATAAATGGGCTGTAGTAAATTCCATTAGAATTAAAAAATGGGCTGTAGATTCTTACAAATCGCAAATGGGCTGTATCTTCTCTGCCACACACTTGTGGGCCTTCTAAGTTGGCGCGTCCCCTAAAAAAACTAAGTTGATGCATATGCAAGGCTTTGTCAACAACACACGATTCTGGTAGCTGTGGCCGTTGGATGTCCATCCAACGGATGTCATGCTTCTTCTTCAATCTCGGATATTCTTGCTTCAGCCGCCCAAAAAATGTTTCCTCCCCCTGACATCTGGGGCGCACCATTTCGGAGGCTGACCTGTGGGCCAACTAAGTTGACGCGTACCAAGGGCTTTGTCAACTTAGTCAATATAAACGATTCGAGCTGAAGTGACCGTACGATGTCCATCCAACGGCTGTAGTGCTTCTTCAACCTCTGGTCTTCTTGCTCCAGCCCAAAGCAGCGCCGGTCGTGCTGCGTTCTCCTGCCTCCGTGGCGGGTGTGATGCCGCTGGAGGCCTCACCGCCTACTACTCCCACCGCTGGCTAGGCCATCCCTCTACTCACCCACACCCCTGTTATTCTGCGGCGATGGCAGCCTCACCGCACCGAACGGTGAACCCTCGTACTCCTCTCTGCGCGGGCTTCCACTACCGCTTCTTCCCCGGCTCTGCGTCGTCCCCTTCCTAGGCCTCGCCGTCATCCACCGCCCTGGTGCTCTCGGCTCGGCGTGGTCAACGTGGTCAAGGAACGGCTTCCATCAGACGTGGATCAGACGTGGAGAGGCCGATACCGGGTCCACGACGGCAGCAAGGAAGTGCCTCCTTATTACGCGGAAAATAATGATTCCTCTACCTGACAGCAGGGACCCACCGACGAGCCACTGTATTTCGCGAAAAAATGTTTCCCCCCTGACTGCTGGGACCCATCGAACGGGCCACCGTATTCCATGAAAAAACGTTCCCCCCGCTGTCAGCTCAGACCCACCGGAAGTGCCTCCTTATTACGCACAAAAAAATGAATACTCCCCCTTCTGGTTGGGACCCACCTTGGTGGGAGGCTGACTTGTGGGCCTACTAAGTTGACGGGGACGGAGTGCTTTGTCAACTTAGTCAATATGAACGATTCTAGCTCTAGTGACCGTACGATGTCCATCCAACGGCCGTAGTGCTTCTTCAACCTCTGCTCTTCTTGCTCCAGCCGTCCAAAGCAGCGTTGGTCGTGCCGCATGGTCCTGCCTCTCGTGGCCGGCTGTGCTGCTGCGGAGGCCTCACCGCCCCCTACTATTCCCACCGCTGGCTAGGCCATCCCTCTACACACCACACCCCCTGTTATTTTGCGGCGACGGCAGCCTCACACCGCAGCGAACCAGTGAACCCTCGTACTCCTCTACGCGTGGGCATCCACTGCCGCGTCTTCCCCGGCTCCATGTCGACCCCTTCCTATGCCTCGTCGTCGTCCACCACCACGGTGCTCTCGGCGCGCGTGGTCAACATGGTCAAGGAACGGCTTCCATCGGACATGGACTATACGTGGAGAGGCCGATACCGGGTCCACGACCGCAGCAAGGAAGTGCCTCCTTATTACGTGCAAAATAATTATTCCTCCACCGACAGCGGATCCACCGGACGGGCCACCGTATTTCGTGAAAAACATTTCCCCATTGCTGGGACCCACCAGCTACATCTTCGCACGCAAGGAAGTGCGTCCGGGCAAAAAAATGATTCGCCTCCCTGACTGCTGGGACCCACCAGCTACATCTTCGCACGCAAGGAAGTTCCTGGCAGTCAGGACCCACCTGGTCGAAGCGTACGTAGCGTTGTCATTCTGGTCGCGAACGTGTATGTACATACTAGTCGATGTAGAGGCGCGCACGTGTCGTAGCAGAGGCACACACGTAGCATGTACACATACGTACAACGGCCAGGGTGCAAGAAAGTAAATATGGCCACGTACGTACATACGGGCGGGGTCTCGAACGCCTACTCGCGCGTACGTACGACCAGGAATCGTGCACATGGCTGGGTCGGAATAGAGAAACAGCATCGTCGTCGTGTTCATGGGGAGCCAACTGGCTGGGTCATCACATAATGCGTCGTCGTGTTCATTGGGAGGGCTTGGACGGAATAGCCGATGGAAACGAGGCCTGGCGTACAGCAGAATGGAGGAAACGGCCTTGTGTTCGACCGACCACGTTCGAAACGGGATCTTGTTCATAGGGAGGGGTCTGGCGTCCCGCAAAACGGAGGAAACGGACCTCCTACGGTCTAAACTGGGGTCCTGTTGATCGGGAGGGGTGTGGCGTACCGCAATACGGAGGAAACAGACTTGTGTTGGAGCGCTACGGTCGAAACGGGGGTCCTGTTCATCGGGAGGTGTGGCGTGCATCGCAAAAGCAGGACTCCACGGGATACTGTTCATCTCCATTGTCGACCCCCTCCAGCCTCCACGGGCTACTATTCATCCACCGTCGACCTCCTCCAGCCTCCACCTGCCACTGTTCATCCACGGGCTCCTGTTCATCCAGCCTCCACCGCGCGTACTCCACCGGCTACTGTTCAACCAACCCTCTCTACGGGCTCCTGTTCAACCACCTCTCCACGGGCTACTGTTCATCCAGCCCTCCACCGCCTACTGTTCATCCAGCCCTCCACGAGGTGGTCCTGTTCATCCAGCCCTCCACGGGGTCCTGTTCATCCAGCTCCAGCCGGCTTGATCGATCAGGGTCCTGTTCATCCAGAGGCAACACCACGGGGTCCTGTTCATCCAAACCCCCCAGCAACGCTCACTGTTCATCCAGAGGCAGCATCGATCGGCTTGATTAGCGGCGATGGCGAAGAATCGCCGATAGGGTTCGATTAACAGCCATCGATCAATCGCCTGCTTCGATGAACGCGTAGCCTGCAGCGGTCTGTCGCCGGGTTCGATTAGAGCCCAACGCCTCGCTCAGGTTCAGTTAGAGCCCAACGCCTTGCACCCACGCGTGTGCGTGTACGAGAGAAACGTGCATTGCTCGGCCCCGACCATACACATAACCGGGAACACCTCGATATTTTCCTCGCCCTCGCTTCTACCACGGTTTTTTCCGTCATGGACGGCCCAAAGAATGTCATGCAGCTACGTCTCCGGCCCGCCCAGGACGAAAAGCCCATTTTCTGTCATGATTTTTTGTCATAGAAGTAGGACCCTGCGCACATCAATGATGATACCGTGTTTTGTCACAATTATTGTCATAGAAGTTTCATAAGTATGACAGAAAAAAATTCGTTCAGCCCAAAATGTCACAGATGTGTCTTTTTTTTTGTAGTGCTTCCTACTAGAATCGCCAGTGCTTGAAAGGAAAAGTGAAGGAAAAACATAGGAATTGGAAAGTTTCCTATGGTACTACTATTCATGCATTTGGTTTAAAGGAATGGAGCAAAGGAAAACTGTAGGATTTGTTCCTTTAGTGTCTCTTTGAAAGAAAAACCGTAGGAATTTTAATATCCACTTTTCCTCCTTTTCAAATTCCTATTCATGAAGCACAAGACTAAGAAATAGTAGCATAATAGCATTATAACCGTACATTTTCTTGTGGTTTGACTTAATCTCATCATGCTTCTTTGCATCCTGTGATCTTCCAATTCTTGTGAACCAAACACCCAGTTGGCGTAAATCCTGTGTTTTAAATTCTCTGTTTTGCACGTGCATTCCTCCTATTAATGTGTATTTCCTATCCCTGCGTTGTTAGAATCCTCCAATGCGCATTTGAGCCCTTACAGTAATTACTTCTCTTACAGATAGTTGTCAAAGAAAACCTTGTGTGGTTTGTCCCGCTCTGCTGCATCGTCGTCCACCCCAAATTTGAGCTGCTCGACGACATAAGGGTCCAAAGACAGCAGGATCCGGCCTCATCGCTCTTTTCGCTGCCTCGGATCTTCCCCGCCGCGGGTAGCCATGACAACTGCATTACCATCATCAACCGAGCAGATGACCTCGAGGAGTACACGGGTCCGCAAGAGAGGTCGCACTCTTTCGTGTCTGCTTACGTTATGCATCGCTTAATATTACATGCTACTTTATTGTCCTGTTCACCTATTAGACTCTGAGTCAGCTCAAAACTAATGGTCAAACTTGAGTTTTTAAATGGTTGTGGGGTACATATCGGGGCTGCAATCAATAGTATCTATCTACTATCTGGTTAATCTCTGGTGTCTACTATGAGTTTCATGTTGGGTGGGAAACAAACAGTAAAAGAAGCCATTATCTGTATTTTTTAACTGAAGACATTATCTGCCTACTATCATTGGTTTTGGGTCTATCCATAGGTTGCTACCATCACTCTGGATTTCTGCATGCACTCCTTACATAATCTCACTATGTTTTATTCCTATGCATGTCAGTTATTGTACACAATGGAACTGAAAATGTATAGAAAAAGATACGAGCCTTGCGTGGAAATAAAATTTCATGCAGACGTTGCTCCATGGTAGGTGCAAAGGCAGCCCCCCTCCACCCATTTCGGATTGTAATCGAGAGGAAGATATATGTTCTGAGGGGGATTCAGAAGGAGAAGACCACTCTTATTTACCCCCTGAGGTCTTCGCTCTAACTTGGCATGCTGATGTTGGTCATATCATGCATATGGTGCCTTGCATTGCTTACTTTCTACATCAAATATGTCATCTGCTTAGTTTAGACATGCTTTGTGTGAATGCCATCTGTTTAGTTTATGTGAATTATGCAACGCCATCATATATGTGAATTATGCAACGCCATCTTGTTTAGCCAGGCATCATATATGTGAATTTTGCAATGCCATCCTGCTTAGCCAGTCATCTTATATGTGAATTATATCAGGCCATCCTTTTTTTTTGTTATGTATTACATTTGTCAACAATGTTAGTACATTCAACTACTCTTCATGTGCATCAGCCATTTGACACGGTGATGGAAAATTCTGGAGTGAAAAAAAGGTCTTCAGAGCAGACTATGCTATCTGATGAAGCGCATATCCCGTTTGTTACAGATAGCTCCTCAGAGGAGGATTCAGAGACAGATGACCAGTCCTATTTCCCCCCTGAGGTGTATGCTCTAACTTGGCAGGGTTATGTTGCTCATATCGTGCGTATGGTGTCTTGCATTGCTATGTCATTTGATTAGTTTAGACATCATTTGTGTGAATGCCACTTGTTTAGTGTCTAATTACCATATATGTGAATTATGCATTGCCATCTTGTTGCAAGACATTATATATGCTAATTATGAAATGATATCTTGTTGAAAAGGCATTATATATGTGAATTATGCAATGCCATGTTGTTTAGCCAATCATCATGTATGTGAATTATATCATGCCATCATTTTTTTGTATTACGTGTTCCATTTGTCGAGAACGTTTGTATATTCAACTACTCTTCCTGTGCATCAGCCATTTGAAGCGGTGATGGAAGTATCTGGAGTGAAAACAAGGTATTCATAGCAGACAATGCTACCTGCTGAAGCAGACATCTTGCTGGTTACAGAGAGCTCCTCAGAGGAGGATTCGGAGACTGATGACCAGTCCAATTTCCCCCCTGAGGTCTATGCTCAAACTTGGCAGGGTTATATTACCCATGTCATGCATGTTGTCTTGCATTTCTTAGTTTTTACATCATATATGGATTGCCATCTGCTTACTTGATTACTATATAAATCATATATTTGAATTATATCATGCCATCATGTTTACATACACATCATCTATCTGAATTATGGCATGGCAAGCCATTTAATAAATACATCATATAGTTATATCATCTCATCCTGTTTAGTGTTTACAGTCATCATATTTTGAATTATGTCATTCTATCCATGAATTATATCATGCTATCATGTTTCCATAGGCGGCATGTATGTGAATTATGGCATGCCAACCTATTTAATAAACACATTATATAGTCATATCATGTCATCCTGTTTACATAGTCATCATATTTTGAACTATGTCTTTCCATCTTTTTTATTTAGCCATCATAATGTGAAATTGTGTCATGCTATCCTGTTTAGTTAGCCATCATATATGTGAAATAGTGTCATGCTATCCTGTTTGGTTAAACAACATAAATGTGAATTATTTCATGCCCTCTTTTATTCCCCACTAACCATTGCACATGTCTATCATACAATGTATGTACATTCAATTACTTTTCTTGTTTATCAGCCATTTGAATTCGAGAGGGTGATGGCAGTATCTAAGGGAGTAACAAGACGGTCTTCAGAAAAGATAGTGCTACCAGTTGATGCAGATAGAACCACGGTTGTACTTGCCCAAGAACCAGCCCCACCACACATAACCCAGACTCTTGCAGATTGTACCCCTACCCAGTTGGACAGAGAACCAGCTACACCCCTTCTAACCCCAACCCCAGCAGATAGTAACCCAGTTCCAGTTGACACAGCACCATCTCCACCACAGAGCACCCAAACACGAGCAGTTAGTAAGGGAACTGTAGTGCCAAGTACGAGGACCACCACTTCGAATCCCAACTCAACGCTTAAAGGAGAAGAAGAATTGTTCTTAGGTCAGGTTCTGTAGCTATGGTTCATACTCCTTTGCTCTTGCAACAATGCATTTACTCATACCAACTATTTTTAAATTTGAAAGATGGAATTGAAACTCCAATGTCGCAACAGGTATGTTTTAAACCTGTTTCTTTAACTGGTTTGCTGTTGTAACTTCTCTATGTTGATTTCAGTTTCAATTGAATAAACAGTTATGTTCTCATGTCATGCACATTACAAGTGTTGTTATTGCTCTATAGTTTCCCACACTTATATTCTGTCTATTCTGCTTTGTCTTGAACAAATATTATTTGAACTGTGTCTCTATCTTGATTTGGCAACAAAATCTAGAATGATATAGACCATAAAGTGACCATGGTACACATATATATGTTTGTCTCATGCTGTTATCCTGTCCACTTTACAACTGAACTGGTTTACCAAAATGAGTTTCATATACAACATGGTATACCTGTGATGTCTCTGCTTGTTTGTCTTTTAGAATGCGGACAAAATATTGGAGAACAGTACCCCATTATGCAATGGTAAAGGAAGTAATGCAGCTAAGGTTCAAGATAATGAGACATCCCTGTCGATCTCCAAGAAAGCTGATAAAAACTATCTTGACGACAATGAGAGAACCCAAAAGTCATGTCTTGATGTAGTGTTCGAGTTACTGGCCACTACTCATGGCACAAGCTCTTCGAACTCGCTGCCTGAATCAGTTCATCTTCTTGAGTCTCAACTTCAAGTTGAAAGACATCGATCAAATGTGCTGTGAAAGGAAGTTGAAGGACTGAGGAAGTCCCTGCAGAATTCAGATGCATACTTTCTGGTGCAATAACAAGCGCTGGAGGATTTAAGCGCTAAACAAGAGAAAGTTAATAAGCTTGCTAAGCATCTTGCCATCATTATGGGTACCCAGGATATTGTTTCTTGAGCTCTTCTGAAGTGCTTTCAGTTCTAGACTTGTTTTTTTGTGGCGTTTATTTGCACTTGTTGCCAACTTTGACAACCAGTGTATATGATATGCTGCTTTGTTCCCTATATTTGCACTAGTGGCGAACTTTGATGCCCAGTGGATGTAATATGTGTAACAGCCGTGATAGCATAGCGTAAGTTGCTTGCTTATTTATTTCCTTGTTGTCTTGTTTATTTGTTTGCTTGTAGTCAGTGCAGTTCTTTTTCCAAGGTTAGCTGGTGGCTGCAATAACCTATTTTTTAAAAACTAGGCCACAATAACCATGGGCTACATATTTACTGTAGTTAACATGGGCCTCCTACGGGCAATAGAAACAATGGGCCTTCTAAGGGCCATAGAAACAATGGGCCTTCTACGGGCCGTAGCATCAATGGGCCTTCTACAGGCCGTATGATCGATAGGCCAAACATGGGCCGATAACAGACCGCATTATGGGCCGTAAATGGGCTAGATTTGGAATCGCCCGTTCATGGGCCGACAATAATGGGCCGTCGTTAATCGGCCATTTTTCATGATGTTATGACAACGGCCCAACAGATTAACGGGCCGCAAACGGGCCGATTGTAACCACAGGATGAATTTGGCCCACAAGTAGAAAAGGGCAATAACGGGCCGTAAGTAACCGAATGCTGGAAATGAGCCCAAGAATAAATGGGCCCTGAGAAGGCCAAAAGATACCACGGCTTGGAAACGGCCCAATGGAATAATGGGCCGTTGATGGGTATAAAGCAGTACACTGTTCATTGCGGGCCAGATTCACCACGGCCCGTTAATGGGCCAAGAGTTACAAATGGCCTCATATGGGCCGAAAGTCATCATGGGCCATACATGGGCCGGAAGTTACAACGGGCTGGAATCATATTGGACGGCCCAGATGAAGCTACTGGGCTTAATTCCGATAGGCCGTAACGGGCCGTGAGTTAGCGGGCCGTAAATGGGCTATATACGAATAGGTTGTTAACAGGCTTTTCGTGGGCCGGCCCATTACCTTTTGACCAAGTCAAACGGGCCGGCCTATTAACCTGAATGGGCCGTTATTGGGCCGGTCCATGTGTCGACATATCATAGGCGCATCTCGCCCATTGGATGAATGACACCTGTGCCAACGCAGAGCTGACATGTGGTTCCGTCGGCCAATGAGAATTTTACACGTGGAAAATCGGCATTGGTCGTGGCTGTTAGTGGGTTAGCGGATCCAAAACCGGACCCGATAGCTAAACGGTGACCCGTTACGGTGGATGCCACATGTCGGTCACCCTTGACGAAAGCACTTCCATGACGCGACATTTATCGTCATGGAAGTGAACACTTCTGTGATGATAATTTTCATAATGTCATGGAACACTTCTACGACATCACAGGTATGACTATCTTGATTCTGTCATAAAATCATCATGGATGTACATGCATGACAGAAAACGTGACCTATTGTGACAAACACGTATCATCACGGAAGTGTCTTTTTTTGTAGTGCCAAGACCGCCAGGATGGTAGGACGGAGGTCATCACCGAGCCCACCATGGCGTCACGACTAGAGGCTTTGCAGACGAATACTACCTTTTGTTAGGATAGGATGTACTAGTTGTCTCCCTTCGAATTTGGCCGTTGTGGGATCCCTTCCCGCCTTCATTTTGGGAAGAGGACCAAGGCCACTATAAATAGATCCTAGCCACCACCGTAGGAAGGGAGGATTCATCAGCTCACCAGCTCACACAAACACAAGAACACACCTCCCGAGGTTGTTCTCCCATTGTACTAGTTCATCCTCAACCCACCTCGAGGCCAATCCACCACAAAGCAGGAGTAGGGTTTTACACCGCAAGGTGGCCCAAACCTGGGTAAACTTCCTTGTCCCTTTTCCTTCCAGTTCATCGAGCTTGGTCGTGGGATCGACTAGTTGGCAGACTGGGGAGGATGAGTTCTTCGCACGCACCCCAGAGTTCGAATCTATCCAGGGTCTGCGGAGCCTTGAATCCGACAGATATATGTTGATGTATGAGGTGATCATGTTTTGTAATAAGTTCACAACTTGCATGTCAATGAGTATGACAACCGACAGGAGCCTTAGGGTTGTCTTTAATTATTGTATGACCTGTGTGTCAATCACTTAAGCGCCATGTACTTGCATTACTTTATCGCTATGCGTTAGCAATAGTTGTAGAAGCAATAGTTGGCGAGATGACCCTGATGCTACGATGGAGATCAAGGTGTCGTGCCGGTGACGATGGTGATCATGCTGATGCTTTGGAGATGGAGATCAAAAGCACAAGATGATGATGGCCATATCATGTCACATATTTTGATTGCATGTGATGTTTATCCTTTAAGCATCTTATTTTTCTTAGAACGACGGTAGCATTATAAGATGGTCCCTTCACTTAATTTCAAGATAAAATTGTTCTCCTGAGTATGCATGGTTGCCAAAGTTCGTTGTTTTGAAGAACCTCGTGATGACTGGGTGTGATAGACTGTGCGTTCACATACAACGGGTGTAAGCCAGTTTTGCACATGCATAATAGTTGGGTTAAACTTGATGAGCCTAGCATGTACATACATGGTCTCGGAGCACTGGAGACCGAAAGGTCGAACGTGGGTCATATAGTAGATATGATCAACATAGAGATGTTCACCATTGAAGACTACCCCATCTCACGTGATGATCGGGCATGGTCTAGTTGATTTGGATCACGTATCACTTAGACAACTTGAGGGATGTTGATTTAAGTGGGAGTTCATTAGTAATTTGATTAATTGAACTAAAAATTATCATGAACTTAGTCTTAATATTTTTTTGCATATCTATGTTGTAGATTGATGGCCTGTGCTACCATTCCCTTGAATTTTAATGCGTTCCTAGAGAAAGCTAAGTTGAAAGCTGATGGTAGCAACTACACGGCTTGGGTCCGTAACTTGAGGATTGTCCTCATTGTTGCACAAAATAATTATGTCCTTGATGCACCGCTAGGTGACAGACCTGCTGCAAGAGCTACTATAGATTTTATGAATGTCTGGCAGGCTCGATCTGATGACTACTCAATAGTTCAGTGTGCCATGCTTTATGGCCTAGAACCATGACTGCAAAGAGTTTTTGAATGCCACAGAGCATATGAGATGTTCCAAGAGCTGAAATTGATATTTCAAGCTAATTCCCGGGTTGAGAGATATGAAGTATCCAACTATTTCTATAGTTGCAAGATGGAGGAGAACAATTCTGTCAGTGAACACATACTCAAAATGTCTGGGTTTCATAACAACTTGAATCGGTTGGGAATTGATCTTCCAGTTGAGAGTGTTATTGACAGAGTTCTTCAGTCACTGCCACCGAGCTACGAAGGCTTCGTGATGAACTATAATATGCAAGGGATGACGAAAAAAATTCCCGAGCTCTTCACGATCCTGACATCAGCGGAGGTAGAAATCAGGAAGGAGCATCAAGTGTTGATGGTTAACAAGATCATAGTTTAAAGAAAAAGGGCAAGGTAAAGAAAGGGAAATTCAAAAATAATGGCGAGCAAGTTGCCGCTCCCGTGAAGAAGCCTAAAGCTGGACCCAAGCCTGAAGTGAGTGCTTCTACTACAAGGGAAATGGTCACTGGAAGCGGAACTGCCCCAAATACTTGGTGGATAAGAAGGATGGAAAAGTGAAGAAAGGTATATTTGATATACATGTTATTGATGTGTACCTTACTATTGCTCATAGTAGCGCCTGGGTATTTGATGCTGGTTCAGTTGCTCATATTTGTAACTCGAAACAGGAGCTATGGAATAAACGAAGATTGGCTAAGGACGAGATGACGATGCGCGTCGGGAATGGTTCCAAGGTCGATGTGATCACCGTCGGCACGCTACCTCTACATCTATCTTCGGGATTAGTTTGAGACCTCAATAATTGTTATTTGGTGCCAGCGTTGAGCATGAACATTATATCTGGATCTTGTTTAATGTGAGAAGGTTATTCATTGAAGTCAGAGAATAATTGTTGTTCTGTTTATAGGAGTAATATATTTTATGGTCATGCACCTTTGATGAATGGTCTATTCTCATTGAATCTCGATCGTAATGATACACATATTCATAATATTGATGCCAAAATATGCAAAGTTGATAATGATAGTGCAACATACTTGTGGCACTGTCGTTTAGGTCATATTGGTGTAAAGCGCATGAAGAAACTCTCCATGCGGATGGACTTTTGGAATCACTTGATTATGAATCATTTGATACTTGTGAACCATGCCTCATGGGTAAGATGACTAAAACTCAATTCTCCGGAACAATGAAGAGAGCTAATGACTTATTGGAAATAATACATAGTGATGTATGCGGTCCAATGAGTGTTGAGGCACGCGGCGGGTATTGTTATTTTCTAACCTTCACAAATGATTTAAGTAGGTATGGGTATATCTACTTGATGAAACACAAGTTTGAAACATTTGAAAAATTCAAAGAATTTTAGAGTGGAGTGGAGAATCATTGTAACAAGAAAATAAAGTTTCTATGATCTAATCGCGGAGGCGAATATTTGAGTTATGAGTTTGGCCTTCATTTAAAACAATGTGGAATTGTTTCACAACTCATAGAACCTGGAACACCACAATGTAATGGTGTGTCCGAACGTCGTAACCATACTTTATTAGATATGGTGCGTTCTATGATGTCTCTTACTAATTTGCCTTTATCATTTTGGGGTTATGCATTCGAGACAGCCGCATTCACGTTAAATAGGGCACCGTCTAAATCCGTTGAGACGACACCGTATGAACTATGGTTTGGCAAGAAACCTAAGTTGTCGTTTCTTAAAGTTTGGGGATGAGACACTTATGTCAAAAGGCTTCAGCCTGATAAGCTCGAACCCAAATCGGAGAAGTGCGTCTTCATAGGATACCCTAAAGAAACTATTGGGTATACCTTCTACCACAGATCCGAAGGAAAGATTTTTGTTGCTAAGAATGGGTCATTTCTAGAGAAGGGGTTTCTCTCGAAAGAAGTGAGTGGGAGGAAAGTAGAACTTGATGAGGTAGTTGTACCTTCTATTGAATTGGAAAATAGGTAGTTGTACCTTCTTTCAAATTGGAAAATAGCAAATTAGAGAAAACAGTTCCGGTGATGCCTACACCAACTAGAGAGGAAGCTAATGATGATGATCATGAAACTTCAGATCAAGTTACTACTAAACCTCGTAGGTCGACCAGAACATGTACCGCACTAGAGTGGTACGGTAATCCTGTCCTGGAAGTCATGTTGTTAGACAACGGCGAACCCAAGAACTATGAAGAAGCTATGATGAGCCCGGTTTCTGACAAATGGCTTGAGGCCATGACATCTGAGATAGGATCCATGTATAAGAACAAAATATGGACTTTGGTGGACTTATCTGATGATCGGCAAGCCATTGAGAATAAATGGATCATCAAGAAGAAGACAGACGCTAATGGTAATATCAGTCTCTATAAAGCTCGACTTGTCGCGAAAGGTTTTCGACAAGTTCAAGGGGTTGACTACAATGAGAATTTCTCACCCGTAGCGATGCTTAAGTCTGTCCGAATCATGTTAGCAATTGCCGCATTTTATGACTATGAAATCTGGCAAATGGATGTCAAAACTGCATTCGTTAACAATTTTCTTAAAGAAGAGTTGTATATGATGCAACCAGGAGGTTTTTTCGATCCAAAAGGTGCTAACAAAGTATGCAAGCTCCAGCGATCCATTTATGGACTGGTGCAAGCATCTCAGAGTTGGAATACATGCTTTGATGATGTGATCAAAGCATATGGTTTTATACAGACTTACGGTGAAGCATGTATTTACAAGAAAGTGAGTGGAAGCTCTGTAGCATTTCTGATATTATGTGTAGATGACATATTATTGATTGGAAATGATATAGAATTTCTGGATAGCATAAAAGGATACTTGAATAATAATTTTTAAATGAAAGACCTTGGTGAAGTTGCTTATATATTGGGCATCAAGATCTATAGGGATAGATCAAGATGCTTAATAGGACTTTCACAAAGCACATACCTTGACAAAGTTCTGAAGAAGGTCAAAATGGACCAGTCAAAGAAAGGGTTCTTGCCTATGTTGCAAGATGTGAAATTGAGTTAGACGCAAAATCCGACCACGGTAGAAGATGGAGAGAAAATGGAAGTCATTCCCTATGCCTCAGCCATAGGTTCTATTATGTATGCCATGTTGTGTACACCTGATGTGTGCCTTGCCATAAGTTTGGCAGGGAGGTACCAAAGTAATCCAGGAGTGGATCACTGGACAGCGGTCAAGAATATCTTGAAGTACCTGCAAATACAAAGGATATGTTTCTCGTTTATGGAGGTGACGAAGAGCTCGTCGTAAAGGGTTATGTCGATGCTAGCTTCAACACAGATCCAGATGACTCTAAGTCACAAATGGTATACATATTTATATTGAATGGTGGAGCTGTCAGTTGTTGTAGTTCCAAGCAGATCTCGTGGTGGGATCTACATTTGAAGTGGAGTATATAACTGTTTCACAAGAAGCGCATGAAGGAGTCTGGATGAAGGAGTTCATATCCGATCTAGGTGTAATACCCAGTGCATTGGGTCCAATGACAATATTTTGTGACAAAGAAATTGCCTTAGCGAAGGAATCCAGGTTTCACAAAAGAACCAAACACGTCAAGAGACGCTTCAACTCCATTTGTGAAAAGGTCAAGGATGGAGACATAGAAAGTTGCAAAATTCATACGGATCTGAATGTGGCAGACCCGTTGACTAAACCTCTTCCGCAGGCAAAACATGATCAGCATGAAGACTCCATGGGTGTTAGATTCATTACTATGTAATCTAGATTATTGACTCTAGTGCAAATGGGAGACTATTGGAAAGATGCCCTAGAGGCAATAATAAAGTGGTTATTATTATATTTCCCTAATCATGATAAAGGCTTATTATTCATGCTAGAATTGTAATGGCCAAAAACTTAAATACATGTGTGGATACATAAACAAATATCGTGTCCCTAGTATGCCTCCACTAGACTAGCTCATTGATCAAAAGATTGTTTAGGTTTCCTAACCATAGACATGTGATGTCACTTGATAACGGGATAACATCATTAGGAGAATGATGTGATGGACAAGACCCATCCGTTAGCTTAGTTTATGATCGTTCAGTTTATTGCTACTGCTTTCTTCATGTCAAATACATATTCCTCCGACCATGAGATCATGCAACTCCCGGATACCGGAGGAATACCTTGTGTGCTATCAAACACCATGATGTAACTGCGTGATCATAAAGATGCCCTATAGGTATCTCTGAAGGTGTCTGTTGAGTTGGGATGGATCGAGATTGGGATTTGTCACTCCGAGTATCGGAGAGGTATCTTTGGGTCCTCTCGGTAATACAGCATCAGAAGAAGCTTGCAAGCAAAGTGACTAAGGAGTTAGTTACTAGATGATGTATTGCGGAACGAGTAAAGAGACTTGCTGGTAACGAGATTGAACTAGGTATGGAGATACCGACGATCGAATCTCAGGCAAGTAACATACCGACAGAAAAGGGAACTACGTATGTTGTCATAAAGGTTCAACCGATAAAGATCTTTGTAGAATACATAGGAACCAATATGGGCATCCAGTTCCCGCTATTGGTTATTGATCGGAGAAGCGTCTCGGCCATGTCTACATCATTCTTGAACCCGTAGGGTCCGCACGCTTAATGTTCATTAACGAAATAATATTCTATGAGTTATGTCAATTGGTGACCGAATGTTGTTCGGAGTCCCATATGAGATCACAGACATGACGAGGAGCTCCGGAATGGTCCGGATGTAAAGATTGATATATTGGACAATACTATTTGGTCTCCGAAAGGTTTCAGAATGCACCAGCTAGTCATCAGGTCACTGAAAGATTTTCCGGGAGACCTACGGGGAGTTTATGGGCCAAATGGGCCAAGGGGAGGAACACACCACCCCACAAGGGGCTGGCACGCCCTCTCCCTGGACGCCGGCCCTCTTGGGAAGGAAATGGGGCGCCTAAGGCAAGCGAGCCGTCGGCCCCCCTCCTGCCTTCTGCTCCACCCCCCTAGGAAGGAAAGGGGGGCGCCTAGGGAAGGCGCCCTAGGGCTGGCTGCTGGCCCCCTTGGGGCGCCCTAGCCTGCCTCCCCTCCTCCCCCCTGATGTGGCTTGAAGCAACGTCGGTATTTCCCCAAAGAGGAAGGGATGATGTAGCATAGCGGCGGTTGGTATTTCCCTCAGTGATGAGACCAAGGTTATCGAACGAGTAGGAGAACCAAGCAACACAACGTAAACAACACTTGCACACAAATAACAAATACTCGCAACCCAACGTGTAAAAGGGGTTGTCAATCCCTTTCGGGTAGCGGCGCCCAAGATAAGCAAACAGACGTGAATAAATTGTAGTAGATTGATAGATCGAACGCCAAATAAAATAAATAAGAATAAATTGCAGAAAGGTATTTTTGTATTTTTGGTTTAGTAGATCTGAAAATAAAACCAAAGGAAAATAGATTGCAAAGGCAAATAATATGAGAAAGAGACCTGGGGGACATAGGTTTCACTAGTGGCTTCTCTCGAGAAAAATAGCAAACGGTGGGTAAACAAATTACTGTTGGGAAATTGATAGAACTTCAAATAATCATGGTGATATCCAGGCAATAATCATTATATATGCATCACGTCCAAGATTAGTAGACCGACTCCTGCCTGCATCTACTACTATTACTCCACACATCGACCGCTATCCAGCATGCATCTAGTGTATTAAGTTCATGGAGAAACGGAGTAATGCAATAAGAACGATGACATGATGTAGACAAGATCTATTTATGTAGAAATAGACCCCATCATTTTTATCCTTAGTAGCAATGATACATACATGTCGGTTCCCCTTCTCTCACTGGGATCAAGCACCGTAAGATCAAACCCACTATAAAGCACCTCTTCTCATTGCAAGATAAATAGATCAAGTTGGCCAAACAAAACCAAAATATCGGAGAAAAAATATGAGGCTATAAGCAATCATGCATATAAGAGATCAAAGAAACTCAAATAACTTTCATGGATATAAAATGATAGATCTGATCATAAACTCAAACTTCATCTGATCCCAACAAACACACCGCAAAAAGAGTTACATCATATGGATCTCCATGAGACCATTGTATTGATAATCAAAAGAGAGAAAGAAAGCCATCTAGCTAATAACTACGAACCCGAAGGTCTACAAAGAACTACTCACGCATCATCGGAGAGGCATCAAAGGAAGTGGTGAACCCCTCCATGATGGTGTCTAGATTGCATCTGGTTGTTCTGGACTCCGCGGTGGCTGGAATTGACTTTCGTCGACTCCCCTAGGGTTTCTGGAATATTGGGGTATTTATAGAGTAAAGAGGCGGTCCAGGGGGCACCCGAGGTAGGCACAAGCCACCAGGACACGCCTGGGCCTCTAGGCGAGCCCTGGTGGGCTGTGCTCCTCTCGGATCAGTCCCTAGGTGCTTCTTCGGCCCATTGGTTGTCTTCTCGTCCAAAAAAATCTCCAAAACATTTCGCTACGTTTGGACTCCGTTTGGTATTGATTTCCTGCGATGTAAAAAAACATGCAAAAAATAACAACTGGCACGTGTCACTATGTTAATGGGTTAGTACCAAAAAATGATATAAAATGACTATAAATGATTATAGAACATCCAAGATTGATAATATAACAGCATGGAAAAATAAAAAAGTTATAGATACGTTGGAGACGTATCAGCATCCCCAAGCTTAATTCATGCGCGTCCTCGAGTAGGTAAATGATAAAAACAGATTTTTTGATGTGGAATGCTGCCTAACATGTCATCTCATATTCTTTTCTTTATAGCATGGATATTTGTACTTTTATATTGTTCAAAGCAATAGTCTAGTTTTGACATGATAACTTAAATACTCAAGCATACCAACAAGCAACCATGTCTTTCAAAATATCAACGCTAAAATAAGTTATCCCTAGCCCATCATGCTCAATCATTGATCCATTTATGAAACACACTCGCATATTAACTACACCCAATACTCAAGTACGATCCTAGTGCCTCCTAGTTGATGCTTTTATAAGAGAAGATGGAGACTCAAATTCAAAAATAAAAATTGCATAAAGTAAAAGAAAGGCCCTTCGCGGAGGGAAGTAGGGATTTGTAGAGGTGCCAGAGCTCAAAGCGAAAAACTTAGAGATAAAAACATTTTGGGAGGTGTGTCTTTCCCACCAACGAAAACGACTTAGAGTTCCCAACACATTCCATGCTAGATATATCATAGGCGGTTCCCACAAAGAAAATAAATTTATTCCTATTTTCACCATACTTTCACTTTCCATGGCTAACTGTATCCACGGGTGCCGTCCATACCAGCACTTTCCAAGGAATTTATTATTTGACAACATAAAGTAAATTCATTTTTCATTTCGGGACTGGGCATCCCTAATACCTTTTCCTTACTCTTGTGCAATGACAAGTAAATAAACACTTATCGTGAGAATAACACATCTAGCATGGAAAATATTAGCTAATTTTCACGGCATGAAAGCAAAGATTTAACACACAAAAGAGACATTTATTTTGAAAATTAGAGATGGCACATACAAATTTGCTTAGAACGACAAAAAAATACCGCATATAGGTAGATATAGTGGACTCATGTGGCAAAACTGGTTTAAAGGATTTTGGATGCACAAGTAGAGATCATACTTAGTGCAAAATGAAGGCTAGCAAAAGATTGAGAAGTGACCAACCAAGAAACAAATAATCTCATAAGCGAGAATTAAGCATAATTAACACCTAATAATGCACCACAAGTAGGATATAATTTCATTGGATGACTATTGACTTTCGTGCTTACATAGGGAATCACAAACTTAACACCAATATTCTTACTAAAGCATAATTACCCATCAACATGACTCACATATCACATCATCATATCTCAAAACTATTACTAAGAATCAAGTTTATTTTGTCCAATGATCTTCATGGAAGTTTTTATTATATCCTTCTTGGATATCTATAACTTTGGAACTAATTTTCATGTGTTGCTTTTGATAAGCTCAAACAAATATAAGTGAAGATCATGAGCATAATATTTCTTTCTCTCAAATTAACTTAAGTGAAACAAGAGAGAATTTCTTGAAAATTTTACTAACTCTCAAACAAATATAAGTGAAGCAAGAGAGCATTTCTTCAAAAAGAACTAAGCACAACATGCTCAAAAAGATATAAGTGAAGCACTAGAGCAAATCCATAGCTCATAAAAATTTAAGTGAAGCATAGAGAGCAACTCTAACAAGTCATGGCATAATTTTGGCTCTCTCAAATAGGTGTGTCCAGCAAGGAATCAAGACTTAAAACACAAAATAAAACAAGAAAAGACTCATATCATACAAGACGCTCCAAGCAGAACACATAGTATGTGACGACTAAAAATATAGTTTTGAGTAAAATACCGATGGTTGTTAGAAGAAAGAGGGGATGCCACTCGGGGCATCCCCCAGCCTAGTTTCTTGCTCTCTTTGGATAATAGCTTGGGATGCCGGGGCATCCCCAAGCTTAGGCTCTTGTTACTCCTTATTCCTTCATCCATGGTAAGATAACCCAAAACTTTAAAACTTCAATCACACAAAACTCAACAAAACCTTCGTGAGATCCGTTAGTATAAGAAAATAAATAACTACCATAATTACTATTGCAACCTATTCATATTTTATTCTTTCATTATATCTGCTGTATCCAAACTTTTCTATGGCAAAAACTCATCAAAGAAAACCATAGAATCATCAAAACAAGCACACAACGCAAGGAAAACAGAATCTGTCAAAAACAGAACAGTCTGTAGAAATCTGAATTGTTCAAAGACTTCTGTAACTCCAAAAAACCTGAAAAAATAGGACGTCCTGGGAAAATTGTATATAAACCTACTGTAAAAAATTCATAGTTTTTAGTCGCTTCTGTGATTTTTAAAAATTCTAATTCTGGACGCGAAAGTTTCTGTTTTTTCCAGCAAGATTAAACAACTATCACCCAAGAAGATCTTAAGGTTCAACTTGGCACAAACACTAATTAAAACACAAAAAACACAATCATAACAGTAGCATAATTTTGCTAACTCTCAACAATAGAAAGCAAAAAGCAAAAATAAATTTTATTCATTGGGTTACCTCCCAACAAGCGCAATTGTTTCACGCCCCTAGCTAGGCATAATGCAATGATCTAAGTTTTGTCATTTGTAGTTTTGGCTACTTTGGTAAGGGTTTTCTCAAACCCGGGAGGCTCTTTACACTTCCCTAAATTCTCAGGATTTAGATCCAAAATATCCAATCGCTTATTGCAAAGAGTAATCACAGTATTCACAGTATTCATTATATCCAAACTACCTGAGGAAGTCCCGGATTAGGGGGTGTCCGGATAGCCGGACTATGACCTTTGGCCGGACTCCTGGACTATGAAGATACAAGATTGAAGACTTTGTCCCGTGTCCGGATGGGACTTTCCTTGGCGTGGAAGGCAAGCTTGGCGATCTGGATATGTAGATCTCCTACCATTGTAACCGACTACTGTAACCCTAACCCTCTTGGTGCCTATATAAACCGGAGGGTTTTAGTCCGTGGGGACGAACAACAATCATACCATAGGCTAGCTTCTAGGGTTTAGCCTCTCGATCTCGTGGTAGATCTACTCTTGTACTACCCATATCATCAATATTAATCAAGCAGGAGTAGGGTTTTACCTCCATCGAGAGGGCCCTAACCTGGGTAAAAACATCGTGTCCCTTGTCTCCTGTTACCATCCGCCTAGACGCACAGTTCGGGACCCCCTACCCGAGATCCGTCGGTTTTGACATTGACATTGGTGCTTTCATAGAGAGTTCCTCTGTGTCGTCGCCATCAGGAAGGATGCCTCGTCCTGTCTTTAAAGACGACACTGTTGCTAAAGAAGCTTTGGCTGTCGGCCAAACTCTCCGGCTAGGCAGTTTTCTTATGACCGCCCGTTCGGCCGCCGCGCCGACGATGACTTCTCGGGTCATCGAAAGCAATCTTCACGTTAACTCGGAACTCGTCGAGCAGTTAGATCCGTTGGAGCTCTCTTCCTTAAACGAGCTCTTGGATCGCATCGCCGCCCTGGGAGTCGCTACAGACTATGATCAGATTGGGCCTAAACCCGATCTGAGAGAGATTAACTCTCCCCAGGTTACCCACCACGTTGATGTGGTAGAGGAACAATACGGCCCCCCTTCTTCTATCTTAAGGACTAGCTACGTCCGGATTCCTAATCCCTTCATGCCGGATTCCCGCGGAGGAGAGGACGTCACTCAAGACCTGAACCTAAAGTCAGGCAGCGGGCTAGATTCATTGGACAACATCCAAGAATCCAAGCTTCCAAGTTCGGAAGCTCCTTGGCCCTTAAGTCTCAGATCGGGCGAGGTTCCGGATTTAATTCCACCCGCCCACCCAAACATAAGCGACCTATCTCAAATTCGGCAAGAGCCCGCAGAAACAGTACACCATTACTGGGCCAGATTCCTCCTGGTTATGGACAGGATAAAGGACTGCCGCGAGGAGGACGCAATCTTATTCTTTTGCAATAATTGCACGGACAACGGGATCCTCAACGCTATAAGTCGCCGTGACATTACACGTTTTGCCGACTTGGCGTCCATAGTACGAAAGTACTGTGCGATGGAAAGCGCCTGGAAAACCGAAGCAAGATTTTGGGACAATCCGGCCTTGAATACAACCCCAGTCCGAAATAAAAGGGTGCACCATCGCCAGGCACCTGGGTTAAATACCAAAAAGCAAAAAATCCTCTATAGGGCATGGAACCGTACTGGAGGGATGGCTCAATGGACCCTATAAAATTCATAGTACAGAGGGCGCCACTCCAACTCATAGCCTTAGAGCATGTTGGATACTACGGCAGGTGGTCAAAAGTGGCGAAGAGCTTCTAGCTCTAGAGCACTAGCCCCAGGATACCAGTACGGTATTAACAGTCTTCGAGACTTTTGCTTTGAATAATATGCGGAAACGAACACTCCTTAGCCTTGCCGAAGTCTACCAAGTAGCAACAATAAACCCATAGAGTGACACGGCTATTACCTTTAATGCCAGTGACGAACCTAAATTGCGAACAGCCCGAGCACCAGCCGCATTGGTCCCCAGTCCGATAGCGGACGGCTTTCGCCTTACCAAGGTACTCATGGACGGCGGCGGCGGATTGAACCTCATTTACGAGGAAACCCTCCAAAAAATGGAAATAGACTGGAGCCGCATTGAGCGAAGCAGCACAACCTTTAGAGGAATAATCCCCAGTCAGGAAGCATGATGTACAGGAAAAATCACACTGGATGTGGTGTTCGGCACGCCGGATAATTACAAGTACGAGGAGGTCACGTTCCAAGTGGCCCCGTTCAGCAGCGGATACCACGCTCTATTAGGGCGAGAGGCATTCACAATTTTTCAAGCTGTACCCCATTATGGGTACATGAAGCTCAAAATGCACAGGCCCAACAGAACATCACTCTTGCTAGTGACCCGGACATAGCACTCCGCGCCGAAAATAAGACAGCTGCACTGGCCCTTGAGGCACTATCCGAAGCCCTAGCGGCCGAGGAACTCACTGTGCTGCGCTCCATGGTGAATAGGGACGATGTGATACTCGATAAGAGATCCAAGTCCACCTCCTTTAAACCAGCGGACGAAATAGTCAAATTCCAAGTCCATCCAACGGACCCTACAAAAACGGCCTCCATCGGGGCATAATTAAATCCTGATGCAGACGCCGCACTAAGAGAATTCCTACGCGAAAATTGGGACATTTTGCACGGCACCCTTCAGACATGCCAGAATCCCACGCCGGCCGGCCGAAAGCACAGCCTAAACATCCTAAAAGGATTCAAGCCAGTCAAACAGGCTCTTCGGCGTTTCTACGAACCCAAGAGACAGGCCATGGGAGAGGAGCTAGCCAAACTATTGGAGGCCGGATTCATCAGAGAAAACATCCGGACTGGCTAGCAAACCTGGTGATGGTACCAAAGAAGGACAAATCATGGCGCCTATGCGTCGATTTCAAGGACCTCAACAAGGCTTGCGCAAAGAATCCCTTCCCCCTCCCCCGCATTGATCAAATTATCGACGCTACCGCAGGACACGATTCATTGTGCTTCCTCGACGCATACTCCGGCTACCACCAAATTAAGATGGCAGAGCCTGACCAAGCCGCAACGGCATTAATCACTCCATACGGCCCATTCTGCTTCAACACAATGCCCTTCGGGCTCAAAAACACCGGCGCAACATATGATCGCATAATTCAAACATGTCTGGCAAACCAGATCGGCAAAACAGTGGAAGCATGCATAGACGATGTGGTCGTCAAAAGCAAACATGTCGAAACTCTAGTAGACGACTTGAGGCTCACATTTGATAATCTCCGAACATATGACATCAAGCTCAACCCGGAAAAATGCGTTTTCGATGTACCAGCCGGAAAGCTCTTGGGCTTCATCATGTCCGGTAGAGGAATTGAAGCAAACCCAGCCAAGATCCGAGCTCTGTCACAATTGGATATCCCAAAAGACCTCAAACAAATACAAAAATTGACTGGATGCGTGGCGGCTCTAAGCCGCTTTATCTCCCGTTTGGGAGAAAAGGCATTACCCCTTTATCGCCTCCTCCGACGCACTAAACACTTCGAGTGGACGGATGCCACCACGGCCGGACTTGAAGAAATAAAAGCCATATTGGCAACAAACCCGGTCCTGGCCGCGCCCAACATGGGCGAACCAATGCTATTATATATCGCAGCAACTCATCAAGTTGTAAGCGTGGTGCTCGTTGTCGAACGAGAGATGGATGGACACAAGTTCCCCCTTCAAAAACCAGTTTACTACGTGTCCACTGTCCTAACCCCATGCAAGTCACGGTACCCGCATTATCAAAAGATAGCGTACGCGGTGTTTATGGCATCCCGGAAGCTGCGACACTACTTTCAAGAGTGTTCGATGACAGTAGCCTCCGAAGTACCTCTTAACGACATTATAAACAACTGCGACGCGACGGGCCGGATTGCCAAATGGGCCATTGAGCTCCTCCCGTTCGAAATAACCTGTAAGCCACGGCGAGCTATTAAGTCGCAAGTTTTGGCCGACTTCGTCGCCGAATGGACCGAAGCTGAACTCCCTAAAGAGTACAGCGCATATTCCAATTGGATAATGCACTTCGACGGCTCCAAAATGTTGGTTGGCCTGGGAGCTGGCGTCATTCTGACGTCCCCAACCGGAGATACAGTTCAATACGTACTCCAGATAATGTATACGGACTCCAACAACACAGCCGAATATGAGGCCCTTCTACATGGTCTCCGGATGGCAGTCTCCATGGGCATTCAATGCCTAGAGGTGCGCGATTCAACCTCGCGATATCCCAAATAAATGGAGACTTTGATGCCAAGGATCCGAAAATGGCAGCTTATCGCAATGCTGTCCTAAAAATGTCAGCTCGGTTTGAGGGGCTCGAATTTCACCATATAGCCCGAGATAACAACCAGGCAGCAAACGTGTTGGCACGCATCGGCGCAAAGCGCGATGCCGTCCCCCCAACATCTTCCTCGAGAGGTTGTTCAAGCCATCCGTGTTATGGGAGGGAGAGTCCGGAAATAACAACCAGGACCCAACCGCACTGCCCCACACCGAACATTCTGACACAGTTGGTGGTTCTGCCAACAAAATAACACCCTCAGCCCACGTAATAATGGCAGTCATTGCCCCCAGGACAGAACCATTCCTAGCCTACCTAACCAGGCAGGAACTTCCCGAGGACCAAAACGAGGCCCGCTGCATAGTGCGGCGATCTAAAGCCTATAAGGTCCACGAGGGAGAGCTTTATAAGAAAAGCACAACCGGAGTCCTTCAAAGGTGTATCTCTGAAGAGGAAGGGCGGAATCTTCTGGCTGAAATTCATGCCGGACTCGGCGGGCACCACGCTGCAGCCCGGGCCCTTGTAGGCAAGGCCTTCCGTACAGGATTTTATTGGCCGACGGCCCGGGAAGATGCTCGTGGACTTAGTCCAACGATGCGTCGGATGCCGGCTCTTTGCTAATCAAAGCCACATGCCACCCACCGCCCTCAAAACTATACCCATCACCTGGCCCTTCGCGGTCTGGGGGCTTGACATGGTTGGACCCCTTAAAGGGGGAGCCCACAAGCAAAAATACCTACTGGTCATGGTGGATAAATTCACCAAATGGATAGAGGCCAAGCCTGTTAAGACGGCCGAATCCGGACCGGTGATAGACTTCATATCAGGGGTCGTACAACGTTACGGTGTCCCCCACAGCATCATCACTGATAACGGCACAAACTTTACGGCCGACAAGGTCAAACTCTGGTGCAAAAACATGGGCATCAAGCTCGACTACGCTTCAGTCTATCACCCTCAAACTAACGGTCAAGTTGAGCGAGCAAATGGTCTAATTATGAGCGGCATCAAACCCAGATTAGTGCGGTCCCTCAAGGAATCTAATACGCACTGGGTAGAGGAGCTCGACTCCGTACTCTGGGGGCTGCGGACCACTCCGAATTGGACGACCGGATTCGCACCATTCTTTATGGTATACGGCGCAGAGGCAGTTCTACCCTGCGACATAATTCATGACTCACCTCGCGTGCACATGTACGAAGAAAGAGAAGCCGAGCTCGATCGGCAGGAAAGTTTGGACGCCTTGGAGGAGGAGCGCGGCGTAGCAAAAGCCCGTTCCGCATTATATCAACAGCAGGCTTGAAGATATCAAAGTAGGGAAGTACGGGCCAAAACTTACAATGTTGGCGAGCTAGTTCTACGCCTGCCGGACAAGAAAAAGGACAAACTCAAGCCCAAATGGGAAGGTCGCTTTGTCATCGACCAAGTCCTGACCGGTGGAGCGTACCGTCTGCGAGATGCATCGGATAACCGACTCGAGCCAAATCCATGGAACGCAGCCCGTCTCCGAAGATTCTACGCCTAGCGCCGAATTCTGAGTTCGTCTCCTTCCTCTGTCCATATTTTACACTTTAGCTGTCCTCTATTTTTCTCCTTCTCCCTCCTTTTTCCTTCTAGCCTTTGAAGGCTCGCTAGCGCATTGTTCGCACACACTTGATGCGCTATCCGCGCTCATTGTACCTGGGGGCTTCTTTCACAGAAGCTTATTTATAAGGGCTTCATGCCCAATACATGTGTCACACTTCCGCGTGTACCCTTTATTCACCATTATATGCATCGATATGACTTAAGTTTTGGCCAAGCTGGGTTGCCTGGCTCCTATGCTTACCCCTACGTTCCCGATTGTTCGGCTAGGTGGTAAAGGGAGCACCTCTGCGATTATTCTTGCCGGGTCAGCCAGATGTGTACATCGGTGGGTGAAGCCGAAGCTAAGCGCCTTAAGAGAATATTCGGTCGATGAACTAAGAGAATATTTCTTACCTATTTATTTATCTGCCCCAGATGTTTTTCTACTTTTTTGTGATCCGACATGCACTTTAGGGCATGCCTCCCAGGGAAAGGAACCCCTAACAGAACTATTCTCCCTGGAAGATGTTTCTTACTAACCATGTAATATAACATAACTAGTTGGGCACTTGTCTGATAGAGCACTAATGACCCCTACGTCTGGTCTCCACGCATGCCCCGGTTTTTTATATAACCGCGAGGGTATTCGGACACACTCCGGACTACTTGGTCCCGAGGTTGAAGCGAAAAGGTCCACTATGACAAACGATCTACAATCCGGCTAGAAGGCATTTCACATGTCATCTTAAATTACATAGTCAATTTGACTGATTGTATTCCTCTTCAATGCCATCTAACAGGCTGTCTAGTTTACAATCCTGCTGGGAATACTTTGCGGACAATTCTACCTGGCCGTACACTAAGCTCACAGGGATCTCCTTCCCATCAGGCCCCACAGGTCCGACCTCGGCCATGTGGTTTGGGCCAGACTTCGTGTACCGCGTCTTCACCATGGCTCCCTGGCGCCTTGACGACAGGCTGATATCTTCCATAATCGAAAGCGCCGCCGCGGTCCCTGGAGCCTCTCTGCAAGCTCCCCAAGGCCCTCGGGCAGGGAGACAGATGGCCACAAGGCCTGGGCGACGCCTTTCATCACCTGCCGAACTCGTTCATGCAGTTGTAAGAGCTCGGGAAGAAGGTCACCCGTAGAACCGGGCATTTCCTCTGCGGGGCGACACCTGTGAGCATACCTCTGAGACATAACTCGTTAATCGACTTCTTCGCCGAACTCTTTTTCAAAGTTCGTTCAAGCACTTACTAAAAATGCCACGTCGAAGCCGTCGATTCTCCTTCACGGAGTCCGCCAGCTGGGCACGAACATCTTTGAGTTCCTCTCCCAGCTGGGTGTTGGCATCTTGGAGACTATTCTTCTCCTGCCTCACCCTTGTAAGCACGCTCTCCCCGGCTTTTAACCGGCGCAAGAGTTGTTGCTTGTACGGATCTACTCCGGCGCCATCTGCAATGATATTGTCAGATTTACACATGCGCCGCACTTCACAACATACTTATCTTTCGAAGCGTATATTACCAGAGGGGGTCTCCTTGGCCTCCCCTGTAGCGGCTAGTGCGGCCTCAAGTTGGGCTTTGCACTCTTCCAGCTCCTGGGACAGTTGGGTATTCTTTGTGGATAGATCCTGCATAATAAATGATCCTTAAATCAGTTATTCTAACTATTTCAAGTCTCGAGGGCTACTGGTATATATAACCATAAAATTTTCTCACCTGTATGTCTTTCACATATTGCTCTGTCGCTCTGGCTAGACCATTTTGAGCGGCACGGAGGTGCGCATCTCCCGAATTGAAGGCATTCAATGCCTCTTGGGAGAAACATGCATCACGAAGAACAGTCCGGCGATGCCTGTGATTCATGGCACTCTCCACCTCGGAATTGGTGGCAGATAGTCCGTCGGCATCCTCTGTCGGAGGAGTGTCCGACGCACGCCTCGTGTTCGCCTCCGCCTCTGGACCTGGCTTTGGAGCCTGGCTGGTGGAGGCTCGATTGGCAGCCTCTCCGGATATAGTCCGGCGAGCACTCTTTTTCCTGAAGAGAAAAAGAGATTTAGTATACCTTCCGGGAATAAAACCTGGGAATAAGGCGGCATGCCATACCGTGGCGCCGGCGTCTCAATCCGGACCGCACTTCTTTTCAGCCTGCTGGGCCTTGCTGCCCCTTGTCGGCTAGCCGCCGCAGGCTCGGCCTTCCGCCTCAAGGGCTCCCCCTGCAAAACACCATTGATACACGGTGATCAAAGATAAGCACGGGTGGATCATTTTCAAAGTATTGGAACTTCGGTCTCAGTTACCTGTGAGGCTGGAAATATTCCGGGGTAATCGGCGGTAATGGCGACCAAGGCATTGTCGATGCTCAGTTGGTAAAATACCCCATCGATCAGCTCCACCGATATGTACGGATCCTCTTGGGAGGCCGGATCGAGGAACCGTTCAGGATCTTCGGTTTGTGGAGGCAGGCTGTTTATATCCTTTACGGCCTGGTGCAGTTCCTGCGTCGAAATCACAAAATGAGATACTTCACTATGGGAATATGGATCGGGTGGGCAAAAAGAAATGTCCGCTTACCCAGCTTGGAGGATTGTTCATAGAAAATCCGTCCTGTGGATTGACGCGAAGAAATTCCTCCTCTTCTCCCTTGTACAATGCGGACAAGGCCTTCATCAGATCGGCGACCGATCCCGGCCCCTTACGGCCATGGCGGGTGGCATCATCCTCCCCGTTGAAATCCCACATGGGGTGGCCTCTATACTAAAGAGGTTGCACCCCCCGCATAATGCATGTGGCCATGACCCCGATCATGGTCAGTCCGGAATGAGCCAACAACCTTATTTGGCTCATCAGGTAAAGGACGTCCCTGTCATTTTCCCTCTGAGGGCTCCGTGGACGCCAAATTTTAGGCGCTTTCCTCAAAGGAGCATTACTGAACTCCGGAGGCCGATCTGATCGAGGTCCGGCGAAGGACATCTTCTATATAAAACCATTCCGAAGGCCAGTCTTCGGACGCCTTCTTCGGGGTTCCGGATAGATATCCGGTCCCGGCGATGCGCCATAATTCAGCTCCGCCCACTTGATATGTCAACCCCTCCTGAGAACGGGGTACGAGGCAGAACAACCTCTTCCACAGCGCAAATGAGCCTCGATGCCCAAAAACAGCTCGCAAAGGGCCACGAAGCCCGCAATATGCAGAATGGAGGCAGGCGTAAGGTTGTGCAACTGGAGGCCATAGAACTCCAGGAGCCCCCGGAGAAACGAATGAATTGGAAATCCGAGCCCTCTTATCAAATAAGGGACAAGACATACCCGCTCTCCTTGGGAGGGACTGGGGATGCTCTCCGCTTGTTTTCCGCCCTTATAGGTGGCGAGTCCGGCTCGAACCGGAACCATGAAGGCTGGGGGAAGAAATCCCTTGGTTTGGAGCGTCACTAGCTCACTGCGCGGGACGGAGCATCTCTCCCAATCTCCAGGTTGAGAACTGGGAGGGCGAGAGGAGGAGCCGCGTCGACTGTCCATGATGGAATGGATTTCTGTCAGATGCGCTCCGATGAAAGCTTGCGGAGGGATGATGGTGTGATTCGGATCTACATCCTCGTCTCTTATATAGGCAGCTCATTTGCGCAGCTAGGGGGGTAAATGTAAAAATACCCTGGCTTTTCGCATTCACTCAACATGTGGAAGATGGCCAATATTGGGCGTGGAAGCCAAGGAGCGCGATATTCACGAGAAGCCAGACACTATTCAACAGGTACACAGAATTAGGAGAAGAACCCGCCTTGCAATGCCGAAGACAATCTACGCGCCGGACTCGTCGTCATTGAAGCCTGGTTCGGGGGCTACTGAGGGAGTCCCGGATTAGGGGGTGTCCGGATAGCCGGACTATGAACTTTGGCCGGACTATTGGACTATGAAGATGCAAGATTCAAGACTTCGTCCCGTGTCCTGATGGAACTTTCCTTGGCGTGGAAGGCAAGCTTGGCGATACAGATATGTAGATCTCCTACCATTGTAACCGACTACTGTGTAACCCTAACCCTCTTGGTGCCTATATAAACCGGAGGGTTTTAGTCCGTGGGACGAACAACAATCATACCATAGGCTAGCTTCTAGGGTTTAGCCTCTCGATCTCGTGGTAGATCTACTCTTGTACTACCCATATCATCAATATTAATCAAGCAGGAGTAGGGTTTTACCTCCATCGAGAGGGCCCGAACCTGGGTAAAAACATCGTGTCCCTTGTCTCCTGTTACCATCCGCCTAGACGCACAGTTCGGGACCCCCTACCCGAGATCCGCTGGTTTTGACACCGACACTACCATTGAGATGTTTGAGGGGTTCGTTATATTTTTGTAATTCAACCATGTGTTTATGCAAATCACCAAGTTTGCCCAACATTTGAACTCCCTCTGGGGTAAAATAAAACCCCTTCTTTTGAGGTGGAACACCCAAAATTCCTTCTAAAATTTCATAGGCAGCATTGTCATCAAGCTCAATAAAATTCCCTTTAGCGACAAAATCTACGAGTTTTCTATGATGCAAAGCTAATCCTATGTAAAAATTATAAAGCAAGATCATAGCGTCCCCCTTTAAATTGCAAATACGATAAGAATCGATAAGCCTAGAATCTTTCAAATTTTCTCCTTATCTTTGTTTGAAGTAAAGCACTTCAAAATCTGGTGGCAAAGGAGGAGTAGGCAAGCTAGCTATTATGACTAGAAAGCAAGAACACAGATAAATCTGACAAGAAAACGGTGAACGAAAAAGAGAGCGAATAAAATGGCAAATTTTTGTGAAGTGGGGGAGAGGAAAACGAGAGGCAAATGACAAATAATGTAAATTGCAGAGAGATGAAATTTGTGATTAGGAACCTGGTATATGTTGAAGATCCTCCGCGGCAACGGCGCCAGAAATTCCTTTTGATGCGGCTTGAAGCTACGTCGGTATTTCCCTAAAGAGGAAGTGATGATGCAGCACAGCGGCGGTAGGTATTTCCCTCAGTGATGAGACTAAGGTTATCGAACCAGTAGGAGAACCAAGCAACACAACGTAAACAACACCTGCACACAAATAATAAATACTCGCAACACGACGTGTAAAAGGGGTTGTCAATCCCTTTCGGGTAGTGGCGCCCAAGATAGGCAAACATACATGAATAAATTGTAGTAGATTGATAGATCAAACGCCAAATAAAATAAATAAGAATAAATTGCAGAAAGGTATTTTTGTATTTTTTGCTTAGTAAATCTGAAAATAAAAGCAAAGGAAAATAGATTGCAAAGGCAAATAATATGAGAAAGAGACCCGGGGGCCATAGGTTTCACTAGTGGCTTCTCTCGAGAAAAATAGCAAATCGTGGGTAAACAAATTACTGTTGGGTGTTTGATAGAACTTGAAATAATCATGATGATATCCAGGCAATGATCATTATATAGGCATCACTTCCAAGATTAGTAGACCGACTCCTGCTTGCATCTACTACTATTACTCCACGCATCTACCGCTATCCAACATTTATCTAGTGTATTAAGTTCATGGAGAAACGGAGTAATGCAATAAGAACAATGATATGATGTAGACAAGATCTATTTATGTAGAAATAGACCCCTCATTTTATCCTTAGTAGCAACGATACATACGTGTCGGTTCCCCTTACATCCTTTGGGATCAAGCACCGTAAGATCGAACCCACTACAAAGCACCACTTCCCATTGCAAGATAAATAGATCAAGTTGGCCAAACAAAACCAAAATATTGGAGAAGAAATATGAGGCTATAAGCAATCATGCATATAAGAGATCAAAGAAACTCAAATAACTTTCATGGATATAAAAAGATAGATCTGATCGTAAACTCAAAGTTCATCCGATCCCAACAAACACGTCACAAAAAAATTACATCATATGGATCTCCAAGAGACCATTGTATTGATAATCAAAAGAGAGAGAGGAAGCCATCTAGCTACTAACTACAGCCCGAAGGTCTACAAAGAACCACGCATCATCGGAGAGGCACCAATGGAAGTGGTGAACCCCTCCGTGATGGTGTCTAGATTGGATCTGGTGGTTCTGGACTCTGCGGCGGCTGGAACTGATTTTCGTTGACTCACCTAGGGTTTCTGGAATATTGGAGTATTTATAGAGAAAAGAGGCGGTCCAGGGGGCACCCAAGGTGGGCACAACCCACCAGGGCGCGCCTGGGCCTCCCCCCTTCGTAGCTACGCATCTCCATGGATATATCTTGCGTGTGCGTAGAAAATTTTTGTTTTCAGTGCAATGTTCCCCAACATGTTCATGGGACATCTTTCCCCTTAGTTACCATTTGATAATCAGAGTGGGGAAGAATGGTGGTGGCGTATGTGATACGGAGCTGCCGCGTGTATGCACGTATCTAAACTGGCTCTGTCCACAAAGAGAAACATGTAAAGTGGCTTAGGAATCTGAAGTAGCATTGTGTTTAGGCACCTCTATAGATGCACATTAGTGGGGATTCCATACTCCACGGGAAAGTTTAATCATATATGTCTCCAGACCTTTAAATAACTAATCTAGTTGTTTTCTTTTACTTATTTACCTTTGCACCTTCAACATTACCTTTCCATCACAATGCTACTACTTTGAAGAACTAACAACTCACATGCACTCTTTCCACATCATTTGAGTGATGAAAAGATTGTTTCATGTGCTCCCTATGGGATCGATACTCTTACTTGAAATAAGCTACAACTAAACCTTGTGCACTTGTAGGACATCGAGCTTTTTCTGGCGCCGTTGCCGGGGAGATGAGCGCTTTCGATCTTTGTCTTACTTTTGGTTTTAATTTTGTGAAGTAAGTTGTTCGCAGATCCAGAGCCGCCATGGCTGAGTTTGGACATCACTATCAACTATCAGCCATGTGCCTTACGGGACCACCTATGCGAGAAATGTTCACATTGTTGGGTCCTAACCCTGTCAGTGTTGCTTATGAGGTGAACCCAAGCGTCCTCGAATTACTCTGTAGTAAGCAACTTAAATGTGAGGAGGTGAAGATCCTTATAAACATTTACAATTTTTCGAAGATGTTTGTGGGAAATTTAAATTAAACTTTTTTAGCCCTGATGATATGAAGTTGAAATTGTTTTCTCAAACTATGGCTAATAAGGCAGAGAAATGGTTAGTGTCTCACCCTGTAGTTACCTTTGATACTTGGGATAAATTAGTAGAAACCTTCTTGTCAGACTTCTACCCAGAAATGAAATCCTATGAAGCAAGGAGGAGAATTCTGAACTTTCGGCAGAGGCCTGGAGAAAGTCTGGTAAAAGCATATCAAAGGTATAAAATTTTACTAAATGATTGCCCTCATCATAAAATCTCAGAATGGCTAGTTTTAAACCTTTTTTATGGAGGATTGCAGTGTTCAAAAGAAGAACTAGACTTAGCTTTTGCAAGTTCCTTATTACAATTAAAATCCCTGAAGCACGGGGTTATTAGAAGGTAAACTTGCCAATGGTGAAGCTTGGAGGAGTGGTGAGGAGGAAGAAGGGGGTAAAGTAGAAATAAATTGTGATTGTATTAAAGCCTATTTGAAGTCAGGGAGAGTTGATCATATTAGTAAAGAGCTATATCTTGACCCTGATGTTGTTTTGAGGTTTGTTCAAAGTTATGCAGAACATATGAAATTCCCAAGAAAGAAATGGGCAAACTACACTGATGAGGACCCCGAGGAAATGGTCATGATTGAGACCTTGGAGGTGGAAACGTCAGTTGTCCCCAAAGAAGATGACTATGAACCTAAACCAATATTACCTTACCAAGTATGGAAGGCGCAGCTTGAATATTTGAACAAAGACTACCTTGAAGAGGGGGATAGGAATATATGAAATATTCAGGTAAAACCCCAGAAAACGAAGAAGCAAGAAAGGTCCATTGAAACAATGGAGGAAGAAGTAACTTATTTTGTGAAAGGTTGTATTAAAGCAGTCGACACTGGTAAACCTGTAGTGCCTTGTTCCTTTAGCGGCACATCTTATTTTGGTATAGGCTCCTCAATCAATGTGACACCTTACACTCTCTACAGTAAGCTTCATGATGAAATATATGCTTGTGATTTGCAACCCACTAATATGGATATAAAACTAGCTGACGACACTTTAAGGAGACCATACGGGGTGACACCTGATGTTTATGTCATATTAGGAACTTTCACTTATCAATTTGATTTTTTTATGGAATTTCCTGATGATGGCTTTTGCTCCATAATTTTTGGTAGACCCTTTCTTAATACTGCACGTGCAAGCATTGATTGTAAGAGAGAAGTCGTCTCTCTCAAGTTTGGAGATAAGGTACGAGAGTTTCATTTGTCCAGGTGTAAAAATTGTCCCCAACCACGAGAACATGATAATCATGAAGAGGAAACTATAGCACAGCTTGCTGCTATATACTTCGGCACTCCTGAAGACGATCTGGAAAGGAGTCTAACTAACTATGAGAAGAGTCCAGAGGACCCAGCCAAAGAAGAAATAGATTATGGTCCAAGACCTGGTGACCAATGAACAATTTGAAGTACCAGAAAAGAGAGGGGATGAGGAAACCCCACCGTCTAAGCTTAAACCTTTACCAAAAGAGTTGAGGTACGAGTCTTTAGATGAAACAAATAATTATCCTATAATTATCAGTGCTAACCTTTCAGAGTGAAGAGAAAAGTAGATTAATGGATACTTTGAGGGGGCATAGAAAGGCCTTTGAATATTCAATGGATGACTTAAAAGGCATCAACCCCTCTATATGTACTTACCGTGTCTTCATGGAAGAAGGAGCTGAACCGGTTAGGGAATATCAAAGGAAGTTGAACCCTGAAATGAAGGAGGTGGTAAGAAAGGAGATCATCCATTTACTCGATGCAGGTATAATATATCCATTTTTCAAAGTAAGTGGGTGAGTCCAGTTCATCGTGTACCTAAAAGGGGTGGATTTACCATAGTACCTAATAAACATAATGGACTAATCCCCACTAGGATGATAGTTGGGTATAGGATGTGCATTGATTTCAGGTGATTAAACAAGGCGACTCGAAAGGATCACTACCCTTTACCATTCATTGATCAAATGCTAGAAAGGCTAGCCAAGCATACCCATTTTTATTATCTGGATGGATACTTGGGATTCTCTCAAATAGCAGTGCATCCATAAGGCCAGGAGAAAACAACTTTCACTTGCCCTTCGGTATGTATTCCTATCGCCGTATGCCTTCTGGTTTGTGTAATGCACCAGCTACATTTCAAAGATGCATGAATGCTATGTTTGATGACTTTGTTGAGGAAATTATGGAAGTTCTCATGGATGATTTTTCTGTTTATGGAACTTCTTCTGATGAATGCCTTTGCAATCTCGATAAAGTTTTGCAGATATGCAAGGATACTAATTTTGTCTTGAACTGGAAAATGCCATTGCATGGTCAACGAAGGTATTGTTTTAGGGCATAAGATATCTGGGAAAGGCATAGAAGTTGTCAAGGCAAAGATAGATTCTATAGAAAAGCTCCCTTATCCCCGAGATATAAAAGGAATAAGTAGTTTTCTCGGTCATGTCGGCTTCTATAGGAGTTTTATCAAGAATTTTTCTAGTATATCCAAACCCTTGAATAACCTGTTGAAGAAGGATGTTCCCTTTGTAATCAATGATGAATGTAAAGCTATAGGGATGCCGACGGGGCCCCATACCCGCCAAACCCATGGGGACTTCATCTATTAGGGGGTGGGGATGGGCGAAAAACATCCCCATGGGGATATTTACCAAACTATTTTATTCCCGGTAGGGTACAACGGGGATGGGGACGATATCCTATTCCCCAGACCCAATACCCATCGAGGGACCGGTTAATGCTTTATATACTTCGGTCAACCTTAAAATATTCACAAACAAACTTGCGAAAAAAAGCTCTGAAAAAACCTTAAACCTATCTCACATCCTCACCTCAGCTGCCACCATGACCAAGAAGTCAATACGACCTAGATAGGCATTAGCAGGACAACGACAACACCATGTATGTATGTTGATTATAGGGTGTCGTATTATGTATATGAGTATTTGTTTATGGGGATGGGGACCTTAATGGGGCTCCGTTCCCCAGTGGGGCATGGGTATGGGGAAATTTCATCCCTAGTCATGTAAACGGGGACGGGGATGGGATGATAGAGAATAGATGGGGATGGGGATGTTGTAGGTATCCCCATAGGGGATTGTCCCCATTGCCATCCCTATAAAGCTACCTTTGAAGAGCTCAAACATGCTCTACTGAATGCCCCTGTCATTACACCTCCAAATTGGGATATACCATTTGAAGTAATATGTGAAGCAGATGACAATGCGGTAAGTGTCACCTTGGGTCAGCAAGTGGGTAAGAAGTTCAATGTTTTTACTATGCGAGTCATACCCTTTACCATTCATTGATCAAATGCCCGAAAGGCTAGCCAAGCATACCCATTTTTATTATCTGGATGGATACTCGAGGTTCTCTCAAATAGCAGTGCATCCATAAGACCAGGATAAAACAACTTTCGCTTGCCCTTCGGTATGTATTCCTATCGCCGTATGCCTTCTCGTTTGCGTAATGCACCAGCTACATTTCAAAGATGCATGAATGCTATTTTTGTTGACTTTGTTGAGGAAATTATGGAAGTTTTCATGGATGAATTTTCTGTTTATGGAACTTCTTTTGATGACTGCCTTCGCAATCTCGATAAGTTTTGCAGAGATGCGAGGATACTAATTTTGTCTTGAATTGGGAAAAATGAGATTGCATGGTCAATGAAGGTATTTTCTTAGGGCATAAGATATCTGGTAAAGGTATAGAAGTTGGCAAGGCAAAGATAGATGCTATAGAAAAGCTCCCTTATCCTCGAGATATAAAAGGAATAAGGAGTTTTCTCGGTCATGTCGGCTTCTATAGGCGTTTTATAAGAATTTTTCTAGTATATCCAAACCCTTGAATAACCTGTTGCAGAAGGATGCTCCCTTATCCTTGAGATATGAAGTTTTGCAGAAGGATACTCTTACTGACAAAGAAACTATGCTAAGAATTTCAAAGAACTTTCTACAATGATCTTTGCTTGTGGAAAGTTTGGACCCTATATCACGGATACAAAGGTCATATTCTATACTAGACGTCAGGCGATAAAATATGTCCCTGGCATTAAAGAGACTAAACCTCACTGGATGAGATGGTCTCTTATTTTGCAGGAATTTGATAGCGAGATCTTAGACCGTGAGAAAGTGGGAGATGTCCTCACGAATATCTCCTTAGTAAGAGAAGAACAAAAGTATAGCACTTCCAAAATATTTATCCCGTATGGAACAGTGGTTGCCTTGGACAAAGCAAGCACACGTACCTTTGGGGATACAGAACCACCATTCATTGGGCTGGAAGAGCTGCTTGCAAAATTGAGGGTAAGGGAAGAAAGTGATTTCTTCTTTTATACTAAGTCCGTTCATCCTAGTAAGATGCGGAGGACATCAACACCTCTCGTTCCACGAAGTAAGAAGAAGCATGGGACGAAAACGCATGCTAAGAACAAGGTATGGGCATCACAAAGGAACGTCGGTAAATTCGCCCCGTGACCTTAAATGTTCATTCTATTCATCTTCGTTTTATTTTTCACTATAGAATTCTATATTTTTGGAGCTAAACGGGCGCTCATATGACCGCCGATGTCATTCTCATTGATTATTTGAGCACGCAAGAGAAGTAATCAAACAGGCGCTTAAACGATCAATAGTGGTCATTTGAAAGGCCGTCAAACATTTTTTCCTTTGTGACTGACTTTTCATTCCAAGAGAGAGAGAGAGAGAGAGAGAGAGAGAGAGAGAGAGAGAGAGAGAGAGAGAGAAAGAGCTGCGAAGATTGAACGAGCGGGCACGTTCATCCGAAAGGCCGTCAAACACTCTTTTTGGAAAGGGCTCGCTGAAGGAATTCCATACGGCCGCTCAAACGACTAGACACAGTCGTATGAAAGGCCGGCAATCGTGATTTATTTTTAATTTCCAATAGAATTTTGCCTGATTTTGCCTCGTTTGTTTCTGATTCTTTTTAACTTCCTTATCTCGTCAAACCCTGTGCCCTAACCTCTTATTTACAAAACCTTTGCCTCTTCCACTGTTAAAACTAATAAAACCAATCTAGTCCATGCTTTCTTGAGTTTTGAAGCACGGGAGAGATGGATCGCTTGTGGGACGACAAGAAAACCTCCTCTGAGGAGGAGGATGATCTAGAACAAGAAGGCTACTCACCGGAAAGCATAAAGGAGAGGCTCTGGCGCTCATGCGATTGGTCCTCCTCGGAGGAAGATCCGGAGGAACCACCCTTTGAGAGTGGTGAAGAAGATGAAGATGAGAAGAGGGGGAAGAAGCCAATGGCAACCCCCATCAACGCAATCAAGGTCGTCATCAACGATAACAATGTCGACTTCATCAAGGATACTTCCATCACCATGGGGTAGTGTGGTTTTAGCAACTGCACCATCCATGATCCTTTGGGATAATTAGAGGGGATCGATCTAAGGGCACGCAAGATGCATACCATCGGTGCCCGCATGCACCTGGGACCTTCAAGGAATAGGCGTCCCACAAACTCTACTCAGCATGAGGTACATGTCAATAATTTTTCTATTGAAACTAAATCTATGACTGAAAAGATTAGGGAGATGGAGAAGGCCCTAGCCGTCAAGACCAGTGAGGCTATTGACACAAGCTTGAGAATCATCACCAACAAAAAATGCAAAGCTCCACATGTACCATTCTCGGATCAGGGACCTGGAGGTTGCCAATACACTGATGATTGACGTCCTTGATGTCGCTTGAAACTGCGTTGGTATTTCCCCAAAGAGGAAGGGATGAGGCATTACAGCTACGGTAGGTATTTCCCTCAGTTGTGAAACCAAGGTATCAATCCAATAGGAGAAACAAGCAACACTATGTAAACGGTACCTGCACACAAAGAACAAATGCTTGCAACCCGACGCGTATAGGGGTTGTCAATCCCTCTTCGGGTAACGACGCCAGAAATTGTCAAGTTGACGGGATAAAATTTGGGTAGATTGGATAAATAGATCTCGATAAGAAGCAAAATAAAATAAGTAATAAAACAGTGCAGCAAGGTATTTTGGGTCTTTTTAATAATAAAAAAAGCGAATAAAAATAAATCTCAAAGAAAATATGATAAAGAATAAACCCTGGGGCCGTAGATTTTACTAGTGGCTTCTCTCAAGAAATAGCACACAGTGGGTAAACAAATTACTATTAGGCAATTGATAGAAGATCGAATAATTATGACGGTATCCAAGGCAATGATCAATATATAGGCATCACGTCCAAGATTAGTAGACCGACTCCTGCCTGCATCTACTACTATTACTCCACACATCGACCGCTATCCAGCATGCATCTAGTGTATTAAGTTCTTGGAAAAACAGAGTAATGCAATAAGAACGATGACATGATGTAGACGAGATCTATTCATGTAGGAATAACCCCCATCTTGTTATCCTTAATAGCAACAATACATGCATGCCTTGCTGCCCCTTCTGTCACTGGGAAAGAAGACCGCAAGATTGAACCTATCACAAAGCACCTCTTCCCACGGCAAGAAAAATCGATCTAGTTGGCCTAACTAAACCAAAGATTCGAAGAAAAAATACGAGGCTATAAGTAATCATGCATATCAGAGATCAAAGTTGACTCAAATAATATTCATGGATATAGATCTGATCATAAACTCAAAGTTCATCAGATTCCAACAAACACACCACAAAAAGAGTTACATCAGTAAGATCTCCAAGAGACCATTGTATTGAGAATCAAAAGAGAGAGGAGAAGCCATCTAGCTACTGCCTATGGACCCTTAGTTCTATGGTGAACTACTCACGCATCACCAGAGAGGGATCAATGAGGATGATGAACCCCTCGTGATGGTGTCTATATTGGATCTCTTGGTTCTAGAACTTGCGGTGACTTAAATTGTGTTTCATCGACTCCCCTAGAGTTTCTAGAATATTTGGGGATTTATAGGGCGAAGAGGCGGTGCGGGAGGTCACCGAGGGGTGCACAACCCCCCTGGGCCTCATGGCGCACGCTGGTGGGTTGTGCCCACCTCGGGCCTCCCCTTTGTTACTTCTTTGGCCCACTGGGTGTCTTCTGGTCCAAAAAAATCTCCAAAAAGTTTCGCTGTGTTTGGACTCCGTTTGGTACTAATATTCTGTGAAGTAAAAAACAAGCAAAAAACAGCAACTCGCACTGGGCACTATGTCAATAGATTAGTCCCAAAATGATATAGAGTGTAACATCCCAAAATTCTAAATTTTGGAATGTTATAAACAAATAGATAGTTATGATTGATTGTTTGATTGATTGTGTGAAGTTGAGTGGCATTTGAATTTTTTTTTGAAAGTTAAATGAGAGGGAATAAAAGGACTTTCCCAAACTTTCATTTTGCATTCGTGATCTCCGTGAATTCAAATTCTTTTCACCACAAAACCCTGGAGAGAAGATGACATGACTTCTTCCATTTATTTAAATGACAAGGGGTGTTTAAAATATTTGAATTTCATTTGGAAAATATTTCCAACCCAGGAACTTTATGCAACTCAATGATTTTCACGAGCGAAGATAAAATGACTTCTTCAAAACATATGAAATATGAGTTGGGAGTTTCAAAGAATTAAATTCAAAGTTCTTTTTAATTTATTTTTCAATTTGGAGTTATTTGAGTTTTATTCAAATTATTTTTCTCCAAAAATAAAATATATGGAAAATAGGGTAACATGATTCCCTACATCATAAAATTGGAGAGAAATAAATTTGAATTAATTTTGGTATTTTTAAAATGATTTTACTGGATTTTACTAGGCGTAAGCACTCTTTGCTTTATTTGAATTTGTGTGTATTTTATTCGACTCTATAAAAATGTTCAGCTTGTAGGAAATTTTTTCTGAAAAGTTTGATATATAATATGCCTATATAAAATTTTAGTTTCATTTTCGTTTTTCAGTTTATCGCTTTCTGTTTAAAAAACAAATAACAAAAACTGCCCGCGCCTGAAACTTATTGTCGCCCACGTGCGCATCATAGTACCAATGGCGCCCCATCTTTTCTTTTTCTATATAATATATGGGCCAGGCCAATGAACCATATTCTTTCCCCATATTTTTTCCATAGTTTTCTTTTTATTTTCTATTGCTCAAAAAATTACAGATTAATGTGACTGAACCGCCTAAAGGCCTTTTTGGCCCATGGCGCACCTCCCATCTCATTTAAGATATTTTCGTCTATGTTTAGTCCCACATTGCCTAGCTTTTGACCCCTAAACCTCTTTTCCACCTATAAATATAGACCCATAGAGCCTCCAAAAATCATCTGATTCGGGTTAAATCAACATTTTGGTTTGACTAGATTCATTTAAGAAAAATATATTTCTCCTCCGGCGCGACTTCTGGAAATTGTCTTCTCTCCAAAGTCGTCTTTTCTCTGCCTTATAAAGGTATCTTTCTTTGTTTTTTTTCTTCTTATACTTCCGTAGTTTATTATTTTTAGACTAATACGATAGAATAATTAGATTATCAATTAGTCGATGTATTTATACATTAGACCTTAGCCGTAGCTATTTTTTTTTGTAAAACAGCTTGGCCCTGATTTTTCAAATAGCCATAACTTTTTACTCGTTTATTCAAATTAGATGAAACCAGCGCCTATAGCTTCTTCTTGTTTTCACCTATCCAGTGAACCTGTCACATCAATTTTTTGAAATTTTCAAATTTCAAATTTTGTTCAGATTTATATTCAAACTTCTTTTGATCATAACTTGAGTTTTATAACTCCGATTTAGTTGATTATTTTTGCAAATTAAAGCTCTTGACCTAAACTTTCTGATAAGGCCAAATTCACATAATTTGGTACTGTTAGAAATTGTTTTATGTTACAAGAGTTATTTGCTTGGTTTTGATGTTTTCCGAATCGTCTTCTTCGTTCTTTCCGATCTTTTGAGTGATTGCTTATGTGTGGTTACTATTGCTTGTTTACGATAGATTGACCGGAGTGTGACGAGTAGAGCTATCGAGAGTTTTGAGTGCGAATCATCTTCATCAACTTTGCAGGCAAGTTCACACTTTGATCATATCCCTTTTCATACCTAGTTTTTGTGCATTAGTTTCAACCCTCAAACATTGCATGAGTAGGATTGATAACATGTGGGTATCGGGAAGTAGTTGATGAGGTAGGAACCTATTGCCCTGCATTCAAACCTTGGGAGTTACTATTACGTTCTTATATTGCTATGCTATGCTCGTAGACGTTGATTGGGTTTTGAGAGTATTCATGACAGTTGTGAGATTGTTAATTAATGGTTTACTTAAGGTGGCAACTTAAACACACATCTGGGTGGATTGAGGTACCTGGTTATTCCAGGTTGCCTGTCTAGGCACCTGGGTAGACCAGGATTGCCTGTTTTTTTATGGACCGCCACCCAGGCTCAAATTGATCATGAGATTATTCATACTAGAAACTTTCGTGTGCAGCCACAAGCTATTATGGGCTCTAGCATAGTTGATTAAGTCGTGCGAACTCTTACAGTGGTAGACTAGCAGATGTAGGGGAAATTAGGTGTACCGGTCTACCCATCGTAAGGTGCTAGCGCTTCTGAAAGACTATGTCTCGGTCATCCGTTTCTCAAACACCATGTAGTGCGAGAATCCCAACGGAGGAGATCGAGTCTTGTGGGGAAAAGTGCACAAACCTCTGCAGAGTGTACAAACTAATCATGATTAGCCGTGTCCCCGGTTATGGACATCTTGAGTATCTGGTTCTTGGATTATCCTGTTGATCTCATCACATTACTTAAATAATTTGTTGGGTTTTAATGATGATGCTTAATTGGGATTGAGAATGCTGTCAACCATTCTCAATGTTTAACAACCACCATGATAGTTAAATAAAATATATTCCTTTACAGTAGGGAAAAATTGGCTTTACGCAAAACCTTATAACCATAGAGCTTTTCCACCAGCTATATATGCATGTAGTGATAGCCATATTTCAGGATTGCTCTACAGTGTGAATTTGCTAGTACATTCAATGTACCGACCCTTTGTGGCTGCAACGTCTCATGTTGCATGATCTTACGACGAGTAAGTGATACGTTAGGGTTACGATTTCTACACTCAACTTTGCCGTTGGTGTTGATGGGAATCCACAACCTTGTTACTTCCGCTATTTTGGATTGAGGTAATAGTATTTACGTTACTTTATACATGTGATTTACCTCTGTTATAAATCCTCGAAATCTTTGTACATCGACATACCGATCCAGGGATGACCCTTAAGCACAGAGACTTGATCCATTCGGGTCGGGTCGCTACATAAATTTGCTATAAAATGATTGTAAAACATACAAGAATGATAATATAACTGCATGGAACAATCAAAAGTTATAGATACGTTGGAGACTTATCAGCATACCCAAGCTTAATTCCTGCTCGTACTCGAGTAGGTAAATGATAAAAATAGATTTTTTTGATGTGGAATGCTGCCTACATGTTCATCACATATTCTTTTCTTTTGTAGCATGGACATTTGGACTTTTATGTGGTTCAAAGCAATAGTCTAGTTTTGACATGAAGATTTCAATACTCAAGCATATCAACAAGCAACCATGTCTTTTAAAATATCCACACTAAAGAAAGTTATCCTAGACCATCATGCTCAATCATTGATCCATTCATGAAACACACTCGCATATTAGCTACACCCAATGCTCAAATACGATCATAGTGCTCCCTAGTTGGTGATTTATAAGAGAAGATGGATACTCAAATAAAAATAAAAATTACATAAAGTAAATAGATAGGCCCTTCACAGAGGCTTATCCAAGGCAATGAATATTGGTGTTAAGGCTTGTGATTCCCTATGCAAACACATAAATAAATATTTATGCAAGGCAACGATCAATATATTGGCATAATTACTCGCCAACATGACTCACATATCCAAGGCAATGATCAATATATAGGCATCACATCCAAGATTAGTAGACCGACTCTGCCTGCATCTACTACTATTACTCCACACATCGACCACTATCCAGCATGCATCTAGTGTATTAAGTTCATGTAAAAGCAAAGTAATGCAATAAGAATGATGACATGATGTAGACGAGATCTATTCATGTAGGAATAGCCCCCATCTTGTTATCCTTAATAACAACGATACATGTGTGTCTTGCTGCCGCTTCTGTCACTGGGAAAAAACACCGCAAGATCGAACACATCACAAAGCACCTCTTCCCATGGCAAGAAAAATCGATCTAGTTAGCCTAACTAAACCAAAGATTCGAAGAAAAAATACAAGGCTATAAATAATCATGAATATAAGATATCAAAGAAGACTCAAATAATATTCATGGAGATCTGATCATAAACTCAAAGTTCATCGGATCCCAACAAACACACCGCAATAAGAGGTACATAAAATAGATCTCCAAGAGACCATTGTATTGAGAATCAAAAGAGAGAGAGGAAGCCATTTAGTTATAGCCTGTGGACAAGTAGGTCTATGGTGAACTACTCACGCATCATCGGAGAGGCACCAATGAGGATGATGAACCCCTCCGTGATGGTGTCGAGATTGGATCTCATGGTTCTGGAACTTGCGGCAGCTGGAATTGTGTTTTGTCGACTCCCCTAGGGTTTATGGAATATTTGGGGATTTATGGGGCGAACAGGCGGTGCGGGAGGTCACCGAGGGGAGCACAACCCCCTAGGCACGCCTGGGCCTCCTGGAGCACCTTGGTGGGTTGTGCCCACCTCGGGCCTCCCCTCTGGTACCTATTTGGCCCACTGGGTGTCTTCTGGTCCAAAAAAATCTCCAAAAAAATTTGCTGCATTCGGACTCTGTTTGGTACTGATATTCTGCGAAGTAAAAAACAAGCAAAAAACAGCAACTGGCACTGGGCACTATGTCAATAGGTTAGTCCCAAATAATGATATAAAGTTGCTATAAAATGATTGTAAAACATCCAAGAATGATAATATAAGAGCATGGAACAATAAAAAATTGTAGATACATTGGAGACGTATCAGTCCTCACCAGCGTCACCCCTGCACCTTCAAAAGAGAACACTGGTATCAATAAAAGGAGAGTAAATGAATCCAGCTGGCTTAGCATGTCTAGCTTGGGGGGTTTTGAGGCCCTTTTGTATCCCATGTTATTATTTTCCCATTAAACTCCATTCAAAAGTTTTTCATTTAGTTTGAATAAGTAAGGACAATCATGCCCTCCTGATAAGAGGGGTGAGTTTTATCCCATGAGTTAGGGATGATTTAATGAGTGATCAATTTATTTTGGATTTTCCTAGTATTATTTTGCATCTTCGTGCGCTAGATATTTTTGTTTTTAGACGATGACTATAAGTCTCCCACATCTTAAGTATCAATCAGGAATAAGAAGTTTACAACTTGATGTGATGAATCCACTTTCATTTCAGTTTATTTGGTGATTACTTGGCAAAGTTTCTAAACTAATGAGATAGGCATAAAAAGAGGACACATTTTATTTAAGGTGTTGGCAAAAAATTAAAGTTAAAATGGTTTTTAAATCCCAGTAATAAAACTTGAGCAATCAAGCATACCCTTCATATCACATATCAAAGAGAGAAAAAAATTCTAGTGATATGGGGTAGGCTTGGTGACTCGAGAAATAAAGGGGGGAAAAGGCAAAATGACTCAAGTAAAAGCAATAAGCCATAAGAGCTTGTCCAGCTGAAGGAAAGAAACCAGTATCACTTAGGGTTGCTAGGCATCTTTTTAATGATTGATAGTAAGGTGTGGAAACCTTCATACTCATCCAAAGAAAACCGAGATATTGTGGTACATGATAGGGCCCATAATATGATGCAAATTCTGAATTTGTGACGACGGACTCATTCATTTATGACTTATCCGCATCTCATAATCAAGATGACCTCTACCTTACAAGTTTTGGCATTTGCTCGACGATGAGCAAACCTTTAAGCTTGGTGGAGTTGATGAGTCCATATTATGTGATTATTTTGGTAGTGTTTTTGTGCCTAATCTATAGACTTTGTGGAATACCGCGTTCGCACGCTTCTTTTTGTCGTTTTTCTCAGAAAAAGCTTTTTGGACCAAATATTATTATACAGAAGAAATCTCAAAAATGGTAGTGGAATCATGCAGTTAAAGTGATAATCACCTACCACAAGAGAAAGAAGTAAACTGGGCAAAGAAGCAGTCGCGGCAGGAGGTCCAGAGCAAAAGTCGACATTCCATACGACATCGCCCGCCCATATGAGAGGTTGTATGGAGTGCCATCGCCACCGCCGGATCAACTATATCCGCCCCATGAAGACGGATCATGGACCAGACACCCAGAGACACCAGAAACTCGTCCAGAAGCAGGAACCCTAGCCATTGGAGTGATCTGGAGGGAGGAACCGACAAGAGGAGGCCGCCGCCTCCACCATCCTCATCAAGAAGGCTCCAACATCATCCCCACCATCATCATCATCATCATCATCGTCTACCTTCTCCCCTATTGTAATATCAAGAACTCTAGAGGAATAACTTGTGTATTACATGTGCGATTCATTCATGATTTCTATCTACGGTGGTGTGATGTTCGTTGCCTTCATTTCTGAGTAGTTCCCTTAGTTCTTGGGGACATGGATGAACCCTAGTGTGTGATAGATCGATTGATATTAGGATTTGATATCCTCTTTGAATGTTTATGTTAATAATCTTCTCGACGTTGGGTGAAGTCGACCATCCAACATATGCCAATTTTGGACGGAAGGTTATTACTCGGAAACCGTGTGGTTGTCAAAGTGGGTGGGTGACAGACCCCATTTCCTTTCGTTGTGGATCGTTGCAACAAGGGGGTCAAAGAGAGACCACCTTGGCTACATTCACAGGGACATATTTCCCCTTAATTACCGTTTGAGAACCAGAGTTGGGAAGAATGGTGGTGGCGTATGTGATATAGAGTTGTCGCGTGTATATGCACGTATCTGAACCGGCTCTGCCCACAAAGAGAAACATGTAAAGTGGCTTAGGAATCCGAAGTAGCATTGTGTTTAGGCACGACTATAGATGCAAACTAGCGGGGATTCCGGACTCCTCGGGAATATTCTAATCTTATCTGTCTCTAGACCTTTAAATAACTACTCTAGTTTGCTTTTACTTATTTACCTTTGCGCCTTCAACATTATCTTTCCATCACATTACTACTTCTTTGGAGAATTAACAACTCACAGGCACTCTACTCACATCATTTGAGTGACGAATAGATTGATTCATGTGCTCCCTATGAGATCAATACTCATACTTCGAAGAAGCTACAACTAAACCATGTGCACTTGCAGGACATCATCAGGCAGGTGGCAGTAGAGGAGGTTCCAGTGGTGAACAAGGAGGTAGGAGTAGTGGCCATGGAGGATGGACTAGTGTTACAGGTAGTGCATGAGAAGGCACTAGTGGTGGACGTATAGGATCTCTGAGAGTTAGAGGTGCCGGTGGTGGTGGTAATGGTTCTGGTGGTAGTCAGAGGTGAAGGATTGATAGAGGACGACCTATTGACATTTTGCTTAATCTGGATGGTTGGTAGAATATAAATGGTAAATTATTTTTTTTCAAGCTTGCATTTGTTGTTTTATTGTCTCTACATGCTAAGTTGTTGATATATTTCACTAAAAAAATTATTCTTGTAGGCATGGCTTCATCCGGTTCCGTGACGAGGCCGCAGTGTGCTAACCGAGAGGACATGTAGAGCAAGTGGAAGGGGGCAAGCTTGGAAAAGACAAAGGAGAAAGATGTGATAGCCCTACCATGTTGGTGTGGAGATGTTTGCAAGGTGAATGTGTATATTGACCGGAAGAAGTCATGGACGGAAGGGAGAAGATTTTCTATGTGTCCCAACTATGCACATGATCGTGCGTGTCCAACTAAGCCTACAATACAAAAAAACACTTATGTGATGATACGTCTTTGTCACAGTAGGTCACGTTTTCTGTCATGCATGTAAATCTATGATGATTTTATGACAGAATCAAGATAGTCATACTTGTGTTGTGGTAGAAGTGTTCCATGATAATACTAAAATTATCTTCACGGGAGTGTCCACTTCCATGACGATAAATGTTGTGTCATGGAAGTGTTTTCGTCAAGGGTAACCGACACATGGCTTCCACCGAAATGGGCCGTCATTAAGCTATTGGGTTTCGGTTTGCATTCAATAACCCATTAACAGCCCAGACCAATGGGGATTTTCCATGTGTAAAATTCTCATTGGCCACAGGAACCACGTGTCAGCTCGCCATTGGGACAGATAGGCGCCTATGATATGTCGACCCGTGGCACGACCCAATAGTGGACTGTTTAGCTTACAAAGGCTGGCCGGTTTGACTTGGTCAAAAGCTAGTGGGCCGGCCCATGAAAAGCTTGTTAACGGTATGTTCGCATATAGCCCATTTTACGACTGTCGGTGTCAAAACCGGCGGATCTCGGGTAGGGGGTCCCGAACTGTGCATCTAAGGCGGATGGTAATAGGAGGCAGGGGACACGATGTTTACCCAGGTTCGGGCCCTCTCGATGGATGTAATACCCTACTTCCTGCTTGATTGATCTTGTTGATATGAGTAGTACAAGAGTTGATCTACCACGAGATCGTAGAGGCTAAACCCTAGAAGCTAGCCTATGGTATGATTGTTGTTGTCCCTGGACTAAACCCTCCGGTTTATATAGACATCAGAGGGGGCTAGGGTTACACAGAGTCGGTTACAAGGGAGGAGATCTACATATCCGTACCGCCAAGCTTGCCTTCCACGCCAAGGAGAGTCTCATCCGGACACGGGACGAATTCTTCAATCTTGTATCTTCATAGTCCAATAGTCCGGCCAAAGGATATAGTCCGGCTGTCCGGATACCCCCTAATCCAGGACTCCCTCAGTAGCCCCCGAACCAGGCTTCAATGACGATGTGTCCGGCGCGCAGATTGTCTTCGACATTGCAAGGTGGGTTCTTCTCCAAATTCCGAATACTTGTTAAATAGTGTCCGGCTTCTCATAAATGTTGCGCTTCTCGGCTTCCACGTCCAATAATGGCCACCCCCCACGTTTCGAACGAATGCGAGAGGCCAGGGCATTTTTACATTTACCACCCTAGCTATGTGAACAAACTATTTATTTAAGGAGACGGGGATTCTCAGATCCAAATCACACCATCCTCCCTCAGCGAGCATCCATCAGAGCGCGCCTGAAAAAATCCATTCCAACATGGCTGGCCAGCGCAGCTCCTCATGTCGCTCCTGTAGCCCTAAGCCCAGAGATTGGAAGAAGTGTTCCGTCCCGCACAGTCAATTAGTGGAGCTACAGACCCAGGGATTTCTCCCCCCAGCGTATATGGTCCCCGTTCGAGCTAGGCTCGCCACCTACAATGGCGGGGAGCAAGCGGAGAGCTTTCCCAACCCCTCCAAGGGGGAGCGGGTATGCCTCGTCCCTTATATATTAAGGAGACTCGGATTTCCAATCCATCCGTTCCTCCGAGGGCTCCTGGAGTTTTACGGCCTCCAGTTGCATAATCTCACCCATGCCTCCATATTACACATCGCTGGTTATGTGGCCCATTGCGAGCTGTTTCTGGGCTGCGAAGCCCACTTCGCGTTGTGGAAGAAGCTATTCTGCCTTGTGCCCTGTACTCAGAGGGGGTCAATATATCAAGTGGGCGGGGCCGAAATGTGGCGCATCGCCGGGACCGGATACCTATCCGGTACCCCGAAGAAGGCGTCCGAAGACTGGCCTTCAGAGTGGTTTTATATGGAGGACGTACCCCTCCTGGATCCTATTCGGATCGGCCTTCCTGAGTTTGATAATGCCCCTTTGAAGAAGCACCTAAGCTGGCAACCACGGAGCCCTCAGGAGGAAGATGACAGAGACGTTTTATACCTGATGGGCCGGATAAAGGTGTTGGCTCAATCAGGACTGACCATAACCGAGGTTATGTCGATATGCATTATGCGGGGGGTGCAGCCACTTCAATGTCGAGGCCACCCCATGTGGCACTTCAACGGGGAAGATGATGCCACCCGCTGCGGTCGTAAGGGGCCGGACTTAGTTGCTGCTCTAGCAAGAATTATGTCTAACTTGTACAAGGGAGAGGAGGAGGAGTTCCTCCGCATCAAGCCACGAGATGGATTCTCCATGTACAACCCTCCGAGCTAGGTAAGTTGCCACTTTTTATACCCATCCTTCCCGCATTTTTGCAATAAATATTTTATCTTGCCATTTCATCGCAGGAGCTGCGTAAGGCTGTAAGGGAGATCAACAGCCCACCTCCACAACCAAAGGATCCTGAACGGTCCCTCGACCCCGGCCTTAAAAGGATACGGACATATTTGTGGAGCTAATTGACATAATATTCTATCAATTAAGCTGCGATGAGGCCATGGTGGCTATTATAGCCGACTATCCTGGGCTACTCCCTGCCTTGCAGGTAAGTGAGACCAGAGTCCCAACCTCTGAGAAGGATCCCTTTTTACGCATTTCACCTACCGTATATGTACGGTGTTTTATAGGGAAGGTCCTCAGGACACCATGCTGAGCCCGTGGCGAATCGCCAACGAAGGGCGCCGAAGTCGGGCAGGCTGAAAAGGAAGGCGGTCCGGACGGAGACACCGGCACAGAGGTATTATACAAAGCCTCACTCCGTGATCATCATATTTTAAAACGTAATAACACCCATGTTTCGATGAAGGAAAAGCGCTCGCCGGACTATATCCGGAGAGGTCGCCGATCACGCCTCTACTAGCCGGGCTCCGTGGCCGGACACAGAGGCGGAAGCTAAACGGGGCACCCGCCAAATGCTCCTCCGACAGAGGATGCGGATAAAATATCCGCTACAAATTCTGAAGTGGAGAGCGCCATGAATCACAGGCGTCGCCAGGCCGTACTCCGTGACGCTTGTTTCTCCCAAGAGGGTTTTGATGCCTTCAACTCAGGAGACGCGTACATCCGCGCTGCTCAAAATGGTCTTGCCAGAGCCACGGATCAGTATGTAAAGGATATACGGGTAAGAGAATTTGATGATTATATATATCAGTAGCCCCTGAGACTTGAAACAGTTGGCACAACTGATTTAAGGATCGTTATTTGAGCAGGTACTTACAGAGAAGAATACCCAATTGTCTCAAGAGCTAGAAGAATGCAAAGCCCAACTTCAGGCCGCAGTTGCCGCAGTAAAGGAGTCCCAGAAGGCCCCCGCTGGTAACTATTGTTTCCATTGCAAAGAATGGCAGGTACCAGTGAGTATGCGGCATGCATGCAAATCTAACGAGAGATGTTGCAGATGACTCCGGAGCAAATCCGGAGGCCGTGCCAGGGGATGCGCCACGTGCTGATCGACAGCTAAATGCTGGCGAGCGCGTGCTTACGCACGTCATTCAAGAGAAAAATAATCTCCAAGACGACAATACATAGCTGATCATGGAACTAAAGGATGTTCGAGCCCAGCTGTCGGACTCCGTGAAGGAGAATAAGCGGCTTCAACGCGGCATTTTCAGTAAGTGCTTGAAAGAACTTTGAAAAAGAGTTTGGCAAAGAAGCCGGCTAACATAGTTGTTTCTGCAAGTATGCTGACGGGTCGTCCCGCGGAGGAGATGCCCGGGTCTGCGGGTGATCTTCTACCAGAGCTCTCACAACTGCACGAACAAGTTCGGCAGGTGATGCAAGGTATTGCCCAGGCCTTGTGGCCATCCGTCTCCATGCCCGATGGCCTTGGAGATCTTGCGGAGAAGCTCAACGGATCACGGCGGCGCTTCTGATTGTGGAAGATATCGACCTGCCGTCAAGGTGCCAGGGAAGCCTGGGCCATGGTGAAGACACGGTCGGACCTTTTTGCTTCGACCTCGGGACCCGATAGTCCGGAGTGTATCCGAATACCTGCTCAGTTATGTAAAAACCGGGGTATGCGTGGAGACCAGGCGTAGGGGTCATAAGTGCTTGAACAGACAAGTACCCAACTAGTTATGTTATATTACATGGATAGTAAGAAACATCTTCCAGGGAGAATAGTTCCGTTAAGGGTTCCTTTCCCTGGGTACGCATGCCCTAATGTGCATGTCCGAACTGCGAGAAGAGATGCAGGTGAAAAACATCAGGGGGAAAGTGGAAAAAATAAATAAAAGTCATCTTTTGTTCGCCGACCAAATATTCCCTTAAGAATGCTAGCTTTCGGCTTCACCCAGTCTGAGGTACACATCCGGCTGACCCGACAGTAACAATCGCAGAGGTGCTCCCCTTATGCCCTAGCCGAATTAACGGGAACGTAGGGCATAAATACAAGAGCCAGGCAATCCAGCTTGGCCAAAACTTAAGTCATATAGATGCATATAATGGCGAAAATAGGTACATGCGGAAGAATAACACTTGTGTGGGGCATGAAGCCCAGAAAAATAATTAAGCTTCTCTGTAAGAAGCCCCCATGTATAATGAGCGCGGTTAGCGCGTCAGGATTGTGTAGACAAGACACAAATTAGCCTTTTAAGGCCGTGAGGAGAAAGAAGAAAAAAAAGAGAGAAGACAGATAATGTATATGCAAAAAATGGACAGGGGTAAGGAGACGAACATAGAGTCCGGCGCTAGGCGTAGAATCTTTGGAGTCTGGCAGCGTTCCATGGGTTTGGCTCAAGTCGATTGTCCGATGCATCCCGCAGACGGTACGCTCCGCCGGTCAGAACTTGGTTGATAATGAAGGGACCTTCCCATTTGGGCTTGAGCTTGTAATTTTTCTTCTCCGGCAGGTGTAGAACAAACACGCCAACGTTATAAGTTTTGGCCCGTAATTCTCTGCTTTGGTATCTTTGAGCATGTTGCTGATAGAATGCGGAACACGCTTTTGCCACGTCATGCTCCTCCTCGAGGGCGTCCAAACTGTCCTGCCGATCGAGCTCGGCCTCTCTTTCTTCATACATGCGCACGCGAGGTGAGTCATGAATTATGTCGCAGGGCAGAACCGCCTCTGCGCCGTAGACCATAAAAAACGGTGTGTATCCGGTAGTGCGATTCGGCGTGGTCCGCAGCCCCCAGAGTATGGAGTCGAACTCCTCTACCCAGTGCGTGTTAGATTCCTTTAAGGACCGCACTAATCTGGGTTTGGTGCCGCTCATGATAAGACCATTTTCTCGCTCGACTTGACCGTTAGTTTGTGGGTGATAGACAGAAGCATAATCGAGCTTGTTGCCCATGTTGCTGCACCATAGTTTTACCTCGTCGGCAGTGAAGTTCGTGCCGTTGTCAGTGATGATGCTATGGGGGACGCCATAACGGTGTACAACCCCGGATATGAAGTCTATCACCGGTCCAGATTCGGCCATTTTAACGGGTTTGGCTTCTATCCATTTGGTGAATTTATCCACCATGACCAGTAAGTATTTTTTCTTATGGGTTCCCCCTTTAAGGGGCCAACCATGTCAAGCCCCCAGACCCAAAAGGGCCAGGTAATGGGGATTGTTTGTAGGGCGGTGGGCGGCATATGGCTTTGGTTTGCAAAAAGCTGGCAACCGACGCAGCGTTGGACCAAGTCCTGTGCATCCGCCTAGGCCGTCGGCCAATAGAATCCTGTACGGAAGGCCTTACTTACGAGGGCCCGGGCTGCGGCGTGGTGGCCATCGAGTCCGGCATGGATTTCTGCCAGAAGCTTCCGCCCTTCCTCTTTGGAGATGCACCTTTGAAGGACTCCGGTGGTGCTTTTCTTATAAAGCTCTCCCTCGTGGACCTTGTAGGCTTTAGATCGCCGCACAATGCAGCGTGCCTCATTTTGGTCCTCTGGAAGTTCCTGCCTGGTTAGGTAGGCCAGGAATGGTTCAGTCCATGGGGCAATGACGGCCATTATTACGTAAATTTGAAGGTGTTATTTTGGTGGTGGAGCCTCCGATTATGTCAGAGTGTTCAGTATCTGGCGTTGTGGCCGGGTCCGGACTATTGTTACCGGTGTCCCCTTCCCATACCACGAATGGCTTAAACAGTCTTTCCAAGAAGATGTTGGGTGGGACAACATCGCGCTTAGCGCCGATACGGGCGAGGATATCCGCCGCCTGATTGTTTTCCCGAGCCACATGGTGGAATTTGAGCCCCTCGAACCGAGCTGACATATTGAGGACGGCGTTGCGATAAGCCGCCATTTTTGAATCCTTGGCGTCGAAGTCTCCATTTATTTGGGATATTGCGAGGTTCGAGTCCCCACGCACCTCCAGGCGTTGAATGCCCATGGAAACTGCCATCCGGAGACCATATAACAGGGCCTCGTATTTGGCTGCATTGTTGGAGTCTGTGTACGATGTTGGAGTACATATTGGACTGTATCTCCGGTAGGGGACGTCAGGACAATGCCAGCCCCCAGACCAGCCAGCATTTTAGAGCCGTCGAAGTGCATAATCCAATTGGAGTATGCGCCGTACTCTTTAGGGAGTTCGGCTTCGGTCCATTCGGTGACAAAATTGGCCAATACCTGCGACTTAATGGCTCGCCGAGGTTTATATGTTATGTCGAACGGGAGGAGCTCAATGGCCCATCTGGCAATCCGGCCCGTGGCGTCGCGGTTGTTTATTATATCATTCAGTGGCACTTCCGAGGCCACTGTAATTGAACACTCTTGAAAGTAGTGTCGCATTTTCCGGGATGCCATGAATATCGCATATGCTATCTTTTGGTAATGCTGGTACCGTGATTTGCATGGAGTGAGGATAGTAGATACATAATATACCGGCTTTTGAAGGGGGAATTTATGTCCATCCGTTTCTCGTTAAACGACGAAACTTTAGCTTACAACTTGATGAGTTGCCGCTATATATAGCAACATTGGTACGCCGATGCACTGGCGCGGTCGAGATTGGGTTGGTGGCAGGATGGCCTTTATGTCTTCCATCCGGCCGTGGCGCGTCAAATCCACTCGAAGTGTTCGGTGCGCCGAAGGAGGCGATAAAGCGGTAATGCCTTTTCTCCTAAGCGGGAGATAAAGTAGCTTAGGGCCGCCACGCATCCAGTTAATTTCTGGACCAGTTGGGATGGCCAACTGTGACAGGGCTCGGATTTTAGCCGGATTTTCTTCAATTCCTCTACTGGAGACGATAAAACCCAGGAGCTTTCCGGCGGGTATGCCGAAAACGCATTTTTCCGGGTTGATCTTGATGTCGTATGTTCGGAGATTGTCGAACGTGAGCCTCAAGTCGTCTATTAAAGAGTCGACGTGTCTGGTTTTAACGACCACATCGTCTACGTATGCCTCCACTGTTTTGCCGATCTGCTTTTCCAGACATGTCTGAATCATGCGTTGATACGTTGCATCGGCGTTTTTAAGCCCAAAAGGCATGGTGTTGAAACAGAAGGGGCCGTATGGCGTGATAAATGCCATTGCGGCTTGGTCGGACTCCGCCATCTTAATTTGGTGGTAGCCAGAGTATGCGTCGAGGAAGCACAATGAGTCGTGTCCTGCGGTAGCATCGATAGTTTGATTGATGCGGGGGAGGGGGAAGGGATCCTTTGGGCAAGCCTTGTTGAGGTCCTTGAAATCGACGCATAGGCGCCAGGATTTGTCTTTCTTAGGTAGCATCACCAGGTTTGCTAGCCAGTCCGGGTGTTTTATTTCTCTGATGAATCCGGCCTCCAGTAACTTGGCTAGTTCCTCTCCCGTAGCTTGTCTCTTAGGTTCAGAGAAACGCCGAAGAGTATGCTTGACCGGCTTGAATCCTTTTAGAATGTTAAGGCTATGCTCGGCCAACCTGCGTGGGATTCCTGGCATATCTGAGGATGCCAGGCAAATATGTCCCAATTCTCGCGCAGGAACTACCGTAGTGTGGCGTCCACAACGGGGTTTAACTGTGCCCCGATGGAGGTTGTTTTTGTAGGGTCCGTTGGGTGGACTTGGAATTTGACTATTTCATCCGCTGGTTTGAAAGAGGTGGACTTGGATCTCTTGTCGAGTATCACGTCATCCCTGTCCATGGTGGAGCATAGCGCAGTTAACTCCTCTGCCGCGAGGGCTTCGGATAATGCCTCGAGGGCCAGTGCGGCTGTTTTGTTTTCGGCGCGGAGTGCTATGTCCGGATCACTAGCTAGAGTGATGATTCCATTGGGCCCAGGCATTTTGATCTTCATGTACCCGTAATGGGGTATGGCTTGGAAGATCGTGAATGCCTCCTGCCCTAAAAGGGTGTGGTATCCACTACTGAACGGGGCCACTTGGAATGTGATTTCTTCGGACCTGTAATTCTCCGGCGTGCCGAATACCACATCTAGTGTGATTTTCCCAGCTAAACGTGCTTCCCGACTGGGGATGATTCCTCTGAAGGTTGTGCTGCTTTGCTCAATGCGGTTCCTGTCTACTTCCATTTTTTGAAGAGTTTCCTCATAAATGAGGTTTAATCCGCTGCCGCCGTCCATGAGCACTTTAGTGAGCCGACAACTGTCACAATTGGACTAAGGACCAATGCGGCTGGTGCTCGGGTTGTTCAGAATTTAGGTTCGTCACTGGCATTAAAGGTGATAGCCGTGTCGCTCCATGGATTTATTGCTGCCACCTGGAAGATTTCGGCAAGGCTGCGGAGTGCTCGCTTGCGCCTATTATTTGAGGCGAATGTCTCGAAGACCGTCAACACCGTATTTGTAATCCATGGGATGGTGCTCTGTGGTATTTTGAGGAGATCCTCACCGCTCTTGGCCACCTGCCGGAGTACCCAACATGCTCTAAGGCTGTGTGTTGGTATGGTATCCGCTGTACTATGAATTTTGTAGGGTCCGTTAAGCCATCCCTCCAACACGGTTCCACGCCCTGTAGTGGGCTTTTGCTTTTTGGTAATTGAATCGGGCGACTTACGACGATGCACCCGTTTAGTCAGAGCCTGATTATCCCAAAATTTTGTTTCGATTTTCCAGGCACTTTCCATCGCACAGTACTTCTGTACTATGGCCGCCAAGTCAGCGAAGTGTGCTATGTCATGGCGACTTATGGCGTTAAGGATTCCCTTGTCTGTGCAATTATTGCAGAAGAATGAGATTGCGTCTTCCTCGCGACAGTCCTTGACCTTGTTCATTACAAGGAGGAATCTGGCCTTATAGTGATGTACTGTTTCCTGGGGCTCTTGCCTAATGTGGGAGAGATCACTTATATCTGGGTGGGTGGGTGGATTTGAGTCTGAACCCTGACCCGATCTGAGACCCAGGGGCAGGGGAGTTTCCAATCTTGAAAGTTCGGGCTCCGGGATGTTGCCCGATAGGTCTGGCCCGCTGCCTGATTCTAGGTTCGAGGCTTGGGCGACGTCCTTCTGTAAACGGGTATCCGGCTCGGAGAGCTCGGGAATATGGACATAGTTTGTCCTCAAGATAGAGGAAGAATTGCCGCATTGTTCCTCCACCACCGCTATCTGATGGGTGACCGGCGGAGAGTTAATCTCCCTTTGGTCGGGTTTAAGCCCAATCCGATCATAGTCTGTAGCGACTCCCAAAGCGGCGATGCGATCCAAGAGCTCGTTTAGGGAAAATAGATCCATAGGATCCCTCTGCTCGGCAAGTTCCGAGCCAACGTGGAGGTTGTTTTTGATGACCCGAGAAGTCATCGTCGGCGCAGCAGCCGAACGGGCGGGCATGACGAAATTGCCTAGCCGGAGAGTTTGGCCAACAGCCAGGGCTCCCACAGAGGTAATGTTGTCCTTGACAACGAGACGAGGCATCCTTCCTTATGGTGACGGCATAGTGGAACTCTCAATGAAAGCACCAATGTCGGTGTCAAAACCGGCGGATCTCGGGTAGGGGGTCCCGAACTGTGCGTCTAAGGCGGATGGTAACAGGAGGCAGGGGACACGATGTTTACCCAGGTTCGGGCCCTCTCGATGGAGGTAATACCCTACTTCCTTCTTGATTAATCTTGATGATATGAGTATTACAAGAGTTGATCTACCACGAGATCGTAGAGGCTAAACCCTAGAAGCTAGCCTATGGTATGATTGTTGTTGTCCTCTGGACTAAACCCTCCGGTTTATATAGACATCGGAGGGGGCTAGGGTTACACAGAGTCGGTTACAAGGGAGGAGATCTACATATCCGTATCGCCAAGCTTGCCTTCCACGCCAAGGAGAGTCTCATCCGGACACGGGACGAAGTCTTCAATCTTGTATCTTCATAGTCCAATAGTCCGGCCAAAGGATATAGTCCAGCTGTCCGGATACCCCCTAATCCAGGACTCCCTCAATGACATTTATACTCACAACCCGTTATGTCCTTTCCGAATTGGGTCCAATAACGTCATGTGGGCCATCCAGTATAATACCAGCCCGTTTCACTTTCAGCCCATGTATGGCCCATGACGTCTTTCGACCCATATGTGGCCTTTCGTATCTTTGGGCCCTTTAGTGGCCTGTGGTGACTCTAGCCCATAATAAACAGTAAATTACTTTATACCAATTAATGACCCATGATTCACATGGTCTGCTTCCAGCCCGTGTTAGCTTTTGACCTACTGAGGGCCCATAAATTCTTGGGCTTTGTCGGTGTCAAACCGGCAGACCTCAGGGTAGGGTGTCCCGAGTTGTGGATTCTTGGAACAATGGTAACAGGAACGAAGGAGATGATGTTTTACGCAGGTTCGGGGCCTCTCTAAGAGGTAAAACCCTACGTCCTGCTCTTGTTCATATTGATGGAGTATCAAATACAGAATTGATCTACCTCGTGATCGTATGTTGTGGTCTAAACCCTAATGGTATGATGATGAATGTCATAATGATCTATCGACTAGCCTAGCCTCGGCTTATATAATGTACCGGAGGCCTAGGATAACAAGAGTCCTAGCCGAATACATTGGCGGAGAGAGGTCCTTGTCTTGATCACCAAGTCTTGTGGAATCCTCCTTGTATGCGTCATGGGCTGCCCGAAGTGGCCCATCAGTGAACCGCCATGGGGGTCCTCGGCCAGATCCACCTGGTCAGGAGACGAAGTGGTGAGTACCCCCTAGTCGAGGACACCGTCAGTAGCCCCCTGAACTGGTCCTCAAGTTTGTGACGCTCCTCGATTCTTCCGAACTATTCTTGATCTTCGGCCGTCGGTCTTGAAAACTGTTTCAACTAATCTCCCCATCTTCGATCTTGAGGAAAGCCAAGCTAAATCCGAAGTGTTCACAGGTCGGGCATCCGAAGAGCCATTTAAGTCTTCGGCCTTTATCAATGCCTTGTTATTTTTTTACGCCACACCTCGGGTTTGAAGTGTATCATGTGTAGCGGTGTCCTCTTGCGTTCGAGCTCCAACGACGGACTCCATCCAAGCTCCAACGTCGGACAACACCCAGGTGTCTTTTTACAGCCGAGCTCAAATGCCGGACTGCATCCAAGTCCCAACGCCGGACTGTATCCGAGGTGTCTTTTTGCAGCCCGAGCTCCACGTCGGACTGCATCCAACTTCAACGCAGGACAGTATCCAAGGTATCGTTTTGTAGCCGAGCTCTAACACTAGTCGGCATCCGAGGTGTCATAGATTACCTTGGTCTCTGAAAAAGTTGAAGAAGTTCATCTGAGCTTAATTCCGGAAAAGTTCTCTATAGATAGCCACTCGTAGCCGAGCTTTATGCCAGACTACTTTCGAGGTGGTGCACCACCTCGGCCTTGGGCTGATTTTTTGCGAAATTTATTTCCGATCAGTGCAATTTATCCTCTGTCGAGATGTATAGCCAGTAGCACCCGAGACTCAGGTTGGGTGCGGCTGACCAATGATATGTCTCCAACGTATCTATATCTTTTGATTATCCATGATGTTATTGACGGAAATATGCCCTAGAGGCAATAATAAAGTTGTTATTTTATATTTACTTATTCATGATAAATTTTTATTATTCATGCTAGAATTGTATTGATCGGAAACCTAAATACATGTGTGAATACATAGGCAAACAGTGTGTCCGTAGTGAGCCTCTACTTGACTAGCTCATTGATCAAAGATGGTTAAGGTTTCCTAACCATGGACATGAGTCGTCATTTGATAACGGGATCACATCATTAATAGAATGATGTGATGGACAAGACCCATCCGTTTGCTTAGCATATTGATCGTTCAGTTTTATTGCTATTGCTTTCTTCATGTCAAATACATATTCCATTGACTATGAGATTATGCAACTCCCGGATACTGGAGGAATGCCTTGTGTGCTATCAAATGTCACAACGCAACTGGGTCATTATAAAGATGCTCTACAGGTATCTTCGAAGGTGTTTGTTGAGTTGGCATAGATCGAGTTTAAGATTTGTCACTCTGAGTATCGGAGAGGTATCTCTGGGCCCTCTCATTAATGCACATCATGAGAAGCCTTGCAAGCAAAGTGACTAGTGAGTTAGTTGCAGGATGATGTATTATGGAACGAGTAAAGAGAGTTGCCAGTAACGAAATTGAACTAGGTATGAAGATACCAACGATCAAATCTCGAGCAAGTAACATACCGACGGACTAACCTATTGAGATAGTGCCCAGTGCTAGTTGTTGTTTTTGCTTGCTTTTTACTTCACAGAAAATCAATACCAAACTGAGTCCAAATGCAGCGAAAATTTTGGGTGATTTTTTTTGACCAGAAGACACATGATGGGCCAAGGAAGTACCTGAGGGGGCTCCGAGGGGAGCACAACCCACCACGGTGCGCTTGGGGGCCCAGACGTGCCCAGGTGGGTTGTGCCCACCTTGGCCGCCTCCTGCACCGCCTCTTTCCTCTATAAATACCCTGGATACCCAAAAACCTTAGGGGAGTTGACGAAAAACAATTCCAGTCGCCGCAAGTTCCAGAAACCACAGATCCAATCTAGACACCATCACGGAGGGGTTCATCATCCTCATTGGTTCCTATCCGATGATGCGTGAGTAGTTCATTGTAGACCTTCGGGTCCGTAGTTAATAGCTGGATGGCTTCCTATCTCTCTTTTGATTCTCAATACAATGGTCTCTTGGAGATCTACTTGATGTAACTATTTTTTGCGGTGTGTTTGTTGGGATCCGGTGAACTTTGAGTTTATGATCAGATCTATCTTTTTATCCATGAAAGTTATTTGAGTCTTTTGATCTCTTATATGGATGATTACTTATAGCCTCGTATTTTGTAACGCCCTCGATGCGGCTATATCTCCCACGTGTCAAAGCACGACTTAGAGGCATAACCACATTGAAAGCAATGTCGCAAGTGAGGTAATCTTCACACAACCCATGTAATACATAAGGGAAAGAGATACATAGTTGGCTTACAGTCCCACTTCACACAATACATAAATAAACATCCATCATCCAGATTACACTCAAGGTCCGACTATGGAACCAAAATAAAAGAAGACTACCCCAAATGCTACACAGATCCCCGATCGTCCCAACTGGGCTCCACTACTGATCATCTGGAAACGATACATAGTAACGACCACGTTCCTCGTCGAACTCCCACTTGAGCTCGGTTGCGTCATCTGCACTGGCATCGTCGGCACCTGCAACTGTTTTGGTAGAATCTGTGAGTCACGGGGACTCAGCAATCTCACACCCGCGAGGTCAAGACTATTTAAGCTTATAGGAAGGACAGAGTTGTGAGGTGGAGCTGCAGCAAGTTTACTAGCATATATGGTGGCTACATTCGCAAAAGAGAGCGAGAAGAGAAGCAAGGCGCGGTCGTGAAGCTAGTAGCAATCAAGAAGTGATCCCCGAAACTACTTACGCCAAACATAACTCCAACATCGTGTTCACTTCCCGGACTCCGCCGAGAAGAGACCATCACGGTTACACACGGTTGATGTATTTTAATGAAGGTCAACTTCGGGTTTTCTACAACCGGACATTAACAAATTCCAATCTGCCTCATAACCGCCACGGCTTCGAAAGATAATACCCTGCAGGGGTGTCCCAACTTAGCCCATTATAAGCTCTCACGGTCAACGAAGGATATTCCTTCTACCGGGAAGACCCGATCAGCCTCGGAATCCCGGACTACAAGAAATTTCGACAATGGTAAAACAAGACCTGCAAAGCCGCCCGAATGTGCCGACAAATCCCGATAGGAGCTGCACATATCTCGTTCTTAGGGCACACCGGATAAGTGAAGCGTACAGGTACCAACGTGACCCAAGTTGCCAAGGGACGGTCCCGCACGGTGCTCTAGTTTGGACCAACACTGGAGGAGCACCGCCCGGGGTTAAATAAAGATGACCCCCGGGCTCGCGAAAACCCGGGGGAAAAAGTCTTAGGTGGCAAATGGTAAAACCAAAGTTGGGCCTTGTTGGAAGAGTCTTATTCAAAGTGAACTGTCAAGGGGGTCCCATAAATCACCCAACCGTGTAAGGAACGCGAAATCAAGGAACATAACACCGGTATGACGGAAACTAGGGTGGCAAGAGTGGAACAAAACACCAGGCATAAGGCCGAGCCTTCCACCCTTTACCAAGTATATAGATGCATTAATTAAAAAATAGATATTGTGATATCCCAACAAGTAAACATGTTCCAGCAAGGAACAACATCTCCATGTTCCAACAAGGAACAAACTTCATCTTCACCTGCAACTAGCAACGCTATAAGATGGGCTGAGCAAAGCGGTGACATAGCCAATCAACGGTTTGCTGGGAAAGGATGGTTAGAGGTTTGACATGGCAATATGGGAGGCATGATAAGCAAGTGATAGGCATCGTAGCATAGGCATAGCAAAAGAGCGAGCATCTAGCAAGCAAAGATAGAAGTGATTTCGAGGGTATGGTCATCTTGCCAACAAGGTTCTCAGAGTTGTCGAAAGCTTGATCCTCGTAAGTGTTCTCAACAGGTTCCTCGTTCACGTACTCGTCTCCCGGCTCTACCCAAAGCAAGAACACAAACAATGGAACCACAATACATCACGGGCGATGCACAAACACCATGATGCAATACATGGCATGATATGCGAGATGTGAGATGCAATGCATATGCGTGCTCGGAAGGAAAATGATGAACCAGGCATCAACTTGGTAAACCAAGTATGCCGCTGGAAAGGTGAGATGATTTCGGTTGAAATCGATATAAAGATCACCGGAATCGGATGCACGGTTTGCAAATGACAAGCAAAACAAGAATGGCACAAATCTGCCATTAACAGCAAGCAACAAGAAATTAAGCTACTGCACCCAAACGTACAAACAAAGCATATGGCAGTGATCTACTCAAGATTCTTGACAAAAGATGAACACTGAGCTACGGCTAAATCACACCATAACAGGTCCAAACAAGCATGGCAAAAGTTCAAAATATATCAGCTTCATAGACTTAGAGAAAATACTAACATGGCAGAATCAGCATCAGGAAGCAATGTTCAGAACAAGCAAACCACATGCTACAGGAACTTATAATAGCAAAACAAGGCACTGCATGAATCTACTCAAAGCATAGAACAAAAGTCCCTTAGTGACCAAGAGCCAAAAGGGATCAGAAAATGTAATAGCACCCATGTCAATATAGCAAGTTTCGTTAACAAATTCAGCAAACGGGGCATGACATTGACAGAATTATGAAGGCATCTTCGCGATCTCGATGCACTCACTACAGAGCATTACATGATAAACTAATCATACATCCATCAAGAAGACATGGCATACAAGCTATACAAGGCAAGAACAACATCAAAGCATACACGGATCAACTACAACAACCTTGGCAAAATTGAATAACATGTAAACAACCTGCCAGGAAACATTTTATAGCAAAAGTAGAGCTCGATTGACTCAAGCTATGGCACTCCAAAATTGCAAACAAGGGCATGGATGGATAGAGAATAACCATATGTTCAAAACATCATGAAGCATAGTTTGCATGCTTGTGCTAGTCACCACAGAAATCACAAAAATACATGGCATACACCCCTGTAAAGATGGCATGGCATATTACAAAACACATGTAGGACTCAAGATGATAGGATGCACACATCAATCATGGAAAAAATGACAAAAGTGCATGTTCTGATAAGAATCTGAAACTAACATCACATAGCCCTCTTCCAACAGCATTTCAGGCATCAATATGAGCTCAAATGAAAATGATGCAATGAGATGAAATGATGTACTCGTTGAGGCGAACAATTTGACATATTACACGCACGAAACGGAGCTACGGGTGCAAAGATGTGATGCGATGAAGATGCAACAAAAATTATCACAGAAAATGACTTAGACGAAAATCGGGGAGAAGTCAACCGAGACGGATCTGGATCCGGGTGCGCGGATCGGGACAATGGGCGGCTCACGGAGAAGGAGGGAGGAGAGGCCGGGACAAGGACTGGGTGACGGGCGGCCAAGCTGGGTTTCGGGCGCTGGGGCCGAGGCGGCGAGGCGGGCGACGGGCGAGGCCGAGGCGGCCCGGTATGGATGCGCTGGCGCTGGGACGGGCGGCGCTGGCGGCGGTGGCTGGCGCGAGGCGGCGGCGGACGGAGGTCGCCGGACGCGGGCGCGGCTGGCCGGAGGGCCCGCCACGGGCCTCACGGGCCCGCTGGTCGGCCAGTGGGGACCGGCCCGGGCACGCGTGGCAGCTCGCGATTCGTCCGGTGGCGGGCGGGATGGTCCGCCGTTCGGATTTCGTCCGGCGGCGCGAAGGGAGCGGGGAGACTAGGGTTAGGGTAGGAATTGATCCGGGATTTCGGGGGAGGGGGTGTTTTTATAGGTAGAAGGAGCTAGGAAGCTCCAAATGAGGTGCGGTTTTCGCCCACACGATCGTGATCCGACGACGGAGAGCATGTAAGTGACTTAGATGGGTTATTGGGCTGCAACCTAAAAGAGGCCTTTGCGAGAGTGCGGTTAACCGTTGGAGTACCAAACGAGCTCCGAATGGCACGAAACTTGACAGGTGGTCTACCGGTGGTGTACCAAGGCCACTTGACAAACCTCGGTCCATTCCGAGAAAGTTTAGTTCCCGCTCACGGAAAAATGTAAAAGGGGGCGCCGGGGGACATAGGAGTGCCGGATTGCAAAACGGACAACGGGGAAAATGCTCGGATGCATGAGACGAACACGTATGCGAATGTGATGCACATGATGACATGATATGAAATGCATGACATGGACAAAATGCAAAAATGAAGAAAAACCCAACCACGGAGGGAATATCATAGCACATAGCCGAAAATGGCAAGAGTTGGAGTTACAAATATGGAAAGTTACATCCGGGGTGTTACATATTTCTTCTCCGAATCTTTGGTTTAGTTAGGCCAACTAGATCGATTTTTCTTGCCATGGGAAGAGGTGCTTTGTGATGGGTTTGATCTTACAGTGCTCAATCCCGGTGACAGAAGGAGAAATGACACATATGTATCGTTGCTATTAAGGATAACAAGATGGGTTCTAATTCCTACATGAATAGATCTTGTCTATATCATGTCATCATTCTTATTGCATTACTCCATTTCTCCATGAACTTAATACACTAGATGCATGCTGGATAGCGGTCGATGTGTGGAGTAATAGTAGTAGATGCAGGCAGGAGTCGGTCTATTAATCTTGGACGTGATGCCTATATAATGATCGCTGCCTGGATATCGTCATAATTTTTTGAAGTTCTATCAATTGCCCAACGTTAATTTGTTTACCCACCGTATGCTATTTTTCTCGAGAGAAGCCACTAGTGAAATCTACGACCCCTGGGTCTATTTTCCCATCATATACTTCCAGATCTATTTTGCTATTTGTCTTTTCTTTATTTGCATCTTTTATTTTCAGATCTATATTATCAAAAACCCAAAAATACCTCGCTGAATTTTATTTACTTTTATTTGCATCTATCAACCTATTACAACTTCCTCACGTCCGTTTTCCATTTTTTGGGGCCGCTACCCGAAAGGGATTGACAACCCCTTTTACACGTCGGGTTGCAAGTATTTGTTCTTTGTGTGCAGGTGCCGTTCACGTAGAGTTGCATGGTTCTCCTACTAGTTCGATAACCTTGATCTCATCACTGAGGGAAATACCTATCGTAGCTGTGCTGCATCATCCCTTCCTCTTTGGGGAAATACCGGCGTAGTTCTAGCCGCAATGAACCATCCCGAGGATCGTAATCTCCTCGGGAACTGTTTCATCTATTGAATGTATTTTGATAACACCGAGGGGTAGCTCGGCAGGAGAGATGCCGAACTGCTGGTCAGAAAATATTTCCTGATAAAAACCATCATGCCGAACACCTCGACCAAGAGGATGTCCCGCCTACTGAAACGAAAACATAAAATAGGTTAAAAGTTTTTTAAGCTCGAAAAACAGAAAAACTTATGCGAAAACTTTACGTCCAAAGTAAATCAAGTTTTTTGGTGCCAATCCAAAAATTGGTCTTAAAATTAGTTTGTGCTTCCGTCGTGCTTTAACATGACACATCCGATCTCAAGACTCCAAGCGGGTTAGTCTTCGGCTTCAACCTCCCATCCCGAAGCTGGAGTTACTACTACAGGATGGTCCAAACGCGACAGTCGAATCAGAGACCCTTTGACGAAACTGTGTGTGATGCATCAATCACAAACGGTGATGTAATAAAACCGTCAAAAAAGATGGAAAACGTTTGAAGTGGCATCAAACACGGTTCATATTGGAGTTGCATGAGCGATGAGTGGCAAACGGTTAATCCAAAAGAACTATTTGCGATGATGCAGAACAACAGAATGGGCAGCCAGATGAGGGTGTGTGCGATATACGGCATACAGTTCACTAGGATGAACTGTGTGTGATTAGGAAACACAATAGAAATAGTTCAACTGAACAAGATGTGTGTGATATGCGGCAAACAGGTCCGTAATTAGAAATATGTGCGAAGACCAATAATAACACAGAAGATTTCTGCTAATAAGCCATGTGATTTGCTCTGTCTACAGAAGAATAACGCGCGCACACACACACACACACACACACACACACACAGATATATATAACTGAAATAAAAATCCAATTACATAAGTGAGTATACAGATCATTCACACACACCTCAATAAACAATTGTATGCATTCTAAACTAGGAGAAATGATCGTCTAGTCATCTACTTCTTGCGACGCTCGCGCCACTGCTCTGTGGCTCGATCCCTTGTCTAGGGCAGGAATAAGACACTCCCTCATGTCAATGATCCACATGTACATCTCGTAGCTTGTGCACGTGTCCTTGGCCGCGCACTTGACGTGTTGTTCATCTAGTCTCTCATGCCAGACACTGCGCCAGACGTTCTTGTCCTTCTTGCTCTCATCCTTCATCTTCATGTAGTAGGGGTCGATGATGGCTGAGGCGAGGTCAACCAGGGAGTTCTGTTTGTTGTTGTCACTGCCCCAGACCTTGTAGTGGTCTTGGATGTTGACAAGATTCTGGCATTTCAAGCCCGAAACCTTGAGCGCTTTCAGATCATTGGTGGTGTCCACCATAGCGAAACTGTAGTCGGAGCTGTTGATAAACCTGGAGAAACTCTCGCAAGGCCTTGTGGCCAGGTGGGACTGGTAGACGATGACGTGATGTCGCACGCACAACTGGGCAACGACAACCTTTTGATCGTGCCTGGCACGACCGATGGTGTACTCGAGGTCGAAGCCGGCCACTTGGTACTTGTCCTCGGCAAGCAACTGCTCCATAGTATGGATGGAGCTCTCCACCGAGACCGGCTCATTTGTGTACACCACCGAGAGGGCCTTCCCCCTCACATGGGTGTCCACTACGTGATGTGTTGTGAACTACCCACCATTGTTGTCGTCGCCCGCTGGGAGCGCCATTAGAGCCACAGGCAGCGCCATTGGAACCGCTAGATATCCTCTCTATATGTGTCGCCGTGGGTGTGCTTATTGTGTCGTGTGGCGCGAGAAATGAAGGTAACTGGCCGTAGGAATAAATGGGGGCCAGGCGGCATGGATTCTCTCCGCGTCTGCATGGCAGCTTTTGCAGCGGGTAACTGCATCGTGGCGCCGCGTCTGGCGCAGCCGCATGCACACGAACATGTGATCGTGCGCCGACCCCAAACACTTGTAGAGCGCATGGAGGTACAAGGGCAGAGCACCCGGAGGGACACGAGAGCAGAGCACGCAATGGGACGCGAGCAGAGCGCGCCGCGGCCGCCCCAACCGCAAGCAACCACATGCATAGAGCAGTTGAGCACGTAGGAAATGGTGTCTAAGTCGGCCGACAGTTGCGTCGCTGCGTCGAGAGCGGCCGTGTGCTACCACCGCTGTCTTGGTCTATTAGTCCCCTTTATATTCTGTGCCATATTTTGACCTTAAATTTAACCAACAAAATGTTAATGCATGTTACGAAGATTATATCATTGGAAACTAGGTTCAAATACGAATCCAACGATATAATCTCTGGCGACATGCATTCGTATTTTATTAGTTAAACCTATAGTCAAAATTTGGCACAAAAATACATAGACCACTTATAAACCAGGACGGGGGTAGTAGGTAATTTAATCGCAAACGTTTTTATTTTATTAACCATATGTGTACATGTCCTTTCGTCCTCCTCTCGCACGTCTTGTCACCCCGCTGCCGCAGACGGCTCAGAGCGCAAGCTTGAGGAGCGCGCGGGGGCGTTCTTTTGGCCAAACGGTGGTGAGCCCGTTCCCGTGCAACCGCGCAGGTTCCCGTGTAAGCTTCCTGCCCGAGTCGGTGAAATCCCCCAAAATCCCAATGCTTACCGGCCTGCTATATAAATCCTCACGGCCGGCGAGTCTTGTGCCGCTGAGGGAGTTCCAGACTAGGGGGTGTCCGGATAGCCGAACTATCATCTTCGGCCGGACTCCAAGACTATGAAGATACAAGATTGAAGACTTCGTCCCATCTCCAGATGGGACTTTCCTTGGCGTGGAAGGCAAGCTTGGCGATACGGATATGTAGATCTCCTACCTTTGTAACCGACTCTGTGTAAACCTAACCCTATCCGGTGTCTATATAAATCGAAGGGTTTTAGTCCGTAGGACGAACAACAATCATACCATAGGCTAGCTTCTAGGGTTTAGCCTCTTTGATCTCGTGGTAGATCCACTCTTGTAACACACATCATCAATATTAATCTAGCGGGACGTAGGGTTTTACCTCCATCAAGAGGGCCCGAACCTGGGTAAAACATCGTGTCCCTTGTCTCCTGTTACCATCCGCCTAGACGCACAGTTCGGGGCCCCTACCCGAGATCCGCCGGTTTTGACACTGACATTGGTGCTTTCATTGAGAGTTCCTCTGTGTCGTCGCCGATAGGCTCGATGGCTCCTTTGATCATCAACAACGACGCGGTCCAGGTGAGACTTTTCTCCCGGACAGATCTTCGTGTTCGGCGGCTTTGCTGCGGGCCAATTCTCTTGGCCATCCGGAGCAGATCGAAAGCTACGCCCTGGCTGTCGTGTCAGATTTGGAAGTTTAAACTATACGGCCGATATCCGCGGAGACTTGATCTTCGACGGATTCGAGCCGCAGCCAAGCGCCGCCTTTGTCTCGATGGGCATGATCTAGCTCTGCAATTAACAGTGCCCTGGAGGCCGTACTGGTATCCGCTCCGACCCTTAATCCGGAGCCGGATTCCCCGATCGAGGACGAGTGGTTGGACACCGCCTCGGGGGCTTTAATCTCTACGGCGATCGAGCCGAACTCTATCCCTGTCCTTTGCGAAGACCTCGACTCCAGGGTGCCGGACTCCTCTCCGGACTCCGAACCCTCCGCGCCTTTGCCAATCGAATCCGATTGGGCACCCGTTATAGAGTTCACAGCCGCGGACATCTTTCAGCACTCACCTTTTGGCGACATCTTGAGTTCGCTAAAGTACCTCTCGTTATCAGGAGAGCCCTGGCCGGACTGCGGTCAGGACGGTTGGGATGCGGACGACGAAGAAATCCAAAGCCCACCCACCACCCACTTGGTAGTCATTGCCGATGATCTAACCGACATGCTAGACTACAACTCCGAAGACATCGACGGTATAGACGACAATGCCGGAGATTTAACAAGACCCAGCGCCTACAGGCACTTTGGAAGGCCACCTCGTCATACGACATATATATGGTGGACATCCCAAAAGATGGGAACGGCGATGGAACAACGGAGGATGACCCCTCCAAGAAGCAACCAAAGCGCCCGACGTCAGCGCCGCCATTTAAATCCCGCCACAAAGCAAAACGGTGATTCCGGCAAGACAGAGATAATAACACCCGGACAAAGGTCGAAGACAATCCACTCCAGCAAGATCCAGTAGCGGGGAGGATGGAGACGCCAGCCCTCACGAGAGAGCGGCGAGAAGAAGAGGTAGAGGATTATATGCCTCCCTCCGGGAGACGAAGCAAGCCTCGACAACGATGAATTAAATGCGTGCTCGAGGATCCCGTCGAACAAGAGCGTTTTAGACGCAGGCTTATGGCCACGGCGAACAGCCTTAAGAAAAAGCAGCAATAGCTTAGAGCTGATCAGGATCTGCTAGCCGACAGATGGACTGAAGTCCTCGCGGCCGAAGAGCACGAGCTCGAACGCCCCTCCAAAAGCTACCCTAAACGCAAGTTGCTCCCCCGATTAGAGGAGGCGGCTTACGAACCCGCATCACTAGGAGACAATACGGCTGACCGACCACCCCGTGGTCGCGATAGAGAGGCCTCTAGGCCCTTCACTAGAACCGTACCCCGGCATCGCTCAAAAAGCACACGCCACGAGGAACGCCCGACCTGCGAGATATATTGGAGGACAAGGCAAGACAATCAAGATCGATCTATGGATCGCGTGGGCGCCCACGGTCCGTGGCGACAACCGTCGCGCGGACACGATAAGTCCGCCGGGCGAATAAAGCGAACAAAGCTCTTTTGAGCTGCGTCGTTATATCGCCCAGTACAGACGCGCCGCACACACACTATGCTTCACAGACGAAGTAATGGATCATCAAATCACCGAAGGGTTTAAACCCGTCAATATTGAATCCTATGATGGCACTACAGACACCTCGGTATGTATCGAAGACTATCTCCTTCACATCCACATGGCCCGCGGTGACGATCTTCACGCCATCAAATACCTCCCCTCAAGCTTAAAGGACCAGCCCGGCATTGGCTCAACAGCTTGCCGGCAGAGTCAATTGGGGCTGGGAGGACACGGAAGCCGCATTCCTCGATAACTTCCGGGCACTTATGTGCGACCACCAGACGCCGATGACCTAAGCCACTTAATTCAGCAGCTAGGCGAATCGGCCGGACAATTCTGGACACGGTTCTTAACCAAGAAAAACCAAATGCCGACCGTCCGGATCACGGAGGCCCTCGCGGCCTTCAAGCATAACATCCACGACGAGTGGCTTGCCCGGCACCTAGGACAGAAAAGCGAAATCCATGGCAGCCCTCACATCACTCATGACCCGCTTCACAGCGGGTGAGGACAATCAGCTAGCACGCAACAACAACCTCAGCAAAAATTCTGGCAGTCCGGACTTCAAGGACCGAAATGGCAGGCCGCGTCGTAACAAAAACAAACGCCGCATTAACGGCGACAATATCGAGGATACCGCAGTCAATGCTGGATTCAGAGGCTCTAAACCCGGTCAGCGGAAAAAGCCATTCAAAAGAACTACTCCGGGTCCGTCCAATTTGGACCGAATACTCGACCGCTTGTGCCAGATACACGGCACCCCCGAAAAGCCAGCTAACCACACTAACAGGGACTGTTGGGTATTCAAATAGGCGAGCAAGTTAATTGCCAAAAACAATGACAAGGGGCTGCATAGCGATGACGAGGACGAGACCCAACCGCCGAACAATAGAGGACAGAAGGGTTTCCCCCCACAGGTGCGGACGGTGAACATGATATACGCAACGCACATACCCAAAAGGGAGCGGAAGCGTGCACTCAGGGATGTCTACGCGATGGAGCCAGTTGCCCCGAAGTTCAATCCATGGTCCTCCTGCCCGATCACTTTTGACCGAAGGAACCACCCCACCAGCATCCGCCATGGCGGATTCGCCGCACTGGTCTTAGACCCAATCGTCGATGGATTTCACCTAACCAGAGTCCTGATGGACGGCGGCAGCAGCTTGAACCTGCTTTACCAGGATACAATGCACAAAATGGGCATAGACCCCTCAAGGATTAAACCTACCAAAATGACCTTTAAAGGCGTCATACCAGGTGTAGAAGCCAATTGTATAGGCTCAATTACACTGGAAGTGGTCTTCGGATCCCCGGATAACTTCCGAAGTGAGGAGTTAATCTTCGACATAGTCCCGTTCATGGCGGCTATCATGCCTTGCTCGGACGTGCATCGTGTTTGCAAAGTTCAACGCGGTGCCGCACTCACGCATACCTCAAGCTCAAGATGCCAGCCCTCGAGGAGTCATTACGGTCAACGGAAACACTGAACGTTCTCTCCGCACGGAGGAACATACAGCGACTCTCGCGGCAGAAGTGCAATGTAGCCTCTTAAGGCAATTCTCGAGTCCGGTCGTTAAGCGGCCGGACACAGCTAAGCGCGCCCGGAGTAACTTACAACAAGACCACCTGGCACGTTCCGAGCACGCGTAGCAGTGCGGCCCCAACCCCAGCTCCTGCGAAACGTCAAAGCAGGTCCTCCGCGTACACCATTACGCTCTGAAGATACCATGGGCATGGGGAGAGGGGCACGACCACGATAAACCTGCATCATGCTCAACCACACTAGGGGCTCTCAAGTGTATCGTCCCTTTTTCTTTTCTTTTTACCTTTTACTTTTTATCCACAGGACTCCGTTTGTCAGAGGCCTTGTCCGGCAGTAGACCTGCCGAACTCACGATGCAACAGCCAGGGAAGTATAAAGGCTACAAAGAATATACAGATGGTCTCCATTACGAGCATTTTTATACACCAATCTATAGCCTACCCCTGGAGGGGGACCTGTTTAACAGTCCCATACCTTGCTTATCGCACTATTTGTATCGTTCTGCATTCGTAGCAGCACTTATTGAATAAAACAATGCAGCACCTTTTTGCTTATAATTGCATTTCTTTTTCACACATATGTTCATTCACGGCATGTTGCATCCGTACACTTTGGTACGGCTAATATACACCAGGGGCTTATGTTTCCCGCATTATGGTGTGATGAGTCCAAACACTTTCACAAGTGCGGCACCCCGAACTTATAGCACTATATGCATCGGCTCCGAATCATGTCTTGGGTCAATAGTTGGGTTTGCCCGGCTCCCATGTTTTGGTACCTTACGTTCCGTTATATCGGCTAAGGTAGCACTGGGAGAACCATCACGATTCCGCCTCAGCTTGAGCTGGGTTAACGCCTCGATGGAGAAAGCTAAAACTGACCGTCATGATGAGGCGAGAGACCGATCGCTGTTCGAGAGGTTTTTGCGAGTCCTTAAAGACTTATGTCGCTTAGAGCGAGGAGCCGACATCGTCTCGGCCAAAGGCGTGGATAGCGCCCCAAATTGACCTTCCGAAGACTAGGGGCTTTGCCAAAATTTAAAATTATAGAATTCTATGGCTAAGTGAGAGTGTTCAAGCATTATAAGTCCGGTTGCCTTGTTCGCTGTGTTGAGCGCCTCCCTAGATGGACCCAAAAATGGGAACAAGAGCGCTCAAATTTATCCCGAACACCCCAAAGACTAGTGGCATGAAATTTGAAGCCGACGACTTGCCATCTCTCAAATTTGATAAACAGCCGCCATGTAAGGTAATATTTTAAATTAACAAGCGTTGCTTAGCGATATGAACTAAGTTTTTAGCGCACAGGATAACAAAATGCGAGTCTACTCAAATATTACATCTTTGGAGCACGCACCCGCAATAGTGCTGCGCCCTTCAAAGACACTCTTATAATACATCTCGGGCGTGCGATGCTCCTTGCCCTCTGGTGGCGGGTCCGTCACGAGCTTCTGGGCATCCATCTTGCCCCAGTGCACCTTTGCGCGGGCAAGGGCCCGACTAGCACCCTCAATACAAGCGGAATGCTTGATGACTTCTACCCACGGGCACGCATCCACCAGCCGCCGCACCAGGCCGAAGTAGCTCCCAGGCATGGCCTCCTTAGGCCACAGCCGAAGTATGAGGCCCTTCATGGCCTGTTCGGCCGCTTTGTGGAGCTCGACCAGCTGCTTCAGCATACTGAGACCGGAAGACCTTCTCTGTCGAGCTCCCCTCCTCGGCCCGGTAGAATGCGGCAGCATCGGACACGCTGCGAGGAAGATATGCGAATGCTCCTGGAGAGCTCCGAATTCGGGTAAGCGACAGGTAATTAACTCTCACATGCTTACTTTGCATGAAAAATGCCTTACCCGCTGCTATTTTCTTCACCGCCTCAATCTCCTGGAGGGCCTTGTAGGCTTCAGCCTTAGCGGCTTTGGCACTCTCAAGAGCCGTTGCAAGCTCAGACTCTCGAGTCTTCGAGTCACGCTCCAAGCTCTCATGTCTTTTCACGAGATCCTGGAGCTCTTGCTGTACCTCCGCCACCCGCGCCTCCTGCTTTTCTCGCTCGGTGCACTCCGTGGCCGCATTACGTTCGGCCGCGGCCACCGCCTCCTTCAGGTTCGCCACCTCGTTAGTGGCCCCTACAATACCCACGTTATCCTTGTCATTTTTCTTGCAACCAAATCCTTTTCTGTAAGGTACAATTTTCATAAGGTATTACTCACCTTCTTTTCCTCGAGCTGCTTCTTGGCATGGCCGAGCTCATTCTCGGTCCGCTCGAGGTTTTCCTTCAAAGTATTGACCTGCATAAATAAGGCGGCGGAGGTCAAGAAAGACACCGCAATCCCATATTGACATATTTTTATGACTCCTGCGTTTATCTTTCTAAAGATCCTCGGTCCGGCTTTTCTTTCCTAACACCGAACCGAGCATCGGGGCTACCGTCTATGCGGTACCATTTTTACATATATTGTAATTCTTACCTCAAAGCCTGTTAGAAGGCTGCTGCAGGTTTCAGTCAGCCCGCTCTTGGCGAAGCCGAACCTTCAATCACCGCACTCATAACAGTGCGGTGTTCCTCTTTGATGGAGGCGCCCGTTGAGCGCCTCCAAAGAATTATCCGGCACCTCCGGTTGGGCCGGAGGCAGCCCGGCGTCATGATCTTTCCTTCTTACGAAGGGGTCGCCCACGGACTCGGAGCCACCGTGGCCTCCGGGCCGAGTCCGGTGCACAGTCCGGGAGGGTGTCCTGTGACACCTTCGGGGCCTCCTCCTCCTGGTAGGTCCTTTTCTGGGATCCCACCTCGGCGTAGTCCGCGACACGGGGGGTGGAGGCAGTCGGAAGGGAATCCATATCCGACGCACCCAAGGACCCGCTCGACGAAACGGGAAGATCATCCTTGGGCGGACTGCAGGGTTGTATGCGGCATTAGAAAGACATTATGTGGCGAAAAAAAAAACCTTGAAGTTATTCGAGTCCAGATACTTACGATCTCGCCAGGCTTGGCCCTTGGAGGCCGATCCTCGTCGTCACACAGGCGTTGGCGGAGCAGTCCAGGAAGAGTTTTTCCTTCTTGGACCCTTCGGCCTCCCTTGTTGGGGAGGCCTTCCTTTTCTTTCCTCCTTCACCGGGGAGAGGCTTTCTTCTCCTCCTCGCCTTGGTGGGAGGAGTCGGCCTCAGATTCATCATCCGATAACACCTGAAAATGGGAACTCTTCCGAGTCCCCGTGGCTGTCTTCTGGGTTTCTTCTCCGGCACCACGTGGTGCCGGAGCCAGCAGCCCCCGTTAAGCGGGCGTCCACCGGGTCCTCCGGCAATGGGGCCGACAGTAATACGTTCGCCTTCGCCAGCCATTCCTGTTAAAGGTAAAGGGGTTTAGATCCCGGCATAGAGCCAAACTATGGAAAACAAGTGGTGAAATCACTTACCTCGTCACCGGACGCTGCGAGCGGTATCCGCGATCTTCGGTAGCGGATGCGGAGCTTCAGCGCTTGAACAGCACCTTCCAGACATCTTCGTACGTAGTGTCGAAGAGCCCGCTCAGGGTCTGGTGCTGCCCCGGATCAAACTCCCACATATTGAAGCCCCTTCGCTGGCACGGGAGAATCCGGCGGATGAGCATGACCTGGACTACGTTGACAAGCGTGAGCTTCTTGTCCACTAGCTTCTGGATACAGGCTTGGAGTCCGGTCAGCTCCTTCGAATCCCCCCAAATTCGGCCACTTTCTTTCCAGGAGGTGAGCCGTGTAGGGATTCCAGATCTGAATTCGGGGGCCGCTGCCCAATCAGGGTCGCGTGGCTCGGTGATGTAGAACCACCCCGATTGCCACCCCTTGATGGTTTCTACGAAAGTGCCCTCCAGCCACGTAACGTGGGACATCCTGCCCACCATGGCGCCTCCGCACTCCGCTTGGCTGCCCTTCACAGCCTTGGGCTTGACACTGAAGGTCTTGAGCCACAAGCCGAAGTGGGGCTGGATGCAGAGGAAGGCCTCGCACACGACGATAAACGCCGAGATGTTGAGGATGAAATTCGGGGCTAGATCATGGAAATCTAGGCCGTAGTAGAACATGAGCCCCCAAACAAAGGGATGAAGCGGGAAGACCAGTCCGCAGAGGAAATGGGGAAGAAATACTACCCTCTCATGGAGCCTGGGGTTGGGAATGAGCTCTCCCTCGTCGGGGAGCCGATGCGCGATGTTGCTGGACAAATATCCGGTGTCGCGCAGCTTCTGGATCTGCCCCTCCGTGACGGAGGAGGCCATCCACTTGCCTCCCGCTCCACATAGTTGGAGAAGGTTGAGGTGAGAAGTGCGGACTTAGGCGCTGGAGCTCGAGTTCATGGAGATGGATAAGCCAAGGAGGAAGAAGGCGCAGTAAAAGGGGTTGGATCTTTATCCCTTATATGGGCGGATGTAAACATGTGTCCCCACCGCCCGGTAAAACTCGCTTATCCCCAAGCATCACAATCAATGGCGCGATTGGGTTACCCACGTCCGTATTGATGGGAATCCCGGAATAAGGGGAACACGATCTCTGCTTCGACAAGACGTGCCAAGGAAACCGCTTCGCTGAACACGCCGAGGTGGAACAATAAAACAATTTGAGTAAAGGCTTGGAAGTGGCGCGACGTCACGCCACAGAATACGTCAGCAGATTGATCTTGTGTAATATTATTCTCTCTACGGAGGTATGTGGAATTTATTTTTGCATAGCCGGACACTATCCTGGTGTTCACAATCTTCTATAAATTATTCGGAGGAAGAACCCGCCTTGCAATGCCGAAGACAATATACGCGCCGGACTCGTCGTCATTGAAGCCTGGTTCAGGGCTACCGAGGGAGTTCTCGACTAGGGGTGTCCGGATAGCGAACTATCATCATCGGCCGGACTCCAAGACTATGAAGATACAAGATTGAAGACTTCGTCCGTGTCCGGATGGGACTTTCCTTGGCGTGGAAGGCAAGCTTGGCGATACGGATATGTAGATCTCCTACCTTTGTAACCGACTCAGGTAACCCTAACCCTATCCGGTGTCTATATAAACCGGAGGGTTTTAGTCCGTGAGGGACGAACAACAATCATACCATAGGCTAGCTTCTAGGGTTTAGCCTCTTTGATCTCGTGGTAGATCCACTCTTGTAACACACATCATCAATATTAATCTAGCAGGACGTAGGGTTTTACCTCCATCAAGAGGGCCCGAACGTGGGTAAAACATCGTGTCCCTTGTCTCCTGTTACCATCAGCCTAGACGCACAGTTCGGGACCCCCTACCCGAGATCCGCCGGTTTTGACACCGACAGCCGCATTTTCCCATCCCTCCCTGTAGCTTATCTCGTCTGCTTCTCCCACAATCGCCAATGGCACCGGTCTATCATCGTCGCTCAGCCACTCCGTCGTCATCAGAGGACAACTCCAGCTGGGAGGCTACACCGCGGCGGCACAGTCCCCGGCATAGTGTAGTGTACGTGGCGTCCCTATTGGGTCTGCTCGGAACACCCACCACACACTCCGCCCCCGCTACCCGTCGGCGGCTATTGTCGGCTGCTGTGGCCACCACCCCACCGTCGAAAGCCAAGGCCATCGCCCGCTCCGCCGCCGCGGCCCGAAGGCGGGAGGTGGCCGTTGTGGCCGCCACCCCACTATCGGCCACCGTGGCCATCACCAGCTCCGCCGCCGCAGCCCGAAGGCGGGAGTTGGTGGTTGTGGTCGGCACCCCATCGTCGACCGCTGTGGCCACTAGCCCATCGTCGACTGCCGGGGTCAACACCCGCTCCGCCACCGCCGCCCGAAGGCGGGAGGCGGAGGTAGAGGCCCGCACGTGCGTCAACGACCTTGCACGCTACATCGAGGTCCTTCGGGAGGAGGAGGAGCGCCTCGTCGAGCATGCAAAGGGCCTTACCGCTGTCGTGGCCGCAGCACATGCCGACGCACAGGCGAGGAATCAGGAGATCTACGAAGAGAACCACCGCGTCAAGAGGGGTCGTCTGGAGTGGCAGAGGGCGTTCGAGATGAGCGTCACTGAAGGTGCTGCAGCTGCAGGCACCGTATTGTAGTTGCCCAGCTCGTCGGTAGGCACCTCCTCCTCTGCCTCTTACCGAGCATGCTCGGCAAAGGAGAGGCTGTCGAAAGTAGTACAAAGCCCCTCCGTAGTAGTAGTATTTAGGGGCAATTTTGTTCAGTTCATCTGACTATAGATGTGGTGAATTGCATTAATGCATTTAAACTTAGCTAGTATATATAGTTGAACTAGCTATTTCAGTACGTGGTTGGCAACAATTGGGGAAAAGTTTGGTCGGTTCAGTTGTCAAGTTGAACTGTTTGTATAAAGAATGATTGCTTAATCTATGAATTAAACATATGCTTAATTACTGAATTTTAGTTGCAAAAATTAGATAGTGCTAGTGATTTTTAGCTGCATATTTTGACAAATCGCAGTGTTACAAGGTTGACAAATGGCAATTTTACTAGACCAATAGATGTCAATCTTTCCAGTTTGACAAATGGCAATATACCTAATATGACAGATGCAAATCTTATCAAATTGTCTGTATATGATTGCACACGGGTCATCCAAAAAAACCGTTTGCGTTGAAGGGATGTACAAATCCTGCTCGGCATATTTTCTCTTGGCTTAGCGCCGAAGTCTGGCTTTGCATACTGTATTCAATTTGAACCGTTTGCGTTGAAGAGATGCACAAATCCCATGCTGCGAATTTTACCTTGACTTACGGGGAAGACCATAGCTCTCACTTTCCTTACGGGTGTTTTGTCTAAAACGTTTGCGATCAAGAGCTGCACAAATCCTGCTCGTCACATTTTCCCTTGGCTTCATGGGGAAGCTGTCGGTTTGCATACGGGTGTTCTAACTAAAAAGTTTGCGATGAGTGTTTCATATTTAAAAACCATTGCCATTTTTTTCAAAATAAAATCATTTGATAAGTCTGTAGATTAAGAGAGAAAAAACGCAAGTTCGTTCAAACAATATCTTTCATTCAGTCACACTGCAAATTTATACTCGTATGATCGAGATATAGTATTAAGCCCAAAAAAAATATTTCCGGCGGCGGCGGAGGTGGCGTGCCGCACCGGCGTTGTCATTGTCGTCCTCCGGGATGCCGTTGTTGAAGTCTTCAAGGCAGCACAGAATGTTCTTCACTTGGAAATCCAACATCATGTCATCGCGCGACTGACGAGCAGGGCGCGGGAGGACGACAACTGGCAGCGCTGCAAGGTAGCGGTCGACGGCGACGTCCCATGCCGCTAAGTGGGGGCGTGCGCACGGGTTCGGCGGGTGTAGGCAAACGCACAGGGATCGGCGCCATGGTGCATGGAGGGGCGCGCACGGGCACGAGCACGGGCGCTGGAATTGGCATGTACACGAGCTCACGTGGGTCCGCGGAGACCTCGCTGATGCCCGCGGCTTCGAGCTCTGCGATAGTGCTCGGCGACCAGCCTGTCAATGCTACGGGGACGTTCCCTGGCGTAGGCGAGGGGATGGGAGCTGGGACAGGCATGGGGGCAGCAACCGCCGCGGCCAGCTTGTTCAGGGCCATGTCCATGAGGCCCTATTCCTTCTTATTTTCTATCTCCTCCGGCTCGGAGTCAACTTCACCAAACTTGAAGACTAGTGGAAGATGATCCTTCGGTGCCATGGTGTTGGTGGAGGTCTGCGGGAGGGAGGGGAATGGGAGGCGAACAGTAAGGCCGCCTGTATTAAACAGCGGCTCGGGCGCCATTAATAGAGAGGATGCTAGCAAGGCGGCTGCCATGGAACTCAAAGGGCTCGCTTCCCAATGAGCCTGCGCAGCGTACAGCTCGCACACTTCCCGATGAGCCTACGCACTAGAGGACAGCTTGCACGCCTCGCGGTCATCCTGTGCACCGGACTGCGCTCGCACGCCTCCCGTTCATTCAAGGAGTTGTCCGCACGGCACCTCCTATATCCATTAAAAGCCAGACACGTGGCGTCACGTGAATGGTTAACAGAACACACACGATTTAAATTATACAAACGTTTGAGATGTTAAAGTGGCATCTATTTTTTCAAAATGCCTTTGTTGGTTGTTATTCGAGTGAGCCTTCTCTCAAAATGGACATGAAAAATACCACAACATGTCGGGTTCCATTCCATGATAGCATGCCAAGTTTCATAAATTTCAGACGAGTTTTAGATTTAGTATAATTTAAAAACAAAGTATCTCAACGTTTCGCCAGCAATCAACAGTGCCCTGGTGTTTGAAATTCATTTCCATTTCTTACATGGGACCTAAGCATGCACCCAAGGACACACATTTCATATGTCAACCCATTTTTCTGCACTAGAGCATGTGCGTGTAGTTCAAATTTGAATTATGCACATAAAATGGCTAGAAAACCCAGTTAATGTATAAAAATGTCCAAGCGAACCCTGAAAAATCCCAAAATTGACACAACACTCCTGTCGTTCTATGTTGACACTAGAAAAAATTTGAAAGCCAGAAGAGGCAATGGATATCGTTTCGTCCCTAAAGGTGGCATGTTTCCTACCGAAACCATCAGGCTTGTTGTGAGAAGCTCTGGGTTGCGAGAACCTTATACCCAAACCTGCCCTAAATGGGACAATTTTTTTACCACAACATGTTGATGCCGCTCCATGATGGCATGTCAAGTTTCATAAACTTCAGACGAGTTTCAGATTTACTATAATTTAAAAACCATGTATCTCAATGTTTGCGTCCGAGCGACAGTGGCAAGGTGTTTGACATTCATTCCCGTTTCTTGCATGGGACCTAAGCATGCAGCCAAGGACACAAATTTGATTTTTAAACAATTTACATGCAGTGGAGCATGTGCATGTAGTTCAAATTTGAATTATGCACATAAATGCATAGAAAACTCAGTTAATGTATAAAAATGTCCAAACGAACCCCCAAATTTTCCTAAAATTAACACAACACTCAAGTTGTTCTATGTTGACACTAGAAAAAAATTTGAAATCAAGAAGAAGCAACGGATATCGTTTCGTCCAAAAAGGTGAAAAATTCCCTACCGTAACCATGCGGCTTGTTGTGAGAAGCTCTGGTTTGCGAGAACCTTATACCCAAACCTGCCCCAAATGGGACAAAAAATTTACCACAACATGTTGATGCCACTCCATGATAGCATGTCAAGTTTCATGAACTTCAGACGAGTTTTGGATTTACTAGAATTTAAAAACCATGTATCTCAACATTTGCGGCCGAGCGACGGTAGCAAGGTGTTTGACATTCATTCCCATTTCTTGCATGGGACCTAAGCATGCAGCCAAGGACACATATTTGATTTTTCAAACTATTTACATGCACTGGAGCATATGCCTGTAGTTCAAATATGAATTATGCACATAAATGCATAGAAAACTCAGTTGATGTATAAAAATGTCCGAACGAACCTCGAAAAATTCCTAAAATTAACACAACAATCATGTTGTTCTATGTTGACACTAGAAAAAAATTGAAATCAAGAAGAGGCAACAGATATCGTTTCGTCCAGAAAGGTGAAACATTCCCTACCGTAACCATGAGGCTTGTTGTGAGAAGCTTATACCCCAACCTACCCCAAATGGGACAATATTTTTACCACGACATGTTGATGTCGTTCCATGCTAGCATGTCAAGTTTGATAAATTTTAGATGCGTTTTCGGTTTACTAGAATTTAAAACCATGTATCTCAATGTTAGCGGCCGAGTGATGGTGGCCAGGTGTTTGACATTCATTCTCATTTCTTGCATGGGACTTAAGGATGCAACCAAGGACACACATTTTAATTTTTGAACCCATTTATATGCACTAGAGCATGTGCATGTAGTTCAAATTTGAATTATGCACATAAATGCATAGAAAACTCAGTTAATGTATAAGAATGTCCAAGCGAACCCCGAAAAGTCCCAAAAATTGACACAACACTCCTATTGTTCTATGTTGACACGAAAAAAATTGAAAGTAAGAAGAGGCATGATACGTCCATTTTGCATCATGCTTTTATATCGATAGTTATCCCATTATGGGCTGTTATTTCACGTTATGTCACAATACTTATGACTATTCTCTCTTATTTTACAAGGTTTACATGAAGAGGGAGAATGCCGGCAGCTGGAATTCTGGGCTGGAAAAGGAGCAAATATTGGAGACCTATTCTGTGCAACTCCGAAAGTCCTGAAACTCCACAGAATATCTTAAAATAAATAAAGAAAAATCGTCGCCAAAGATGAAGGCCAGGGGCCCACACCCTGCTCACGAGGGTGCCCCCCCCCGGGGCGCACCCTCCTACCTCGTGGGCCCCCTGGTGGCTCTCCGATGCCCATCTTCTCCTATATGAAGTCTTTCGATGAGAAAAAAACATTAAGCAACCTTTCGGGACGAAACTCCGCCGCCACGAGGCGGAACCTTGGCGGATCCAATCTAGGGCTCCGGCAGAGCTATTCTGCTGGGGACACTTCCATCCGGGAGGGGGAAATCATTGTCATCATCATCACCAACGCTCCTCTCATCATGAGAGGGCAATCTCCATCAACATCTTCACCAGCACCATCTCATCTCCAAACCCTAGTTCATCTCTTGTATCCAATTCTTGTCTCCAAGTCCGGGATTGGTGCTAGTAGGTTGCTAGTAGTGTTGATTAGTCCTTGCAGTTGATGCTAGTTGGTTTATTTGGTGGAAGATCATATGTTCAGATCCTTTATGCATATTATTACCCCTCTTATTATGAACATGAATATGCTTTGGGAGTAGTTACGTTTGTTCCTGAGGACAAGGGAGAAGTCCTGCTATTAGTAGTCATGTGAATTTGGTATTTGTTCGATAGTTTGATGAGATGTATGTTGTCTAGCCTCTAGTGGTGTTATGTGAACGTTGACTACATAACACTTCACCATTATTTGGGCCTAGAGGAAGGCATTGGGAAGTAATAAGTAGATGATGGGTTGCTAGAGTGACGGAAGCTTAAACTCTAGTTTATGCGTTGCTTCGTAAAGGGCTGATTTGGATCCATATGTTTCATGCTATGGTTAGGTTTACCTTAATACTTTTGTTTAGTTGCGGATGCTTGCAATAGAGGTTAATCATAAGTGGGATGCTTGTTCAAGTAATAACAGCACCCAAGCACCGGTCCACCCACATATCAAATTATCAAAGTACCGAACGCGAATCATATGAGCGTGATGAAAACTGGCTTGACGATATTCCCGTGTGTCCTCGAGAGTGCTTTTCCTATTATAAGAGTTTGTCCAGGCTTGTCCTTTGCTACAAAAAGGATTGGGCCACCTTGCTGCACTTTATTTACTCTTGTTACTTGTTGCTCGTTACAATTTATCTTATCACAAAACTATCTGTTACCACTTATTTTAGTACTTGCAGAGAATACATTGTTGAAATCCGCTTATCATTTCCTTCTACTCCTCGTTGGGTTCGACACTCTTACTTATCGAAAGGACTACGATAGATCCCCTATACTTGTGGGTCATCAAGACTCTTTTCTGGCGCCGTTGCCGGGGAGTGTAGTGCCTTTGGTAGGTGGAATTTGGTAAGGAAAATTTTATATAGTGTGCTGAAATTTCATCGTCACTTGTTACTATGGAAAGTAATTCTCTGAGGGGCTTGTTCGGGGTATCTTCACCCCGTCCAGTAGAGCAAAGAGTTGCTCCTCAACCTACTGAACCTATTGAAAACGAAACTCCTTTTGAAATTCCTTCAGGTATGATGGAAAAACTGCTAGCTAACAATTTTACAGGAGATGGAACCAAGCATCCTGATGAACATCTACTCTATGTGGATGAAGTTTGTGGACTATTTAAGCTTGCAGGTATACCCGATGATGTTGTTAAGAAGAAGGTCTTCCCTTTATCTTTGAAGGGAGACGCATTGACATGGTATAGGCTATTGATGATATGAGATCATGGAACTATAAAAGATTGAAATTGGAATTTCATCAAAAGTATCACCCTATGCATCTTGTTCATCGTGATCGCAATTATATATATAATTTTTGGCCTCGCGAAGGAGAAAGCATTGCTCAAGCTTGGGGGAGGCTTAAATCAATGTTATATTCATGCCCCAATCATGAGCTCTCAAGAGTGACAATTCTTTAGAATTTTTATGCTCGGCTTTCTGATAACAATCGCACCATGCTCCATACTTCTTGTCTTTGGCTCTTTTATGATGAAGACTATTGAATTCAGATGGAATTTATTGGATAGAATTAAACGCAACTCTGAAGATTGGGACCTCGACGAAGGTAAGGAGTCAGGTATGACACCTAAGTTTGATTGTGTTAAATCTTTTATGGATACCAATATTTTCCGTAAGTTTAGCACTAAATATGGACTTGACTCTGAGATAGTAGCTTATTTCTGTGAATCTTTTGCTACTTATGTTGATCTCCCCAAGGAGAAGTGGTTTAAATATCATCCTCCCATAGAATTAAAAGTAGCTGCACCTATTAAAGTTGAAGAAAAGACGGTCACTTATAATGATTCTATTGTTCCAACCTCTTATATTGAGAAACCACCTTTCCCTGTTAGAGTAAAGGATCATGCTAAAACTTCAACTGTTGTTCGTAAAAGCAATATTAGAACTTATACACCTCCTGAGCAAGTCAAAGTAGAACCTAATATTGCTACTGTTAAAGATCTCTTGTCTGATAATATTGATGGGCATGTTATTCAATTCTGCGGAGAATCTGCTAGAATTGCTAAACCTTGTGCCAAAAAAGATAAACATAGACCTGTGGTAGGCGTGCCTGTTATTTCTGTTAAAATAGGAGATCATTGTTATCATGGCTTATGTGATATGGGTGCTAGTGCTAGCGTTATACCCATTGACTTATACAAAGAAATTATGCATGATATTGCACCTGCTGAGTTAGAAGATATTGATGTTACAATTAAACTTGCCAATAGAGATACTATATCTGCAATGGGAATTGTTAGAGATGTTGAAGTCTTGTGTGGAAAAACCAAACATCCCGCTGATTTTCTTGTTCTTGGTTCTCCACAAGATAGCTTTTGTCCCATTATATTTGGTAGACCCTTCTTGAACACTGTTAATGCTAAGATAGATTGCGAAAAGAATGTTGTTACTATTGGCTTGGATGATATGATTCATGAGTTTAATTTCTCTAAATTTAGTAAACAACATCGTGAGGAAGAATTGCCTAATAAGGATGAAATTATTGGTCTTGCTTCTATTGCCATACCTCCTAGTGATCCTTTAGAACACTATTTGCTAGACCATGAAAATGATATGTTCATGAATGAAAGAAGGGAAATAGATGAAGTATTCTTTAAATAGGAACCTATTCTGCAACACAATTTGCCTGTTGAAATCCTAGGGGACCCCCCTCCACCCAAGGGTGTTCCCGTGTTTGAGCTTAAACCATTGCCTGATAATCTTAAATATGCTTATCTTGATGAAAAGAAAATATATCCTGTTATTATTAGTGCTAACATTTCAGAGCATGAAGAAGAAAGATTATTGAAAACTCTGAAGAAGCACCGTGCCGCTATTGGATATACTCTTGATGATCTTAAGGGCATTAGTCCCACTCTATGTCAACATAAAATAAATCGAAGCGGATGCCAAACCAGTTCGTGATCCTCAACGACGCTTGAATCCTAAAATGAAAGAAGTGGTAAGAAAAGAAATACTCAAGCTTCAGAGGCAGGTATAATTTATCCCGTTGTCGATAGTCAAGGGTAAGTCCTGTCCATTGTGTCCCTAAGAAGGGAGGTATTACTGTTGTCCCTAATGATAAAGATGAATTGATTCCGCAAAGAATTATCACAGGTTATAGGATGGTAATTGATTTCCACAAATTAAATAAAGCTACTAAGAAATATCATTACCCCTTACCTTTTATTGATCAAATTCTAGAACGATTATGCAAACATACACATTATTGCTTTCTAGATGGTTATTCTGGTTTCTCTCAAATACCTGTGTCGGCTAAAGATCAATCAAAGACTACTTTTACTTGCCCTTTTGGTACTTTTTCTTATAGACGTATGCCTTTTGGTTTATGTAATGCACCTGCTACCTTTCAAATATGCATGATGGCTATATTCTCTGATTTTTGTGAAATAATTTGTGAGGTTTTAATGGACGATTTTTCCGTCTATGGTTCCTCTTTTGATGATTGCTTGAGCAATCTTGATCGAGTTTTGCAGAGATGTGAAGAAACTATCCTTGTCTTGAATTGGGAAAAGTGCCACTTTATGGTTAATGAAGGTATTATCTTGGGGCACAAAGTTTCTGAAAGAGGAATCGAAGTTGATAAAGCCAAGGTTGATGCTATTGAAAAGATACCATGTTCCAAGGACATCAAAGGTATAAGAAGTTTCCTTGGTCACGCCGGATTTTATAGGAGGTTCATTAAGGACTTCTTAAAAATTTCTCGGCCTCTGACTAATTTATTACAAAAAGATGTACCATTTGTCTTTGATGATGATTGTGTAGAAGCATTTGAAATACTTAAGAAAGCATTAGTCTATGCACCTATTGTTCAGCCACCTGATTGGAATTTACCCTTCGAAATTATGTGTGATGCTAGTGATTATGCTGTAGGTGCTGTTCTAGGGCAAAGAGTTGATAAGAAATTAAATGTTATCCATTATGCTAGTAAGACTCTAGACAATGCTCAAAGAAATTATGCTACTACTGAAAAGGAACTTTTAGCAGTTGTATTTGCTTGTGATAAATTCAGACCCTATATTGTTGATTCTAAAGTAACTATTCACACTGATCATGCTGCTATTAAATATCTTATGGAAAATAAATATGCTAAACCTAGACTTATTAGATGGTTTCTCTTGCTGCAAGAATTTGATTTGCATATTGTTGATAGAAAAGGAGCTGAGAACCCCGTTGCAGACAACTTATCTAGGTTACAGAATGTTCTTGATGACCCACTACCTATTGATGATAGCTTTCCTGATGAACAATTAAATGCCATAAGCAATTCTCGTAGCACTCCATGGTATGCTGATTATGCTAATTATATTGTTGCTAAATTTATACCACCTAGCTTCACATACCAACAAAAGAAAAAGTTTTTCTATGAGTTGCGACATTACTTTTGGGATGACCCACATCTTTATAAAGAAGGAGTGGATGGTGTTATTAGACGTTGTGTACCTAAGCATGAACAGGAACAGATCCTACGCAAGTGTCACTCCGAAGCTTATGGAGGACACCACGCTGGAGATAGAACTGCACATAAGGTATTCCAATCCAGTTTTTATTGGCCCACTCTCTTCAAAGATGCCCGTAAGTTTGTCTTGTCTTGCGATGAATGTCAAAGAATTGGTAATATTAGTAGACGTCAAGAAATGCCTATGAATTATTCACTTGTTATTGAACCATTTGATGTTTGGGGCTTTGATTATATGGGACCTTTTCCTGCCTCTAATGGATATACACATATTTTGGTTGTTGTTGATTACGTTACTAAGTGGGTAGAAGCTATTCCAACTAGTAGTGTTGATCATAACACTTCTATTAAAATTCTTAAGGAAGTTATTTTTCTGAGGTTTGGAGTCCCTAGATATTTAATGACTAATGGTGGTTCACACTTTATTCATGGTGCTTAACGTAAAATGCTTGCTAAATATGACGTTAATCATAGAATTGCATCTCCTTATCACCCGCAATCTAGTGGTCAAGTAGAATTGAGCAATAGAGAGCTCAATTTAATTTTGCAAAAGACTGTTAATAGGTCTAGAAAGAATTTTTCCAAGAAACTTGATGATGCATTATGGGCCTATAGAACTGCATATAAGAATCCTATGGGTATGTCTCCGTATAAAATGGTTTATGGAAAAGCATGTCACTTCCCTCTCGAACTAGAACATAAGGCATATTGGGCTATTAAAGAGCTCAACTATGATTTCAAACTTGCCGGTGAGAAGAGGTTATTTGATATTAGCTCACTTGATGAATGGAGAACCCAAGCTTATGAAAATGCTAAGCTGTTTAAAGAAAAAGTTGAAAGATGGCATGACAAAAGGATACAAAAGCGTGAGTTTAATGTAGGTGATTATGTATTGCTATACAACTCTCTTTTAAGATTTTTTTGCAGGAAAACTTATCTCTACATGGGAAGGTCCCTGTGTTATCGAGGAGGTCTATCGTTCCGGTGCCATAAAAATCAACAACTTCGAAGGCACAAATCCGAAGGTGGTAAACGGTCAAAGAATCAAACATTATATCTCAGGTAATCCCATAAATGTTGAAACCAATATTATTGAAACTGTAACCCCGGAGGAATACATAAGGGACACTTTCCAGACCGTTTCAGACTCCGAAAAGGAATAGGTATGTGGTACGGTAAGTAAACCGACTCCAAAACAATTTTTAAGGCAATATTTCTCCGTTTTGGAATATTTAGAAAAATAGAAAAATAAGTACCAGTCCGGGAAGGACACGAGGGCCCCACGAGGGTGGTGGGCGCGCCCTACCCTCCTTGGCGCGCCCCCCTACCTCGTGAGCACCTCGTGTGCCCTCCGGACTCCGTTTTCTTGCACGATACGTATTTTGGTCGGTAAAAGTTCATTATATATTCTCCCGAAGTTTTTGACTCTCGTATCACGCAATTATCCTCTGTTCTTGTTTCGAGCTGTTTTTCTGACAGATCTAGATCATCATGACGTCCCCAAGTGCTTCCAAGGACAAGTTCTTCGAGAAGGTGATCAACCCTTACCTCGCGGAGGTGCTGCGACACCCTCAAACCATTGAGATTCGTGATGGGTTGCTGCACATCCGCTGATGTTGAGGGACCAAAGGGAACCGGAAGCGTGGAGGCGAGGCTCAAGCAATGGAGCAACAAGTTGTCAAGTGCCAGGGGATGGTGGAGCGTGGAATTAACGCTAGCCACAAGATACTCGCGGAGTTCACCAACAACTACGAGCCGGATGCCAAGAACACCGAGGAGGCCATCTTCAAGGTACATTAGAAGATCGAGCACCTCCAAGCCCAAATCTATGATCTGCAAAATCAAAACTGTGAGTATGAATATAGATTCAAAAGGATGAGTTTGGCTGCAGATTTGAGGATTCCAGACTCGATCATCCTTCTATGATGGTGAGCCTATGCCATGGAAGGTGGACGACAAGCCCGCATCATCAACAACACCTCCACCTTCACCGACAAAGAAGGAGACATAATCACATGGGTATGGGCACTCCCCTTGGCAACTGCCAAGCTTGGGGGAGGTGCCCCGGTATCGTATCACCATCACAACTCCTATCTTTATCGCTTTTCTTAGTTCGATCCTATTAGTAGTATCTTGATCTAGTGGAATAAAGTTTATGGCATGATCTAGTTTTGAGTTTTGCTTTATGATCCCTCTATATAATCGAGTCCGTGAGCTATATATATAATAAAGTTTAGTGTTGAGTCAAGGGCTTGATTATTTTGCCATGATCTCGGGTGAATAAAAGAAAAAGAATAAAAAGAAACAAAGAGTTCATATTGATCTTATTGAGAGTGATGACTTCACATAGAAAGACTATGATGATTAAAAGTTGTTGGGAGTTGGCAAATATAGCTTTGGTCATCGTTGCAAGTAAATGGAAGTAATAAGGAAAGAGAGATTTCACATATAAATATTATCATTGACATCTCTTGTGATTGGGAGCACTCATTAAAATACAACATGCTAAAGAGTTGATGTTGGACAAGGAAGACAACATGATGAGTTATGTTTTCTTATATCTGAGATAAAGTATGTTGTCATGGATCCTCTAACATGTTGAGCTTGCCTTTCCCCCTCATGCTAGCCAAATTCTCAGCACCAAGTAGAGATACTACTTGTGCTTCCAAATACCCTTAAACCAGTTTAGCCATGAGACTCCACTATATCTACCTATGGATTGAGTAAGATCCTTCAAGTAAGTTGTCATCGGTGCAAAGCAATAAAAAATGCTTTAAATATGTATGATTGATTGGTGTGGGAGAAATAAGCTTTATACGATCTTGTGATATGGAAGAAATAAAAGCGATGGACTGCATAATAAAGGTTCATATCACAAGGGGCAATATAAAGTGACGTTCTTTCGCATTGAGATTTTGTGCATCCAACCATAAAAGCGCATGGCAACCTCTACTTCCTCCTCTGCGAAGGGCCTATCTTTTATTATTATCCTCCACCTTATGCAAGAGTCACGGTGATCTTCACCTTTCTTTTTCATTTTATCCTTTGGCAAGCCCAGCATGTTGGAAAGAACATGATATATATATCTAATTGGATGTAGGGGAGCATGAATTATTATTGTTGACATTACCCTTGAGGTAAAAGGTTGTGGGGCAAAACTATAAGCCCCTATCTTTCTCTGTGTCCGATTAAAACTCCGTAACCACAAGTATTGCGTGAGTGCTAGCAATTATGAAGGACTAAATGATAGTTGAGTATGTGGACTTGCTTTTAAGCTCTGACATAGACTCTTCCCGATGTTATGATAAATTGCAATTGCTTCAATGACTGAGGTTATAATTTGTTGGTGCCCAATAAGGTTTCTGATTCATACTTTTGCATTGTGAAAAGATCATCACTTCAACATAAGTAATCATATGACAAAATCTATATATGTTCTTGTTATGAGAAAAATCATGATGCCTTCATGTCCGTATTTTATTTTTTATCGACGCCTCTACCTCTAAACATGAGGACATATTTATTGTTATCGGCTTTTCGCTTGAGGACAAGCGAGGTCTAAGCTTGGGGGAGTTGATACGTCCATTTTGCATCATGCTTTTATATCGATATTTATCGCATTATGGGCTGTTATTTCACGTTATGTCACAATACTTATGGCTATTCTCTCTTATTTTACAAGGTTTACATGAAGAGGAGAATGCCTAAGAATTCTGGAATTTGGAAAAGGAGAAAATATTTGGAGACCTATTCGTGCAACTCCAAAAGTCCTGAAACTCCACGGAATATCTTAAAATAAATAAAGAAAAATCATCGCTAAAGATGAAGGCCGGGGCCCACACCACCGCTCACGAGGGTGGGGGCGCCCCGGGCGCACCCCACCTCGTGGGCCCCTGTGGCTCTCCGATGCCCATCTTCTCCTATATGAAGTCTTTCGATGAGAAAAAACATTAAGCAACCTTTCGATTTAAACTCCGCCGCCACGAGGCGGAACCTTGGCGGATCCAATCTAGGGCTCCAGCAGAGCTATTCTGCCGGGGACACTTCCATATGGAGGGGGAAATCATTGTCATCATCATCACCAACGCTCCTCTCATCGGGAGAGGGCAATCTCCATCAACATCTTCACCAGCACCATCTCATCTCCAAACCCTAGTTCATCTCTTGTATCCAATTCTTGTCTCCAAGTCCGGGATTGGTGCTAGTAGGTTGCTAGTAGTGTTGATTACTCCTTGTAGTTGATGCTAGTTGGTTTATTTGGTGGAAGATCATATGTTCAAATCCTTTATGCATATTATTACCCTCTGATTATGAACATGAATATGCTTTGTGAGTAGTTACGTTTGTTCCCGAGGACAAGGGAGAAGTCTTGCTATTAGTAGTCATGTGAATTTGGTATTAGATTCGATATTTTGATGAGATGTATGTTGTCTAGCCTCTCGTGGTGTTATGTGAACGTCGACTACATAACACTTCACCATTATTTGGGCCTAGAGGAAGGCATTGGGAAGTAATAAGTAGATGATGGGTTGCTAGAGCGTGAAGCTTAAACCCTAGTTTATGCGTTGCTTCGTGAGGGCTGATTTGGATCCATATGTTTCATGCTATGGTTAGGTTTACCTTAATACTTTTGTTGTAGTTGCGGATGCTTGCAATAGAAGTTAATCATAAGTGGGATGCTTGTTCAAGTAAGAACATCACCCAAGCACCGGTCCACCCACATATCAAATTATCAAAGTACCGAACACGAATCATATGAGCGTGATGAAAACTGGCTTGATGATATTCCCATGTGTCCTCGAGAGCGCTTTTCCTATTATAAGAGTTTGTCCAGGCTTGTCCTTTGCTACAAAAAGGATTAGGCCACGTTGCTGCACTTTATTTACTCTTGTTACTTGTTGCTCGTTACAATTTATCTTATCACAAAACTATCTGTTACCACTTATTTTAGTACTTGCATAGAATACCTTGCTGAAAACCGCTTATCATTTCCTTCTGCTCCTCGTTGGGTTCGACACTCTTACTTATCGAAAGGACTACGATAGATCCCCTATACTTGTGGGTCATCAAGGCAACAGATATCGTTTCATCCCCCAAGGTGGCACATTCCCTACCGAAACCATCAGGCTTGTTGTGACAGAAGCTCTGGTTTGCGAGAAGCTTATACCCAAACCTGCCCCAAATGGGACAATATTTTTACCACGGCATGTCGCCGTTTGATGATTTCATGTCAAGTTTCATGAATTTCAGATGAGTTTTCAATAAGAGTGTCGAACCCAATGAGGAGCAGAAGGAAATGTTAAGTGGTTTTCAGTAAGGTACTCTCTACAAGAACTAAAATTATCGGTAACAGATAGTTTTGTGATAAGATAAATCGTAACGGCTAACAAGTAAATAAAGTAACTAAGGTGCAGCAAGGTGGCCCAATCCTTTTTGTAGCAAAGGACAAGCCTGGAAGAACTCTTATATAATGGAAAGCGCTCCCGAGGACACATGGTAATTGTTGTCAACAAGCGAGTTTTCATCATGCTCATATGATTCGCGTTCGTTACTTTGATAATTTGATATGTGGGTGGACCAGTGCTTGGGTGCTGCCCTTACTTGGACAAGCCTCCCACTTATGATTAACCCCTCTCGCAAGCATCCACAACTATGAAAGAAGAATTAGGGTAAACCTAACCATAGCATGAAACGTATGGATCCAAATCAGCCCCTTAGGAAGCAACACATAAACTAGGGTTTAAGCTTCTGTCACTCTAGCAACCCATCATCTACTTATTACTTCCCAATGCCTTTATCTAGGCCCAAATAATGGTGAAGTGTCATGTAGTTGACATTCGCATAACACCACTAGAGGAAAGACAACATACATCTCATCAAAATATCGAATGAATACCAAATTCACATGATTACTGGTAACAAGACTTCTCCCATGTCCTCAGGAACAAACGTAACTTCTCAAAAATCATATTCATAATCATAATCAGAGGAGTATTAATTATCATTAAGGATCTGAACATATGATCTTCCATCAAATAAACTAACTAGCATCAACTACAAGGAGTAATCAACACTACTAGCAACCCACATGTACCAATCTGAGGTTTTGGGACCAAGATCCAATACAAAAGATGAACTAGGGCTTGATAGGAGATGGTGCTGGTGAAGATGTTGATGGATATTGACCCTCCCTCGATGAAAGGATCATTGGTGATGACGATGGTGATGATTTCCCCCTCCGACAGGGAAGTTTCCCCGGCAGAACAGCTCCTCCGGAGCCCTAGATTGGTTCTGCCCAAGTTCTGGCTCGGGACGGCGGTGCTTCGTCCTGAAAGCTTCCTTCTGATTTTTCGAGGGTGAAAGACACCATATAGCCAAAGATGGGCACTGGAGGCCTGCCAGGGGGCCCACAAGGTCGGGGGGCGCGCCCAGGGGGTAGGGCGCGCCTCCCACCCTTGTGGCTGACTGGTGGCCCCGCTCTGGTACTTTCTTCGCCCAATATTTTTTATATATTCCAAAAATATGCTCTGTGAAGTTTCAGGACTTTTGGAGTTGTGCAGAATAGGTTTCTAATATTTGCTCCTTTTCCAGTCCAGAATTCCAACTGTCGGCATTCTCCCTCTTCATGTAAACCTTATAAAATAAGAGAGAATAGGCATAAGTATTGTGATATAATGTGTAATAACAGCCCATAATGCAATAAATATCAATATAAAAGCATGATGCAAAATGGATGTATCAACTCCCCCAAGCTTAGACCTCGCTAGTCCTCAAGCGAAAGCCGATATCGATAAATATGTTCACATGTTTAGAGATAGAGGTGTCGATAAAATAAAATACAGACATGAGGGCATCATGATCATCTTTAGAACAGCAACATATAATGCCATATAATTTCTTATGCTAAAGTAACAATTCATTCACAAGGTAAATTATGAATCAGAAACTTCATTGAAAACTAGCAAACTATGATCTCAGCCATTGAAGCAATTACAATTTATCATAACATCGGAAAGAGTCAATAAAAGAACTTTTCATCAAGTCCACATACTCAACTATCATTTGATCTTTCACAATTGCTAACACTCACGCGATACTTATGGGTACAAAGTTTCAATCGGACACAGAGAAAGATAGGGGCTTATAGTTTCGCCTCCCAACTTCTTACCTCAAGGGTAATGTCAACAATAATACTTTATGATAACCTACATCCGAGTGGATATATATATATATATATATATATATATATATATATATATATATATATATATATTAAAAATTTTTGCAAAAAGCAGTGGTAGTTACCACCACTTGTGTTTTGTATGTTGTATGTAGTATCTATCGAAACCGAGAGTATGTACGTGTAGTATGTAGTATATAACAATGATTAGATAGTATATATACTAATTTTTAGGTAGTATGTACCATGTTTTGAGTATGCTCTTTTTTACGTACAAATATATACGTATTTCATAAATATAACAAAAACTATGGGCTCATATGCAATTTTTTCATGTAACTTGCTTTGAAATATCTTAAATATAGTATATGAAAATATTTAAAATAATAAAATAGTATATATAGTACCATATGGTAGTATATTATATATATATAGGTGAAGATCACCATGACTCTTGTATAGAAGATAAAAATAAAAGATAGGCCCTTCGCAGAGGGAAGCAGAGGTTGTCATGCGCTCTTATGGTTGGATGCACAAAATCTTAATGCAAAAGAACGTCACTTTATATTGCTTCTTGTGACAAAGACCTTTATTATGCAGTCATCGCTTTTATTTATTCCATATCACAAGTTCGTATAAAGTTTATTTTCTTCACATTAATAGATCATACATATTTAGAGAGCAATTTTTATTGCTTGCACCGATGACAACTTGAATGATCTTACTCAATCCATAGGTAGGTATGGTGGACTCTCATGGCAAAACTTGGTTTAGGGATGTTTGGAAGCACAAGTAGTATCTCTACTTGGTGCAAAGAATTTGCCTAGCATGAGAGGGAAAGGCAAGCTCAACATGTTGGATGATCCATGACAATATAACTTCTATTCAGATATAAGAAAACATAACCTATTATGTTGTCTTCCTTGTCCAACATCAACTTTTTAGCATGTCATATTTTAATGAGTGCTCACAATCACAAAAGATGTCCAAGATAGTATATTTACATCTGAAGCCTCTCTTTCTTTATTACTTCCTATTGATTGCAACAATGACCAAAACTATATTTAACAACTCTCAACAACTTTTATTCATCAAACCCTTTATATGTGAAGTCATTACTCTCCATAAGATCAATATATGATCTTTTTATTTCTTTCTTTCTATTTAATTCCATCAAGATCATAGCAAGAAAGCAAAGCCCTCAACTCAAAACCAATCTTTATTATATATCTCACGGAATCGATTACATAGATAGAGATCGGAACAGAAATCAAAGCTAGATCATACTAAAAAAATCTTTATTCTACTAGATCAAGATATAACCAAAAGGATCAAACTAAGAAAAACAATAAAGATAGAGATGTAGTGATGATATGATACTGGGGCACCTCCCCCAAGCTTGGCAGTTGCCAAGGGGAGTGCCCATACCCATGTATTTATGTCTCCTTCTTCAGAGGTGGTGATGATGGAGTCGTTGCATTCTTCTTCTCTAGCTTGCGCCTTAGGCTAAAACTTTCCTCCCTCAAATCCTCGTTCTCGAGCTCAAGTTTCATTATCTTTTTGCATAATGCCGACTTGCTTTCCTGCGAAAAACATGGTGGGATAGATTGGACCTTAGGGAGGCTTGACTTCTTGAACTCCACATGCATATTGCCAGGTTGGGGGTGGTGGATCATCCTCTTCATCGGAGCTCGTCTCCTCCTTCCCCTTTGGCTCATAGTCTTCTTATTCCTCCGTGGTCCAACCATAATGTTCCACATCCCCATATGCTTTTTGGTTTGTAATATAATCAGCCTTTTAGCTCTCTCCCTCCGAATCTTGGCACGACATCTTGCTCCAAATCTGCTGCAGAAACAACTCAAAACGAAAACAGAGAATTTTGTCGTGGTACTATGATTAAAACCTTCAGGAGAATATATAATGAAACTTTACCAACCATAAGAAGTATCGTGTAACAAAATGGAGTCCGGAGGGCACACGACGTGGCCACAAGGACAAGGGACGCGCCCAGGGGGTAGGGCGCGCCCTCCACCTTGTGGTGGCCTCGTGTCTCTTTCGGACTAATTTTAATTTTTCTAATTTTTTAAATATTCCTAAGCGGAGAAAAATTATCATTGGAAACGTTTTGGAGTCGGTTTACTTACCGTACCACATACCTATTCCTTTTTGAAGTCTGAAACATTCTGGAAAGTGTCCCTTAAGTACTCCTCCGGTGTTACAGTATCAATTATATTGGTCTCAACATTTATGGGAGTACCTGAGATATAATGTTTGATTCTTTGCCCGTTTACCACCTTCAGGTTTGTGCCTTCGGCATTGTTGATCTTTATGGCACCGTAACGATAGACCTCCTCGATGAGGTAGGGGCCTTCCCATTTAGAGAGAAGCTTTCCTGCAAAAAATCTTAAATGAGAGTTGTACCGCAAAACATGATCACCTACATTAAACTCACGCTTTTGTATCCTTTTATCATGCCATATTTTAACTTTTTCTTTAAACAACTTGGCATTCTCATAGGCTTGGGTTCTCGATTCATCAAGTGAGCTAATGTCAAATAACCTCTTCTTGACGGCAAGTTTGAAATCATAGTTGAGCTCTTTAATAGCCCAATATGCCTTATGTTCTAGTTCAAGAGGTAAATGACATGCTTTTCCATAAACCATTTTATATGGAGGCATACCCATAGTATTCTTATAAGCAGTTCTATAAGCCCACAATGCATCATCAAGTTTCTTAGACCAATTCTTCCTAGATCTATTAACAGTCTTTTGCAACATTAATTTAATATCCCTATTGATCATTTCTACCTGACCACTGGACTACTAGCAAGCATTTTACGAAAAGCACCATGAGTAAAATGTGAACCACCATCAGTCATAAATATCTAGGGACTCCAAACCTCGGAAAAATAACTTCTTTAAGCATCTTAAAAGAAGTGTTATGATCAGCAGTACTAGTTGGAATAGCTTCTACCCACTTAGTAATGTAATCAACAGCAAGTAGAATATGTGTATACCCATTAGAGGAAGGAAAAGGTCCGATATAATCAAAGCCCCAAACATCAAATGGTTCAATAACAAGTGAATAATTGATAGGCATTTCCTGATGTCTACTAATATTACCAATCCTTTGGCATTCATCACATGACAAGACAAACTTACGAGCATCCTTGAAGAGAGTGGGCCAACAGAAACCTGATTGCAATACCTTGTGTGCAGTTCTGTCTCCCGCATGGTGCCCTCTGTAAGACTCAGAGTGGCACTTGCGTAGGATCTGTCCCTGTTCATGCTTAGGTACACAACGTCTAATAACACCATCTACTCCTTCTTTATAAAGGTGGGGATCATCCCAAAAGTAATGTCTTAAATCATAGAAAAACTTTTCCTTTGCTGGTATGTGAAACTAGGCGGTATAAATTTAGCAACGATGCAATTAGCATAATAAGCATATCATGGAGTATTATGAGAAGCATTTATGACATTTAATTGCTCATTAGGAAAGCTATCATCAATAGGTAGTGGGTCATCAAGAACATTCTTTAACCTAGACAAGTTGTCTGCAACGGGGTTCTCAGCTCCCTTTCCATCAATAATATGCAAACCAAATTCTTGCAGTAGGAGAACCCATCTAATAAGTCTAGGCTGAGCATCTTTCTTTTCCATAAGATATTTAATAGCAGCATGATCAGTGTGAACGTTTACTTTGGAATCAACAATATAAGGTCTAAACTTATCACAAGCAAAACCAACTGCTAAAAATTCCTTTTCAGTAGTAGCATAATTTCTCTGGGCACTGTCTAGAGTTTTACTAGCATACTGAATAGCATTTAATTTCTTATCAACTCTTTGTCCTAGAACAGCACCAACAGCATAATCACTAGCATCACACATAATTTCAAAGGGTAAATTCCAATCAGGTATGGTTGAACAATAGGAGCTGAGATCAAGGCTTTCTTAAGTATTTCAAATGCTTCTACACAATCATCATCAAAAACAAAAGGAACATATTTTTGCAAGAGATTGGTGAGAGGCCTAGAAATTTTAGAGAAGTCTTTAATAAACCTCCTATAGAAACCAGCATGACCAAGAATACTTCTTATACCTTTGATATCTTTAGGGCACTGATACGTCTCCAACGTATCTACAACTTTTTATTTTTCCATGCTATTATATATTCTGTTTCGGATGTTTAATGGGCTTATTTATACACTTTTATGTTATTTTTGGGACTAACCTATTAACCGGAGGCCCAGCCCAAATTGCTGTTTTTTTGCCTATTTCAGTGTTTCGCAGAAAAAGAATATCAAACGGAGTCCAAACGGAATGAAACCTTCGGGAGCGTGATTTTTGGAACAAACATGATCTAGAGTACTTGGAGTGGATGTCAAGCAACCAACGAGGAGGCCGCGAGGCAGGGGGCGCACCTACCCCCCTAGGCGCGCCCTCCACCCTCGTGGGCCCCTCGTGGCTCCACCAACCTACTTCTTCCTCCTATATATACCTACGTACCCCCAAACCATCGAGGAGCACCACAAAAACCTAATTCCATTGCCGAAACCTTCTGTACCCATGAGATCCCATCTTGGGGCCTTTTCCGGCGCTCCGCCGGACGGGACATTGATCATGGAGGGCTTCTACATCAACACCATAGCCTCCCCGATGATGTGTGAGTAGTTTACCTCAGACCTTTGGGTCCATAGTTATTAGCTAGATGGCTTCTTCTCTCTCTTTGGATCTCAATATAAAGTTCTCCTTGATTCTCTTGGAGATCTATTCGATGTAATCTTCTTTTGCGGTGTGTTTGTCGATATCCGATGAATTGTGGGTTTATGATCAAGATTATCTATGAACAATATTTGAATCTTCTCTGAATTCTTTTATGTATGATTGGTTATCTTTGCAAGTCTCTTCGAATTATCAGTTTGGTTTGGCCTACTAGATTGATATTTCTTGCAATGGGAGAAGTGCTTAGCTTTGGGTTCAATCTTGTGGTGCTCGATCCCAGTGGCAGTAGGGGAAACGACATGTATTGTATTGTTGCCAACGAGGATAAAAAGATGGGGTTTATATCATATTGCATGAGTTTATCCCTCTACATCATGTCATCTTGCTTAAAGCGTTACTCCGTTCTTATGAACTTAATACCCTAGATGCATGCTGGATAGCGGTCGATGTGTGGAGTAATAGTAGTAGATGCTGGCAGGAGTCGGTCTACTTGTCACGGACGTGATGCCTATATACATGATCATGCCTAGATATTCTCATAATTATGCACTTTTCTATGAATTGCTCGACAGTAATTTGTTTACCCACCATAATACTTATGCTATCTTGAGAGAAGCCACTAGTGAAACCTATGGCCCCCGAGTCTATTCTCCATCATCTCCCGTCAACAAGCTATTTCTATCTTTGTTTACTTTGCAATCTTTACTTTTAATCTTTCTCATAAAAATACCAAAAATATTATCTTATCATCTCTATCAGATCTCACTTTTGCAAGTGACCGTGAAGGGATTGACAACCCCTTTATCGCGTTGGTTGCAAGGTTCTTATTTGTTTGTGTAGGTGCAAGCGAGTTGAGCGTGGCCTCCTACTGGATTGATACCTTGGTTCTCAAAAACTGAGGGAAATACTTACGCTACTTTGCTGCATCACCCTTTCCTCTTCAAGGTAAAACCAACGCAGTGTTGGAAATATGCCCTAGAGGCAATAATAAATTAGTTATTATTATTATATTTACTTGTTCATGATAATCGTTTATTATCCATGCTATAATTGTATTGATAGGAAACTCAAATACATGTGTGGATACATAGACAACACCATGTCCCTAGCAAGCCTCTATTGGCTAGCTCGTTGATCAATAGATGGTTACGGTTTCCTAACCATGGACATTGGATGTCATTGATAACGGGATCACATCATTAGGAGAATGATGTGGTGGACAAGACCCAATCCTAAGCCTAGCACAAAGATCGTAGTTAGTATGCTAAAGCTTTTCTAAATGTCAAGTATCATTTCCTTAGACCATGAGATTGTGCAACTCCCGGATACCGTAGGAATGCTTTGGGTGTACCAAGCGTCCTGGCAACGTCGGGTGGCTATAAAGGTGCATTACGGGTATCTCCGAAAGTGTCATTGGGTTGGTACGAATCGAGACTGGGATTTGTCTCTCCGTGTAAACGGAGAGGTATCTCTGGGCCCACTCGGTAGGACATCATCATAATGTGCACAGTGTGACCAAGAGGTTGATCACGGGATGATGTGTTACGGAACGAGTAAAGAGACTTTCCGATAACGAGATTGAACAAGGTATCGGGATACCGACGATCGAATCTCGGGCAAGTACAATACCGCTAGACAAAGGGAATTGAATACGGGATTGATTGAGTCCTTGACATCGTGGTTCATCCGATGAGATCATCGTGGAACATGTGGGAGCCAACATGGGTATCCAGATCCCACTGTTGGTTATTGACCGGAGAACGTCTCGGTCATGTCTACATGTCTCCCGACCCATAGGGTCTACACACTTAAGGTTCGATGACGCTAGGGTTATAAAGGAAGTTTGTATGTGGTAACCGAATGTTGTTCGGAGTCCCGGATGAGATCCCGGACGTCACGAGGAGTTCCGGAATGGTCCGGAGGTAAAGATTTATATATGGAAAGTTGTTGTTCGGGTTCCGGAAAAAGTTCGGGTTTTTTCGGTATTGTACCGGGAAGCTTCCAGAGGATTCCGGAGGATTCCGGAGGGGTCCGGAGGTCCGGAAATTGTTCCACCACGTCCAATACAGTAGCATGGGCTGTAGGGGGGCGCCCTAGCCTTAATGGGCCAGGGGGCACCAGCCCCCCAAGGCCCATGCGCATGGGAGGGGGGAAACCCTAAGGGGGAGGGCCTCCACTTGACTTGGGAGGCACTCCTCCCCCTCTTGGCTGCCCCCCAAGTCCCATCTAGGGCTGGCCGCACCCCTTGGGGTGGGAAACCCTAAAGGGGGCGCAGCCCCCCTTCCCCCCTGTATATACTTGAGGTTTTGGGCTGCCCAACACACATGAGTTCTCTCCCTCTTGGTGCAGCCACTCTCCTCCTCCTCCTCTCCCTTGGTGCTTGGCGAAGCCCTGCGGGATTGCCACGCTCCTCCATCACCACCATGCCGTTGTGTTGCTGATGGATGGAGTCTTCCTCAACCTCTCCCTCTCTCCTTGCTGGATCAAGGCGTGGGAGACGTCACCGGGATGTACGTGTGTTGAACGCGGAGGTGCCGTCCGTTCGGCACTAGGATCTCCGGTGATTTGAATCACGGCAATCACGACTCCTTCAACCCCGTTCACTTGAACGCTTCCGCTTAGCGATCTACAAGGGTATGTAGATGCACTCTCCTTCCCTCGTTGCTAGATTCTCCATAGATTAATCTTGGTGATGCGTAGAAAATTTTGAATTTCTGCTACGTTTCCCAACAGTGGTATCAGAGCCAGGTTTATTGCATAGATTCTTTGCACGAGTAGAACACAAAGTAGTTGTGGGCGTTGATTTTTTTCAATATGCTTACCGTTACTAGTCCAATCTTGTTTCGACGGTATTGTGGGATGAAGCGGCCCGGACCGACCTTACACGTACTCTTACGTGAGACAGGTTCCACCGACTGACATGCACTTGGTGCATAAGGTGGCTAGAGGGTGCCGCCTCCCACTTTAGTCGGAACGGATTCGATGAAAAGGGTCCTTATGAAGGGTAAATAGCAATTGGCATATCACGTTGTGGTTTTTGCGTAGGTAAGAAACGTTCTTGCTAGAAACCCATAGCAGCCACGTAAAACATGCAAACAACAATTAGAGGACATCTAACTTGTTTTTGCAGGGTATGCTATGTGATGTGATATGGCCAAGAAGAATGTGATGAATGATATGTGATGTATGAGATTGATCATGTTCTTGTAATAGGATTCACGACTTGCATGTCGATGATTATGACAACCGGCAGGAGCCATAGGAGTTGTCTTTATTTATTGTATGACCTGCGTGTCATTGAACAACGCCATGTAATTACTTTACGTTATTGCTAACCGGTAGCCATAGTAGTAGAAGTAATAGTTGGCGAGACAACTTCATGAGGACACGATGATGGAGATCATGATGATGGAGATCATGGTGTCATGCCGGTGACGATGATGATCATGGAGCCCCGAAGATGGAGATCAAAAGGAGCAAAATGATATTGGCCATATCATGTCACTATATAATTGCATGTGATGTTTATTATGTTTATGCATCTTGTTTACTTAGAACGACGGTAGTAAATAAGATGATCCCTTACCTAAATTTCAAGAAGTGTTCTCCCGTGACTGTGCACCGTTGCTACAGTTCATCGCTTCTAAGCACCACGTGATGATCGGGTGTGATGGATTCTTACGTTCACATACAACGGGTGTAAGACAGATTTACACAGCAAAAACACTTGGGGTTAACCAGCGAGCCTAGCATGTGCGTACATGGCCTCGGAACACGGAGACCGAAAGGTCGAGCATGAGTCGTATAGTAGATACGATCAACATGAAGATGTTCACCGATGATGACTAGTCCGTCTCACGTGATGATCGGACCACGGCCTAGTTGACTCGGATCATGTAATCACTTAGATGACCGGAGGGATGTCTATCTCGAGTGGGAGTTCATAAGATGAACTTAATTATCCTGAACATAGTCAAAAGACCTTTTGCAAATAATGTCGTGGCTCGCGCTTTAGTTCCACTGTTTAGATATGTTCCTAGAGAAAATATAGTTGAAAGTTGAAAGTAGCGATTATGCGGACGTAGAAAGCTTATGTCCTTAATGCACCATTCAGTGTCTGAACCCCAAACGTCGTTTGTGGATGTTTGCGAACATCGGACATACACGCTTTGATAACTACGTGATAGTTCGGTTAAGCGGTTTAGAGTTGAGGCACCAAAGACGATTTCGAAACGTCGCGGAACATATGAGATGTTTCGAGGGCTGAAATTGGGATTTCAAGCTCGTGCCCACGTCAAGAGGTATAAGACCTCCGACGATTTTGTTAGCCTGCAAACTAAGGGAGAAGATCTCAATCGTTGAGCTTGTACTCAGATTGTCTGGGTACAACAATCACTTGAATCGAGTGGGAGTTAATCTTCCAGATGAGATAGTGATGTTTCTCCAAATACATTGCCACCAAGCTACTAGAGCTTCGTGATGAACTATAACATATCGTGATAGATATGATGATCCTTGAAGTGTTCGCGATGTTTGACAATCGAAAGTAGAAGTCAAGTAGGAGCATCAATTGTTGATGGTTGGTAAAACCACTAGTTTCAAGAAGGGCAAGGGCAACAAGGGATACTTCATGAAACGGCAAAACAGTTGCTGCTCTAGTGAAGAAACCCAAGGTTGAACCCAAACCCGAGACTAAGTGCTTCTGCAATGAGGGAATGGACACTGAAGCAAAACTACCCTAGATACTTGGAAGATGAGAAGGCTGGCAAGGTCGATAGAAGTATATTGGATATACATTATGTTAATGTGTACTTTACTAGTACTCCTAGTAGCACCTGGGTATTAGATACCGGTTCGGTTGCTAAGTGTTAGTAACTCGAAATAAAAGCTACGGAATAAACGGAGACTAGCTAAAGGTGAGCTGACGATATGTGTTGGAAGTGTTTCCAAGTTTGATTTGATCAAACATCGCACGCTCCCTCTACCATCAAGATTAGTATTAAACCTGAATAATTGTCATTTGGTGTTTGCGTTGAGCATAGACATGATTGGATTATGTCTATCGCAATACGGTTATTCATTTAAGGAGAATAATGGTTACTCTATTTATTTGAATAATACCTTCAATGGTCTTGCACCTAAAAGAATGGTTTATTGAATCTCGATCGTAGTGATACACATTTTCATGCCAAAGATATAAGATAGTAATGATAGTACCACTTACTTGTGGCACTGCCATGTAAGTCATATTGGTATAAAACGCATGAAGAAGCTCCATGTTGATGGATCTTTGGACTCACTCATTTTTGAAAAGTTTGAGACATGTGAACCATGTCTATTGGTGTATACGCATGAAGAAACTCCATGCAGATGGATCGTTTGGACTCACTTGATTTTGAATCACTTGAGATATGCAAAACATACCACATGGGCAAGATGACTGAAAAGCCTCGGTTTCAATAAGATGGAACAAGATAGCAACTTGTTGGAAGTAACACATTTTGATGTGTGCAGTCCAATGAGTGCTGAGGCATGCAGTGAATATCGTTATGTTCTGACTTCACAGATGATTCGAGTAGATATTGAGTATATTTACTTGATGAAGCACGAGTCTGAATTATTGAAGGGTTCAAGTAATTTTAGAGTGAAGTTGAAGATCATCGTGACAAGAGGATAGAATGTCTATGATATGATCATAGAGATGAATATCTGAGTTACGAAGTTTTGGCACACAATTAAGACATTGTGCAAATTGTTTCACAATTAATACCGCTGGAACACCATAGTGTGATGGTGTGTCCGAACATCATAGTTGCACTCTATTGGATATGGTGCGTACCATGATATCTCTTATCGAATTACCACTATCGTTCATGGGTTAGGCATTAGAGACAACCGCACTCACTTTAATGGGGCACCACGTAATTCCGTTGAGACGACACCGTTTGGAGAAACATAAGTTATCGTTTCTTGAAAGTTTGGGGCTGCGACGCTTATGTGGAAAAGTTTCAGGTTGATAAGCTCGAACCCAAAGCGGATAAAATGCATCTTCATAGGACACCCAAAACAGTTGGGTATACCTCCTAATTCAGATCCGAAAGCAATAGGGATTGTTTCTAGAATCGGGTCCTTTCTCGAGGAAAAGTTTGTCTCGAAAAGTTGAGTGGGAGGATGGTGGAGACTTAATGAGGTTATTGAACCGTCACTTCAACTAGTGTGTAGTAGGGCACAGGAAGTTGTTCCCGTGGCACCTACACCAATTGGAGTAGAAGCTTATGATAGTGATCATGAAGTTTCGGATCAAGTCACTAATGTACCTTGTAGGGTGACAAGGATTCGTACTACTTCAGAGTGGTACGCAATCCTGTCTTGAAGGTCATGTTGCTAGACAACAATGAACCTACGAGCTATGGAGAAGCACTGGTGGGCCCATATTCCAACAAATGGTTAGAAGCCATGAAATCCGAGATAGGATCCATGTATCAGAACAAAGCATGGACTTTGGTGGACTTGCCCGTTGATCGGCAAGCCATTGAGATAAATGGATCTTTATGAAGAAGACAGGCGTGGGACGGTAATGTCACCGTCTATGAAGCTCGACTTGTGGCGAAGAGTTTTCACAAGTTCAAGGAGTTGACTACGATGAGATTTTCTCATCAGTAGCGATGCTTAAGTCCGTCGGAATCATGTTAGCATAAGCTGCATTTATGAAATCTGGCGGATGGATGTCAAAACGAGTTTCCTTACCGGTTTACGTAAGGAAAGGTTGTATGTGATACAATCGAGAAAGTTTTGTCGATCCTAAGGATGCTAAAAGGTATGCTGGCTCCAATGATCCCTTCTAAGGACCGGAGTAAGCATCTCGGAGTTGGAATGTGCGCTTTGATGAGATGATCAAAGATTTTGGGTTTATACAAAGTTTATGAGAAACTTGTATTTCCAAAGAAGTGAGTGGGAGCACTATAGAATTTCTGATGAGCATGTGTCGTTGACATATAGATGATCAGAAATGATGTAGAATTTTCTGTAAAGCATATAGGGTTATTTGAAAAGTGTTTTCAAGTGAAAACTTGGATTAAGCTACTTGAACGTTGAGCATCAAGATCTATGAGGATAGATCAAAAAACGCTCAATAGTACTTTCAAATGAGCACATACCTTGACATAATCTTGAAAGTGTTCAAGATGGATCAGTCAAAGAAGGAGTTCTTGCCTGAGTTGTAAGGTATGGAGTTAAGAGTTAAAAGCTCGACCACGGCAGAAAAGAGAGAAAGGATGAAGGTCGTCCCCTATGCTTCTGACATAGGATCTATAGTATGCTATGTCATGTACCGCATCGGAAGTGTGCCTTGCCATGAGTCGGTCAAGGGGTACAAGAATGATCCAGGAATGGATCATTGGACAGCGGTCAAAATTGTCCTTGGAGTAAATAAGGACATGTTTCTTGATTATGGAGGTGATAAAGAGTTCGGCGTAAAGGGTTACGTCGATGCAAGCTTTAACACCTATCCGAATGACTCTAAGTAGAAAACAGGATACCTATAGTGGAACAACCATTTGGAATAGCTCCAAGTGGGGCGTGGAAGCAGCATTTATATTATGACCTAGAAAGTTGCAAAGCACACACGAATCTGAAAGGTTCAGACCCGTTGACTAAAACCCGTTGACTAAAACCTCTCTCACAAGCAAAACATGATCAAACCTCAGAACTCATTGAGTCTAAATCACATGATGATGTGAACTAGTTTACGCACACTAGTAAACTCTTTGGGTGTTGGTCACATGGCGATGTGACCTATCGCTGTTAATCACATGACGATGTGAACTAGATTATTGACTCTAGTGCAAGTGGGAGACTGTTGGAAATATGCCCTAGAGGCAATAATAAATTAGTTATGATTATTATATTTCCTTGTTCATGATAATCGTTTATTATCCATGCTATAATTGTATTGATAGGAAACTCAAATACATGTGTGCATACATAGACAACACCATGTCCCTAGCAAGCCTCTATTGGCTAGCTCGTTGATCAATAGATGGTTACGGTTTCCTAACCATGGACATTGGATGTCATTGATAACGGGATCACATCATTAGGAGAATGATGTGGTGGACAAGACCCAATCCTAAGCCTAGCACAAAGATCGTAGTTCGTATGCTAAAGCTTTTCTAAATGTCAAGTATCATTTCCTTAGACCATGAGATTGTGCAACTCTCGGATACCGTAGGAATGCTTTGGGTGTACCAAACGTCACAACGTAACTGGGTGGCTATAAAGGTGCACTACAGGTATCTCCGAAAGTGTCTGTTGGGTTGGCACGAATCGAGACTGGAATTTGTCACTCCGTGTAAACGGAGAGGTATCTCTGGGCCCACTCGGTAGGACATCATCATAATGTGCACAATGTGACCAAGGGGTTGATCACGGGATGATGTGTTACGGAACGAGTAAAGAGACTTTTCCGTAACGAGATTGAACAAGGTATCGGGATACCGACGATCGAATCTCGGGCAAGTACAATACCGCTAGACAAAGGGAATTGAATACGGGATTGATTGAGTCCTTGACATCGTGGTTCATCCGATGAGATCATCGTGGAACATGTGGGAGCCAACATGGGTATCCAGATCCCGCTGTTGGTTATTGACGGAGAACGTCTCGGTCATGTCTACATGTCTCCCGACCCGTAGGGTCTACACACTTAAGGTTCGATGACGCTAGGGTTATAAAGGAAGTTTGTATGTGGCTACCGAATGTTGTTCGGAGTCCCGGATGAGATCCCGGACGTCACGAGGAGTTCCGGAATGGTCCGGAGGTAAAGATTTATATATGGGAAGTTGTTGTTCGGGTTAGGAAAAGTTCGGGTTTTTCGGTATTGTACCGGAAGCTTCCGGAGGATTCGGAGGATTCCGGAGGGGTCCGGAGGTCCGGAAATTGTTCCACCACGTCCAATACAGTAGCATGGGCTGTAGGGGGGCGCCCTAGCCTTAATGGGCCAGGGGCACCAGCCCCCCCAAGGCCCATGCGCATGGGAGGGGGGAAACCCTAAGGGGGAGGGCCTCCACTTGACTTGGGAGGCACTCCTCCCTCTTGGCCGCCCCAAGTCCCATCTAGGGCTGGCCGCACCCCTTGGGGTGGGAAACCCTAAAGGGGCGCAGCCCCCTTTCCCCTATATATACTTGAGGTTTTGGGCTGCCCAACACACATGAGTTCTCTCCCTCTTGGTGCAGCCTGCCTCTCCTCCTCCTCCTCTCCCTTGGTGCTTGGCGAAGCCTCGGGATTGCCACGCTCCTCCATCACCACCATGCCGTTGTGTTGCTGATGGATGGAGTCTTCCTCAACCTCTCCTCTCTCCTTGCTGGATCAAGGCGTGGGAGACGCCACCGGGATGTACGTGTGTTGAACGCGGAGGTGCCGTCTGCTCGGCACTAGGATCTCCGGTGATTTGAATCACGACGAGTACGACTCCTTCAACCCCGTTCACTTGAACGCTTCCGCTTAGCGATCTACAAGGGTATGTAGATGCACTCTCCTTCCCTCGTTGCTAAATTCTCCATAGATTGATCTTGGTGATGCGTAGAAAATTTTGAATTTCTGCTACGTTTCCCAACACGCAGTGCTCAAGAGGTAGCAAGCACGACATCTTTTCAATAGCATCTACTTTAGCTTTATCAACTTCAATACCTCTTTCCGAAATTTTATGCCCCAAGACAATTCCTTCATTAACCATAAAGTGGCACTTCTCCCAATTCAAGACAAGATTAGTTTGTTCACATCTCTGCAAAACTCGATCAAGGTTGCTTAAGCAATTATCAAAAGAAGTTCCGTAAATGGAGAAATCATCCATGAAAACTTCAACAATCTTTTCACAAAAGTCAGAGAATATAGCAGTCATACATCTTTGAAAGGTAGCAGGTGCATTGCATAAACCAAAAGGCATACGTCTACAAGCAAAGGTACCGAAAGGGAAAGTAAAAGTGGTTTTCTCTTGATCCTCTTTGACACAGCTATTCGAGAGAAACCAGAATAACCATCTAGAAAGAAAAGGTGTGTATGTTTGCATAATATTTCTAGCATTTGGTCAATAAAAGGTAGAGGGTAATGATCTTTTCTAGTAGCTTTATTCAATTTGTGGAAATCAATTACCATTGTAGAACCTGTAACAATTCTTTGAGAAATCAATTCATTCTTATCATTAGGAACAGCAGTGATACCTCCTTTCTTAGGGACACAATGAACATGACTTACCCATTGACTTTCGGTAATAGGATAAATTATACCTGCCTCCAGAAGCTTTAGTATTTCATTCCTTACCAGTTCTTTCATCTCAGGGTTTAACCATCGTTGATGATCAACAACTGGTTTAGCATCTTTCTCCAATTTAATTTAGTGCTGACATAAAGTGGGACTAATGCCCTTAAGATCATCAAGTGTATATCCAATAGCGGCACGGTGCTTCTTCAGAGTTTTCATTAATTTATTTTCTTCATGCTCTGGAAGGTTAGCACTAATAATAACATGATATATCTTCTTTTCATCAAGATAAGCATATTTCAGAGTATCAGGTAATTGTTTACTATCAAACACGGGATCACCCTTAGGTGGAGGAGGATCCCCAAGGATTTCAATAGGCAAATTGTGTTTCAAAATAGGTCCTTGATTAAAGACAAGTCATCTATTTTCATTCTTTCATTCAAAGACAAGTCATTTTCATGGTCTAGCAAACATTGTTCTAAAGGATCAGCAGGAGGCACCGCAATAGAAGAAAGACCAATAATTTCATCCTTACTAGGCAATTCTTTATCATGAGGTTGTCCACGAAATTTTGAGAAATTAAAATCATGAAAAATATCCCCTAAACCAACAGTAACAATATCTTTCTCCCATTCTATCTTAGCATTAACAATATTCAAGAAAGGTCTACCAAATATAATGGGACAAAAATTATCTTGTGGGGAACCAAGAACAAGAAAATCAGTAGGATATTTTATCTTCCCACACAAGACTTCAACATCTCTAACGATCCCAATTGGTGATATAGTATCTCTATTAGCAAGGTTAATAGTAACATCAATATCTTCTATCTCAGCAGGTGCAATGTCATTCATAATTTCTTTATATAAGGTACAAGGAATTGCGATCACACTAGCACCCACATCACATAAGCCATGTAACAATGATCTTCTATTTTAACAGAAACAACAGGCATGCCAACAACAGGTCTATGTTTATCTTTAGTATTGGGTTTAGCAATTCTAGTAGCTTCATCTCAGAAATAAATAACATGCCCATCAATATTATCAACCAAGAGATCTTTAACCATAGCAATACTAGGTTCAACTCTAATTTGCTCAGAGGGCTTGGGTGTTCTAATATTACTTTTGTTGACCACAGTTAAAGCTTTAGCATGATCCTTTATTCTAACAGGGAATAGCAGTTTCTCAATATAAGCAGTAGGAACAATAGGATCAACATTATAAGTAATAGTTTCTTCTTCAACTTTAATAGGTTCTACTACTTTAACTTTAATGGGAGGATGATATTTAAACCACTTATCCTTAGGGAGATCAACATGAGTAGCAAAAGATTCACAAAAAGAAGCTACTATCTCAGAGTCAAGTCCATATTTAGTGCTAAAATTGTGAAAAGCATCGTATCCATAAAAGATTTAACACAATCAAACTTAAGGTTTATACCTGACTCTTTATCTTCGTCGAGTTCCCAATCTTCAGAGTTGCATTTAATTCTTTCCAATAAGTCCCATTTGAATTCAATATCCTTCTTCATATAGGAACCAATACAAGAAGTATCAAGCATGGATCGATCATTATGAGAAAGCCGAGCATAAAAGTTTTGAATAATAATTTCTCTTGAGAGCTCATGATTGGGGCATGAATATAACATTGACAAGCCTCCCCCAATCTTGAGCGATACTTTCTCCTTCAATGGCCACAAATTATATATATAATTCCGATCATGATGAATCAGATGCATAGGATAAAACTTCTGATGAAATTTCAATTTCAATCGGTTGTAGTTCCATGATCCAATATCATCCAATAGCCTATACCATGCCAATGACTTTCCCTTCAAAGATAAAGGGAATACCTTCTTCTTGACAACATCCTCGGGCATACCTGCAAGCTTAAATAATCCACAAACTTCATCCACATAGATTAGGTGCATATCAGGATGTAATATTACATCTCCTGCATAAGGATTAGCTTGCAGTTTCTCCTTTCATAATAAATATTTTCAGTAGGTGCAGTAGGTTGAGGAGAAACTCTTTGCTCTTCTGGTAAAGGTGAAGATACATCGAACAAGCCCCTCAAAGGACTATTTTCCATAGTAGTGACAGTAAATTTCATCACACTATATAAATGTTTCCTTACCAAATTCCACTTACCAAAGGCGCTTCACTCCCCGGCAACGGCGCCAAAAAAGAGTTTTGATAACCCACAAGTATAGGGGATCTATCGTAGTCCTTTCGATAAGTAAGAGTGTGAAACCCAACAAGGAGCAAAAGGAAATGATAAGTAGTTTTCAGTAAGGTATTCTCTGCAAGCACTGAAATTATCGGTAACAGATAGTTTTGTGATAAGATAAATCATAACGGGTAACAGATAAATAAAGTAACTAAGGTGCAGCAAGGTGTCCTAATCCTTTTTGTAGCAAAGGACAAGCCTGGAAGAACTCTTATATAATGGAAAGCGCTCCCGAGGACACATGGGAATTGTTGTCAACAAGCTAGTTTTCATCATGCTTATATGATTCGCGTTCGTTACTTTGATAATTTGATATGTGGGTGGACCAGTGCTTGGGTGCTGCCCTTACTTGGACAAGCCTCCCACTTATGATTAACCCCTGTCGCAAGCATCCGCAACTACGAAAGAAGAATTAAGGTAAACCTAACCATAGCATGAAACGTATGGAGCCAACTCAGCCCCTTACGAAGCAACGCATAAACTAGGGTTTAAGCTTCTATCACTCTAGCAACCCATCATCTACTTATTACTTCCCAATGCCTTCCCCTAGGCCCAAATAATGGTGAAGTGTCATGTAGTCGACATTCGCATAACACCACTAGAGGAAATACAACATACATCTCATCAAAATATCAAACGAATACCAAATTCACATGATTACTTGTAACAAGACTTCTCCCATGTCCTCAGGAACAAACGTAACTTCTGACAAAGCATATTAGTAATCATAATTAGAGGAGTATTAATTATCATTAAGGATCAGAACATATGATCTTCCATCAAATAAACTAACTAGCATCAACTACAAGGAGTAATCAACACTACTAGCAACCCACAGGTACCAATCTTAGGTTTTGGGACCAAGATTGAATACAAGAGATGAACTAGGGTTTGAGAGGAGATGGTGCTGGTGAAGATGTTGATGGAGATTGAACCTCCCTCGATGAGAGGATCGTTGGTGATGACAATTTGATGATTTCCCCCTCCGAGAGGGAAGTTTCCCTGGCAGAATAGCTCCGCTGGAGCCCTAGATTGGTTCTGCCCAAGTTCCGCCTCGAGACGGTGGCGCTTCATCATGAAAGCTTCCTTCGGATTTTTTCCAGGATGAAAGACACCATAGAGCCAAAGATGGGCACCGGAGGCCTGCAAGGGGGCCTGAGGGAGTCCTAGATTGTGGGGTCCTCGGGCGTCCGAGCTATGTGACATGGGCCGGATTGGTGGGCCGTGAAGATACGGAATAGAAGGCTTCCCCCCGAATCCGGATGGGACTCTCCTTGACGTGGAAGGCAAGCTTGGCATTCAGATATGAAGATTCATTTCTCTGTAAACCGACTCTGTACAACCCTAGCCCCCTCCGGTGTCTATATAAACCAGAGGGTTTAGTCCGTAGAGGTAGATCATAATCATACAGGCTAGACATCTAGAGTTTGGCCATTACGATCTCGTGGTAGATCAACTCTTGTAACCCCTATACACATCAAAGTCAATCAAGTAGGAAGTAGGGTATTACCTTCATTAAGAGGGCCTGAACCTGGGTAAACATCGTGTCCCCTGCCTCCTGTTACCTTTGATCCTTAGATGCACAGTTCGGGACCCCCTACCCGAGATCTGCCGGTTTTGACACCGACATTGGTGCTTTCATTGAGAGTTCCTCTATTTTGTCGACACATGATTCGATGGCTCGTTCGATCATCTGCAATAATGCTGTTTCAGAGGAGGTTTTCCTCCCCGGCAAAGATTTGGCGGCTTCGCACTGCGTGTCAACTCGATTGGCCACCTCGAGCAAATCGACAGTTATACCCCTGGTCATCAGATCAGTTTCGGGAACCTAAACTATGTCGCCGATATCCGAGGAGATTTGATCTTCGAAGGGTTCATGGCCCCGATCGCCGCTCTGGCCTTAGATCCAGAGCAGGCCATCAGGTCCGAAGAAGGGAGTTTGGAGCCCGCTGGACTCTCTGATATTATGGAGCTTGCTACCGGAAATCTGGAGGAGACGGCGTCATTGGCAGACCCAAAGACGAACCAAACCCTCCTTACCACTAAAGCGCCGGACACTCCACCAGACTCTAAGTCCGAACCCTCGAGGTCCGCTTCAAGAGGGCGCCGCTAGGAGGCCCCAAATCCGGATAGCCCCATGGCCTCTCATTTCTCTGTCCAACCCTCGCCTATAAACGAGGCTCTGGACCTAATGCGATCACTCGCCATTACGGAAGGATCGCTTCCGAATTATGCCCAGCCCAGAATAGGGGCTGAGAGCAGGGAATTTTACATCCCACCCACCACCCACTTCATAGCCACTGTCGGATATCTAACCGACATGCTGGACTACGCCTCCAAAGACATCGACGGTATGGACGACGATGTCGGAGACGAACAAGGCCAAGACCCTCCGTTTACCGGATGATGGACGGCCACCTCCACATACAACGTGTACATGGTGGACACACCCAAAGAGGATGGAGATGATGGCAAGAAGGATCCGGTTGAGGACAAGCCTACCGAAGCCCCTCCGAAACGTCGACGTTAGCGGCGCCGCTCAAAATCGCGCTGCGGCAAAGACAACAATACCGGCACCGGAGATAATAACACTCCGGAGAATGCCGAAGACCCCAAAGCCCATGTAGAGCCAACATCCGAACAGGATGATTGGGAGGATGGGCAGGTAAACCCCTACGATCCTGTCGAGAACGAGGGCTCGGAGGATAGTAACTACCTACCGATCTCCGAAGAAGATGTGAGTCTCAATGACGAAGATTTCATCATGCGAGAGGAACCCCTCGAACAAGAGCGTTTTAAGCGTCGGCTAATCGCCACCGCAAGAAGCCTGAAAAAGAAGCAGCAGCAGCTTCAAGCTGATCAGGACTTACTCAATGACAAATGCACTAACGTCTTGGCAGCCGGGGAATACGTGTTGAGATCTACCGTAGGGTGCGTCGACTGCAAATTAAAATTTTCCTATGCGCAGAAAAACCAAGAACATGCTACGGGAGATGGATCACAGTTCGTTACCACTAGATGTGCAGTGCCGTGCAGCGGAAGAAGAGTTGGGGCAGCGCGTCCGCGTGGATCATCTCCTCCTCGTGCAATCTCCCTCGAACAGCTAGTCGTCCGTTCCCACGTACAAGTTCATCGGAGCGGCGCAGGTGCACCGCCTCTAATGGTATCCGTGCGTGCAGGAGGAACACCATGCGGCGGACTGCTAGGTCCGATCACACAGTCGGCAGCAAGTGGAGATGTCTATTTGCAACACATGCAAACCCTAGTGACAACGCCGAAGCGATCAACCGCATGAGTGTGCCGCACCTCCACTTTATATAGGCGTCTGTCGCGGGCTCAACACTTGGGCCTCGCACGGACCCTAAAGCCCATAAGTCTACTCGGCCACAATCTGAATACAGCTCGGATCATATCCGACCAGTGTCCTCGGATCCGACCTTGTAGGTTCCTTCCCTCAATCGCGCGACCCCTTAGGTTCAAGCCGGTTTGGTCGCAGTTCGGATCACCTCCGAACTGCACGGTCGGTAGCGGCCTCTAGCAAGGCATGCCGAACACCAAGCAGACTATGAAGCTGGTTAGCGAACCTGTACATCATACTTCCATTCCTTTTGCCACGCGATATATGTTGTCGAGCTCAAGGTGAGTCTGTCATCCTTGTGCTAGCCCGACCTCTTTCTCGTTCCAGTGATGCCGACCACTATCCGGATTATCTCATAATCCTTGTCGCATGGCCATGCTTGTCCTAGTCGGATCACACGAGGGGCCCAAGGTATATCTCTCCTGATCGGAGGGGCAAATCCCATCTTGCTCGACCATGTCTCGCGGCATGGGTCTGGACAAGCCTGAAACCTACCTTTGTAACTACCCAGTCACGGAGTAGCGTTTAGTCGGCCCAAAGCAAGTCTGTCACCATCCCGAGTACATGTGCCAGCTCAGGTCTTAAGACATAGAACGTATGTTGTACTAGAGACTCACAGATGACATATCGCTGCGTCTCATAGTTGGGACTGTCCGACTCGGACCTTATCTCGACTCGGATCCGACAATGTCGAATCCGACCAGACCTTTCCAAGTCCATATTATCCGGTTAGGATCCAATGCTCCATGGCTAGTGAGACCAAGCCATCAACCGTGTCATATGCTAGTCTCGTTGGCTGCGCGTCCACACAGCCCTTTCTACTAGGGACCTTTTAGGACAGTTATCATACAATGCATAGTCCCACAAACAAGTCACGTACTTGCTGATACACATCATTTATAATGTCCAAGGACTATCTTTATTCATAAAGACATAGGAAATATCATCATACATGATTGCCTCTAGGGCATATCTCCAACAGTCTCCCACTTACACTAGAGTCAATCAAATAGACATCGAATGCCCATAGCTCTAACGTGCCCCTCATGCTTGGGTTTTGGAAGTGGCTTAGTCAACGGATCTTGCAACATTTTCATCTGCGTGAATCTTGCATAACTCTACATCACCATTGTCGGTGTCAAAACCGGCGGATCTCGGGTAGGGGGTCCCGAACTGTGCGTCTAGGCGGATGGTAACAGGAGACAAGGGACACGATGTTTTACCCAGGTTCGGGCCCTCTTGATGGAGGTAAAACCCTACGTCCTGCTCGATTGATATTGATATTGTGGTTGTTTACAAGAGTGGATCTACCACGAGATCAAGGAGGCTAAACCCTAGAAGCTAGCCTATGGTATGATTGTAAGGGTTGTTGATGTTGTCCTACGGACTAGAGCCATCCGGTTTATATAGACATCGGAGAGGGCTAGGGTTACATAGAGTCGGTTACAATGGTAGGAGATCTACATATCCAGACGCCAAGCTTGCCTTCCACGCCAAGGAAAGTCCCATCCGGACACGGGCGAAGTCTTCAATCTTGTATCTTCATAGTCTTGGAGTCCGGTCGATCATGATAGTCCGCCAATGATAGTTCGGTGATGATGGTAGTCCGCTATCCGGACACCCCTAATCCAGGACTCCTCAAGAGCCCCTGAACCAGGCTTCAATGACGATAAGTCCGGTAGCCAGATATTGCTTGGCATTGCAAGGCGGGTTCCTCCTCCGAATGATAGAAGATTGTGAACACCAGGATAGTGTCCGCTCGCAAAATAAATTCCACATTCCACCGTAGAGAGAATAATAATATATACACAAGTTCAATCTGCCGACGCTTTTTGTGGCATGACGTCACACCACTACCAAGTCATTACTCAATTGTTTTTACTTTACCACCTCAGCGCATTTAGCTAAGCGGTTTCCTTGGCACGCCTTGTCGGGCGATCGTGTTTCCCCTTAATCCGGGATTCTCATCAATACGGACGTGGGTAACCCAACCGCGCCATTGATGGTGACGCTTGGGAGATAAGCGAATTTTACCAGGCCGGTGGGGGACGCGTAAGACTTCGTCCGCCCATATAAGGGATAAGGATTCACCTTCTCACCTACGCCTTCTTCCTCCTTTGCTTATCCATCTCCTCACAAGACTCGAGCTCCAAATACCAAGTTCACAAGATCTCGTCTCAACCTTCTCCGACCATGTCCGGAGCGGGAGGTAAATGGTTGGCCTCCACCGTTAAGGAGGAGCACATCGCTGCGCTGCACCGGATACCTTTCCGCGACATCGCCAAGACCGGGCTGCCCGACGAGGGGCAACTCATCCCCACCCCCTGTGCCCCATGAGAGGGTCAAGCTTTCCTTCCCACTTCCTCCGCTGGACTGGGCTTTCCACTTCACCCCTTTGTTCGGGCGGCTCATGTTCTACTACGGCCTGATTTCCATGATCCGCGCCAACTTCATCCTCAACATCTCGGCGTTTATTGTCGTGCGAGGCCTTCCTCTGCATCCAGCCCCACTTCGCTTAGGCTCAAGACCTTCAATGTCAAGTCAAGGTAGTGAAGGGCACTCTGCCGGAGTGCGGAGGGCGCCATGTTGGGCAAGATGCCCAACGCCCTTGGTTCAAGGGGCCTTCGTGGAATCCGTCAAGGGGTGGCAATCGGGTGGTTCTATATCACCGAGCCAAGCGTGACCTACATGGGCGGCGGCCCCGAAGTTCAGATCTGGTATCTCCACGCAGCTCACCTCCCGGAAAGAGAAGGGCTTGCTGTGGGGTGATTCGGAGGAGCCGACGGACTCCAAGCCTGTATCCAAGCCGGTGAAGAAGCTCAGGCTGGTTAACGTGGTCCAAGTCATGCTCGTCGCCGGATACTCCCATGCCAAGAGCGGGCATTCAATCTGTGGGAGTTCGATCCAAACAGCACCAGTGCTGAAAGGTGCTCTTCGACGCACGTCTGGCGCATGGAGGGTGCTGTTCAAGGGCGCCGAAGCCCCGCATCCGCTGATCAAGATCGCGGATTCCGCTGCAGCGCCAAGCCAACGAGGTAAGTGATTCTACCCCTTTACGGACACTTGCTTTTCATAGTTTGACTCTATGGGGTTTTAATTTCCCTTTCCTTTAACAGACTGGATGAGGAAGGCGGAGCAGATTATCTGCCCGGCTCCTATGCCGTAAAATCCAGAGACGCCTGCCTAGCGGGCTGCTGGTTCCTGCACCGCACGCCAGCCGGAGAAGAAGGCCAAGAAGGAGGCCACGGGTGCTCGAAGAGTTCCCTGCTTTCAGGTGTCCGACGACTCGGGCGGACTCTCCCCAAAAACGAGGAGGAGAAGGAGGACTCTCCTGCAGGAGGGAGAGAGGAAGAGGAAGGCCTCCCAGCAGGGGAGGCCGAAGGGTCCAAGAGGGAAGGACTATTCCCCGGACAGCTCCGCCAACATCAACGCTTGGCGAGGAAGAATGGCCTTCAAGGGCCAGCCTCCGCGAGATCATAAGTATCCGGATTCTGAATGATTTATAATTTCTTTTCTCGGCCACATAGTGTCATTCTCGATGTCGCATGCTGCCTGTAGTCCGCCAGTGATAATCTCCCCGCTTCATCGAAAGGGTCGTTGGCTCAGCCGGATCTAGACTCCATCCCGACCGCCTTCACCCCGCGCGACACCGAGGACGCCGCGGTGGGATCCCAAGAAGGACCCCATCAGGGGGAGGCTCCGGAGGCGCCACAAGGCGTCCTCCCGGACTTTGCGCCGGACTCCAAATCAGAACCCGCAGTGGTTCCGGGGTCCGGCCGGCGGCCCCTTCGAATGAAGGGCAAGACCGTGACGCCGACGGCTTCTGTCCAACCGGAGGTGCCGGGCAATTTGTTGGAGGCGCTGCAAAGCGCTTCCATCGAGGAAGAACACCGCACTATTATGAGTGCGGTGATTCAGAAGGTGCAGCTTGCTAAGAGCGGGTTGGCCGAAGCCTGCAGTAGACTTCTATCTGGCTTTGAGGTAAGAAGTTAAAAATATGCAATGTAATACCGCATAGACAGTAGCCCCTGATGCTCGGTTCGGTGTTCGGGAAGAAAAGCCGGACTGAGGATCTGAAAAAAAGAAGATATATGCAGGGTTGCTAAAAAATTATGTCAATATGGGTTGCGCTCTGCCGACCTCTCGCCAGACCGATCATGGAGGTCGATGTTTAAAGCAGGAGCTCGAGCGGTCCGAGCAAGAGCTCGGCCGCGCCAGGAAGCAGCTCCAGGACAAAGAAGGTGAGTAACACCACCTTGAACTTGTACCTTACAGAAAAGGATTTAGGTTGCAACAAAAATAACAAGGATAACATTTGCTGCAGGGGCCACGAACGAGGTGGCGACTCAAGGAGGCCGTGTCCGGTCGAACGCAATGCGCCCACGGAACGGGCAGAGCGAGAAAAGCAGGAGGCGCGGGTGGCGGTGGTTCAGCAAGAGCTCCGTGCTCTCATGGAAAAGCATGAGAGTTTGGAGCGTGACTCAAAGACTCGAGAGTCCGAGCTTGCCTCGCTCTCGGCGCTAAAACTGCCAAGGCCGATGCCCATAAGTCCCTTCAGAGATTGAGTTGATGAGGAAGATAGCGGCGGTAAGGCATTTTCATGCAAAGCAAGCATGTGAATGTAAATTACGTGTTACTTACCCGAATTCCGAGCTCTGTATGCGTTTGCAGATCTGCCTCGCAGCTGTCTCGATGTCCAAGATTCTACCGAGCCGAGGAGGGAGCTCAACGGAGAAGGTATTCTGGTCTCAAGATGTCGAGGCCGGCCATCCGGTGCCCCCGAGCGACCAGCTGAAGCAGCTGGTCGAGCTCCACAAGGCGGCCGAGCAGGCCATGAAGGGCCTCATAGTCCGGCTGTGGCCTGGAGAGGCCATGCCTGGGAGCTACTTCGGCCTCGTGCGACGGTTGGTGGATGCGTGCCCCTGGGTGGAGGTTATCAAGCGCCCACCAGATTGAAGGTGCTCGTCGGGCCCTTGCCCGCAAGAAGGTGCATTGGGGCAAGCTGGATGCGGAGAAGCTAATCACCGACGCGCCACCAGCGGCAAGGAATATCGTGACGCCGTAAATGTACTATAAGATCGTCTGAAGGGTGCCCGCAAGATTGCGGATGAGTGCCCCAGGGATGTAATTATTGAGTAAACTCGCAATGTGTTATCCTGTGCGCTGAAAACTTTGTTCATATGCGCTAATCAATGCTTGTTAATATAAAATATTACCTTCTGTGCGGCCGTTTATTAAATCTGAGAGATGGCAAGTCGTCGGCTTCAGCCCCCAGGCCACGAGTGGTGGGTGTTTGGGATAAACTTGAACACTCTTGTTCCCATTTTTGGGTCCATCTAGGGAGGCGCTCAACACAACGAACAAGGCAACCGGACTTATAGTGCTTGAACACTCTCACTTAGCCATAGAATTCTATAATTTTAAATTTCGCGAAGCCCCTAGTATTCGGAGGACCGAATTGGGGCGCTATCCACGCCTTTCGTCGGACATTATCCGAACTTCGCCGAAGCGGCGTAGGTCTTTAAGGACCCGAAGGACCTCTCGAACAGCGACCAGTCTCGCCTTTATCATGACAAATAGTTTTAGCTTTCTCCATCGAGGCGTTAACCGGCTCAACCGCGCAATCGCAGTGGTTCTCCCAAAGGCTACCTTAGCCGATAGAACGGAACGTAAGGTGCCAAACATGGAGCCGGCAAACCCAACTATTGACCCAAGACATGATTCGAGCCGATTCATATAATGCTATAAGTTCGGTGCCGCACTTGTGAAAGTGTGCGGACTTTATCACACCATAATGCGGAGAACATAAGCCCCTGGTGTATTTGGCCGTACCAAAATGTACGGGTGCAACATGTCGTAAATGAACATATATATAAAAGGTAATGCAATCATGGGCAAAAAGTGCTGCATTTTATTCGAGAAGATATGCTATGAGTGCGAAATGATACAAATAGTGCGGAAAGCGAGGGATTGGAAGAATTAAAGGCGTCTCCCCCCAGGGGTAGGCCGCGGAATGTTGTATTTAACAAATTCAATGCTCGTGATGGAGACCACCTGAGTGTTCGTCGCGGTCTTTGTCCTTCCCTAGCTGTTGCATCATGAGTTCGGCAGGTTCGCCACGGACAGTAGTTCTCATATAAAAAGAGAAAATAAAAGAAAAAGAGCGACACACTTGGGAGCCCCCTCGTGTGGTCGAACCGCACTGGGTCTGTTGTGGTTGTGCCTTTCCCTTATGCCCATGGTATCTCCGTATGTAATTATGTACGGAGAGTTTGTCTTACAATTATGCGAGGGCTGGGGTTGAGGCCGCATTGCTACGCTGGCGTTCTAACGTGCGGGTGGTCTTGGTTGATGTTGCTTCGGCGTTTGGCCGTGTCCGTCGTTTAACGGCCGGACTCGAAAATTGCCTTAAAAGGCTGCTTTGTACTTCTGCCATGAGCCGCTGTATGTTCCTCCGCTCGGAGGGAGCGCCCGTGTTTCCATTAACCGTGATGACTCCACGAGGGCCTGGCATCTTGAGCTTAAGGTATGCATAATGCGGCACCGCGTTGAATTTTATGCGAACGCGGTTCGTCCGAAAGCAGAGCATGATAGCCGCCATGAACGGGACTATGTCAAGATTAACTCGCTCGGAAATTATCCAGGATCCGAAGACCACTTCGTAATCGAGCCTGCATAACCGGCCTCGACACCTGGTATGACGCCTTTGAAGGTCGCCTTTGTAGGTTTAATCCTTGAAGGGTCTATGCCCATCTTGGCGCATTGTATCCTCGATAAAGCAGGTTCAGTTACCGCCGCCGTCCATCGTGACTCTCGTGAGGTGAAATCCATCGACGATTGGGTCTAAAACCAATGCGCGAATCCGCCATGGCGGATATCGGTCGGATGGTCTCTTCGATCGAAAAGTGATCGGACAAGAGGACCATGGGTTGAATTTTGGGGCGACCGCTCCATCGCATATATGTCCTTTAGTGCACGCTTCCGCCCTCTTGGGAATATGCGCTATGATATCATGTTTACCGTCCGAACTTGAGGGGGGATCCTTTGTCCTCTATTGTTCGGGCGGCCGGTCTCTTCCTCGCCATCGCTGTGTAGCCCCTTGTCACTGTTTTCGCGATTAGTTTGCCTGCTCGCTTGAATACCCAACAATCTCTGTTGGTGTGGTTAGCTGGCTTTTCGGGGTTCCATGTATTTGACAGAGCGGTCGAGTATTCGGTCCAAATTGACGGGCCCGGAGTGGTTCTTGTGAATGGCTTCTTCGCTGACGGGCTTGGAGCCTCGGAATCTGGCGTTGACTGCCGTATCCTCATTATTGTCAGCCGTTAATGCGGCGTTGTTTTTGTTTCGACGCAACCTGCCATTGCGGTCCTTGGTATCCGGACTGCCAGCTTTTGGCCGAGGTTGTTGTTGCGAGCTAGCCAGCTATCCTCTCCCGCATGTAAACGGGTCATGAGTGATGTGAGGGCTGCCATGGATTTCGGCTTCTCCGCCCTAGGTGCCGGGCCAGCCACTCGTCATGATGTTATGTTTGAAGGCAGCGAGTGCCTCTCGCATCCGGACAAATGACAATTTGATTTTTCTTAGTTAAGAACCGTGTCCGTAATTGCCTGGCCGATTCATCCGGCCGCTGGATTATGTGGCTTAGGTCATCTGCGTGGTCGCACATACGCGTCTCGAAGTTGTCGAGGAATGCGGCTTCCGTGTCTTCCCAACATCCAATTGACTCTGCGGGCAGGCTGTTAAGCCAATGCCGAGCTGGTCCTTTGAGCTTGAGCGGAGATATTTGATGGTGTGAAGATTGCCGCCATGGGCCATATGTATATGGAGGAGATAATCCTCAATCCAAACCGCTGGGTCTGTTGTGCCATCGTAGGATTCGATATTAACGGTTTAAACCCTTCGTGGATTTGATGATCCATTACTTCGTCGATTGAAGCATAGTGGGTGTGCGCGCCTCAGATTGAGCAATATCGCGACGTAGCTCGAAAGGGCGTTGTCTGCTGTGTTCGGCCCGGCCGGAGTAGTTGTATCCGGTGCGACGGAATTCGTCGTGGGTCTTGGGGCGCTCGCATGATCCATAGATAGATCTGGATTGTCTTGCCTTGTCCTCCAATATATCCCACAAGTCCGGCGTGTTCCCCCGTGGCTTCATGCTTTTTGAGCGATGCCGGGGTACGGTTTTGGTGAAGGAGTTGCACGCCTCTCTGTCGCGGCCACGAGGTGGTCGGTCTGCCAGACAGCGCCGGTGATGCAGGTTTGTATGCTTCCTCCTCTAATCGGGGAGCAACTTGCGTTTTGGGTAACTTTTGAGGGGCGTTCAAGTTCATACTCTTCGTCGCGAGGACCTCGGTCCATCTGTCGGCCAAGAGGGACTTGATCAGCTTGAAGCTGTTGCTTTTTTCTTTAGGTTGTTTGCCGTGGCCATTAGCCTCGCCTAAAACGCTCTTGTTCGACGGGATCCTCGTGCATGACGAATTAAATGCTGTTGTCGAGGCTTGCCTCGTCTCCGGAGGGAGGTAGGTAATTGTCATCCTCGACCTCTTCGCCGCCTCTCGTGAGGGCTTGCTTTCCTCCTCCTGCGCTGGATCGTCTTTGGAGGGGGTTGTCTTCGGCACTTTCTGGGGTGTTATTATCTCCTGTGCCGGAATCTCCATTCTTGTCGTGGCGGGATTTAGAGCGGCGCCGCTGACGTCGGCGCTTGGGCTATTTCTTTAAGGAACCGGCCTCCGCTGCTTCTTCGCCGTCCCAATCTTTTGGGGTGTCCACCATGTATATGTCATATGACGAGGTGGTCTTCCAGTGTCCTGTAGGCGCTGGTTCTTGGTAGTCTCCGGCATCGTCGTCCATACCATCGATGTCTTCGGAGTCGTAGTCGAGTACGTCGGTTAAATCATTGACGGTGGCTACGAAGTGGGTGGTGGGTGGGCTCTGAATTTCTTCGTCGTCCGCGTCCCCACCATCCTGGCCGTAGTTCGGCCAGGGCTCTCCGGATAGCGAGAGATGCTTCAGTGAATTTATGATAACGCCGAAGGGCGAGTGCTGAAAGATGTCCGCAGCGGTGAATTCCATGGTCGGCGCCCAATCGGGTTCGACTGGCAGGGGCGCAGGAGGATCGGAGTCCGGCAGAGAGTCCGGCACCTCAGAGCCATGAGCTTTATGCGGGACAAGGTAAGTGTTCGGCTCCATCACCGTAGAAGTTGCGGCTCCCGAGGCGGTGTCCAGCCATCCGTCCTCGATCCGAGCGATGGGCTCCGGACTATGGGTCGGAGCGGATTCGTGCAGCGGCCTCCTGTGTGCTGTCCGCGGCAGAGTTAGGTCATGCCCATCGTGACAGCAGCACGCCGGGCTGTGGCTCAGATCCATCAAAGATCAAGTCCCAGCGGATATCGGCCGTGAAGTTTAGGCTTCCAAACCTGACTCGACGGCCAGGGGCGTAGCTTCGATCTGCTCCAGATGGCCAAGTGAGTTGGCCCGCAAGGCGGCCGCCTAATACGAAGATCTGTCCGGGAGAAAAGTCTCACCCAGACGACGCCGTTGTCGATTGAAGAGGCCATCAAGCCTATCGGTGACGCATACGGAGGAACTCTCAATGAAAGCACCAATGTCGGTGTCAAAACCGGCGGATCTCGGGTAGGGGGTCCCGAATCGTGCGTCTAGGCGGATGGTAACAGGAGACAAGGGACACGATGTTTTACCTGTGTTCGGGCCCTCTTGATGGAGGTAAAACCTACGCCCCGCTCGATTGATATTGATATTGTGGATGTTTACAAGAGTGGATCTACCACGAGATCAAGGAGGCTAAACCCTAGAAGCTGGCCTATGGTATGATTGTAAGGGTTGTTGATGTTGTCCTACTGACTAAAGCCATCCGGTTTATATAGACACCGGAGAGAGCTAGGGTTACATAGAGTCGGTTACAATGGTAGGAGATCTACATATCCGTATCGCCAAGCTTGCCTTCCACGCCAAGGAAAGTCCCATCCGGACACGGGGCGAAGTCTTCAATCTTGTATCTTCATAGTCTTGTAGTCCGGTCGACGATGATAGTCCGGCTGATGATAGTTCGGCTGATGATGGTAGTCCGGCTATCCGGACACCCCCTAATCCAGGACTCCCTCAACCATTCTTTATGATATTTCATATCAGGTGATATTTCCGATCTATGTGTCTGACCTTGTGGTGATTCCTCGGCTTCTTGGCTTGTGCGGGCACCAGAATTATCACAATAAAGGTCCAACGGTTTTACCGAGGCTGGGAAAATACCAAGATCATCCATAAAGTTCCGGATCCAAACACCTTCCTTCGCAGCTTCACAAGCCACAATGCATTCGGCTTCTGTGGTAGAATCGGCCACCATATCTTGCTTGGAACTCATCCAGCTCACTGCTCCTCCATTCATGACGTACACGAATCCGGACTGTGATCGACAATCATCTCTCTCGGTTTGGAAACTAGCGTTGGCGTAACCCCTTATGACGAGCTCTTCCTCACCTCCATAAACTAGGAACATCTCTTTAGTCCTTTTCAGGTACTTCAAAATAGTCTTTACCGCTACCCAGTGACTCTCACCTGGGTTGGCCTGGTATTTGCTTGTTAGGCTTATCGCGAAAGCAACATCTGGCCTTGTACATATCATGGCATACATGATGGATCCGATTGCCGAGGCATACGGAATCCTACTCATCCTGCTTCGCTCATCAGATGTCGAAGGAATCTGAGTCTCACTTAGCCTTATACCATGTGAGAGTAGCAAGAACCGTTTATTCGCCTCACTCATGTTGAACCGCTTCAACACTTTATCTATGTACGTGCTCTGGCTTAAGCCGAGTAGCCTCCTCGATCTATCTCTATAGATCTTAATGCCTAAAATGTACATTGCCTCACCAAGGTCCTTCATCGAAAACTTGCCATTCAATGACTCCTTGACTGAGTTCAGCATCGAAACATCATTTCCGATCAGTAGTATGTCATCCACATACAAGATCAAAAACACTATAGAGCTCCCACTTAACTTGTTGTATAAAAAAGAGTCCTCTTCGCTTTTGATGAAACCGAAACCAGTGACGACCTCACCAAAACGAATGTTCCAACTCCGAGATGCTTGCCTCAACCCATAAATGGATCTCTTGAGCTTGCATACCTTACTCGTGCTAGTCGGATCGACAAAACCCTCGGGCTGTATCATATACACCTGCTCGGTTAAATTTCTGTGAAGGAAAGCTGTCTTGACATCCATCTGCCATATCTCGTAATCGAAATATGCAGCTATAGCTAGTACGATCCTCACCGACTTCAGCATTGCTACCGGCGAGTAAGTCTCGTCGTAGTCAATTCCTTGAACTTGTCCATAACCCTTAGCGACAAGCCGAGCTTTGTGGATCTAAACATTTCCATCCACATCGGTTTTCTTCTTAAAGACCCATTTGCAACCAATGGCCGTTATGCCAGGCGGCGGATCAACCAAGTCCCAGACTTAATTCTCATCCATGGACTTTAACTCGGATCTCATGGCCTCCATCCATGCCTCGGAATCTGGGCTCACTGAGGGAGTCCCGGACTAGGGGGTGTCCGGATAGCCAGACTATTGTCACGGCCGGACTCCAAGACTATGAAGATACAAGATTGAAGACTTCATCCCGTGTCCGGATGGGACTTTCCTTGGCGTGGAAGGCAAGCTTGGCGATACGGATATGTAGATCTCCTACCATTGTAACCGACTCTGTAACCCTAACCTATCCGGTGTCTATATAAACCGGAGGGTTTTAGTCCGTAGGACGAACAACAATCATACCATAGGCTAGCTTCTAGGGTTTAGCCTCCTTGATCTCGTGGTAGATCTACAATTGTACTACCCATATCATCAATATTAATCAAGCAGGAGTAGGGTATTACCTCCATCGAGAGGGCCCGAACCTGGGTAAAAACATCGTGTCCCTTGTCTCCTGTTACCATCCGCCTAGACGCATAGTTGGGACCCCCTACCCGAGATCCGCCGGTTTTGACACCGACATTGGTGCTTTCATTGAGAGTTCCTGCGTGTCGCCACCGATAGGCCCGATGGCTCCTTCGATCATCAACAACGACGCGGTCCAGGTGAGACTTTTCTCCCGGACAGATCTTCGTGGTTCGGCGGCTTTTGCATCGCGGGCCAATTCGCAGCCATCCGAGAAGATCGAAGCTACGCCCCTGGCCATCAGGTCAGATTTGGAAGTTTGAACTATACGGCCGATATCCGCGGAGACTTGATCTTCGACGGATTCGAGCCGCAGCCTAAGCGTCGCCGACTGTCTTGATGTGCATAATCTAGCTCTGCAGCCGAACAAGGCCACGAGGCCGCACCAAGATCCGCCCGACCCTTAATCCGGAGCCGGATTCCCGATCGAGGAGGAGTGGTTGGACACCGCCGGGGCTACATTCTCACGGAGATCAAGCCGAACTCCATCCCCGCCCTTTGGGAAGACCTCGACCTGTGGTGCCGGACTACTCTCCGGACTCCGAACCCTCCGCGCCCTTGCCAATTGAATCCGATTGGGCGCCCTTTATGGAGTTCACGGCCGCGGACATCTTTCAGCACTCGCCCTTTGGCGACATCCTGAATTCACTAAAGTCTCTCTCTTTATCCGGAGAGCCCAGGCCGGACTACGGACAGGAAGGTTGGGATGCAGATGACGAAGAAATTAAACGCCCACCCACCACCCACTTGGTAGCCACTGTCGATGATTTAACCGATATGCTAGACTACGACTCTGAAGACATCGACGGTATGGACGACGATGCCGGAGACGAACAAGACCCAGCGCCATGTGGCAATCGAAGGCCACCTCGTCATACAACATATATATGGTGGACATCCCAAAAGATGGGAACGGCAATGGAATAACGGAGGATGACCCCTCCAAGAAACAGCCGAAGCGCCGACGTCAGCGGCACCGCTCTAAATCCCGCCACAATAAAAACGGTGATTCCGGCACGGGAGATAATAACACCCCGGACAAGGTGCAAGAGAACCCCTCTAGCAGGACTCAGCGCAGGAGGAGGGAGAAGCAAGTCCGCACGACAGTGCGGCAGAAAGAGAGGTCGAGGACGATAATTACGCGCCTCCCTCCGAAGATGAGGCAAGCCTCGACGACGACGAATTTGTCGATCTTGAGGATCCCGCCGAACAGAAGCGTTTCAAACGCAGGCTTATAGCCATGACAAGCAGCCTTAATGAAAAGCAGCAACAGCTTAGAGCTGATCAAGACCTGCTAGTCGATGATGGATCAAGTCCTTGCAGCCAAGAGTATAAACTCGAACGCCTCCAAAAGCTACCCCAAACGCAGGCCGTTGCCTCGACTAGAGGAGGAAGCACCCAAGTCACCAGCGCACGACATGGCAGACCGGCCACCCCGTGGCCGCGACAGAGAAGCCTCTCGGCCCTCCGCTCAAGCCACACCCCGACGCTGCTCAAAAAGTACCAAGGCACGGGAAAGCGCGCCGGACTTGAGAGATATATTGGAGGATAAGGCAAAACATATAAGATCGATCTACAGATCGCGCGGGCGCCAAACGACGCGGGATGATTACCGTCGCGCCGATACAGCAAACCCGGCCGGGCCGAACACACAGTAGACAAAGCTCATATGAGCTACGTCGTGATATAGCCCAATACAGAGGCGCCGCACACCCACTATGCTTCACAGATGAAGTAATGGATCATCAAATCCCCGAGGGCTTCAAGCCCGTAAACATCGAATCATACGATGGTACCACAGATCCTGCGGTCTGGATCGAGGATTATCTCCTCCATATTCACATGGCCCGCGGTGATGATCTACATGCCATCAAATACCTCCCCCTGAAGCTTAAAGGACCAGCTCGACATTGGCTCAATAGCTTGCCAGCAGAATCAATAGGTTGTTGGGAGGACCTGGAAGCTGCATTCCTTGATAACTTCCAGGGCACATATGTGCGACCACCAGACGCCGATGACCTTAGCCACATAATTCGCAGCCGTAAGAATCGGCCGCATAATTATGGACTCGGTTCCTAACAAAGAAAAATCAAATCGCTGATCGTCCGGATGCAGAGGCCCTTGCAGCCTTCAAACATAACATCCGCGACGAGTGGCTTGCCCGGCACCTAGGACAGGAAAAGTAGAAATCTATGGCAGCCCTCACAACCGTCATGACTCGCTTTTGTGCGGGAGAGGACAGCTGGCTAGCTCGAAGCAACAACTTGGCCAAACATCCTGATAGTCCGGATACCAAGGACAGCAATGGCAGGTCGCGTCGCAACAAGAACAAGCGCCGCATCAACGGCGAGCACATCAAGATACGGCCGTCAATGCCGGATTCAGAGGCTCTAAACCCGGTCAGCGGAAGAAGCCATTCAAAAGAAATACCCAGGGCCCGTCCAATTTGGACCGCATACTCGATCGCTTGTGCCAAATACATGGCACCCCCGAAAAACCAGCCAATCACACCAACAGGGATTGTTGGGTGTTCAAGCAAGCAGGCAAGTTAAGTGCCGAACTCAATGACAAGGGGCTGCATAGCGATGATGAGGAAGAAGCCCCGGCCGCCGAACAATAGAGGACAGAAAGGTTTTCCCACACAAGTGCGGATAGTGAACATGATATACGCAACCCACATACCCAAAAGGGAGCGGAAGCATGCACTACGGGACGTATATGCGATGGAGCCAGTTGCCCCAAAGTTCAACCCATGGTCTTCCTGCCCGATCACCTTCGATCGAAGGGACCACCCCATTAGCATCCGTCACGGCGGCTTCGCCGCATTGGTTCTTGACCCAATTATTGACGGATTTCACCTCACCAGAGTCCTAATGGACGGCGGTAGCAGCCTGAACCTGCTTTATCAGGATACAGTGTGCAAAATGGGCATAGACCCCTCAAGGTTTAAACCTACAAAGACAACCTTTAAAGGCGTCATACCGGGTGTAGAGGCCAATTGTACAGGCTCACCACACTCAAGTGGTCTTCGGATCACCGGATAACTTCCGGCGAAGAGTTAATCTTCGACATCGTCCCATTCCGCAGCGGCTATCATGCACTGCTCGGACGAACCACATTTGCAAAGTTCAATGCGGTGCTGCACTACGCATACCTCAAGCTCAAGATGCCAGGCCCTCGAGGAGTAATCACGGTCAATGGAAACACCGAGGTGCAAAGCAGCCTCTCACGGCAATTCTCGAGTCCGGCCACTAAGCGTACGGACACCGCCAAGCGCGCCCGGAGTAACCTGCAACAAGACCACCTGGCACGATTCAAGCACGAGTAGCAATCCGGCCCCAACCCCAGCCCTCGTGAAATTGCAAAGCTAGTATTACGCGTACATATTTACGCTCTAGAGATACCATGGGCATATGGGGAGGGGCAAGACAACGACACGCCAAGAATGCGGCTCGACCGCACTGTGGGCCCTGCTTGTGTCATTTCTTTTTCTTTTCCTTTTTCTTCCTTTTTTTTACTTTTAGGACTCCGTCTTTGAGAAGTCCTGTCCGTCACTTGAATCACCGAACTCATGATGCAACAGCCAGGGAAGCGGAAAGCCACGTCGAGTGTTCAGGTGGTCTCTATTACGAGCATTATACCTGTTTTACATATCATCCAAATAGCCTTACCCTCGGAGGGGACATGTTAGATAGTCCCATCCCTTGCTTATCGCACTATTTGTATCGCTCGCTTCCATTGCAGTACCTTTTGAATAAACAATACATACATAGCTCTACTTCCTTTATATATACATATGTTCATTTCACGACATGTTGCAACCGTACACTTTGGTACGGCCAATACACCGTGGGCTTAAGTATCCCAAAATTAGGGTGTGATAAGTCCGAACACTTTCACAAGTGCGGCACCCCGAACTTATAGGATTATATGAATTGGCTCCGAATCATGTCTTGGGTCAATAGTTGGGTTTGCCCGGCTCCCGTGTTTTGGTACCTTACGTTCCGCTATATCGGCTAAGGTAGCACCTGGAGAACCACTGCGATTGTGCCCCAGTTATGCTAGGTCGAGCACCTAAGTGGAGAAAGCTAAAACTGACCGTCATGATAGGGTGAGATCCGGTCGCTGTTCGAGAGGTTTTTTCGGGTCCCTAAAGACTTATGCCGCTTAGAGCGAGGAACCGGAATTGTCCGGCCAAGGCGTGGATAGCGCCTCAACTCGGTCTTCCGAATACTAGGGGCTTCACCAAATTTAAAATTATAGAATTCTATGGCTAAGTGAGAGTGTTCAAGCATTATAAGTCCGGTTGCCTTGTTCGTTGTGTTGAGCGCCTCCCTAGATGGACCCAAGAATGGGAACAAGAGTTCTCAAGTTTATCCCGAACACCCCAGCACTCGTGGCATGGGGGCTGAAGCCAACGACTTGCCATCTCTCAAATTTGATAAACGGCCGCACAGAAGGTAATATTTTAAATTAATAAGCATTGCTTAGCGCATATGAACAAGTTTTCAGCGTACAGGATAACAAATGCGAGTTTATTCAAAAATTACATCTTTGGAGCACTCATCCGCTAGTCGGCAGGCACCCTTCAGGAGGCCCTCATAGTACATTTCGGGCGTGCGATGCTCATGGCCCTTCGGTGGCCCGTCCGTCACAAGCCTCTCCGCATCCAGCTTGCCCCTGTGCACTTTAGCACGGGCACGGGCCCGACGGACACCTTCAATGCAGACGGAGCGCTTGATGACTTCAAGCCGCGGACAGGCATCCACGAGCCGCTGCACCACGCCGAAGTAGCTCCCAGGCATGGCCTCCAATGGCCACAGCCGCGCTATAAGGCCCTTCATGGCCTGTTCGGCGACCTTATGGAGCTCGACCAGCTGCTTCAGCTGGTCGCTCAGGGGCACCGGATGGTCGGCCTCAAAGATAATCGAGACCAGTAACACCTTTTCCGTCGAGCTCCCTCCTTGGCGCGGTAGAATGCGGCAAGATCGGACACACCACGGGCAAATTCATGAATGCTCCTAGAGAGCTTCGAATCTGGGTAAGTAATAGGTAATTCACTTTCACATGCTTGCTTTGCATAAAGAATGGCTTACCCGCCGCTATCTTCTTTAAAGACTCAATTTCTTGGAGGGCTCTTTGGGCCTCGGCCTTAGCAGCTTTGGCACTCTCAAGAGCCGAGGCGAGCTCAGACTCTCGAGTCTTCGAGTCACGCTCCAAACTCTCGTGTTTTTCCATGAGAGCTTGGAGCTCTTGCCGCACCTTGGCCAGCTGCGCCTCCCCCTTCTCGCTCGGTGTGTTCCGCAGCCGCTTTGAGCTGCCACGGACACCGCTTCCTTCGTGGTCGCCACCTCGTTCTTGGCCCTCGCAGACGCATGTTATTCCTGTTATTTTTTGCAACCAAAACCTTTTCTATAAGGTATTTCTTTAATAAGGTATTACTTACCTTCCTTGTCCTCGAGCTGCTTCTTGGCTTGTCCGAGCTCGTTCTCGGACCGCTCGAGGTTCTGCTTTAATGCATTGACCTCCGCAGTCAGTGCGGCAGAGGTCAGCAGCGCAGCCTGCATTCCCATATTGACATACTTATGTTAGACTCCTGCGTATATCTTTTTAGATCCTTAGTCCGGCTTTTCTTCCCGAACACCGAACTAAGCATCAGGGGCTACTGTCTATGCGGTCATATTTTTACATATTCTAAAACTTACCTCAAAGCCTGTTAGAAGGTTGGTACAGGCTTTGGTCAGTCCGCTCTTGGCGGACTGAACTGTCCGGATCACCGCACTCATAACAGAGCGGTGCTCCTCCTCGATGGAAGTGCAGTTAAGCGCCTCCAGTAAGCTATCCGGTGCCTCCGGTTGGATGGAGGAAACCAGCGTCTTACCTTTCTTCCGAAGGGTCCGCTTGCCGGACTCCGGAACCACTGAAGGTTCCGGCATGGAGACCGGACAAGGGTCGGGCCTAGAGCCCCTGGGGGTCTTGCCCCCAGCCTTTGAGTCCGGAGGTTGCCTTGTGGCACCTCCTGCGCTACCTCCTCTTGACCAAGCCCCTCTTGGGGCCCCTGTGGCGTCGTCCATGGCGTGAGGAGAGGAGGCGGTGCGGCGAGGTACTCTCCATTTCCGACGAGCCTGTGGACCCGCTCGATGAATCGGCGAACTTCGCCTTGGGCGGGCTGCACGGTTGTTCGACATTAGAGAACACTCTGCAATAATAAAAAGCCATGGGTATCCGGACACTTACGATCTCGCCAGGGGCCTGGCCCTCGTAGGCCAATCCTTCTCGTCGTCGTCGACGTTGGTGGAGAAGTCCGGAGGAAGGGTTCTTCCCTTCTTGGACCCTCCAGCCTCCTCAGTCGGGGCGGCCTTCCTTTTCTTCTCCTCCCCCGCTGGGGGAGGAGCTTCTTCTTCTTCCTCCTCATCTTCAGGAGAAGATTCCGCTTGAATCGACAACACTGCATCGGGAGCTCCTTCGAGTTCCCGTGGCCTCCTTCTTGGCCTTCTTCTCTGGCACCACATGGGGTGCCGGAGCCAGCAGCCCCGTCAATCGGGCGTCCACTGGGTCTTCGGGCAAAGGAGCCGGACAGTTTTCTGTCCGGACGTCTCCAGCCAGTCCTGTCAAAGATTAGGGAGTTTTAGATCCCACGTAGAGTCAATCTATGAAAAAAGAGTCCCGTAAAGGGTAAAATAACTTACCTCGCCGGCTTGACGCTGCGAGCTGTATCCGCGATCTTTGGTAGCGGATGTCGGGCTTCGGCGCCTTGAACAGCACCTTCCAGGCGTCTTCGTGCGTAGTGTCAAGAGCCGGCTCAAGGTTTGGTGTCAGGCCGGATCGAACTCCCACAAGTTAAAAGCCCGTTGTTGGCATGGGAGAATCCGCGGATGAGCATCACCTGGATTACGTCGACAAGCCTAAGATTCTTGGCCACCAGGTTTTGGACGCATGTTTGAAGTCCGGATGTCTCGTCCGAATTCCCCACGCCGTGCCCGTCTCTTTCCATGATGAGAGCCGTGTGGGGAAGCCAGATCTGAACTCGGGGCCGCCACCCATTTGGTGTTGCAGGGCTCACGATGTAGAACCACCCCGATTGCCACCCCTTTATTGTCTCCACGAAGGCGCCTTCGAGCCATGGGACTTTGGCCATCTTGCCAACCATGGCGCCTCCGCACTCCGCTTGACGGCTGCCCACTACCTTCGGCCGGACGTTGAAGATCTTCAGCCATAAGCCGAAGTGGGGCTGGATGCAGAGGAAGGCCTCGCACACGACGATAAACACCGAGATGTTGAGGATGAAATACGGGGCTAGGTCGTGGAAGTCCAGGCCGTAGTAGAACATGAGCCCCCGGACAAATGGGTGAAGTGGAAAACCTAGTCCGCGGAGGAAGTGGGGAGAAACACTACCCTCTCATGGGGCCCGGGTTGGAATAAGCTGCCCCGCTTGGGCAGCCTCAGGCGCAATGTCGCCGGACAAGTATCCGGCCTCCCGCAGTCTTTTGATGCGCCCCTCCGTGACGGAGGAGGCCATCCACCTGCCTCCCGCTCCTGACATGGTTGGAGAAGGTCGAGGTGGGATGTGCGGACTTGGGCGCTGGAGCTCGAGTGCGCGGAAATGGATAAGCAAAGGAGGAAGAAGGCATGGGTGAAAAGGTGGATCCTTATCCCCTTATATAGACGGACGAAGCTATGCGTCCCCCACCAGCCTGGTAAAACTCGCTTATTTCCCAAGCGCCGTAATCAATGGCGCAGATGGGTTACCCACGTCTGTATTGATGAGAATCCTGGAATAAGGGGGCATGATCTATGCTTTGATAAGACGTGCCAAGGAAACCGCATCGCTAAATGCGCTGAGGTGGAATAGTAAAAACGATTCATATAAAGGCTTGGCCGTGGTGTGATGTCACGCCGCGGAATACGTCAGCAGATCTGTGCAAAAATTATTCTCTCTACGGTGTTATGTGGAACTTGTTTTGCAGAGCCGGACACTATCCTTGTGTTCAAAACCTTCTATGAAGTATTCGGAGGAGGAACCCGCCTCGCAATGTCAAGACAATCAACGCTACGGACTCGTTGTCATTGAAGCCTGGTTCAGGGGCTACTGAGGGAGTCCCAGACTAGGGGGTGTCCGGATAGCCGGACTATCGTCACGGCCGGACTCCAAGACTATGAAGATACAAGATTGAAGACTCCGTTCCGTGTCCGGATGGGACTTTCCTTGGCGTGGAAGGCAAGCTTGGCGATACGGATATGTAGATGTCCTACCATTGTAACCGACTCTGTGTAACCCTAACCTATCCGGTGTCTATATAAACCGGAGGGTTTTAGTCCGTGGGGACTAACAACAATCATACCATAGGCTAGCTTCTAGGGTTTAGCCTCCTTGATCTCGTGGTAGATCTACTCTTGTACTACCCATATCATCAATACTAATCAAGAAGGAGTAGGGTATTACCTCCATCGAGAGGGCCCAAACCTGGGTAGAAAACATCGTGTCCCTTGTCTCCTGTTACCATCCGCCTAGACGCACAGTTTGGGACCCCCTACCCGAGATCCGCCGGTTTTGACACCGACACTCACCATCGCTTCTGCATACGTGGACGACTCGTCGCTTTCTAGCAACAATACATCATGCACTCTGCGCAATCTTTCCGACCTCCGTTGTTCCGGTGCCGCTTCCACTACAGGTTCCTTGACTGACTCGTGTATGATCTCATCATCAGCCGAGCCGTCCCCGAGTGGTCCTCGAATTTTCGCCGAGTCGCACTGGCCCTCCCACTGGCCTCCCGACTGAGAAACTCTTTCTCAAGGAAAACCCCGTTCCGAGCAACAAACACTTTGTTCTCTTCCCGGTTGTAGAAGCTATATCCCAAGGTTTCCCTCGGATATCCCACGAATATGCACTTATCCGATTTGGATGTAAGCTTGTCTGACATAAGTCGCTTGACAAATGCTTCACAACCCCAAATCTTTAGAAAAGACAAACTGGGAGTCTTCCCGGTCCACATCTCATGTGGTGTCTTATCTACGGATTTTGATGGTACCCTGTTAAGTGTGAAAGCTGCAGTTTCTAGAGCGTATCCCCAGAATGACAAGGGTAAATCCGATTTGCTCATCATAGACCGGACCATGTCCAACAAGGTACGATTCCTCCGTTCCGACACGCCGTTTCTCTGTGGCGTACCCGGAGGTGTGAGCTGAGGTACTATACCTTGGCTTTTCAGATGATCATCAAACTCCTGGCTCATTGTAACATCCCAAAATTCTAAATTTTGGAATGTTATATTAAATAAATAACTATGCTTGTTGTCTGATTGTTGGTTTGATTGAATGAGTGAAACTGAGTGAAATTTGAAAACTTTTGAAAGTTGAATGAGAGGGAATGAAATGACTTTCCCAAAACTTTCTCCTTTGCCTTTTGGATCTCAATGAATTCAAATTCATTCCAACACCAAAGCCTAGAGTGAAGATGACATGACTTCTTCCATTTTGAAATGAATAGGGTTTTGGAAAAGATTTGAATTTCATTAGGAAGATTTCAAATTCAAAGCTTTATGCAACTCAATGATTTTCATGAGGGAAGATAAAATGACTTCTTCAATTATATGAAATAGGAGTTGGAAGTTATAATGAATCAAGTTGAAAATCATTTGAAAGTGCTTTGAAACCCTCTTTCAAATTTTGAGTTTTGAATTTGAATTTCAGACTTTGGCATGTGGGAAACATTTCAAAAAACTAAGCCTGATAAATACTTGATCAAAAGTATGAGAGGAGCAAACATGACACTCCAAAAAAAATCAGAGGAAACAATGCCAAAAGATTTGGATTCAAATCTGAATTTTATTTGAATTTGAAAAAAATGGATTTTTATAAAGTTTGGATTTTGCCTTTGGAAAAATGTTCAAATGATAGGAATATTCCCCATCATTTTGGTATATATATACCCTATATAAAATATTTATAGTTATTATTTTATTTCTGTTTTTGTTTTATTAAAAATAAATTAAAAAAAGAAAAGAGAGAAACCCCTGGCGCCAGCCAGCACCTGCCCAGCCGAACCCCCAGCCCGGCCACTACCCACACTCACAAAGCCGCCCAGCTCCTCTCTCTCCCTCGCGCCCGAACCCTCTTCCGATCGGCCACCCGATCGCCGCCTCTCTCTCTCTCACTGCCTTGCTGACCCACCCCTCTTCTTCCCACGCCCCACGCCTACCTCATTGGAGATCGCTGGATCCCGAAGATCCGGGATCCCGATCCCTCCCCGATCCCCTTCCTTCCCCGACGAGGCCCCGCCCTATAAAGCCCCCTCCCGCACCCGTTTTCCCCTCGCCCCTCATGGGACCCCTCTCCCCTCGCACGAGCTCGCTGAGCCCGAGAGCCGCCCAGCCATTAGCCTGCTCCGCCACCCCAAACCACCCGAGCTCGCTCGAGACCACCTCCGACTCCCTCGCTCGACCACACCTCCCGTGCCTCGCCACCCCAACACCCACCGGGCGCCACCACTGCCGACGCCCAACGCCACCGCCGCCTCGGACCTGCCGCCGTCCGCCTCCTTCCACCTCGGGACGCCACCTCGACCACCGTTGGGCTCGTCGAACGCCAAGCGTCGCCTGTGCCTCATGGGAGCTCCGCTGACGATCGGGCCGCCGCCGCGCCCGACGTCCGAGCCGCTCGCCGTCGACCTTCCCCACGGTGAGCTCTCGCTCCCTCCTCGTCCGTCCGATTCCCCATCTACGGTCGAGATTAGATCCCCCCCCGAAGGGGTATGTTTTAAAATAAAACCGGTTCGGTCCGGTTTAGTTAGTCCGGTTTATGTTTAAGTTAGGTTTTATTTTATTAGGCCGGTTCGTTAGTTTAAACCTAGGGCCCGTTTAGCCTATCTAACGCACAGGGCACAGTTTAGGCCCATTAGGCCTTTTTCTTTTTATTTGATTTTCTGTTTTAGCCGAATAGTTTCAGTTTTCAAAAAAGTATATCTTTTATTCTGTTTAATATTTTTGAGTGATTCTTTTTTTGTTGGATTGCAAATTTTATGTAGTTTCAGAAAAATATATATTTAGCTATGTTAAAAATAATTAAAAATGCTTTAATATTGTTTTAGTCAGAATAGCAAATCTGTTATAACTTTAGTTAAAAAAATTATTTTGGCATGATTCTTTTTGTCACCACTTTATTTTGACATTGCCAAACCCTAGAAATTAATTTGGATATTTTAGGATTAATAAATAATTAGTTTTAGACAGAATCCTATTAATCCTAATTAATTAACTAGTTCCTGTTTTCCTAATTAATTAATTAGTAAATTAATTTATTCTTAACTTGTGATTAGTTATTCTAGGTTAGTTTCTGTCATTCTAGTAGATGAACTTTTATTTATAATTAATAAAAGTTTTAAATTATTTTTCTTAATAGGAAATTTGATTAGGCCTAAAATGAGTTTTATAATAGCTTTTAAATTAATTCTTTTTTGCTCCTAGTTGCTTAGTGAATCCTTTTCTGTTTAGTTAACTTAAAACCATGATTAGGTTATGTTAGAAAATTTTTGTTATATAAAAACTATTTTAGCTATTGTTTGAAGTAGGAAAACTTTGAATTGGTTTTCTTTGAGTTTTTCTTTTGGATTTGGTTTGGTTGTTTTGTTGTGTTATGTTGCTATTGTTATGTTATTGTGTTAAGTGATGTTATGCTATGTGCTTATTATAGCTATTGTTTGCCTCGGTAGAATTTCCGGAGTGCGAAGATTGCTACTCTGAAACCCTAGTTTTTCAAGATCGTCAACCGTGCAAGTTCACTTGACCATGCTTTTCTTACCTATGTTTTATTGCATTTAGTGGCACCATTGCAACCACCCCTCAGTAGTGTTATTGAATCCTTGTAGTTGAGTAGTATGCATGAGGTAGGAACCCATCACCCCTGTTACCAAGCCGGGACGTTATTTGTTTTAATGCTACGCTATAGTAGACGGGTTTGGTATGAGTGCTCGAGTGGTGTGAAGAAGGAGAACTCTACGTCAATGACGACAACTCCATGATGGAATCTGCAAGGACTGCATCTTCAAGACCTCAAGACTTCAAGACTCGAGACAGGATTTTCAATACACACTCTTTGGGTGAAGGACGGTTGACGGGCAGCCCTGGAGAAACCAAAGGTTGGCCGATGCATGGAGAAGCGCCATGACATCTCGCTGAAAGCTTCACCCAGACTCAAAGAGACGGAAGAATACTTCATGACCGAAGCTTACCTGCAACCGCAAGTCATTATGGGCTCTGCTTGGTTGACCTTAGTGGTGACTCTGGCTGGGACGATACTAGCAGATGTAGAAGGACGGTAGGATTGGATGGGTACCGACAAAGGGTCGAGGAACTCTTTGGAAGACCATGTTTCGGTCATCTTGTTCTCAAACACCCTCGAAGTGCGAGAACGTAAAGAGAGGGATCGAATCTTGCGGGTAAAGTGTACAAACCTCTGCAGAGGGTTATAACCTAATCGATTAGCCGTGTCCCCGTAACAATTTGAGCATCTGGACTTGGATCTATCTCGGAACTCTCAACACCGGATTGATAACTTAATTGTGGGCAACATATGATGATTTTGGGCTATGAGACATCGGTTGGCGGAACCATGTCATGATAGAAAACTCCTTAGTACAGACTTCATTCTATTTCGTTGATGTAGGTAAAATAAAATCAGCTTTTACGCAAACAAAACTCAGATACAGAGCCATAAAGCCATATTGCATATAGTATAGTTTTATCATCTGTTTTCTCATATTGTGATCTTGCCGGTACATTCAATGTATCGACCTACACGGCTGCAACGTATCATGTTGCAGATATTTCCTCAACGAGTAAGAGTTACGATACAGGGTTACGGTCTACACTCAACCTGCCGATGGCGTTGATGGGACTCCACACCCGTTTGATTGCTTCCGCTGAGTATTATGAGGTATATATCATTTTACATTATTTATGCATGTGATTGCACTTTGATATATACATTGATGTACTGTGTGTGTGCCAAAGATACCGATCCGTGGATGGCACAAGAACACGTAGGCTTGACCGTCTGAGGTCGGGTCGCTACACATGTATTCACCTCCACGATCAGATCGTAGAAGCTTTACAGTCTTGCCGAGCTGATTCTCAACCTCGTTCTGAAACTCTTTGAACTTTTCAAAAGTTTCTGACTTGTGCCTCATCAAATAGATATATCCATATCTACTCAAGTCGTCGGTGAAAGTTATGAAGTACTGATAGCCACCTCTGGCAGTTGTGCTCATTGGACCACACACATCACTATGTATAAGCTCCAATAGCTCGGACGCCCTCTCGCAACTCTTTACGAAAGGAGACTTAGTCATCTTGCCGAGAAAGCATGATTCACATGTCCCGTACGACCCGAAGTCAGCCGAAGTTAGGAGCCCATCATCACGGAGCTTCTTCATGCATTTCAGACTAATGTGTCCAAGCCGGCAATCCAGAAGTATGTCAGATTTATCTCATTAGGCTTATGCCTCTTGACATTCACGTTATAGACCGGTTCCTGTTCCAGATTCAATATAAATAGCCCATCAACAATGGGTGCATAGCCGTGGAACATACCATTCAAATAAAACGAACAACCATTGTCCTTTAAATTGAATTCATAACCCTGACTCATCAAATAATAGGCAAAAATAATATTCCGACTAAGTGCAGGAATGTAATAACAACTATTCAATTCCAAAATAAATCCAGAAGGAAGCTGGAGCTGCATCATGCCGACCTCCAACGCAGCAACTCTTCCTTTGTTGCCGACCCTGATGTCAATCTCCCCTTGTGCCACACGCCTAGTTCTTACCAGCCCCTACATCGAGTTGCAAATATGAACAACTGATCCGGTATCAAATACCCAAGAGCTACTAGGTATGTCAGCAAGGTAAATGTCTATAACATATGCAACAAGTGTACCTTTGCACGAAGCAGCATTCCGGCCTTCTTGCCATGCTCGCAAGCCACTTGCTACAGCTTCCTCTTCCAAAGGACCAGTTTCCTTGCAATGATAGCAAATGGTCTTCGAGTCCGGTCCAGACTTCGGCGTAGCGGCGGAGGTTACCGATTTCTGCACCATCAACACTTGATGCGTGCCTTTCTTAATATTCTGCTCTGCCACTTTGAGCATCCCGTGCAATTCAGTGAGCTTCTTATCCATGCCATGCATATGATAGCTCGAGATGAACGTCCCATAGCTGGGCGGAAGATAACCCATAACTGCATCAGTAGCCAGCTCATCCAAGAGCAGGAAGCCCAATCGATCCAAAGCTTGCACATATTCGATCATCTTGATCACATGTGGGCTCAGTGGATCACCTTCCTTCAGCTTGCAATCCATCAAGGATCGCCAGACGTTGAACCTTTCGGTCCTAGCCTGTGTCTGAAACATGCTCTTGAGACTCTCGATCATATCGTAAGCCTCAACATTTTTGAAATGCTGTTGCAAATCGTGCTCCATACAAGCCAACATCAGACAACTGACCTCCGTTGATTCATCAACGAGTTTTTGGTAGGCATTCTTAGCAGTGGCACTAGCATTATCGGCAGGTTCCTCTAGAAGTGGATCCTCTAGAACATGTTCCTTTTTATCATGCTTGAGAACAATTCTCATATTTCTATACCAGGTGGTAAAGTTTGTTCCATTCAGTTTATCCTTTTCCAGTATTGATTTCAATGCAAAGTTGGGTTGAGCAGGTGGTGCCATTGATCTACAACAGAAAATATGCAATCACTAAGCAATGTGTTTATGTAGAGTAATTCTAGCCTTAAAAGAAAATACTCCCACTGAAGTTGGCATCCCTCCGCAAACTTTCAGTGATTCAGGATCCGACTAGCACATGCGACTAGTGAGCTTTAGCATCACTGCTAGACAACATGCCTATCCAGTAAGCAACTCCTTGCTAATCGTATCTCTATACGACTCCTGTCGGTCGGCAAGGTATCTCATACCCCGGGCCCCAACCTTCTTTGCCACAAGGCCCAAAACTGTTTTGATAGCCTTGTCAAGTTAACCGGATGCAGTGCATGTCCGTGTCCGACACGAACCCTCCAGTTCAAGGACACCCAGCAGCACCTCAATTTTATGAGCCCACTACTAGACGTACTTGACGTGCGAAGGTGCAACATCGGGGATGGCAATTCGCTTGATATTCATGAGGGATCTTTCTACCATTCTAACATGCATAGAAAACAAGAAGAATAACAATCACAAATAAACATATATTTTGAAATAGTAGGGTTCCTTCATGGACGTTCTTCCAGGTCGGCTCCGACTCCGATGACCATCTAGGAACTCCATCTTGTTTGTCACGCCGGGACGCCAAGCCACCAACCTGATCTCTATTATCCAACTACTATAACTACTAATGATTTTACATAGAGTCACAAGTCAACACGCAGGTCGTTATACAATATAATGACAGCACTTTGGCTCATACCGGCTGACAAACATGACATGCGGGCCATGTATAATTTACACACATGCATCACATACACATGAGCCATACTATTCACATCAAACCTACAAAACAAAGTTATGCATAGAATTGCATTCTACCGGTTTGTGTGATCGTGTACGAAATACAAGGCGCTACGCACACGGCGGTCCCATCTGAACTCCGATCACGCCGAATTCTCTGATCTGACCAATCTCATCGATCATCGCGAATCCGGTTCGAAGGGGCAGCGCCCAATGTTTTCGAAAATCACAGATCACATCTGAACTCCGATCACGCCGAATTCTCTGATCTGACCAATCTCATCGATCATCGCGAATCCGGTTCGAAGGGGTAGCGCCCCTCGCGGGTGCGGGCAGCGCCCGACGTTTTCGGAAATCACAGATCACATCTGAATTCCGATCACGCCGAATTCTCTGATCTGACCAATCTCATCGATCATCGTGAATCCGGTTCGAAGGGGCAGCGCCCGACGTTTTCGGAAATCACATATCGCATCTGAACTCCGATCACACCTAATTCTCTGATCTGACCAATCTCATCGATCATCGCGAATCCGATTCGGATTTACTTTTCACTGTTAACCCCGATGGCGGATAACCGACCGGTAGGGGTAGATAGTGTCACGACCTCATCGATCCCGATTGACAGAAAACATAGCCTGATCGATCCCCATGTGCAGTTGATCTCATCAACCGTGCACATAGCCAATCTCATAAACGATGACAGATCCCATCTGCCGCCTCCACATATCTAATATGCATACGATCTGAATCCAAATCCTATAGCAGAGGCTCTGATACCACTGTTGAGATCTACCGTAGGGTGCATCGACTGCAAATTAAATTTTCCTACACGCAGAACAACCAAGAACATGCTACAGGAGATGGATCACAGTTCGTTACCACTAGACGCGCAGTGCCGTGCAGCGGAAGAAGAGTTGGGGCAGCGCGACCGTGTGGATCATCTCCTCCTCGTGCGATCTCCCTCGAACAGCCGGTCGTCCGACCCCACGTACAAGTTCGCCGTAGCGGTGCAGGTGCACCGCCTCTAACGGTATCCGCACGTGCAGGAGGAACACCGTGCGGCGGACTGCTAGGTCCGATCACACAGTCAGCAGCGAGTGGAGATGTCTATTCGCAACACATGCAAACCCTAGTGACAACGCCGAAGCGATCAACCGCATGAGTGTGCCGCACCTCTACTTTATATGGGCGTCCGTTGCGGGCTCGACACTTGGGCCTCGCACGGACCCTAAAGCCCATAAGTCTACTCGGCCACAATCCGAATACAGCTCGGATCACATCCGACCAGTGTCCTCGGATCCGACCTCGTAGGTTCCTTCCCTTAAGCGTGCGACCACTTAGGTTCAAGCCGGCTTGGTCGCAGTTCGGATCACCTCCGAACTGCACGGTCGGTAGCGGCCTCTAGCAAGGCATGCCGAACACCAAGCAGACTATGAAGCTGGTTAGCGAACCTGTACATCATACTTCCATTCCTTTTGCCATGCGATATATGTTGTCGAGCTCAAGGCGAGTCTGTCATCCTTGCGCTAGCCCGACCTCTTTCTCGTTCCAGTGATGCCAACCACTATCCGGATTATCTCATAATCCTTGTCGCATGGCCATGCTTATCCTGGTCGGATCACACGAGGGGCCCAGAGTATATCTCTCCTGATCGGAGGGGCAAATCCCATCTTGCTCGACCATGTCTCGCAGCATGGGTCTGGTCAAGCCTGAAACCTACCTTTGTAACTACCCAGTCACGGAGTAGCGTTTGGTCGGCCCAAAGCAAGTATGTCGCCATCCCGAGTACATGTGCCAGCTCAGGTCTTAGGACATAGAACGTATGTTGTACTAGAGACTCACAGATGACATATCGCTGCGTCTCATAGTTGGGTCTGTACGACTCGGACCTTATCTCGACTCGGATCCGACAATGTCGAATCCGACCAGACCTTTTCAAGTCCATATTATCCGGTTAGCATCCAATGCTCCATGGCTAGTGAGACCAAGCCATCAACCGTGTCATATGCTAGTCTAGTTGGCTGCGCGTCCACACCGCCCTTTCGACTAGGGACCTTTTAGGACAGTTATCATACAATGCATAGTCCCACAAACAAGTCATGTACTTGCTGATACACATCATTGATAATGTCCAAGGACTATCTTTATTCATAAACACATAGGAAATATCATCATACATGATTGCCTCTAGGGCATATCTCCAACAATACGGCCTCGAATGCCCAACAAAGAGCTATCCGAAACACAAGCTGCTACCCCAATTCGATGACGAGGCACTGGACCCATACCACCAATGCGTAACACTACTGCCAGACCTGACCGACCATCGCGTGGCTGGGACAGAGCAGAAACTCAAGCCGAACACCAGCCCGCACCACCTTGCCATAAAAGCAGGGGAGCGGCGGCTCCAAAATACACATATGACCTACGACGGGACCTAGATAATGGAGCCGGTCAAACCAGATCGTTCTATGGATCAAGGGGACATGCCCCAGCGCGAGAGGACGACCATCAGGCCTGGCGCGACAAGCACAACCTCACTCGGGCCGAAAATTGCATACGGACTTCATCCGAACTGTGTCGCGACATTGCCCGATAGAGAGGCGCCGCACACCCCCTATGCTTCACCGATGAGGTAATGGAGCACCAGTTCCCAGAAGGGTTTAAGACCGTGAACGTCGACTCATACGACGGCACGACGGACCCGGCAGTCTGGATTGAAGATTTTCTTCTCCACATACACATGGCTCGTGGCGACGGCCTACATGCCATCAAATATCTCCCCTTGAAACTTAAGGGACCAGCACGGCACTGGTTAAACAACCACCCAGAAAATTCTATTGGCAGCTGGGAAGATTTGGAAGATGCCTTTAGAGACAACTTCCAAGGTAGCTATGTACGGCCCCCGGACACCGATGACCTTAGTCACATAGTCCAGCAACCCGGAGAGTCAGCCCGAAAACTCTGGACAAGGTTCTTAATTAAAAAGAACCAAATTGTTGACTGTCCGGACGCCGAAGCCCTCGCGGCCTTTAAACACAGCGTCCGCAACGAATGGCTCGCCCAACACCTCAACCAAGAAAAGCCGAAGTCCATGGCAGCCCTTACCACACTAATGACCCGCTTTTGCATGGGAGAAGACAACTGGCTCTCCCGCAGAAGCAATAGCACCAGCGACCCTGGCACCTCCGAAGCCAGGGACAGCAATGGCAAACCATGACGCAACAAGCACAAGCGTCGAATCAATAATGAAAATACCGAAGACACAGCGGTCAACGCTGGATTCAACGGCTCTAAATCCGGTCAACGGAAGAAGCCATTCAAAGGAAACAGAGATGGTCCATCTAGTTTGGACAGAATACTCGATCGGCCTTGCCAGATTCACAGCACCCCCGATAAGCCTGCCAATCATACCAACAGAAACGGTTGGGTCTTTAAACATGCCGACAAGCTTAACGCCGAACATAAAGGGAAAGGGCCGCCCAGCGAGGACGATGACGAAGAGCCTCGCCCACCGAACACGGGGGTACAGAAGAAAATTTCCCCTGAGGTAAAAATGGTAAATATGGTATTTGTCACACATATCCCCAAGCGGGAGCGCAAGCGCGCGTTAAGGGACGTCTACACCGTCGAGCCGGTTGCCCCAAAATTCAACCCATGGTCGGCTTGTCCGATCACCTTCGATCGAAAAGATCACCCAACTAGTATCCGTCATGGAGGTTCGGCAGCTCTAGTCCTCAATCCAATCATCAACGGATTCCACCTTACGCGAGTCCTCATGGACGGCGACATCATTCTCAACCTGCTCTATCAGGACACTGTCCGCAAAATTGGCATTGATCCATCAAGAATCAAGCCCACTAGAACTACCTTTAAAGGAGTAATACCTGGTGTAGAGACCCGCTGCACGGGCTCAATAACATTGGAAGTCGTCTTTGGTTCATCAGACAACTTCCGAAGCGAAGACTTGATCTTTGATATCGTCCCCTTCCGCAGTGGATATCACGCACTGCTCGGATGAACCGCTTTCGCCCGTTTCAATGCGGTCCCGCACTACGCTTATCTAAAGCTCAAGATGCCCGGCCCACGTGGCGTCATTACAATCAATGGAAACACGGAACGCTCCCTCCGTACTGAGGAGCATACCGCGGCCCTCGCGGCTGAAGTACAAAGTGGCCCTGTCAAGCCACACACATCATCGGCCATCAAGCCGCCGGACTTCATTAAACAAGACCGATTAGTTCCACATGCTGACAGCTCGGAAATTCTAGAGCTGGACTAGCAGTTTGGCCTCCGTCGATCGCCACACACATCCACGAAATTTGTGCCGCGCGTGCATAGTTACACACTCAAAATACCTTGGGAATCAGCGGAGGCACAATACGGACAGGCCCATAGTACAGTTCAACCCTATATGGCCTTCCCCTTTTCCTTAATTATTTTTTCTCTCTTTTACCACAGGTAAATTAAAACCTATTCATCCTACGGACTTACAAGGACTCTTTTCGAGCCTGGTTTCATACAAATAGCCGAAGACCATTTCTCTCAAGGAATCTCTCTCTCCAAGGTGAAAGCGGCGCAGATGTGCGGCGGGAGGTCCAAAGAATTTTGTAGACCAAAACTTTATTCAAGAACCTGTATAGAGATTTTCCCCTTCTTCTTAGACCCCTCGCATGTAAAATGGCCTTGGTGATTTTGGTTCCCCCTGTAAGATCATGTTTTGACGTATCAATCAGATTCTAGTGAAAACAATTTTTTATTCAGTATCGCCTTTATTCATAGACTGTACGCCGTCTCCCCAGTTGTCTCACTCGCACACCTCGGCACAAATTGCCAGGGGCTCTATATGGCCACATATGTGTCGCCAAAACAACAGCCCGAATATCTTTATCGCACAATTTAGCATCCCGAGCTTGGCATTATATGCATCGGCTCTGAATCATGTCTTTGGTCAATAGTTTGGTTGCCCGGCTCCTGTGCTTGCTACCTTACGTTTCGTTTGTTCGGCTAGGGTAGTAAAGGGAGAACTACTGCGATTGTGTTTCTAGTTCGTCCGGTCAAGCACCTCAGTAGAGAAAGCCGAAAGCTGACCGTCATGATGCGGCGAGAGCTGGTCAGCCACTCGGTGACTTATTAAAATCTTTAGCGATTGTTTCTGTATTGCACGAAGGACCGCTTTTACGGTCACATACGTAATGCATCCGCATCCGGGTATCCGCGTACATACCAGGGGCTATCTTCTAGCCCCATCGTCAAACTCCTATGGCTAAGTGAGAGTGGTAAATTCACATAGTCCGATTGCCTGGTTCGCCGCACTGACACCTCCTTCACGGACCAAGACGTTGGGTCAAGCGTGATCATGTGCTATTCCAAACACCCCCGTAGTATCTACGTGGGGGCCAAAGCTGACGAGTGGAAAACTCTCAGGAATACAAAAACGGCCGCACGGGAGGGAAGAACTTTCTGACAAAGGCACGAATATACACAAAGCCTTCATATATAATAAAAAAGTCCGGACAATTCGGGTGCATTGGAGCATTGACCCTCTATCAAGCGGGCACCCTCTAGGACGTCCTCTAAATAGCACTCCGGCGTGCGGTGGTTTTTGCCTCTGGGAGGGCCCTCGACAGCCACTTCGGCAGCCTTCATCTTCGCCTAGTGCATCTTGACACGGGCGAAGGCCATCCGTGCACCTTCTATGCACACCGACTGCTTGATTGTGTCGATTCGGGGCACTGCATCGACAAGACGTTGCGCCAGGCCAAAATAACTGCTCGGAATGGGTTTGGCTAGCCATTACCGAACTATGACTTCCTTCATGGCCGCTCCGGACATCTTATGGAGCTCGGCCCACTGCGCCATTTGGTCGTTCAGCAGCGCCGGGCGCTCCCGCGCCGCGAGCTGTGACAAGAATAGCTTCTCCGTCGCATGTCCCTCCTGAGCCTGGAAGAATTGCGCGGCGTCGGCGGCACTCTTCAGAAGATCCGCAAAAGCGTCTGGAGAACTCCACAGTAGATTAAGCAAGGCATATCTCTGATCGCCAAACTTAGTCTGTAAAAGAAAGGGCTTACCAGCCGCTATCTTTCCGGCCTGCCGTACTTCCTCGCGAGCCGCCCTAGATTGGTACCGCGCCTCTTTGGCCTCCTCAAGGGCCTTGGCGAGCTCGGTTGCCTTGGCCTTATTCTCCTCCTCGAGGGACTTGCACTTGTGGGCGGCGTGCTTGAGCCCTTGCTCTACTACAGATACCCGCTCCTCGACCTGGCGCCGGGTGGCTTGTTCAGCCTTCAAATCTGTAGCCGCATTGCTCAGTCTCGCCTGCTCCTTGGCCCGGGCAAGTTCACCCCTGAGGGTCTCGACCTCAGCAGCTCCATCTGCAATTTCACACATAACAGAGTCTAAGTTTCAACTTCGCATTTGTACATTCATATAGGCACAAACGGGATGTTCGCAACATACCTTGTGCCTCGTCGAGCCGCTTGTTAATAAGGACAATGTCCTCATCGGCCTGCTTCAGTTGCCATTTCAGTTCGGAAAGCTCCGTGGCCTGGGCGGTTGCCGCTAACAGTGAAGCCTGTTTTTTCAGCCAAATAAGTATGTTAGTTCCTACAGACATATATAGATCCTCTGTTCGCCCTTCTTCATGGGCCGACCAGAGTCTCAGGGGCTACTATCTATATGCAGGCATATTTTCCATATGGAAAGTGGCTAAAGACATTACATCGCATACCTCGAAGCCTATTAGTAGGCTCGTGAAGTCTTCATTCAGCCCGCTTTTAGCAGACTGAATCTTCTCAGCCACCGTACCCATCAAGGTACGGTACTCCTCCAAGATGGACGCACTCCGCAGTCCATTCTTCAGTGTATTCGGTGCCTCCGGATCCATGGAGTCGCTGTAAGAATAGGCGCTCACTCCTCCCTTGAAGGGGGCCACTCACTGACTCCGGACTCGTCTCCGGAGCGGTATTCGACTGGGGGCCGAACAATCCAGGGCCCCCATCCCCGGTCTTCACGGGGTTCGTGCCCCCCGTGTCTTCAACGACCGAGGTGTACCCTCCGGTGTCGTACTGATGGTCCCCTGCACCTCTCGACGATCCGGAGAAATCCTCTGGGATGACACCTCGATGTCATCCACCCTAGGGGGCAAGGAAACTTGCGGAGGCGTCTCGCTCTCCATCATCTCTGGAGGCAAATCCCCTGACGAGGAGGATTGTTGACGGAGATCGCGAGCCGGACTAAAACACATGATTTAATATTATTCTGACAATTCATAAAAGAGTGAATGTATGCAAAGCGTCCACAGGTACTTACGATTCGGCAAGGGGCTTGGTCCGGGGGCGGGGCTTGGGGATGTCTTCGGTGTCTAAATCCGAGTCATCTGAAAGGGATAGCTTCCCCTCTTAGACGCCCTCGCCTCCGGGTCTGCGGAGACCGTCCACTTTTTCTCTTTGAGAGGAGGGTTATCTTCTTCTTCCTTCTCCTTGTCCTTGTTGTCGTCTTCCTCGTGAGAGGAGGGAGCCTAGGTCCCTCTGGACATACCGTCTGAGGCACCTTCGTGGTGGAGGCCACTTTCGTTCTCCTTGTTCTTCTTCTTGTCCTTCTTTACCGGCACCTGGTATGGTGCCGGGACCAGCATCCTCATTAGGAGGGGATCGGCTGAGCCTTCGGGAAGAGGGGCCGGACACCTGATCCACTCCGCCTTCTTTGTCCAAACTTGATTAAAGGATGGAATCGTTAGGGTATCCCCTGGATTAACAAACCAAGCTATAGGCGGAAGCTTAGCCCTTACCGGGGGCCGGATGGTTGTAGTTGAAGTAAATATGCCCTAGAGGCAATAATAAAGTTGTTATTTATATTTCCTTATATCATGATAAATGTTTATTATTCATGCTAGAATTGTATTAACCAAAAACTTAGTACATGTGTGAATACGTAGACAAACAGAGTGTCACTAGTATGCCTCTACTTGACTAGCTCGTTAATCAAAGATGGTTAAGTTTCCTAGCCATAGACAAGAGTTGTCATTTGATGAATGGGATCACATCATTAGAGAATTGCTAATGCTTTCTTCATAACTTATACATGTTCCTATGACTATGAGATTATGCAACTCCCGAATACCGGAGGAACACTTAGTGTGCTATCAAACGTCACAACATAACTGGGTGATTATAAAGATGCTCTATAGGTGTCTCTGATGGTGTTTGTTGAGTTGGCATAGATCGAGATAGGATTTGTCACTCCGATTGTCGGAGAGGTATCTCTGGGCCCTCTCGATAATGCACATCACTATAAGCCTTGCAAGCAATGAGATTAATGAGTTAGTTACGGGATGATGCATTATGGAACGAGTAAAGAGACTTGCCGGTAATGAGATTGAACTAGGTATTGAGATACCGACGATGGAATCTCGGGCAAGTAACATACCGATGACAAAGGGAACAACGTATGTTGTTATGCGGTTTGACCGATAAAGATCTTCGTAGAATATGTAGGAACCAATATGAGCATCCAGGTTCCGCTATTGGTTATTGACCGGAAGTGAGTCTCGGTCATGTCTACATAGTTCTCGAACCCGTAGGGTCCGCACGCTTAACGTTCGATGACGATCAGTATTATGAGTTTATGTGTTTTGATGTACCGAAGGTAGTTCGGAGTCCAGGATGTGATCCCGAACATGACGAAGAGTCTCAAAATGGTTGAGACATAAAGATCGATATATTGGAAGGCTATGTTTGGAGATTGGAATGGTTCCGGATGAGTTCGTGCATTTACCGGAGTACCGGGGGGTTACTCGAACCCCCCGGGAAGTCAATGGGCCTTATTGGGCCTTAGTGGGAGAGAGGAGAAGGCGGCCAAGGTGGGGGCACGCCCCCCCCCCCAAGACCAATCCTAATTGGGAGGGGGGCCGGCCCCCCTTTTCTTCTCTCCTTCTCCCTCTTCCTTCTTCTCCTACTCCAACTAAGGAAGGGGGGAAACCTACTCCAACTAGGAGTAGGAATCCCCCTTGGGGCGCGCCATAGAGAGCCCCCCCTCCTCCACTCCTTTATATACGGGGAAGGGGACACCCCATAGACACACAAGTTGACAGTTGTCTTAGCCATGTGCGGTGCCCCCACCACAGATTTCCACCTCGGTCATATCGTTGTAGTGCTTAGGCGAAGCCCTGCGTCACTAACTTCATCATCACCGTCATCACGCCGTCGTGCTGAGAAAGTCTCCCTCGACCTCAGCTGGATCAAGAGTACGAGGGACGTCACCGAGCTGAACATGTGTAGATCGCGGAGGTGCCGTGCGTTCGGTACTTGGATCGGTTGGATCGCGAAGACGTTCGACTACATCAACCGCATTACTAAACGCTTTCGCTTTCGGTCTACGAGGTTACGTGGACACACTCTCCCGCTCATTGCTATGCATCACCTAGATGGTTTTGCGTGTGCGTAGGAATTTTTTTGAAATTACTGCGTTCCCCAATAGTGGCATCCGAGCCAGGTCTATGCGTAGATGTTATATGCACGAGTAGAACACAAAGAGTTGTGGGCGATAATAGTCATACTGCTTACCAGCATGTCATACTTTGATTCGGCGGTATTGTTGGATGAAGTGGCTCAGACCGACATTACGTGTACGCTTACGCGAGACTGGTTCTACCGACGTGCTTCGTGCACATGTGGCTAGTGGGTGTCTGTTTCTCCAACTTTAGTTGAATCGAGTGTGACTACGCCCAGTCCTTGTTGAAGGTTAAAACAGCAAACTTGACAAAAAATCGTTGTGGTTTTGATGCGTAGGTAAGAACGGTTCTTGCTAAGCCCGTAACAGCCACGTAAAACTTGCAACAACAAAGTAGAGGACGTTTAACTTGTTTTTGTAGGGCATGTTGTGATGTGATATGGTCAAGACGTGATTATATAAATTGTTGTATGAGATGATCATGTTTTGTAACACTGTTATCGACAACTGGCAGGATCCATATGGTTGTCGCTTTATTGTATGAAATGCAATCGCCATGTAATTGCTTCACTTTATCACTAAGCGATAGCGATAGTCATAGAAGCAATAGTTGGCGAGACGACAACGATGCTTCGATGGAGATCAAGGTGTCAAGCCAGTGATGATGGTGATCATGACGGTGCTTTGGAGATGGAGATCAAAGGCACAAGATGATGATGGCCATATCATATCACTTATATTGATTGCATGTGATGTTTATCCTTTATGCATCTTATTTTGCTTAGTTCGGCGGCAGCATTATAAGATGATCTCTCACTAAATTTCAAGGTACAAGTATTCTCTCTGAGTATGCACCGTTGCTACAGTTCATCGTGCCGAGACACCACGTGATGATCGGGTGTGATAAGCTCTACGTTCACATACAACGGGTGCAAGCCAGTTTTGCACATGCAGAATACTCGGGTTAAACTTGACGAGCCTAGCATATGCAGATATGGCCTCGGAACACTAAGACCGACAGGTCGGCGTGAATCATATAGTAGATATGATCAACATAGTGATGTTCACCATTGAAAACTACTCCATCTCACATGATGATCGGACATGGTTTAGTTGATATGGATCACGTGATCAGTTAGATGATTAGAGGATGTCTATCTAAGTGGGAGTTCTTAAGTAATATGATTAATTGAACTTTAATTTATCATGAACTTAGTACCTGATAGTATTTTGCATGTCTATGTTGTTGTAGATAAATGGCCTGCGTTGTTGTTCCGTTGAATTTTAATGTGTTCCTAGATAAAGCTAAGTTGAAAGATGATGGTAGCAATTACACGGACTAGGTCCGTAACTTGAGGATTATCCTCATTGCTGCACAGAAGAATTACGTCCTGGAAGCACCGCTAGGTGCCAAACCCGCTGCAAGAGCAATGCCAGATGCTATGAATGTCTGGCAGAGCAAAGCTGATGACTACTCGATAGTTCAGTGTGCCATGCTTTACGGCTTAGAACCGGGACTTCAACGATGTTTTGAACGTCATGGAACATATGAGATGTTCTAGGAGTTGAAGTTAATATTTCAATCAAATGCCCGTATTGAGAGATATGAAGCCTCCAATAAGTTCTACAGCTACAAAATGGAGGAGAATATTTCTGTCAGTGAGCATATACTCAATATGTCTGGGTACCACAATCACTTGACTCAGCTGGGAGTTAATCTTCCAGTTGATAGTGTCATTGACAGAGTTCTTCAATCACTGCCACCAAGCTACAAGAGCTTCGTGATGAACTATAATATGCAAGGGATGGATAAGACTATTCCCGACCTCTTCGCAATGCTAAAGGCTGTGGAGGTAGAAATCAAGAAGGAGCATCAAGTGTTGATGGTCAACAAGACCACTAGTTTCAAGAAAAAGGGTAAAGGAAAGAAGGGGAACTTCAAGAAGAACGGCAAGCAAGTTGCTGCTCAAGTGAAGAAGCCCAAGTCTGGACCTAAGCTACCTCTACATCTACCTTCGGGATTAGTTTCAGACCTGAATAATTGTTATTTGGTGCCAGCGTTTATATTTCCTTATATCATGATAAATGTTAATTATTCATGCTAGAATTGTATTAACCGGAAACTTAGTACATGTGTGAATACATAGACAAACACACTGTCACTAGTATGCCTCTACTTGACTAGCTCGTTAATCAAAGATGGTTAAGTTTCCTAGCCATAGACAAGAGTTGTCATTTGATGAACGGGATCACATCATTAGAGAATGATGTGATTGACTTGACCCATCCATTAGCTTAGCACTATGATCGTTTAGTTTATTGCTAATGCTTTCTTCATAACTTATACATGTTCCTATGACTATGAGATTATGCAACTCCCAAATACCGGAGGAACACCTAGTGTGCTATCAAACGTCACAACGTAATTGGGTAATTATAAATATGCTCTGCAGGTGTATCCGATGGTGTTTGTTGAGTTGGCATAGATCAAGATTAGGAATTAAGATTGTCACTCCGATTTTCGGAGAGGTATCTCTGGGCCCTCTCCTTAATGCACATCACTATAAGCCTTGCAAGCAATGTGACTAATGAGTTAGTTACGGGATGATGCATTACGGAACGAGTAAAGGGACTTGCAGGTAACGAGATTGAACTAGGTATTGAGATACCGACGATCGAATCTCGGGCAAGTAACATACCGATGACAAAGGGGAACAACGTATGTTGTTATGGGTTTGACCGTTAAAGATCTTCGTAGAATACGTAGGAACCAATATGATCATCCAGGTTCCGCTATTGGTTATTGACCGGAAGTGAGTCTCGGTCATGTCTACATAGTTCTCGAACCCATAGGGTGCGCACGCTTAACGTTCGATGACGATCGGTATTATGAGTTTATGTGATTTGATGTACCGAAGGTAGTTCGGAGTCCCGCATGTGATCACGGACATGACGAGGAGTCTCGAAATGGTCGAGACATAAAGACCAATATATTGGAATGCTATGTTTGGAGATCGGAATGGTTCCGGATGAGTTCGAGCATTTAACGGAGTACCGGGGGGTTACCGGAACCCCCCGGGGAGTCAATGGGCCTTATTGGACCTTAGAGGGGGAGAGGAGGAGACGACCAACGTGGGGGCGCCCCCCCAAGCCCAATCCGAATTGGGAGGGGGGCCGGCCCCCCTTTCCTTCTCTCCTTCTCCCTCTTCCTTCTTCTCCTACTCCAACTAGGGAAGGGGGGAAACCTACTCCAACTAGGAGTAGGAATCCCCCTTGGGGGTGCCATAGAGAGGGTCGGCCCCCTCCTCCACTCCTTTATATACGGGGAAGGGGGAACCCCATAGACACACAAGTTGACAGTTGTCTTAGCCGTGTGCGGTGCCCCCCTCCACAGATTTCCACCTCGGTCATATCATTGTAGTGCATAGGCGAAGCCCTGCGTCGGTAACTTCATCATCACTGTCATCACGCCGTCGTGCTGACGAAACTCTCCCTCGGCCTCGGTTGGATCAAGAGTACGAGGGTGTAACGCCCCGGATTCGATGCGCCAGGTGTTTGCCAGTTAATCAACGTCGTTGCCATGTCATGTGCTTGCGTGTTGCACTTTGCCATGTCATCATCTGCATTTCATATCATGTCATCATGTGCATCTCATTTTGCATACGTGTTCGTCTCATGCATCCGAGCATTTTCCCCGTTGTCCGCTTTTGCAATCCGGCACTCCTATGTCTCCGGCGCCCCCTTTTGCCTCTTTTCGTGTGCGGGTGTTAAACGGTCTCGGAATGGACCGAGGTTTGTTAAGCGGCCTTGGTATAGCACCGGTAGACCGCCTGTCAAGTTTCGGATCATTTGGAGGTCGTTTGATACTCCAACGGTTAACCGGGTAACCGTAAGAGCCTCCTTCTCTTTGCAGCCCAACACCCCTTCAAAGTGGCCCAAAACCCAGCAAACTCCCCTCCATGCTCTCGGTCGTTCGATCACGATCGCGTGGCCGAAAACCGCACCTCATTTGGACTCTCCTAGCTCCCTCTACCTATAAATAGGTGTCTCCCCCCGAATTTTTCGCGCAGATCAAACCCTAGCCTCCTCCTCAAGGCCACGGACATGTCCGTCTCACATGGACGCGTCGTCCGCCACCTTCGCCTCCAGCCAACGGAAGCCGCCACGTGGCGCCTCGCCGCCACCGCTGCCCGCCTGCCTCGCCCGCCTTCCTGCTCAAGGCGCCTGTCCTGGCTGGCGCTTCGCCGCTCGCCCCGCCTGGCCCGCCTGCTCAAGGCTGCCGCTGCCCCACCTGCCTCGCCGGGCTGCCGCTGGCCGGGTCGCTGCTGCCAGCCTCCCGGCCTCAAGGCCTCGCCTGCCCTACTCCGCTCCCGGCCGAGCCGGAGTCACGGAGCTGCCTTCGGCGCCGAGCCGGGTGGACGAGATCCACCCGGCGCCCGAACCAAACGCGGCGCCCCGCTCCCGGATCCCCTCATCCCGCACCACCTTGTCCCGCGTTGACTTTTCCCCGAGGTGAGATTCTCGCCAAGTCCCCAGATCTGCTATATATTTTGCACCTGTTCATCGCATCATAACTCTCTGCATATTGCTCCGTTTCGTGCGTGTAATATGTCAAATTGTTCGTCTCAAAGAGTACACCATTTCACCTCATTTCATCATTTTCATTTGAGCTCATCTTGATGCCCGAAATGCTGTTAGAAGAGGGCTATGCGATGTTAGTTTCAGATTCTTATCAGAACATGCACTTTTGTCATTTTTGCCATGATTGATGTGTGCACCCTATGAACTTAAGTCCTACATGTGTTTTGTAATATGCCATGCCCTCTTTACAGGGGGTATGTCATGTATTTTTGTGATCTCTGTGGTGACTAGCACAAGCATGCAAACTAGGCTAAATGATGTTGCTGTTTTCAGCCCCTGTTCTGCTGATATTTTTACGCCATGTAAACTTGATGCTACAGAGAGATCCATGCTTATTTTGAGATACTTCAGTAAGGATGTTTTGAACATATGGTTATTCTCTATCCATCCATGCCCTTGTTTGCAATTATGGAGTGCCTTAGCTTGAGTCAATCGAGCTCTACTTTTGCTATAAAATGTTTCCTGGCAGGTTGTTTACATGTTATTCAATTTTGCCAAGGTCGTTGTAGCTGATCCGTGTATGCTATGATGTTGTTCTTTCCATGTATATCTTCTATGCCATGTCTTCTTACTTTTGGTTTCCTTTCCATGCCATTTATTGCTCTGTGGTGTGTAGTTCAAGCTCACCAACATGCCTACTTATCGTTGTTCCTGCCATGTATGAGTCTGTCATATAACTTGCCATGTTTACATGGGTGCCATCATATCTTCTTATCCTTTTTGGCTCATGGTCAGTAAAGGACTTTTGTTCTATGCATTTAGTAGTATCATGCCATGCCTTTGTTTTCCATGGTAAGTTCCTGTAACATGTTGTTTGATAGCTCTAAACATTGCAACCTGATGCTATTTCTGCTAAAGTCTGAAACTGTTATTATTTGCAATCTTGCCATGTCATTTTGAGCATGTTCTAGTGATTTCTGGAGATAGCTCAGTGTTCATGTTTTGCAATGCTTTACCTGTACATCATGCCCATGCCTTTTGTTATTACGTTGAGGTCCTGTAGCATGTTGTTTTGATGCTTGCAATATGCCTAGTTGCTGTTTTGGACAGATTGTTGCTATAACTTGTATAGGGTGTATGTGTTGAACCGTTGCTCCGTTTTGAGTGTGCTCTATATGAAACTTGCTTGATTTTGCATGTAGTTTCATATTATCATGTTGCATCCTAGTTTTGAGGTGTTTGCTTGATGTTTGTATGCATTTTGCATCAATGACATGCTTATCTTGTTTTGCTCATATCTTCTAGACCGTAGCTCCGAATCTAATGAACTTTATATGTAACTTGAATAGAATTTCGTGTAGATCATCTTGGTGCATCTTAAATTGCTGTTTAACAACTTGAACTTAAGGTTTATTCAGATCTGGACCAATTTCGAAATTTGCATATGAGGACTTACCAGAATTGTTATATGTTGTTTCCGGCCTTATTTAAACTTGCCTTGATGTGTTGCTCTTGTTTGCATCATCTCTTGCCATGAGTAGCTTCATGTAGCTTTGTCATGCATCGTGCTTGTTGTGCATCATGTCCTATTCATGTGTGGTGTGTTTACTATGTTGTGTGCTTCTTCTTGTTAGTTCCTGTTTCGTTGCGATCCTGAGGATTCGTTCGTCTACGCTTGGTTCGGATTCATCCGTTCGTCTTCTTCATGGACTCGTGCTTCTTCCTTGCGGGATTTCAGGCAAGATGACCGCTACCCTGGATCTCACTACTATCATTGCTATGCTAGTTGCTTCGTTCTTTCCCTATGCTGCGCTACCTATTACCTGTTTATCAAGCCCTCCCAAATTGCCATGTCAGCCTCAACCCTTTTGCACCCTTCCTAGCAAACCGTTGTTTGGCTATGTTACCGCTTTGCTCAGCCCCTCTTATAGCGTTGTTAGTTGCAGGTGAAGATGAATTTTGTTCCGTGTTGGAACATGGAGATGTTGTTCCTTGTTGGAACATGTTTACTTGTTGGGATATCACAATATATCTTATTTAATTAATGCATCTATATACTTGGTAAAGGGTGGAAGGCTCGGCCTTATGCCTGGTGTTTTGTTCCACTCTTGCCGCCCTAGTTTCCGTCATATCGGTATTATGTTCCCGGATTTTGAGTCCCTAACGCGGTTGGGTGATTTATGGGACCCCCTTGACAGTTCGCTTTGAATAAGACTCCTCCAGCAAGGCCCAACATTGGTTATACCATTTGCCTCACCTAGCCCTTTTTCCCTTGGGTTGCCGGAGCCCAAGGGTCATCTTTATTTTAGCCCCCCCGGGCCAGTTCTCCTCTGAGTGCTGGTCCAAACCGAGCGATGTCCGGCGCCCCCTGGGCAACCAGGGTTTATGCCAACCCGTCGTCTTGCTCATCCGGTGTGCCGCGAGAACGAGATATGTGCAGCTCCTATCGGGATTTGTCGGCACATTCGGACGGCTTTGCTGGTCTTGTTTTATTGCTATCGAAATGTCTTGTAGCCGGGATTCCGAGACTGATCGGGTCTTCCCGGGGAGAAGGAATATCCTTCGTTGATCGCGAGAGCTTATCATGGGCTAAGTTGGGACACCCCGCAGGGTATAAACTTTCGAGAGCCGGGCCCGCGGTTATGTGGCAGATGGGAATTTGTTGATATCCGGTTGTAGTAAACTTGAAGCAAACTCTTCTAAAATACACCAACCATGTGCGTAACCGTGAGTGTCTCTTTTCGGGGTTGATCGAGAAGAGAACACGGTTTCTGGGTTATGTTTGACATAAGTAGGAGTTCAGGATCACTTCTTGATCATTACTAGTTGACGACCGTTCCTTTGTTTCTCTTCTCGCTCTCATTTGCGTATGTTAGCCACCATATATGCTTAGCCGCTGCTGCAACCTCACCACCTTACCCCTTCCTTTCCCATTAAGCTTTGCTAGTCTAGATACCCATGGTAATGGGATTGCTGAGTCCTCGTGGCTCATGATTACTACACCACCAGTTGCAGTGTACAGGTTATGCGATGATCATGACGTGAGAGCGATGTTTGCTTGTGTTGGAGTTCTTCTTCCGCTTCTTCTTCGATCGGGGATAGGTTCCAGTCGGCAACCTGGGCTAAAGGTGGTGGATATTGTTTGAGTTTCTGTTTATGTTTCATCCGTAGTCGGATGTTGATCTTGTATATGTTGTTGATGTATTCTTGTGGCATTTGTGCCTTATGTATGTATCCCCACCTATTATGTAATGTTGATGTAATGATGTCCACCTTGCAAAAGCGTTTCAATATGCGGGTCTATCCTTGGTGGGACCTTCGAGTCTCTTTAGGATAGGGTCGCATATTGGGCGTGACAAGTTGGTATCAGAGCCTCGACCGACCCTAGGAGCCCCCTTGGTTGATCGGGTAGTTTGGCCGTTGTTAAGTCTAGAAGAAAACTGTTTTCGGAGTCTAGTTATATCGGAGAGTAGGAATTCTTTTTACTCCTCAAATTTCTTCGCCGCCTCGTCAGGAATCTTGACGTAGGTGTTTTGAATTACTCCTCTTCCCTTTCAAACTTTCTTTAGGATCACGCAGTTGGTTTTCCGATCGTTGTTCCTCAGCTGTTTGCATCCGGTGCATTTCTCGTCACGGCGATTCGACCCTCTTTGTTTTGCAAGTTCAATCCTCAGTTGTCTTATTTTCCCACCTGCCCACCCTTTTTTTTCTTCTCGGAACCGGAGCCCGTGATCGAGTATCCATCCTACTCGTGCGAAATCTTTGCTTTCTTTCCTCAATGATTTCAACCGGTGTTTTCTCTTCAAGATATTCGTCGATTTCCCCTTCCAGTTGCCTTTGTTTTCCCGCCCTCCCACCCTTTTTCTTCTCGGAGTTTGAGTCTCTTTCGAGCATCAATTTCATTCGTGTGGAGCCTCTTCAATCTTCCCTCAATTATTTCAACCGGTGAATTCTCGTTTTGTACGACATTCTTCATCTCTTTTCTTCTCCGGTGGATTCAATTCTAATTTTTGGTAGTGATTATATTCTTTTCCTCGGCTCAAGTGTTTTCCCTGCTTGTTCTCCTCTCGCCAATTTATCATTCCGGAGTTCCGAAGACATCTCAGGAGATTCGTCTGTGTTCCAATTAATTCGAGGTTGTCACCTCAGTCAAATATTTCAGTTCTTCCGGTGCATCATCTATCTGTTCAACATCCCTTTCCAAAGGTGTTTTCTTTTAGTGGGCCCTAACCCACAGGTCTTTTCCCAGGATCTTACCTGACTCTTCTGATTTCCCCGGAGTTATTCTCAATTCTTTTCGGAGTTTGACGTAAGAATGAATTTCATCAGTTAGATGCCTTTTTCAAGATCGATTTCAAACCATTTCATTGTTGACTCAACCTCTTTGCTTTTCATTCTACCGGAGTACCTCAGTTATTTTGGTGGTGTTTCTCGTCATCATTTGAAGACCGAAGAAGAGTTCCTTCTAAATCTTGTCCATTCTCCGGAGATTCATGGTGATAGCTCGATGTTATCATATCTAATTGTTTCCAGCCAGTGCAATTCTTTTCATCCATCTGGAGTAATTCAGGAGTTGCTTTTCTGTTTCGATTATCCGGAGGCCTCCATTTCAGAAGATTTCCTCGTCCCAAGTTTTCAGCTTCGTTCTCTCAATTATTCTATATTCGTGCCCTTTCGTTCGCCTCAATATTATCCCGGTGCTTCGTTCAAGTGTTCTTTAATCAGCTCACGATCTCTTTGTTCTTTTGCATCTAAATTCCCTCAAGCATATTTGCTCTTCTAATTCTTCCCGGTGATTCATTCTCTTTCATCAGTCATTTTCGAATTCTTACGGTGGTTCGTTCAAGATTCTTTTCCTTGTTTATCATATTAATCCATTCGTTCTTTTCAATCCTACCGGTGGTTCATGAAGACCTTCTCAAGTTTGCGACATGTCACTTCTCAATCCTTTCAAGAAGAATAAGTGGTATGCAAAATCCATTGTTGGTCATCAATTTAATTTGATGAAGGATAAGCATACAATAAATCTTATTCTTATTTCATCAAAGTGATTAATCTTTTTCTTCGGAGTTTGTTCGTGATGAGTGTTTTTCTCGGATCTAAGTCATTCGTCTTTTCTTTTCCGGAGTTCAATTTCCTCGGCCTTTCATCAGAACCTCCGTCTAAATCAACGCAAGGCTCATCTTATTCTTTCATCCTTCATTTCATCTAGTCTTCCTTTTGTTACCGGAGTTCTTCGCGGTGGTTCTTCATGATTTAATTCATTCTTCAAGTGTTCATCAAGATTCTTGTAGACGAAGCTCAAGCATTCTTCTTCTTGCTTCGCGAGGTGCAAGTAATTTCTTCGTTTTCTTTTGAAGTGGAGTTTTGCATTTCTTCGTTCTTCTCAGCTATCCAATCATTTCCATTTGTGGCCGGTTATCACCTTATGATCTTCAAATGTTACCTATAAGCCCACAACAAGCTTATTTCTTTTCGTTGTTGATTTTCTCAACAACTCTGTCCAATCCTTTCTTCTAAGATGCTTTCAATTCCATTCGTGGCACAAGTTGTCATTTTCTTCTCCGTTCTTTTCATTCAACTCTTTCAATTCTTTCCGGAGGGTTTTGTGTCATGTCTTCATCAAGTATCATTCCATCCTCTCAAGTTCAAGTTCTATTCCTCCATGTTTTAGCCGGCGTGCTGCCTAAATCCTTTCAGTCTTATCCGTTTCTTTTCTCATTCTAACCACTCCGGTTAGAACGAGTGGTTTCATAGTCTATCTGATTCCGTGAGCTTTCGATTCTCGTCATTCTCGTCGTTCGTCTCTTCTTCTCTAGTGCTTTTGATTCCTTGCTTCTTCTTTGAGTTCTTGTTTCACCTCATCCTTTTCCCTTCCGTCTCGGTCCTAAGATCTCGGGACGAGATCTCTTGTTAGTGGAGGAGTGTTGTAACGCCCCGGATTCGATGCGCCAGGTGTTTGCCAGTTATTCGCCGTCGTTGCCATGTCATGTGCTTGCGTGTTGCACTTTGCCATGTCATCATCTGCATTTCATATCATGTCATCATGTGCATTTCATTTTGCATACGTGTTCGTCTCATGCATCCGAGCATTTTCCCCGTTGTCCGTTTTGCAATCCGGCACTCCTATGTCTCCCGGCGCCCCCATTTGCCTCTTTTTGTGTGCGGGTGTTAAACGGTCTCGGAATGGACCGAGGTTTCTCAAGCGGCCTTGGTATAGCACCGGTAGACCGCCTGTCAAGTTTCGGATCATTTGGAGGTCATTTGATACTCCAACGGTTAACCGGGTAACCGTAAAAGCCTCCTTCTCTTTGCAGCCCAACGCCCCTTCAAAGTGGCCCAAAACCTTGCAAACTCCCCTCCATGCTCTCGGTCGTTCGATCACGATCGCGTGGCCGAAAACCGCACCTCATTTGGACTCTCCTAGCTCCCTCTACCTATAAATAGGTGTCTCCCCCCGAATTTTTCGCGCAGATCAAACCCTAGCCTCCTCCCCTGCGCGCCGCCGGACATGTCCGTCCGCGCCGGACGCGTCCGCCGTCCGCCACCTTCGCCTCCAGCCAACGGGAAGCCGCCACGTGGCGCTCCCCGCCGTCAACCGCCGTCGGCCCGCCGAGCCGCCTCGGCCCTCCGGCCTTGTAGCATCCGCCGAGTCCGTCGCCCGCCGCTTCGGCCTCGCCCGGGCCCTTTCGCCTCCTCGCCGTCAGCGCCGCCTCGGCCAGCGCTGGCCGCCGCCGCGCCGCCCGCCCGCCCGCCCGGGCAGTCGCCGCCCGCCTCGCCGCGGCTCCCCGGCGTCCGCGCCTCGCCGCCCTCGCCGTCCTCACTCCGCTCGTGGGGCCGGGCTTCGCCGGAAACCGTCTCGGCGTCGCCGGAGCCGGGGTGGATGAGATCCACCCGGCCCCCGAACCAAACGCGGCGCCCCGCTCCCGGATCCCCTCATCCCGCACCACCTTGTCCCGCGTTGACTTTTCCGCGGGGTGAGATTCTCGATAAGTCCCCAGATCTGCTATATATTTTGCACATGTTCATCACATCATAACTCTCTGCATATTGCTCCGTTTCGTGCGTGTAATATTTCAAATTGTTCGTCTCAACGAGGACATCATTTCACCTCATTTCATCATTTTCATTTGAGCTCATCTTGATGCCCGAAATGCTGTTAGAAGAGGGCTATGCGATGTTAGTTTCAGATTCTTATCAGAACATGCACTTTTGTCATTTTTGCCATGATTTATGTGTGCACCCTATGAACTTAAGTCCTACATGTGTTTTGTAATATGCCATGCCATCTTTACAGGGGTATATGCCATGTATTTTTGTGATCTCTGTGGTGACTAGCTCAAGCATGCAAACTAGGCTTCGTGATGTTGCTGTTTTCATTACTCTGCTGATATTTTTATGCCATGTAAACTTGATGCTACAGAGAGATCCATGCTTATTTTGAGATACTTCAGTAAGGATGTTTTGAACATATGGTTATTCTGTCCATCCATGCCCTTGTTTGCAATTATAGAGTGCCATAGCTTGAGTCAATCGAGCTCTACTTTTGCTATAAAATGTTTCCTGGCAGGTTGTTTACATGTTATTCAATTTTGCCAAGGTCGTTGTAGTTGACCCGTGTACGCTATGATGTTGTTCTTGCCATGTATATCTTCTATGCCATGTCTTCTTACTGTTGGTTTCCTTTCCATGCCATTTATTGCTCTGTGGTGAGTGGTTCAAGCTCACCAACATGCCAACTTATCGTTGTTCCTGCCATGTGTGAGTATGTCATATAACTTGCCATGTTTACATGGGTGCCATCATATCTTCTGATCCTTTTTGGCTCATGGTCAGTAAAGGACTTTTGTTCTACGCATTTAGTAGCATCATTCCATGCCTTTGTTTGCCATGATAAGTTCCTGTAACATGTTGTTTGATAGCTCTAAACATTGCAACCTGATGTTATTTCTGCTAAAGTCTGAAACTGTTATTATTTGCAATCTTGCCATGTCATTTTGAGCATGTTCTAGTGATTTCTGGAGATAGCTCAGTGTTCATGTTTTGTAATGCTTTACCTGTACATCATGCCCATGCGTTTTGTTATTACGTTGAGGTCCTGTAGCATGTTGTTTTGATGCTTGCACTATGCCTAGTTGCTGTTTTGGACAGATTGTTGCTATAACTTGTATAGGGTGTATGTGTTGAACCGTTGCTCCGTTTTGAGTGTGCTCTATATGAAACTTGCTTGATTTCGCATGTAGTTTCATATTATCATGTTGCATCCTTGTTTTGAGGTGTTTGCGTGATGTTTGTATGCATTTTGCATCAATGCCATGCTTATCTTGTTTTGCTCATATCTTCTAGACCGTAGCTCCGAATCTAATGAACTTTATATGTAACTTGAATAGAATTTCGTGTAGATCATTTTGGTGCATCTTAAATTGCTGTATAACAACTTGAACTTAAGGTTTGTTCAGATCTGGACCAATTTCGAAATTTGCATATGAGGACTTACCGGAATTGTTATATGTTGTTTCCGGCCTCATTTAAACTTGCCTTGATGTGTTGCTCTTGTTTGCATCATCTCTTGCCATGAGTAGCTTCATGTAGCTTTGTCATGCATCATGCTTGTTGTGCATCATGTCTTGTTCATGTGTGGTTTGTTTACTATGTTGTGTGCTTCTTCTTGTTAGTTCCTGTTTCGTTGCGATCGTGAGGATTCGTTCGTCTACGCTTGGTTCGGCTTCATCCGTTCGTCTTCTTCATGGACTCGTGCTTTTTCCTTGCGGGATTTCAGGCAAGATGACCGCTACCCTGGATCTCACTACTATCATTGCTATGCTAGTTGCTTCGTTCTTTCGCTATGCTGCGCTACCTATTACCTGTTTATCAAGCCCTCCCAAATTGCCATGTCAGCCTCTAACCTTTTGCACCCTTCCTAGCAAACCGTTGTTTGGCTATGTTACCGATTTGCTCAGCCCCTCTTATAGCGTTGTTAGTTGCAGGTGAAGATGAAGTTTGTTCCTTGTTGGAACATGGAGATGTTGTTCCTTGTTGGAACATGTTTACTTGTTGGGATATCACAATATATCTTATTTAATTAATGCATCTATATACTTGTTAAAGGGTGGAAGGCTTGGCCATATGCCTGGTGTTTTGTTCCACTCTTGCCGCCCTAGTTTCCGTCATATCGGTATTATGTTCCCGGATTTTGCGTCCCTAACGCGGTTGAGTGATTTATGGGACCCCCTTGACAGTTCGCTTTGAATAAGACTCCTCCAGCAAGGCCCAACATTGGTTTTACCATTTGCCTCACCTAGCCCTTTTTCCCTTGGGTTTCCGGAGCCCAAGGGTCATCTTTATTTTAACCCCCCGGGCCAGTTCTCCTCTGAGTGCTGGTCCAAACCGAGCGATGTCCGGCGCCCCCTGGGCAACCAGGGTTTATGCCAACCCGTCGTCTTGCTCATCCGGTGTGCCCCGAGAACGAGATATGTGCAGCTCCTATCGGGATTTGTCGGCACATTCGGGCGGCTTTGCTGGTCTTGTTTTATTCTTTGTCGAAATGTCTTGTAGCCGGATTCCGAGACTGATCGGGTCTTCCGGGGAGAAGGAATATCCTTCGTTGATCGCGAGAGCTTATCATGGGCTAAGTTGGGACACCCTGCAGGTATAAACTTTCGAGAGCCGTGCATGCGGTTATGTGGCAGATGGGAATTTGTTGATATCCGGTTGTAGTAAACTTGAAGCAAACTCTTCTAAAATACACCAACCGTGTGCGTAACCGTGAGTGTCTCTTTTCGGGGTTGATCGAGAGGAGAACACGGTTTCTGTGTTATGTTTGACGTAAGTAGGAGTTCAGGATCACTTCTTGATCATTACTTGTTGACGACCGTTCCTTTGTTTCTCTTCTCGCTCTCATTTGCGTATGTTAGCCACCATATATGCTTAGCCGCTGCTGCAACCTCACCACCTTACCCCTTCCTTTCCCATTAAGCTTTGCTAGTCTTGATACCCATGGTAATGGGATTGCTGAGTCCTCGTGGCTCACAGATTACTACACCACCAGTTGCAGGTACAGGTTATGCGATGATCATGACGTGAGAGCGACGTTTGCTTGTGTTGGAGTTCTTCTTCTGCTTCTTCTTCGATCAGGGGATAGGTTCCAGGTCGGCAGCACTGGCTAGCGTGGTGGATATTGTTTGAGTTTCATTTATGTTTCATCCGTAGTCGGATGTTGATCTTGTATATGTTGTTGATGTATTCTTGTGGCATTTGTGCCTTATGTATGTATCCCCACCTATTATGTAATGTTGATGTAATGATATCCACCTTGCAAAAGAGTTTCAATATGCGGGTCTATCCTTGGTGGGACCTTCGAGTCTCTTTAGGATAGGGTCGCATATTGGGCGTGACAGAGGGACATCACCGAGCTGAACGTGTGCAGATCGCGGAGGTGCCATGTGTTCGGTACTTGGATCGGTTGGATCGCGAAGACATTCGACTACATCAACCACGTTACTAAACGCTTCTGCTTTCGGTCTACGAGAGTACGTGGACACACTCTCCCGCTCGTTTCTATGCATCACCTAGATGGATTTTGCATGTGCGTAGGAATTTTTTTGAAATTACTGCATTCCCCAACAGCAGTCAATACCAACGTCTTCGGACATCTATGGCCACGACTTTTGAGATTTAAAGAGCAATTTCTTGATCTCTTTGTGCGTCATGCCAAAGAATTGTTGCAGAGTTCGCGGACCTTTCGGATTAAACTCCCACAAACGGAGAGGCCGTCGCTGGCAGGGAAGGGTTCGGTAGATGAGCATCACCTGAATCACGTCAGTGAGGCGGGTGTTCTTCTCTATGATACTTTTGATGCGCTTTTGCAGCATCAACACCTCATCGGTCGATCCCCAGTCTGGACCCTTGTTGGTCCATGACGCGAGTCGTAGAGGGGGTCCGGATCTAAATGCAGGAGTGGCCGCCCACTTGGTACCGCGGGGTTCGGTGATATAGAACCACTCCTGCTGCCATGTCTTGACGGTATCCACAAAGGCCCCTTTAGGCCAGATAGCGTGGGGAAGCTTGCTCACCATGGCCCCACCGCAATCTGTGTGCTCCCCATCGACCACCTTTGGCTTCACATTTAAAGTCTTGAGCCACAGGCCGAAGTGTGGGGGGATGCGGAGAAATGCCTCGCACATGACAATGAACGCCGAGATATGGAGGAAGGAGTTCGGGGCTAGATCATGAAAATCTAGCCCATAGTAGAACATGAGGCCGCGAACAAAGGGGTGAAGGGGAAACCCTAAACCGCAAAGGAAGTGGGGGATGAACACGACCCTCTCGCCTGGCTCTGGAGTAGGAATGACTTGCCCCTTTATCGGAAGCTTGTGTGTGATTTCCGCGGTTAAGTACCTCGCCTCCCGAAGTCCCTGGATATCCTTCTTCATCATGGAAGAATCCACCCATTTGCCTTGGGAGCCGGATCCGGACATGGTCACAGAGCTTGGTGGCAATGAAGAAAGATTGAGACTTGGGCGCTGGAGCTCAAAGATAGGAAGGCTGAGGAAGGAGAAGGCGTGGGGTAAAAGATGGGTCCTTGTCCCTTTATAAAGGCAATGAATATCAAGCGACCCCGCACAAGCCTTAAAATTTGCCTATTCCCAAGGGGTCGAGCGGATGGCGCGGTTGGATTACCCAAGCCCTCATTGATGAAAATCCAGCAATAAGGGGATGCCATCTCTGCCTCGACAAGACGTGTCATTGGAAGTTGCATCTCGAAACATGAAACGGGAGGTCGAAAAAATGATTCGAAATAATGAAGTGGACAGACGTAATGTCTCGCCGAGAAGCTGTCAGAAGACATAACTTTTTTTTGTTTAAGTATTTTTCCCTCGCGGTCCAGGGGTGTAACTATTGTACCGAGACGGATATAGTTCTTTTGGTCAAGCTACTTTGAAGTGTTCGGAGGAGGAACCCACCTTGCAATGCCGAAGACAGTCTGCGTGCCAGACACTTCGTCATTGAAGCCTGGTTCAGGGGCTACTAAGGGAGTCCTAGATTATGGGGTCCTCGGGCGTCCGAGCTATGTGACATGGGCCGGACTAGTAGGCCGTGAAGATACGGAATAGAAGGCTTCCCCTCGAATCCGGATGGGACTCTCCTTGACGTCGAAGGCAAGCTTGGCATCGGATATGAAGATTCCTTTCTCTGTAAACCGACTCTGTACAACCCTAGCCCCCTCCGGTGTCTATATAAACCGGAGGGTTTAGTCTGTAGAGGTAAATCATAATCATACAGGCTAGACATCTAGGGTTTGGCCATTACGATCTCGTGGTAGATCAACTCTTGTAACCCATATACACATCAAAGTCAATCAAGCAGGAAGTAGGGTATTACCTCCATTAAGAGGGCCCGAACCTGGGTAAACATTGTGTCCCCTGCCTCCTGTTACCTTCGAACCTTAGACACACAGTTCGGGACCCCCTACCCGAGATCTGCCGGTTTTGACACCGACAGCGCCCACAAGGTCGGGGGGCGCGCCTAGGGGGGTAGAGCGCGCCTCCCACCCTTGTGGCTGGCTGGTGGCCCCCCTCTAGTACTTTCTTCGCCCAATATTTTTTATATATTCCAAAAACATGCTCCGTGAAGTTTCAGGACTTTTGGAGTTGTGCGGAATAGGTCTCTAATATTTGCTCCTTTTCCAGTCCAGAACTCCAACTGTCGGCATTCTCCCTCTTCATGTAAACCTTATAAAATAAGAGAGATTAGGCATAAGTATTGTGATATAATGTGTAATAACGGCCCATAATGCAATAAATATCAATATAAAAGCATGATGCAAAATGGACATATCAAGGTGCGTCGGCTACAGTCCACAGCCGGTGTGTCAAGCACACTAGCTCGCTCCCCAAATACCATTTCATTGTTCAATCGTTGCCGGTGAAAGATGGGGACGTGGACCCATGTTGTTAGGGCAACTTTGGTGGCCCACTCCGGCGAGAGCGCGGCCGCAGCCGCCATGCGCGTGCTAACAAGGTGCATGAGCACGACGGAAATCTATGACCGGGCGGCCAAGGCAGCCCAAATGACCGCTGTCGCTTCTCAGGTGGTGGCAGCAACATCTGTCTCGGGGATAGCAACTGGAGAGAGCGGCACAGTAGGTGTCAATTCCACAGCGGCGGCCTTAGCCTGATGGAGGCTTCCCATGTCCATGTCGTGGCCGCCCATGCCCAGCTCGTGGCGGTCACCGCACAAATCGAACGAAGCTTCTCTGACAACGGTTGGCAACCCATGACCGAAGAGTTGGCAATCATCGAGAGCGTTCAAGTAGCCTTCCGTTCCTCCGCTACATACCTTGCCACAACGGAGCCCGTCCAAGCCCAGATCGTGGCCGCCCACACCCAGCTCATGGCGGCCTTCTCCAAAGAGATGGCGGACGAAGATGGCGAGATGTTTGCCGAGTATGGTGCGATGAATGCCATGGAGCCCCTTCCCCAGGAGACCGTCAGGCGCGAGCTGGACATGGAGGAGGCGGCGGAGATAGACGAGCACCAGTCGTAGTAGTACTCTTTGTTTAGGTCAGCTAGCTCAATTTTTTGTTCAACTTGCTTGATTAAGAAGTGTGGGTGTGTTGTAGTCTCCTTTGTGTACCCAAATTATGCAATGACGTGGATGACCACTGTAACCAGGGAAATTTGAACCAAATTTTTTGACGTTCAAACTCATCACTCACGGTTAAGCTATCTGAATTGTTTGTGATGTTCACATATCGTACACAGTTGTGAATAACGGACCGTGTCTGGTGACACTTTGCGCGCTAGTTTTTTCACTGCACCAATTCAAAAAAATTGGCTTCCGTGGAAATATCTACCTCCCCGCCCCTCCCCTTACCAAAAGCCACATCTCCCCTATTTCCGCCTTCCTTTCCAAGTTGAAACCTTCACTCCTTGCTTGCAGCGCCGCCTCCTCGCCGGTGACCCTCCTTCACGCCGCTCGGCCTCGTCTATCCAGGCAGGTAATCCCACTACAAAAAAAAGACACATCTGTGACATTTTGGGCCGAACGAATTTTTTCTGTCATACTTATGACACTTCTATGACAATAATTGTGACAAAACACGATATCATCATAGATGTGGTGGGGTCCTACTTCTATGGAAAAAATCATGACAGAAAATGGGCTTTTCGTCCTGGGCGGGCCGGAGACGCAACTGCATGACATTCTTTGGGTCGTCCATGACGGAAAAAATCATGGTAGAAGCAAGGGAGAGGAAAATATCGGGGTGTTCCTGGTTACGGTGGGTGGTTGGGGCCGAGCGATGCGTGTTTCTCTCGTACACGCACGCGCGTGGGTGTGATGCGTTGGGCTCTAACTGAACCCGAGCGAGGCATTGGGCTCTAACTGAACCCGAGCGATTGCACTGTGATACGTCTCCAACGTATCTATAATTTATGAAGTATTCATGCTATTATATTATCCATCTTGGATGTTTTATGGGATTTACTATGCACTTTTATATTACTTTTGGGACTAACCTATTGACCCAGAGCCCAGTGCCAGTTTCTGTTTTTACCCTTGTTTCAGTGTTCCGCAGAAAAGGAATATCAAGCGGAGTCCAAACAGAATGAAACCTTCGGAAAATTTATTTTTGGAAAGAAAGCAATACGGGAGACTTGGAGTGCACGTCAGGGGATCAACGGGGAGATCACGAGGCAGGGGAGCGCGCCCACCCCCCTGGGCGCGCCCTCCACCCTCATGGGCCCCTCGTGGCTCCCCTTACCGACTTCTTTCGCCTATATATTCCCATATACCTAAAACCTTCGGGGGAATAGAATAGATCGGGAGTTCCGCTGCTGCAAGCCTCTGTAGGCACCAAAAACCAATCGAGACCCTATTCCGGCACCCAGCCGGAGGGGGGATCCCTCACTGGTGGCCATCTTCATCATCCCGGCACTCTCCATGACGAGGAGGTAGTAGTTCACCCTTGGGGCTGAGGGTATGTACCAGTAGCTATGTGTTTGATATCTCTCTCTCGGGTTCTTGAGGTGATATGGTCTTGATGTATCGCGAGCTTTGCTATTATAGTTGGATCTTATGATGTTTCTCCCCCTCTACTCTCTTGTAATGGATTGAGTTTTCCCTTTGAAGTTATCTTGTCAGATTGAGTCTTTAAGGATTTGAGAACACTTGATGTATGTCTTGCATGTGCGTATCTGTGGTGACAATGGGATATCACGTGATTCACTTGATGTATGTTTTGGTGATCAACTTGCGGGTTCCGCCCATGAACCTATGCGTAGGGGTTGGCACACATTTTCGTCTTGACTCTCCGGTAGAAACTTTGGCGCACTCTTTGAAGTACTTTGTGTTGGATTGAATAGATGAATCTAAGATTGTGTGATGCATATCGTATAATCATACCCATGGATACTTGAGGTGACATTGGAGTATCTAGGTGACATTAGGGTTTTGGTTGATTTGTGTCTTAAGGTGTTATTCTAGTATGAACTCTATGATAGATCGATCAGAAAGAATAACTTTGAGGTGGTTTCGTACCCTACCATAATCTCTTCGTTTGTTCTCCTCTATTAGTAGCTTTGGAGTGACTCTTTGTCGCATGTTGAGGGATAGTTATATGATCTAATTATGTTATTATTGTTGAGAGAACTTGCACTAGTGAAAGTATGAACCCTAGGCCTTATTTCCTAGCATTGCAATACCGTTTACGCTCACTTTTATCATTCGTTACCTTGCTGTTTTTATATTTTCAGATTACAAAAACCTATATATACCATCCATATTGCACTTGTATCACCATCTCTTCGCCGAACTAGTGCACCTATACAATTTACAATTGTATTGGGTGTGTTCTTGGACACAAGAGACTCTTTGTTATTTGGTTGCGTGGTTGCACGAGAAAGACCATCTTCATCCTACACCTCCCACGGATTGATAAACCTTAGGTCATCCACTTGAGGGAAATTTGCTACTGTCCTACAAACCTCTGCACTTGGAGGCCCAACAACGTCTACAAGGAGAACGTTGCGTAGTAGACATCAAGCTCTTTTCCGGCGCCATTGCCGGGGAGGGTAGGTAAGCGGCACTCACATCCCGTCAACCAAGCTCTTTTCTGGCGCCATTGTCGGGGAGGTGAGTGCTTGAAGGTATATCTTTAGACCTTGCAATCGAATCTTTTTGTTTCTTGTTTTATCGCTAGTTTAGTTTATAAAAGAAAACTACAAAAAAATGGAATTAAGGGTGCCTCATATGCTTCATCTTTTTAATGTTTTCCATGAAAATAAGGATTCCGATAATTGTGCTCAATTGCTAGAGGAAGAATGCATTAAAATGTTTGGCACTAAATATTTGAATGATGAGCATGATTGCAATGTTGTTAGTATGAATTCTTTGAATACCCATGATGCTAATGATATGCAAAGCCACAAGCTTGGGGATGCTATGTTTAGTCCCCCAAGTTTTGGTGAGCAAATTTATTATGATGAAAGCATGCCTCTTATTTATGATGATTATTGTGATGGCACGTATGGTATAAATAATAATGATTACCATGAAACTTGTTTTCTTGATTTCAATTTTCAATCACATGATAGTTGTTTTGTTGAGTTTTCTCCCACTACTATTCCGAATGAGAAGAATTTTGCTTATGTGGAGAGTAGTAAATTTTCTATGCTTGTAGATCATGAAAAGAATGCTTTAGGTGCTTGTTATATTGTTTAATTCATTCATGATGCTACTGAAAATTATTATGAGGGAGGAACATATGCTTGTAGGAATTGCAATAATATCAAGTTTCCTCTCTATGTGCTTAAAGTTTTGAAGTCATGCTTGTTTTGCCTTCCTATGCTAGTTGATTATTGTTCCCATAAGTTGTTTGCTCACAAAATCCCTATGCATAGGAAGTGGGTTAGACTTATATGTGCTAGTCATATTCTTCATGATTCTCTCTTTATGATTCAATTCTTATCTTTTTGTGAGCATCATTGAAATCATCATGCCTAGCTAGGGGCGTTAAACGATAGCGCTTGTTGGGAGGCAACCTAATTTTATTTTTGTTTCTTGCTTTTTGGTTTTGTTTAGGAATAAATCATCCATATATATTCTGTTTAGATGTGGTTTTGTGTTTTAGTTAGTGTTTGTGCCAAGTAGAACCTTTGGGAAGACTTGGGTGAAGTCTTTATGATCATGCTGTAAAAAACAGAAACTTTAGTGCTCCCGAGATTAGCTAAAACTTTTTACTGGAGAGTGCTATTTAGTTGATTCTTTTTGCAGGTGATTACTAGCCAAATGCCTTAGGTCCACTGAGCGAGTCCTGGACTAGGGGGTGTCTGTATAGCCGAACTATCATCACAGCCGGACTCCAAGACTATGAAGATACAAGATTGAAGACTTTGTCCCGTGTCCGGATGGGACTTTCCTTGGTGTGGAAGGCAAGCTTGGCGATACGGATATGTAGATCTCCTACCATTGTAACCGACTCTGTGTAACCCTAACCTATCCGGTGTCTATATAAACCAGAGGGTTTTAGTCCGTAGGACGAACAACAATCATACCATAGGCTAGCTTCTAGGGTTTAGCCTCCTTGATCTCGTGGTAGATCTCGTGGTAGACCTATATCATCAATATTAATCAAGCAGGAGTAGGGTATTACCTCCATCGAGAGGGCCCGAACCTGGGTAAAACATCGTGTCCCTTGTCTCCTGTTACCATCCGCCTAGACGCACAGTTCGGGACCCCCTGCCCGAGATCCGCCGGTTTTGACACCGACATTGGTGCTTTCATTGAGAGTTCCTCTGTGTCGTCACCTATAGGCCCAATGGCTCCTTCGATCATCAACAACAACACGGTCCAGGGTGAGACTTTTCTCCCCAGACAGATCTTCGTATTCGGCGGCTTTGCACTGCGGGCCAATTCACTTGGCCATCTGGAGCAGATCGAAAGCCACGCCCCTGGCCATCAGGTCAGATTTGGAAGCTTGAATTATACGGACGACATCCGCGGAGACTTGATCTTCGACGGATTCGAGCCACAGCCAAGCGCGCTGCACTGTCTCGATGGGCATGATCTAACTCTGCCGCCGAACAGTGTCCTGGAGGCCGCACTAGTTTCCGCTCCGAACATTGATTCGGAGCCGATCGCGCCAATTGGGGATGATTGTATGGACGCCACCTCGGAGGCTAAGATCTTTACGGCGATTAAGCCGAACATAATCCCTGTCCTTTGCGAAGACCGTGACTCCCAGGTGCCGAACTCCGAACCCTCCGCGCCCCTACCAATCGAATCCGATCGGGCGCCGGTCATGGAGTTCACTGCCGCGGACATCTTTCAGCACTCGCCCTTTGGCGACATCCTGAATTCACTAAAGTCTCTCTCTTTATCCGGAGAGCCATGGCAGGACTACGGTCAGGAAGGTTGGGATGCGGACGACGAAGAAATTCAACACCCACCCACCACCCACTTCGTAGCCACTGTCGAAAGCTTACATGACGTGCTCGATTTCGACTCCAAAGACATCAACGGTATGGACGATGATGTAGGAGACAACCATGAACCAGCGCCTATAGGATGCTGGACAACCACCTCATCCCATGATGTATACATGGTGGATACACCTAAAGGAAATGAAGACGAGGAACAATGGGACGCTGCGAAGGATGAATCCCTCGAAAAGCAGTCAAAACGGCAACGTAAACGCCGAACCAAGTCCCGCCTCAACAGAGACCCAGCCATAGAGCAGGGCGAACGGTGGGATCAGCGAACATGCTATCGAGCAATCGTCCGAACAAGACAACTTGGATAAACAACCCGTCCCCGGCGAAAACAACAATCCGGACGATCTCACGCCGGACAAATTGTTGGAGCAAAATAACCTCCAGAAAAGGCTCGTCGCCACTGCGCGTAGCCTGAAAAAGCGGAAGCTCAAAACAGCGGAAGATGCACTCAGGATCAGATGGAGCAAAGTATTCAACACCATGAGACAAATCTGGCGACGATACCGAACAAAGATCTACCCAAAAAGAAAGCTACTGCCCGAATTTGACGAGGAGGCCATAGAGCCCCTACAATCAAAAAGTGAGAAGGCCACCCGGTCGGATGGACGACCCACGGCAAAAAGAGAGCGGCAAAGGGCACCGCACACAAGCCGATATGCGATCCGCATAAGGATTCACATCAAAAGGATGGCCCAGTTAGGTCCATCTATGGGTCAAGAAAGCAAGCTCTTCAAAGCAATGCAACACGCCAAAAATCCTAACATCAAGGCACACCCAAATATAGGGGCGCCGCACACCCCCTGTGTTTCACCGATGAGGTGCTGGATCACGAATTCCCAGCGGGATTCAAACCCGTAAACATAGAGGCATACGACGGAACAACAGACCCTGGAGTCTGGATTGAGGATTACATCCTCCACATACACATGGCTAGAGGAGATGATCTCCACGCCATAAAATATTACCCCTCAAACTCAAAGGGCCATCTCGGCATTGGCTTAAAAGCCTCCCCGAAAATACCATTGGAAGCTGGGAAGAGCTCGAGGATGTGTTTCGAGCAAATTTTCAGGGGACCTATGTCTGCCCTCCGGATGCAGACGATCTAAGTCACATAACTCAACAGCCCGGAGAGTCAGCCCGGAAATTTCGAACAGGTTCCTTACTAAAAAGAACCAAATAGTCGACTTTCGGATGCCAAGCCTTAGCAGCCTTCAAACACAACGTCCGAGGGCGAATGGCTCGCCAGACACCTCGGCCAAGAAAAGCCAAGAACAATGGCCGCATTAACAAGCCTCATGACCCGCTTTTGCACGGAGAGGATAGCTGGCTAGCAAGATGCAGCACCAGCGACCCAAGTACATCCAAGTCGAGGATGGAAGCGGAAACCATGGCGCAACAAGGACCAGCGCCGGATTAAAAGGAACGGTCCAAAGAGCGCGGCGATCAACGCCGGATTCAAAAGCTCACGGCGGAACAATAAAAACTGCCCTTAAGGACAATAGCGATGAGCTATCCAACTTAAACAAAATCTTGGACAAGATATGTCAAATCCACAAGATTCTCCGGAGGCTCGCAAACCATACCCACGAGTTTGTTGGGTCTTCAAACAGTCCGTGAGACTCAACGCCCGAACACAAGGGCTCGACACACCAAGTGAAGATGATGACGAGCACCACCAGAGAGCCCCGGAAAACAAAAAGAATTTCCCACAAGAAGTTAAAATAGTAAACTCACTTCACGTGATAAAAGGAAAAAACTGAGCGTCGCCCACTAAGACGCGCTCCGCACATACTACCCTAGCAGAGTACCAACACCGTTGTCAAAACCAATCACCTTCGACCATCGGGACTACTCCGAAAGTATCCGGAACGCAGGATGGACTGCCTTGATATTGGATCCTATAATCGAGGGATTCCAATTTACACAGGTCCTCATGGATGGCGGCAGTGACATAAACCTAATATATCAGGACACAATCCGCAGGATGGGGATAGACCTAATCAAAATTCGCCATAGCAAGACCTCCTTTAAAGGGGTAATGCCAGGCCCATATGCCCATTGTACGGGCTCCCTACTGTTAGAAGTTGTGTTCGGTTCATCCGACAACTTCCGTCACGAAAAGTTAGTCTTCCATGTCGCCCCATTTAAAAGTAGCCATCAAGCACTATTGGGACGCGAAGCTTTCGCCCGCTTTAACGCAATACCGCATTATGCATCTCTAACACTTAAAATGCCCGGTCCACGCGCCATCATCTCATTAAAAGGGAGTATTAAGTGTTACTCGAGCACGGAAGAACGTGAGACTGCCTTAACAGCCCCACACCTATCCGGCTCCACTAGTCAAAGAACCTGAATAGATCATTCAAACCCCGGACACGGCTAGACGAGTCCGGCGCCTACTAGCGGCATACCCCCATACAAGGGGCTGCATGCATGTACAGCAAGAGAAAATAAAGCTCAATTTTCTTCACTTCTTCGAATCGTACTCTGTTTATTTAATATAAAGTACATCTTTTGCACGATCCTTCTTCTTTTAAACTAAGTTCCTCTCTTTTACAGATGAACAACGTGCTACACCCGTCCAGAATACGGCACAACGGAGACACAGGCGCAGACGTGCAGTAGGGACCCGTTGCAAGGATTCTTTTCAGATTAAGACCCTGCGTAAACCTTTTTTACTATCTCTTGTTGATATACATCCCCCGGTTTCTTACTATAACCGAGGAGGAGGCTGGCGTTTTGGCATTGTCCGCACAAGAATTTTTGCGCGTACCTAGACACCAGGGTCTTAGGGCATTATTCTGCCCGTTTTTATAAAGACCGAATACCTTAGGGAGTATTCGGCGTCTCGAGTTAGGCCTTATATGCATCAGCTCCGAATCATGTCTTTGGTCAAATGTTGGGTTTGCCCGGCTCACATGTTTTGCTGCCTTACGTTCCGTTCTATCGGCTAACGCGGCACCAGGAGAACTACTGCGATTGTGCCCCGGTTCGGCCGGGCGAGCACCTCAGTAGAGAAAGCCGAAAACTGACTGTCATGATATAGCGAGAGATGTTGGGGAACGTAGTAATTTCAAAATTTTCCTACGCACACAAAAGATCATGGTAATGGCATAGCAACGAGAGGGGAGAGTATTGTCCACGTACCCTCGTAGACCGTAAGCGGAAGCATTATGACAACGCGGTTGATGTAGTCGTACGTCTTCACGATCCGACCGATCCAAGTACCGAACGTACGGCACCTCCGAGTTCAGCACACGCTCAGCTCGATGACAATCCCGGACTCCGATCCAAAGCAAAGTGTCGGATGAGTTCCACAAGACGACGGCGTGGTGACGATGATGATGCTCTACCGGCGCAGGGCTTCGCCTAAACTCCGCGACGATATGACCGAGGTGGAATATGGTGGAGGGGGGCACCGCACACGGCTAAGGAACGATCCGTAGATCAACTTGTGTGTACATGGGGTGCCCCCCTGCCCCCGTATATAAAGGAGCACGGGGGGGTGCGGCCGGCCCTAGGAGGAGGCGCGCCGGAGGAGTCCTACTCCCACCGGGAGTAGGACTCCCCCCCTTTTCCTAGTTGGACTAGGACTTGGAGGGAAGGAGGAGAGGGAAAAGGAAAGGGGGGGCGCCGCCCCCCCTCCTTGTCCTATTCGGACTTGGGGGGGGAGGGGCGCGCGGCTTCCCCTTGGCCCCTTCTCCTCTTTCTCCATTAGGCCCACTAAGGCCCATTAGGTCACCGGGGGGTTCCGGTAACCTCCCTTACTCGATAAAATGCCGATTTCACCCGGAACACTTCCGATGTCCAAACATAGGCTTCCAATATATCAATCTTTATGTCTCGACCATTTCGAGACTCCTTGTCATGTCCGTGATCACATCCAGGACCCCGAACAAACTTCGGTACATCAAAACTTATAAACTCGTAATAAAATTGTCATCGTAACGTTAAGTGTGCGGACCCTATGGGTTCGAGAACTATGTAGACATGACCTAGAAATATTCTCGGTCAATAACCAATAGCGGAACCTAGATGCCCATATTGGTTCCTACATATTCTACGAAGATCTTTATCGGTCAAACCGCATAACAACATCGTTGTTCCCTTTGTCATCGGTATGTTACTTGCCCGAGATTTGATCGTCGGTATCCAATACCTAGTTCAATCTCGTTACTGGCAAGTCTCTTTACTCGTTACGTAATGCATCATTTCGTAACTAACTCATTAGCTAGATTGCTTGCAAGGCTTATAGTGATGTGCATTACCGAGAGGGCCCAGAGATACCTCTCCGTGTCAGGACCCCGATCCTAAGTCACACCGATCTAGCATGTAACACCTCATATCACTTTGTGGCCTCACGCACGGTATTCCCACGGGTGTCGCCTTACCATGGCCCGGGACCGTTTGCGTATTTGGCTCACGTATATGACAGTGTCGCTAGAATCCACATGACAAAGAACCCGGGCCAACATGGCTAGTCGTGAAACCAAAGCGGCACTAACCTATGGGGACAGGCATACATGAATCACTACGAGCATGACGGTCATCAACGTATGAATTGGCTGTAACCTTTGGGCTAACAGGACTCCGGTATCCCGGCTGTAGCAGGCTAGGCAGGACTCGAATATCACCAAGCGTGACATTTCCCGAAGGGACAGGACATAGGAACGAAATGAAACACATGCCGCCGGTCAAGTGTCCAAGCAGTAGTGCTTTGGGCTAGCAGGACTCCGGTGAACCGGCTGTGGCGAACTACTATCGCCGTAAGCACGAGACTTACATTTCCCCATATGAGAGGCTGCCAAGGATAAACAACTAGTTTGTCGGATCCCACCCATACCAAGCATTTCAATCATACACGCAATATGCCCGATATGAGCAAATACAACAAGGCATCACAACAAAACTCTACAACTCAAGTACTTTATTTTAAAAGGCCCGAGGAGCCATACATAACATAGTCATACGGTAGGGGTCACATGACCCAACACTCAAGTCATACAATCATTCAAGCACATGCGGAAGCAAACTAGTCTGAGTACGTACTCTAGAAAGAAAGAAAGCTTGTTGGAGCCTTTCTATCTACAATGGCCCTTCACAAGTCTTAGATCGCCACCGTGGCTAATTCACTCGTCGATGTCAACATCTACATAGAATCCGTCGGAGGGGTAGTATGGTCCTCTCAAAATATTGATTAAGCAAACATGAGTACAAAAGTACTCAAAGAAGTCTTACCACGTAATCCTATCATACATGCACATTCTCAAGAAGGAGGTGGAGTTATTTGCAACAAGCCAGCTTTGACTCTTGGCTAAGCTATCCTCGTGACACACTTTGTAAAGCATTTGTCGCACACGAGTCCACTACTCACCAACACAATACTCCACCGTGGATCCTCTCTCGTCATCCCGAGAGGGCCATCCACGATACTCACACTTATCTTGAGACTTTTAGTAGTATCCATTTACTTGTCTATGAACTGATATAGGTAACCCAGAAGTCCTTCTCCGTGGACACGGCTATTCGAATAGATCATATTTAACCCTGCAGGGGTGTACTTCTTCACACACGCTCTCACCACTTACCGTCGTTTACACGACATGTACTCGGCAACCTTCAAGCGGAAGCCCAACGTGGGTGTCGGCCACAGCCTACCTAAACACTCAAGTCCCTAGTCCAGGTTTATCGCCTATTCGGGTTCCATCCGCAGGAGTCCGCCGAGTTTCCCATACGGCCCCGAACGATGTGTACAGGGTTCCCGAGACACCAAACGGGCGAATCGGTACACCGCCACGGTGCCTACCGCAACACAACCCACCCCTAAGGTCAGCGTTAAATGCGGCCCCGACATGCTACAAACACCGAAACTACTTGCAACTCCGGACTATGAACAGGGGTGGTTAAGAAGCCGAGAGGGTCAATTAAGGATCCCAATGTGTGGTAGTAATCGCCTCATGGATCACAAACACAGATCTCAGTTCTTAGGTTCGGCTTCAATGAAACAACCCACCATGTACTCCTACATGGCCTCTCATCGATACCTTTACCAAATCGTGTTCAACACTTTCACTCTCGAACCAACACAACCTTTCACTCCAGTTCATCATCCCGATGAGCCAGACGACACAACTCTAAGCATAGCAAGCATAGCATGGTAGGAACAACACAAACATGGCTCAATCAACTCCTACACATACTAGTGGGTTTCATCTGAGTTACTTTGTGGCAATGACAGGTCATGTAAAGGAAGTGGGTTCAACTACCGCAGCACACAACAGTTTGAATCGCGTTGTCTTAATGCGTAAACGAGAGCGAAGCGAGAACATGGGTTTGTATCGGAATGATCAATGAGTTGCTTGCACGATGGAACTGGGGTAGAGAACTGCCCTTGAGATGGGTAGTCGGGTTATCTTGAGCGTAACCTATCATGAAAACACACCGCAATAAACATACAAACAATATGCAACAATATGATGCATGCTATGACATGGCAATATGGATGTGTGTTGGCCTAATGCAAGTTGAAGGAACAGGGGATGAACTCATTTGAATCAAGATTCAAATGATAGCTCATTTGAGTTAGTCCTAATGGTGCAATATCTTATTCTGGTTATTCAACATATTTAACTTGTTTTAACATGCATGAAACCTGTACCAATGGATAGAGTGTATTTTTCTGATAATTTTTCATATATAAATCTTTGTATTTGGAGTTATAGAATAAAAGTTATAAGCATTTGAAATTTGATTTATATTCTGGAATTTATTATATAAAAATAAATCCAGAATTTGAGTTAATCTTGTCGAGATGAGGTCGGCGTGGACGTCAGGGGTCAACGGGTCATCCAGGTCAAACCGACAAGGACCCGCATGTCGAAGTTAGTTTAAACTAATTAATTTAATTAGAACTAATCCTAATTAGTTAGCCGGGGTCCACTGTCATTGACTCGAACAATCATCAGGGCCCACCGACATGGGTCAGTGGTCAACTCGCCGGCGTCTAGCCGCCGGCGAGGCCAGACGCGGCGGAGCAGAGTGCGTTTGCACTTTCCGGCCACCAAATGGGGCGCGGGGAGCATCTATGTGAAGCTGGAGGTGAGCCGCGGTGTCTGGTGGGGTTAGTCGGAGTCGGGGTGGCTTGAGTTGGCACCCCACGAAGTCGGCGGCGGCGGGCTCGGGTGATGTCGGGTTAGTTGCTAGGGGCTCGGCGAGGCGCGGGAAGTGCATAGTTAGGCCCAGCGCATCTCGGTGAGTGCGATGGACAGTGGCGTGGGTTGGGTGGCCGGAGCCTGCGTCGGCGACGAGCCCAGCAAGGCATGCGTTCGGGTGATCGCGGTTGGAGTCGTTGTGGTGCACGAAGAAGAGCGTGGAGAGGATGGAGAGGTAGCCAGGCTCACGGTGATCTCGTAGAGAGCCTCGGCGGGGTCGGGGATGCTCTGATGCGGCGGCGACGGCGATGGGGATCTCCGGCGGCTCGAGCTCGGTCGAGGTCGGTGTAGAGGCCTCGGGGTGCTTAGAGCGAGCGGGACTCGGCTAGCTAGGGTAGTGGGGTGCGGCGGAGCTGCTGGACATGGTGGGGAGGAGCATGGGCGGCGGGGAGCACGGCGTCGACGGTGGCGCGTCGGCGATGGCGTCGGCCAGGTTGGGGGAGAGCGAGAGAGAGGAGGCAGGGGGAGAATTGGGTGTCCAGGGGTTCGGGGCGACGTGGAGGTCGCCCAGCAGCGAGGCGGCGAGGGGTGAAGCGAGGCGGCCAGCTGCGTGGCGCGCCTGCGCTCGCCGGCCGACACCGGGCTGCCTGGCCGAGCTAAGCTCATTGGCCTTGTTCTGAAATTGGGCAGTGGGCAGGCGCGGCATGTGACAGGGTTTTCCTTTTTTTAAGCCTTTTCTATTTTCTCAACTCTGTTGGGGTTTTAAAAATACCAAAACACTTTTAAAAATCATCAAAATGCTCCTGGTCACTTGTTGGAATATTCCCAACATGAAACATTTTGGTTTGGTAATTTTGAACATTTAAAATATTTTTCATAATTTAAAATGCTCATTTCAAAAACTTGTGAATTAATCCTAGAACCCTTAGATGACCTAGAAAATGGTGCACCTCCTTTGACATGGGTTACGAACCAAAACAAAGAGGATGAACATTTTGAAGGGCATTTCAGGTTTATTGAAATAATTTTAGTAAACCCTAGTTGTTTTAAGGGGGGTGTTCTGGTTTCTGCCTTCCCATTTCAATTTCAAATGAAATTTAAACATGATGCACACCCTAATGCATGGTCTATCCGGGATGTGACAACTCACCCCCACTCAAAAGAATCTCGTCCGAGATTTAGGATCTGCTATGCGAAAAGGTGGGATACTCAAGTCGAAGACGATCCTCCCTTTCCCAAGTTGCTTCTTGCTCGGAATGGTTTGACCATTGAACCTTTAGAAACTTGATATTCGACGTCGAGTGGTACGCTCGGCTTGATCGAGAATCTGAACGGGATATTCTCGATAGGTGAGGTTATCTTGGAGATCAAGCGTTTACGTGGTCTACTCCACGGATAGGATCCGAGAAGCAACGCCTGAGTTGGGAAACGTGGAAGACATCATGGACTCGAAAGATGCGGAGGTAGTTCCAATTGGTAGGCAACTTCTCCTCGCTTGGCAAGAATGCGAAAGGGTCCAATGTAACGAGGAGCCAATTTGCCTTTGATACCGAATCGATGGGTTCCTTCAAAGGAGTGACCAAGATAAGCCTTCTCGCCAATTTCATAAGCCATAGGCTTATGCTTGCGTCATATTGGCTCTTTTGACGAGATTGGGCTGTTTTCAATTTCTCACGAATAACGCGAACCTGCTCTTACGCTTCCTGAATCATGTCCGCCAAAGAGTTGTCTCTCCCGGTTTCGACCGATTAAGAGGCGTTCGACATTTCCGTCCATAAAGAACTTGAAAGGGCTTTGCCCAAGCTGGCTTGATAGCTATTGTTATAAGCGAATTCGGCGAATGGAAGGCATTTCTCCCAATTCATGCCGAAAGAGATGACAGAAGCTCGAAGCATATCCTCTAGGATTTGATTGACTCGTTCTACTTGACCACTTGATTGAGGATGGAAAGCGGTGCTAAAGGAGACGAGTTCCCATAGCGTTTTGGAAACTTTCCCAAAATCGAGAGGTGAAGAGACTTCCACGGTCTGAAAGTTAATCTCTAATGGAATACCATGAAGAGACACTATTCGAGATATACAACTCAGCTAGTCTGGCTAGCGGTTATACTCTCACGAACGGGTAGGAAGTGGGCTACTTTGGAAAGACGATCAACGCATTTACGAAGATAGCATTATTCCCTCTCTTGGTCCTGGGAAACCCGTAATGAAATCCATACCGATTTTATCCCATTTCCATTCAGGAATTTCCAAAGGTTGAAGGGTACCGGCAGGCCGTTGATGCTCGCTTTAACTCGACGACAGCACGTCGCAATTAGCAATGTATTGAGCAATTTCTCTCTTCATCCTAGTCCACCAAAACCTCTGGCGTAGATCTTGATACATTTTAGTACTACCAGATGAATGGTGAGAGGAGAGTCATGAGCTTCCTTAAAGATCAATTGTCGTAGCTGTTGTTTCTTGGGAACCACTAAGCGGTTCTCAAAGAAGACAACACCTCGTTCATCTATGGAGAAACACTTAGCAGCTCCGCTAGCAATGTTCTCCTTGATCCGGATATTCCCCTATCATACTTCGCCGAGCAGCTATGATTCGTCCGTAAGGTTGGGTTTCGCCACTGTGGTGGAAAGGAATCCTCGAGGAACAATGTGAAGATTAAGCTTACGAAATTCCTCATGGAGAATTGGTTGACTTTGTTGTAACATCAGATTGTTACAATAGGATTTGCGACTTAGGGCATCAGCCATGACATTGGCTTTGCACAGGGTGTAAGATATTCCTAAGTCGAAATCAGTAATCAACTTCGACCCAACGTCTTTGCCTGAGATTCAAATCCGGTTGGGTAAAGATATATTTCAGACTTTGGTGATCAGTGTAGATCTCACAACGATTACCCAGAAGGTAATGTCGCCAAGTTTTGAGTGCATGAACCACTGCTGCAAGCTCTAGATCGTGTGTGGGATAGTTATCCTCATGTGGACGCAACTGTCGAGAAGCGTAGGCAATCACATGACGATCTTGCATGAGTATGCAACCTAGTCCTTGTCGCGAGGCGTCGCAATAGATAATAAAGTCCTTAGAGAAATCTGGTGGAACAAGTACGGGAGCAGATGTCAGACGTCTTTTCGGTTCTGAAAAGCTGAACTTCGCCTTTGTGGCGTCCATTCGAACTTCTTATCTTTCTTGACGAAGTTCGGTTAGAGGTTTAGCAACTTTAGAGAAATTCTCGGCGAAGCGGCGGCAATAGCTCGCTAAACCGAGGAAACTCCGAACTTGCTTGACCGATTCAGGTGGAGTCCAATCAAGGGCGGCTTGAACTCGCTTCGGGATTGACAGCAATGCCCTTACCAGAGATTACATGGCCTAGGTAGGTCACTTACGGGTAACCAGAATTCACACTTAGTGAATTTGGCATAAAGGCGGTGCTCTCGAAGTTTCATCAATACTAGCCTTAGATGTTCGGCATGTTCTTCCTCATTCTTGGAGTAGATGAGTATATCATCGAGGTATACCACTACCGAATTTATCCAAGTACTCCATAAAGATTGAGTTCCTTAACCGAGAGAAGGTGGCTGGAGCATTGGTTAAACCGAAGACATGACGGTGTACTCGTATTGGCCATAACGAGTAACAAAAGCCGTTTTAGGTATGTCCCTCGTTCTTGATTTTGATTTGATGGTAGCCCAACCTCAAATCCATTTTGAAAAGATCGAGGATCCAGCGAGCTGATCATACAGTCGTTGATCCTGGGGAGCGGATACTTGTTCTTGATCGTGACCAAATTGACAGGTCGGTAATCTACAACCTTCCGATCCGTACCATCCTTCTTCTTGACGAAGAGGACGGGGCAAGCCCATGGAGATGAACTAGGACGGATGAAACCCTTTTGTAAGGACTCATCGAGTTGTTTCTTGAGTTCAGCTAGTTCTAGGGTGCCATCTTATAAGGTCTTCTAGAGATTGGAACGGTTCCGGAATAAGATCTATCACGAACTCGACATCCTGTCGGTGGAACACTGGCAGTTCCTCTGAAAGACATCCGGAAATCACGGACTACCGGAATATCTTCGAGGTCCGAAGGGGTTGGCATTTAAGGAGTAAAGCTGGCGCTTAGACACTCGGGTTAAAACATCCACTGTCTTGCCCGAAGGATGGGTAAGTTGAACGGTTCTAGTAGAGCAATCAACCTTGGCATAATGGGCTGACATCCAGTCCATACCCAAGATGATGTTTATGTCCGAGGACTTGAGAGCTATTAGTGATGCAAGAAAAACTAATCATCGACAAGAATTTCATTCCCATGACTTATTCTAGAGGTTTGCCATCTAGAACCAGGAGTTTGAATTTCCATGGAGGTAGGCATGTCACGAATGTGGTGTTGTGCAATCGAGCATAGCTCTCGTAAATAAATGAATGAGATGCTCCAAAGATCAAAGAACGGTTGCCGAGTGGCAATTAACAAGAAGCGTGCGAGGACGGCGTTGGGATCCTCATAGGTTTCTTCAGCAGAAACATAGTTGACATGGCCACAGCGGTGGCAACCGGTTTAGCATAGGGCACCTTTCCTGCTGGCTTGCCGCGTTGCAGACTTTCCAACCGGACGGGGTGGTTCTGGGACACTTTCGCGGATGTAGTGGCCCGTCTCTCCACATTTGAAACAAGTTATCATATTGGGGCGTGGAGCAGCACTAGCAGCGGGGCCTCCATAAGTCTTAGGCGGAACATACTGCATTGGTTGGGGCGAGGCACCTCAAAGGATGGCCTCGGGGTGAACTCGGGTGGTAGAGCAGTATTTGGAATCCAAACCCGGCGCTTCTGGGATCCAGAGCCGGATGAAGATCCAGAGTCACGGATGTGCTTGCGAGAAGCCTCAAAATCAGTCTGCCCAGTTTCGGCGCTGATAGCCTTATTGACTAGCTTCGGGAAAGAGGTACACTCATGCAGACGGAGATCTCGGCGTAGCTCAGGGCTAAGTCCCTTGCGGAACCTTGCCTGCTTCTTAGCATCGGTAGAAACTTCTTCGGGGCATAACGCGTTAACCTCCCAAATTCACGGTGTAGGCATCCAACGATAGCCTACCTTGGGTGAAACTGCAGAATTCTTCACGCTTGCGGTCCATAAGACCTTCGGAATATGATGCTCGCATGAAGGCGGCATCAACTCATCCCAAGTTGTAACTTGTCCAACCGGACGCATAGCCTCATAATTTTCCCACCAGAGACTGGCGGGGCCTTCCGGATGATAGGCGGAAAAGGTAACCTTGTCGGCCTCAGCCACGTTGGCGGAACGCAGCTTGTGGTGGATCTTTGCGAAGCCAATCATCTGCGTCGAGTGGCTCGACGGAATATTTGAACTTTGGCGGATATAGCTTGACGAAATCGTTGAGTGAAACCACATCGTTTCTCGGCTGGCGTGCTGTGTTTTGTTCAATCCGCTCCAATAAGCGGTTGGTCTCACGCTTATTGCGTTCTGCTTCCAGCATAACCTCAGCCAAGGATGGCGGTTGCGGCAGATTCACATTTCTGGCTGCACTACCCTCCCCTGATGCTCGAACAGCAGGAGTGTTATGAGTGTTGACCATCCCGGGAGACAAAGCAAAGGTTTAAACCAGGATGGCGTAATTAAGCAAGGAAGTGCGGAAGGTAACGGATAGCATGGAATGCAAAGATGTTCATTCGTATGACATGGTAATATAAAAGATATATATATACCAACGGTCATACACACCATTCATAGTTTAGTACAAGCCTGACGGAGTACAACTATAAGGAAGGGCGTTACATCTCATCGGAAGCATCCCAACTTCTATACATTATTTTTCTACACTTCCGGAACGATACACACTAAGTCATATTCCACAAGTCACGCAGGACGGCGGAAATACAACTATTACAATACTAGGGATACTACTACTACTCAGACAACTCCGTAGTAGTCCTCATAGAAGTCACCTCCCAATCACGGAAGTGGAACATGATCATCCGGAAATGCAGACAATCTGTGGAGCTTGTGGACCATAGGGACTCGGATGTGGCCGTGGACCAACAAGCGGTGGCGCACGAGGCCCACGAGGAGGAGTGATGCCTCCTACCTCACGCCACTCCATAAAGTCCGGCAGACTTCGCCCATACAGGTACAAGTCCCTCATGTCCATATATCCGGCTTGCACGGCAGTGCAAACCTAGTCGAGTAGCCCAGTGATCAGCACGGGCATTAAAGAGCTCCATACGCAAGGCCCGGTTTTCACGGTCCTTGTCTTCTAGCATCTCCGTGGTGGTGCGAAGAAGTGAGTCCTCATGGGATGCATCGCTGTACAAACCCTGAAGGTAGCCATGCGCCCCAGGGAGGGATGCTGGCATGTAGCGAAAATCAGTGTTGCCCAGCAAGGCAGTTCTGGCTCGAATAATAGTCATCATAGAATAGGCTGCATCTTGCACAGACATTCCAATAGTGATTCAAATCCCATAAGAACAAAGTGGAGCGGTTCAAGAGCTCCGGGATAGGATGGATAAATCCTGACCGTGCATAGATATTGGCTTTGATTGAAATCCCTAAACCGCTTCCTCGACGGTATATTCAGGATACCATCGATAACCAGCCTCAACCATCACTCGAACCAACATTGCCGTGTGACCACACACACCAATGCAACGGGTCAAAGTAACCACTTGGTTACGGGGCGGGTGGCCATCTCAAAGCACAGCCATAAAGCGAGGCATTAGAATTTCTAGGGAAAATCGGGCAGCATAACATCTCAGAATGCTCAAAATCAGATTTGAGACATTCAAAATCAGATTTGCAAAACCACTCAACAACATCATATCAAGGTTCTCGTTCAAATGATAGCATACTAAAATTTAGTAGCACCGAATCGAGGATGTAACCAACAAATCCTATAAGTTACTACGGATTAGTAACACGTGAACACGATAGAGAATAGAGCCTAGTCCTATACCCACGCCGAATGAGAAGAGGATGACTCAGATCGAGGGCATAAGGTAGAGGAGTAAAAAGAGCCTTACGCTCCCTCCCACAATCAATTCCCTACATATAACTAAAGCATTTCTAGACTCAACATCGACCAGTTTGGCTTAGCGAACCTACAGCAGCCCTCGCTCGATGCCAACGCTGTCAGACCCCGATCCTAAGTCACACCGATCTAGCATGTAACACCTCATATCACTTTGTGGCCTCACGCACGGTATTCCCACGGGTGTCGCTTACCATGGCCCGGACCGCTTATGCCTTTTGGCTCACGTATATGATAGTGTCGCTAGCATCCACATGACGAAGAACCCGGGCCGACATGGCTAGTCGTGAACCCAAAGCGGCACTAACCTATGGGGACAGGCATACATGAATCACTTCGAGCATGTCGGTCATCAACGTATGAATTCGGGCTGTAGCACTGGGCTATGAGACTCCGGTATCCGGCTGTAGCAGGCTAGGCAGGACTCAATATCACCGCGTGACATTTCCCGAAGGGATGTACATAAGGAACGAAATGAAACACATGCCGGCCGGTCAAGTGTCCAAGCGGTAGTCTTTGGGCTAGCGAGGACTCGGTGAACGGGCTATAGCGGACTACTATCGCCGTAAGCACGAGACTTACATTTCCCCATATGAGAGGCTGCCAAGGATAAACAACTAGTTTGTCGGATCCCACCCATACCAAGCATTTCAATCATACACGCAATATGCCTGATATGAGCAAATACAACAAGGCATCACAACAAAACTCTACAACTCAAGTACTTTATTTTAAAAGGCTCCGAGGAGCCATACATAACATAGTCATACAGGTAGGGGTCACATGACCCAACACTCAAGTCATACAATCATTCAAGCACATGCGGAAGCAAACTAGTCTGAGTACAGACTCTAGAAAGAAAGAAAGCTTGTTGGAGCCTTTCTCTCTACAATGGCCCTTCACAAGTCTTAGATCGCCACCTGGTGGCTAATTCACTCGTCGATGTCAACATCTACATAGAATCCGTCGGAGGGGGTAGTATGGTCCTCTGAAAAATATTGATTAAGCAAACATGAGTACAAAAGTACTCAAAGCAAGTCTTACCACAGAATCCTATCATACATGCACATTCTCAAGAAGGAGGTGGAGTTATTTGCAAAGAAGCCAGCTTTGACTCTTGGCTAAGCTATCCTACGTGACACACTTTGTAAAGCATTTGTCGCACACGAGTCCACTACTCACCAACACAATACTCCACCGTGGATCCTCTCTCGTCATCCCCGAGAGGGCCATCCACGATACTCACACTTATCTTGAGACTTTTAGTAGTATCCATTTACTTGTCTATGAACTGATATAGGTAACCCAGAAGTCCTTCTCCGTGGACACGGCTATTCGAATAGATCATATTTAACCCTGCAGGGTGTACTTCTTCACACACGCTCACCACTTACCGTCGCTTACACGACATGTACTCGGCAACCTTCAAGCGGAAGCCCAACGTGGGTGTCGGCCACAGCCTACCTAAACACTCAAGTCCCTAGTCCAGTTTATCGCCTATTCGGGTTCCATCCGCAGGGAGTCCTAAATACCGAGGTTTCCCATACGGCCCCGAACGATGTGTACAGGGTTCCCGAGACACCAAACGGGCGAATCGGTACACCGCCACGGTGCCTACCGCAACACAACCCACCCCTAAGGTCAGCGTTATGTGCGGCCCCAAAGATGCTACAAACACCAGAAACTACTTGCAACTCCTGGACTATGAACAGGGGTGGTTAAGAAGCCGAGAGGGTCAATTAAGGATCCCAATGTGTGGTAGAAACTGTCTCATGGATCACAAACACAGATCTCAGTTCTTAGGTTCGGCTTCAATGAAACAACCCACCATGTACTCCTACATGGCCTCTCATCGATACCTTTACCAAATCGTGTTCAACACTTTCACTCGAACCAACACAACCTTTCACTCCAGTTCATCATCCCGATGAGCCGGACTGACACAACTCTAAGCATAGCAAGCATAGCATGGTAGGAACAACACAAACATGGCTCAATCAACTCCTACACATACTAGTGGGTTTCATCTAGTTCTTGTGGCAATGACAGGTCATGCAAAGGAAGTGGGTTCAACTACCGCAGCACACAACAGTTTGAATCGCGTTGTCTTAATGCAGTAAACGAGAGCAGAAGCGAGAACATGGGTTTGTATCGGAATGATCAATGAGTTGCTTGCCTGATGGAACTGGGGTAGAGAACTGCCCTTCAGATGGGTAGTCGGGGTTATCTTCGGGGGCAGAACCTATCATGAAAACACACCGCAATAAACATACAAACAATATGCAACAATATGATGCATGCTATGACATGGCAATATGGATGTGTGTTGGCCTAATGCAAGTTGAAGGAATGGGGATGAACTCATTTGAATCAAGATTCAAATGATAGCTCATTTGAGTTAGTCCTAATGGTGCAATATCTTATTCTGGTTATTCAACATAGTTAACTTGTTTTAACATGCATGAAACCTGTACCAATGGATAGAGTGTATTTTTCTGATAATTTTTCATATATAAATCTTTGTATTTGGAGTTATAGAATAAAAGTTATAAGCATTTGAAATTTGATTTATATTCTGGAATTTATTATATAAAAATAAATCCAGAATTTGAGTTAATCTTGTCGGCCAAGATGAGGTCAGCGTGACGTCGAGGTCAACGGGTCATCCAGTCAAACCGACAGTGGGACCCGCATGTCGTGGTTAGTTTAAACTAATTAACTTAATTAGAACTAATCCTAATTAGTTAGCCGGGGGTCCACCTGTCATTGACTCAGACAATCATCGAGGGCCCACCGACAGGGTCGATGGTCAACTCGCCGGCGTCTAGCCACGAGGCCAGACGCGGCGGAGCAGAGTGCGTTTGCACTTTCCGGCCACCAAATGGGGCGCGGGGAGCATCTATGTGAAGCTGGAGGTGAGCCGCGGTGTCTGGTGGGGTTAGTCGGAGTCGGGGTGGCCGGAGTTGGCACCGGCGACGAGTCGGGCGGCGGCCGGGGCTCGGGTGATGTCGGGTTAGTTGCTAGGGGGCTCGGCGAGGCGCTGAAGTGCATAGTTAGGCCCAGCGCAGCTCGGTGAGTGCGATGGACAGGTGGCGTGGCGTTGGGTGGCCGGAGCCTCGTCGGCGACGAGCTCCATGGCGGTGCTCGGGTGATCGCGGTTGGGTCGTTGTGGTGCACGAAGAAGAGCGTGGAGAGGATGGAGAGGTAGCCAGGCTCACGGTGATCTCGTAGAGAGCCTCGGCGGGGTCGGGATGCTCGATGCGGCGGCGACGGCGATGGGGATCTCCGGCTCGAGCTCGGTCGAGGTCGGTGTAGAGGCCTCGGGGTGCTTAGCGCGAGCGGGACTCGGCTAGCTAGGGTAGTGGGGTGCGGCGGAGCTGCTGGACATGGTGGGGAGGAGCATGGGCGGCGGGGAGCACGGCGTCGACGGTGGCGCGTCGGCGATGGCGTCGGCCTGGTTGGGGGAGAGCGTGAGTGTGGAGGCTGGGGGAGAATGGGGTGTCCAGGGGTTCGGGCGACGTGGAGGTCGCCCAGCAGCGAGGCGGCGAGGGTGAAGCGAGGCGGCCAGCTGCGTGGCGCGCCCTGCCTTCGGGCCGACACCGGCTACTGCTGGCCGAGCCAAGCAGCTGTTGCTGGCTGTCAGGCTGGGCCGGCAGGTGGGCCGGGCGCGGGCGACAGGTAGGGTTTTCCTTTTTTTTAAGCCTTTTCTATTTTCTGTAACTCTGTTGGGGTTTTTAAAAATACCAAAACACTTTTAAAAATCATCAAAATGCTCCTGGTCACTTGTTGGAATATTCCCAACATGAAACATTTTGGTTTGGTAATTTTTGAACATTTAAAATATTTTTCATAATTTAAAATGCTCATTTCAAAAACTTGTGAATTAATCCTAGAACCCTTAGATGACCTAGAAAATGGTGCACCTCCTTTGACATGGGTTCTGAACCAAAACAAAGAGGATGAACATTTTGAAGGGCATTTCAGGTTCATTGAAATAATTTTTAGTAAACCCTAGTTGTTTTAAGGGGGGGTGTTCTGGGGTTTCCTGCCTTCCCCATTTCAATTTCAAATGAAATTTAAACATGATGCACACCCTAATGCATGGTCTATCTGGGATGTGACACTCCGACAATCGGAGTGACAAAACCTAATCTCGAAATACGCCAACCCAACATATACCTTTGGAGACACCTGTAGTACTCCTTTTAATCACCCAGTTACGTTGTGACGTTTGGTAGCACCCAAAGTGTTCCTCCGGTAAACAGGAGTTGCATAATCTCATAGTTACAGGAACATGTATAGGTCATGAAGAAAGCAATAGCAATATACTAAACGATCAAGTGCTAGGCTAACGAAATGGGTCATGTCAATCACATCATTCTCCTAATGATGTGATCCCATTAATCAAATAACAACACATGTCTATGGTTAGGAAACATAACCATCTTTGATTAATGAGCTAGTCAAGTAGAGGCATACTAGTGACTATATGTTTGTCTATGTATTCACACATGTATCATGTTTCCGGTTAATACAATTCTAGCATGAATAATAAACATTTATCATGATATGAGGAAATAAATAATAACTTTATTATTGCCTCTAGGGCATATTTCCTTCAAGAGACTGGTCAACCACTCGATGACTCACCGGAATGTTTAGAATTCCTCCGCATTAACGAAGGACCGGTTTTCGGTCAGGCACATACGCACCCCGAATTCGGGAGGGCGCGGTGCCCCCAGGGGCTATATAGTAGCCCCACCCTTGAACTCCTATGGCTAAGTGAAAGTGATAAAGCATTATAGTCCGGTTGCCTAGTTTGCTACGCTACCACCTCCTTAACAGGACCAAGACGTTGGATTAAGTGTGAAAAGGCGCCTTCTTTGCAAACACCCCCGCAGTATGTGCGTGGGGGCTGAAGCCAAGGACTGCCATCTTTCAGGTTATATATACATATACATAAACGGCCCGCCAGGAGTAGTTTACTACTTGAACGCACAAGTATAAAAAACTCTTATATTCTATTGAAACATTGTTTTCACAAATCATACATGTCATTTAAACATAATATCCTTCGAGCACTGCGTCTCTATTAAACGAGCGCCCTGCAGGACTTCCTCAAAGTAGTGCTCGGCAGGTACTCGGCTTCTGTCCGAATCTTGGGATGCAATGTCGGTGTCACATCCTAGCTAGTCCTTGCATTAGTGTGTGCATCATGTTTAAATTTCTTTTGAAATTGAAATGGGGAAGGACAGAAACCCCAGAACCCTTTTGAATCCAACTAGGGTTTACTAAAATTATTTTCAATGAAACTGAAATGCCCTTCAAAAATGCTCATCACCTTTGCTTTGGTTCGTGAGCCTCGCCAAAAGTGGTGCACCATTTTCTAGGTCATCCAAAGGTCTTTGAATTAAATCATAAGTATTTGAGTTTGGGCATTTAAAAATATATAAAATATTTCAAATGCCCAAATATTCCCAAACTAAAATGTTTCATGTTGGAAATAATCCAACTATGGACCAGGAGCAGTTTGGTGATTTTTGAAACTGTTTTAGTATTTTTAAAAACTTCACAAAGTTGCAGAAAAATAGAAAAAGAAAAACAGAAAGGAAATACTTACTGGCGCCTACTAACCGCCCACTGCTGCCCAGCCCACCTGCCGCCAACAGCTGCTTGGCTCGGCCAGCAGGCAGTGTGCTCGGCGGCGAGCACCGCATGGGTGCCACGCACTGGTCGCCGCCTCGCTTCCCTCCCTCAAAGAACCGACGCGGATCGCTCCCCTCTCTCCCCGAACCCCTCGGACATCTCCTCTCCTCCCGGCTCCTCCCCTCGCGCTCCCCAGCCATGGCCGACGCCACCGCAGCCACGTCGTCGCCGTAGACGCGCTCCCCGCCGTCCGTGCTCCTCCCCGCCGTGTCTAGAAGCTCCGCCGCCCTCCTCTACGTCGAGCTAGCCGAGCCCCGGGTGCTCGAGTAGCCCGAGGCCGCTGCACCGCCCTCGCCCGATCCCGCCGTCGCCGGAGATCCCCTTCAACGCCGCCGTCGCTCCGGCCCGTCCCCGACCCCAACGAGAGTTTCTCCGAGTTGCCCGTGAGCCCATCTATCTCCCCTTCCCTTCCTCTCTCGCTCTCGAGCCGTGTAGCAACTGAACGGAGATCACCCGCACCCGCCGCCGCGGAGCTCGTCGCCGACGTGCTCCCGGCCACCCTCCGGCCACCTCTTGGTGTCCATCGCACTCACCACATCGCGTAGGGTCTAACCGAACACTCCCCGCAACTCACCGAACACCCTAGCCTCGAGTTCTCCTTCGGCCGAACTCCGGCGGCCGCCTAGGTCATCGCCGGCGCCGATTCCGGCCGCCCCGACCCCAACTGACTCCACCAGAAGCTGCGGCTCGACCCCAGCTCCACCTAGATGCCTTTCGCGGCCCATTTGGTCGCCGGAATGGCCAAACCCACTTCCGCCACCGCGTCGGGCTCGCCGGCGGCTAGACGCCGGTGCAGCCGACGTTGACTTTGACCCCGGGTGGGCCCTGGTTGACTCCCTTGAGTCAATGACAGGTGGGGCCCAGTCCTGTTAACTAAATAGAATTAGTTTTAATTAAATTTTAGTTAATCTAATTATGCTGACAACCTGGACCCACAGTCAGGTTTGACCTGGACGTCTCCGTTGACCCTGACGTCACCCTGACGCATTCTTGTGTGATAAATTAATTACTGGATTTATTCTATTACAGGAAATTCCAAAATATAGTTCAAACTTCAAAAATTCATAACTATTAATCTGTAACTCCAAATGCAAAGATTTATATATGAAAAATGATCAGAAAAATCCATTCTATCCATTGGTACAGGTTTCATGCATGATAAAACAAGTTAACCTTGCTGTTTAAGCAGAATAAGATATTACACCTTTAGGGTTATTTTAAATAAGCTAGCATTTGAATCTTTGATTCAAATGAGTTCATCCCTTTTTGTTTCAGCTCGCATTAGGGCAACACACATCCATATTGCCATGTCATAGCATGCATCATATTGTTGCATATTGCCATGTGTGTTTATTTTCGGTATGTCTTTCGTAATAGGTCTGAAGGGCAGTATCCTACCACCACTCCATCAGGCAAGCAACCCATTGATCATTCCGATACAAACCCATGTTCTCGCTTCTGCTCTTGTTTACTGCATTAAGACAACGCGATTCAAACTGTTGTGTGCTGCGGTAGTTGAACCCACTTCCTTTGCATGACCTGTCATTGCCACAGAAATTAGATGAAACCCACTAGTATGTGTAGGAGTTGATTGAGCCATGTTTGTGATTCCTACCATGCTATGCTTGCTATGCTTAGAGTAGTGTCAGGTCTGGCTCATCGGGATGATGAACTGGAGTGAAAGGTTGTGTCGGGTTCGAGAGTGAAAGTGTTGAACATATTTTGGTAAAGGTATCGATGAGAGGCCATGTAGGAGTACATGGTGGGTTGTTTCATTGAAGCCGATCCTAAGAACTGAGATCTGTGTTTGTGATCCATGAAACAAGCATTACTACCACGCATTGGGATCCTTAATTGACCCCTCGGCTTCTTAATCACCCTTGTTCTCAGTCCGGAGTTGCAAGTAGTTTCGGTGTTTGTAGCATCTTTGGGGCCGCACGCAACGCTGACCTTAGGGGTGGGTTGTGTTGCGGTAGGCACGTGCCCGGTGTACCGAGTGCCCGTTTGGTATCTCGGGAACCCTGCACACATCGTTCGGGGCTGTATGGGAAACCTCGGCCGGACTCCCTGCAGATGGAACCCGAATAGGCGATAAACCTGGACAAGGGACTTGAGTGTTTAGGTAGGCTGTGGCCGACACCCACGTTGGGCTTCCGCTTGAAGGTTGCCGAGTACATGTCGTAAACGGCAGTGATAAGTGGTGGGAGCGTGTGTGAAGAAGTACACCCCTGCAGGTTAATATGATCTATTCGAATAGCCGTGTCCACAGAGAAGGACTTCTGGGTTACCTATATCTGTTCATAGACAAGTAAATGGATACTACTAAAAGCCTCAAGATAAGTGTGAGTACCGCGGATGGCCCTCTCGTGGGTTGACGAGAGAGGATCCACGGTGGAGTATTGTGATGGTGATTAGTGGACTCGTGTACGACAAATGTTTTCAAGTGGTGTCATGTAGGATAGCTTAGCCAAGAGTCAAAGCTGGCTTGCTGCAAATAACTCCACCACCTTCTTGAGAATGTGCATGTATGATAGGATTCTGTGGTAAGACTTGCTGAGTACCTCCGTACTCATGTTTGCTTAATTAAAGTTTTTCAGACGACAACACTGCCCCCTTCGATGGGTTTTATGTAGACCTTGACATCGACGAGTGAACTAGCCACCCAGGTGGTGATCCAAGGCTTGTGAAGGGCCACTGTAGATAGAAGGGCTTCAACAAGCTTTCTTTCTTTTAGAGTCTCAGACTCGAGACTAGTTTGCTTCCGCATGTGCTTGTATGTTTGTATGACTTGAGTGTTGGGTCATGTGACCCCTACCTGTATGGATATGTTATGTATGGCTCCCGGAGCCTCTTAAATAAAGTACTTTGAGTTGTAGAGTTTTGTTGTGATGCCTTGTTGTATGTACTCATATCGGGCATATTGCGTGTATGATTGAAATGCTTGGTATGAGTGGGATCCGACAAAATAGTTGTTTATCCTTCGCAGCCTCTCATATGGGGAAATGTAGTCTTATGCTTCTGAGCGATAGTAGTCTGCTACAGCCCGGTTCACCGGAGTCCTGCTAGCCCAGCACTACTGCTTGGACACTTGACTGGCCGGCATGTGTTTCACCTCGTTCCTATGTCCTGTTCCTTCGAAATGTCACGCGGTGATATTCGAGTCCTGCCTAGCCTGCTACAGCCCGGGATACCGTAGTCCTGTTAGCCCGGTTACAGCCCGAATTCATATGTTGATGACCGACATGCTCGATGTGATTCATGTATGCCTATCCCCATAGGTTAAGCGCCGCTTTTGGGTTCACGACTAGCCATGTCGGCCCGGTTCTCTATCATGTGGATGCTAGCGACACTATCATATACGTGAGCCAAAAGGCGGAAACGGTCCCGGGCCATGGTAAGGCGACACCCATAGGAATACCGTGCGTGAGGCCGCAAAGTGATATGAGGTGTTACCGGCTAGGTCGATGTGACTTGGAATTGGGGTCCTGACAGCGTTGGCATCAGAGCAGGGCTGCCTGTAGGTTCGCTAAGCCAAACTGGTCGATGTTGAGTCTAGAAATGCTTTAGTTATATGTAGGGGAATTGATTGTGGGAGGGAACGTAAGGCTCTTTTACTCCTTTACCTTATGGCCTCTGATCTGAGTCATCCTCTTCTCATTCTACGTGGGTATAGGACTAGGCTCTCTTCTCTCTATCGTGTTCACGTGTTACTAATCCGTAGTAACTTATAGGATTGTTGGTTACATCCTCGCCCAGCTTCTACTAATTTTTAGTATGCTATCAGTTGAACCAGAACCTTGATATGATGTTGTTGAGTGGTTTTGCAATCTGATTATGAATGTCTCAAATCTGTTTTTGAGCATTTACAGATGTTATGCTGCCCTATTTTCCCTAGAAATTCTAATGTCTTTGCATTATGGCTGTGCTTTCAGATGGCCACCCGTCCCCAGAACCAAGTGGTTCGTCTGACCCGTTGCATTGATGTGTGTGGTCACACGGCAATGTTGGTTCGGTGATGATCGAGACCGGTTACCGATGGTATCCTGAATATACCGTCGAGGAGCAGTTTAGGGATTTTAATCAAAGCCAATATCGTACGCGGTCAGGATTTATCCATCTTATCCCGGAGCTCTTGAACCGCTCCATTGTTCTTATGGACTTGGGATCACTATTGGAATGTCCGCAAGATGCAGCCTATTCAATGATGACTATTATTCGAGCTGAACTGCCTTGCTGTGCAACACCGATTTCCGCTACATGCCAAAGATCCCTCCACAGGCGCATGGCTACCTTTAGGGTATGTACAGCGATGCATCCCATGAGGACTCACTTCTTCGCACCACTACAGAGATGCTGGAAGACAAGGACCGTGAAAACCGGGCCTTGCGTATGGAACTCTTTAATGCCCGTTCTGATCACTGGGCTACTCTGACTCGGTTTGCACCTGCCGTGCAAGCCGGATTCATGGATATGAGGGACTTGTACCCTGTGCGGGCTGGTCTGCCAGACTTTATGGAGTGGCGTGAGGTGGGAGGCATCACTCCTCCTCGTGGACCTCGTCTGCCGCCGTTTGTTGGACCACGGCCACATCCGAGTCCCTATGGTCCGCAAGCTCCACAGGATCGTCTGTTTCCGGATGATCATGTTCCACTTCAGGCTTGGGTGGTGACTTCTATGAGGACTACTACGGGGCTGTCTGAGTTAGTAGAAGTATCCCTAGTATTGTAATACTTGTATTTCCACCGTCCTGCGTGACCTGTGGAATATGACTTAGTGTGTATCGTTCCGGAAGTGTAGAAAAATAATGTATAGGAGTTGGAATGCTTCCGATGAGATGTAACGCCTTTCCTTATAGTTGTACTCCATCGGGCTTGTACTAAACTATGAATGGTGTGTATGACCGTTGGTATATATATGGCAGTTTTTATACTACCATGTCATACGGATGAACATCTTTGCATTCCGTGTTATCCATTACATTCCGCACTTCCTTGCTAAATTCTGACATCCTGGTTTAAACCGTTGTTTTGTTTCCTAGGATGGTCAACACCCGCAACAATCCTGCTGCTCCGGAGCAAGGAGAAGCCAGTGCAGCCAGGAATGTGCCATCTTTGGCCGAGGTTATGCTGGAAGCAGAACGCAATAAGCGTGAGACCAATCGCTTACTGGAGCGGATTGAGCAAAACACCGCACGCCAGCCAAGAAATGATCTGGTGTCACTTAATGACTTCGTCAAGCTGTATCCACCGAAGTTCAAATATTCCGTTGAGCCTCTCGACGCGGATGATTGGCTTCGCAGCATCACCCACAAGCTGCGTTCTGCCAACGTGGCTGAAGCTGATAAAGTTACTTTTGCCGCTTATCACCTCGAAGGCCCTGCTAGCCTTTGGTGGGAGAATTATGAGGCTATGCGTCCGGTTGGACAGATTACTACTTGGGCTGAATTCAGTGCCGCTTTCCGTGAGCATCACATCCCAGAAGGTCTCATGGATCGAAAAAGGGAGGAATTCTGCAATTTCACCCAAGGTAGGCTGACAGTGGATACTTACAGCCGTGAGTTTGGGAATTTAGCACGTTATGCTCCTGAAGAAGTTTCTACCGACGCCAAGAAGCAGGCAAGGTTCCGCAAGGGACTTAGCCCCGAGCTTCGCCGTGATCTTCGCTTTGCACGAGTGCACTTCTTTCGAAGTTAGTCAATAAGGCTATCGGTCTTTGGCTGGACGGTCGACTTGAGGCTTCACGCAGCACGTCCGTGACTCTGGTTCCTCATCCGCTCTAGATCTCGAAGCGCGGGTTTGGATTCCAATCTTGCTCTGCCACCCGTGTTCACCCGAGGCCATCCTTTGAGGCACCTCGCCCCAACCAGCAGTATGTTCCGCCCAAGACTTATGGAGGCCCCGCTGCTAATGCTGTTCCATGCCCCAATATGATAACTTGCTTCAAGTGTGGAGAGACGGGCCACTACATCTGTGAGTGTCCCCAAAACAACGCCAGTCAGATTGGAAAGTCTGTTGGCCGTGGCAAGCCAGCAGGAAAGGTGCTCTATGCTAAACCAGTTGCCACTGCTCGTGGCCACGTCAACTATGTTTCAGCTGAGGAAACCTATGAGGATCCCAACGTCGTTCTCGGTACGCTCCTTGTTAATTGTCATCCGCAACCGTTCTTTTTGATCTTTGGAGCATCTCATTCATTTATTTCTGAGAGCTATGCTCGATTGCACAACACCACATTCTGTGACATGCATACCTCCATGGAAATTCAGACTCCTGGTTCTAGATGGAAAACCTCTAGAATAAGTCATGGGAATGAAATTCTTGTCGACATATTAGTCTTTCTTGCTTCTCTAATAGCTCTCAAGTCCTCGGACATAAACATCATCTTGGGTATGGACTGGATGTCAGCCCATTACGCTAAGATTGATTGCTCTACTAGAACTGTTCAACTCACCCATCCTTGGGCAAGACGGTTAATGTTTTAACCCGAGTGTCGAGCGCCAGATATACTCCTTAAATGCCAACCCCCTTCCAGACCTCGAAGATATTCCGGTAGTCCGTGATTTCCCGGATGTCTTTCCAGAGGAACTGCCAGGTGTTCCACCTGACAGGGATGTCGAGTTCGTGATAGATCTTATTCCCGGAACCGTTCCAATCTCTAGAAGACCTTATAAGATGGCACCCCTAGAACTAGCTGAACTCAAGAAACAACTCGATGAGTCCTTACAAAAGGGTTTCATCCGTCCTAGTTCATCTCCATGGGCTTGCCCCGTCCTCTTCGTCAAGAAGAAGGATGGTACGGATCGGAAGGTTGTAGATTACCGACACATCAATTTGGTCACGATCAAGAACAAGTATCCGCTCCCGGGATCAACGACACTGTATGATCAGCTCGCCGATCCTCGATCTTTTCAAAATGGATTTGAGGTTGGGCTACCATCAAATCAAAATCAAGAACGAGGACATACCTAAAAGCGGCTTTTGTTACTCGTTATGGCCAATACGAGTACACCGTCATGTCTTTCGGTTTAACCAATGCTCCAGCCACCTTCTCTCGGTTAATGAACTCAATCTTTATGGAGTACTTGGATAAATTCGTCGTGGTATACCTCGATGATATACTCATCTACTCCAAGAATGAGGAAGAACATGCCGAACATCTAAGGCTAGTATTGATGAAACTTGAGAGCACCGCCTTTATGCCAAATTCACTAAGTGTGAATTCTGGTTACAGTGACCTACCTAGGCCATGTAATCTCTGGTAAGGGCATTGCTGTCAATCCCGAAGCGAGTTCAAGCCGTCCTTGATTGGACTCCACCTGAATCGGTCAAGCAAGTTCGAGTTTCCTCGGTTTAGCGAGCTATTGCCGCCCGCTTACGAGAATTTCTCTAAAGTTGCTAAACCTCTAACCGAACTCGTCAAGAAAGATAAGAAGTTCGAATGGGCGCCACGGTCGAAGTTCAGCTTTCAGGAACTGAAAAGACGCTCGACATCTGCTCCGTACTTGTTCCACCAGATTTTCTAAGGACTTTATTATCTATTGCGACGCCTCGCGACAAGGACTAGGTTGCATACTCATGCAAGATCGTCATGTGATTGCCTACGCTTCTCGACAGTTGCGTCCACATGAGGATAACTATCCCACACACGATCTAGATCTTGCAGCAGTGGTTCATGCACTCAAAACCTGGCGACATTACCTTCTTGGTAATCGTTGGGAAATCTACACTGATCACCAAAGTCTGAAATACATCTTCACCCAACCGGATTTGAATCTCGTGCAAAGACGTTGGGTCGAGTTGATTACAGATTACGACTTAGGAATATCTTACACCCCGTGCAAAGCCAATGTCATGGTGGCCGACTAAGTCGCAAATCTTATTGTAACAATTTGATGTTACAACAAAGTCAACCATTTCTCCACGAGGAATTTCGTAAGCTTAATCTTCACATTGTTCCTCGAGGATTCCTTTCCACCACAGTGGCGAAACCCAACCTTACGGATCGAATCATAGCTGCTCAGCAGTATGATAGAGGAATATCTCGGATCAAGGAGAACATTGCTAGCGGAGCTGCTAAGTGTTTCTCCATAGATGAACGAGGTGTTGTCTTCTTTGAGAATCGCTTGGTGGTTCCCAAGAAACAACAGCTACAGCAATTGATCCTTAAGGAAGCTCATGACTCTCCTCTCACCATTCATCCCGGTAGTACTAAAATGTATCAAGACCTACGCCAGAGGTTTTGGTGGACTAGGATGAAGAGAGAAATCGCTCAATACATTGCTAATCGTGACGCTCTGTCGTCGAGTTAAAGCAGAGCATCAACGGCTCTTTGGTACCCTCCAACCTTTGGAAATTCCTGAATGGAAATGGGATAAAATTGGTATGGATTTCATTACCGGGTTTCCCAGGACCAAGAGAGGGAATAATGCTATCTTCGTTGTCGTCGATCGTGTTTCCAAAGTAGCCCACTTCCTACCCGTTCGTGAGAGTATAACCGCTAGCCAGCTAGCTGATTTGTACATCTCTCGAATAGTGTCTCTTCATGGTGTTCCATTGGAGATTAATTCAGACCGTGGAAGTCTCTTCACCTCTCGATTTTGGGAAAGTTTCCAAAATGCTATGGGAACTCGTCTCTCCTTTAGCACCGCATTTCATCCTCAATCAAGTGGTCAAGTAGAACGAGTCAATCAAATCCTAGAGGATATGCTTCGAGCTTCTGTCATCTCTTTCGGCATGAATTGGGAGAAATGCCTTCCATTCACGAGTTCGCTTATAACAATAGTTATCAAGCTAGCTTGGGCAAAGCTCCTTTCGAAGTTCTTTATGGACGGAAATGTCGAACGCCTCTTAACTGGTCAGAAACCGGGGAGAGACAACTCTTTGGCCCGGATATGATTCAGGAAGCAGAAGAGCATGTTCACGTTGTTCGTGAGAAATTGAAAACAGCCCAATCTCGTCAAAAGAGCCAATATGACCGCAAGCATAAGCCTATGGCTTATGAAATTGGCAAGAAGGCTTACCTTCGGGTTACTCCTTTGAAGGGAACCCATCGATTCGGTATCAAAGGCAAGTTGGCTCCTTGTTACATTGGACCCTTTCGCATTCTTGCCAAACGAGGAGAAGTTGCCTACCAATTGGAACTACCTCCTCATCTTTCCAAAGTCCATGATGTCTTCCACGTTTCCCAACTCAGGCGTTGCTTCTCGGATCCTATCTGTGGAGTGGACCACGAAACGCTTGATCTCCAAGATAACCTCACCTATCGAGAATATCCCGTTCGTATTCTTGATCAAGCCGAGCGTACCACTCGACGTCAGAATATCAAGTTTCTAAAGGTTCAATGGTCAAACCATTCCGAGCAAGAAGCAACTCAGGAAAGGGAGGATCGTCTTCGACTTGAGTATCCCACCTTTTTCACAACGGACCCTAAATCACGGGACGAGATTCTTTTGAGTGGGGGTGAGGTGTCACATCCTAGCTAGTCCTTGCATTAGTGTGTGCATCATGTTTAAATTTCTTTTGAAATTGAAATGGGGAAGGACAGAAACCCCAGAACCCTTTTGAATCCAACTAGGGTTTACTAAAATTATTTTCAATGAACCTGAAATGCCCTTCAAAAATGCTCATCACCTTTGCTTTGGTTCAGAGCATCTGCCAAAAGTGGTGCACCATTTTCTAGGTCATCCAAATGTCTTTGAATTAAATCATAAGTATTTGAGTTTGGGCATTTAAAATTATATAAAATATTTCAAATGCCCAAATATTCCCAAACTAAAATGTTTCATGTTGGAAATAATCCAACTATGGACCAGGAGCATTTTGGTGATTTTTGAAACTGTTTTAGTATTTTTAAAAACTCCACAAAGTTGCAGAAAAATAGAAAAAGAAAAACAGAAAGGAAATACTTACAGGCGCCTACTAACTGCCCACCGCTGCCCAGCCAGATGTCACGCCGGTCATGCTTAGCTCGGCCAGGCAGGCAGGTGCTTGGCGGCGAGCACCGCATGGGTGCCACGCACCTGGTCGCCGCCTCGCCGCTTCCCTCCCCAGCAACCGACGCAGATCGCTCCCCCTCTCTCCCCTGAACCCCTCGGACATCTCCTCTCCTCCCCGGCTCCTCCCCCTCGCACTCCCCAGCCATGGCTGATGCCACCGCAGCCACGCCGTCGCCGTAGACGCGCTCCCCGCCGTCCGTGCTCCTCCCCGCCATGTCTAGGAGCTCCACCGCCCTCCTCTACGTCGAGCTAGCCGAGCCCCGGGTGCTCGAGTAGCCCGAGGCCACTGCACCGCCCTCGCCCGATCCCGCCGTCGCCGGAGATCCCCTTCAATGCCGCCGTTGCTCCGGCCCGTCCCCGACCCCAACGAGAGTTTCTCCGAGTTGCCCGTGAGCCCATCTATCTCCCCTTCCCTTCCTCTCTCTCTCTCGAGCCGTGTAGCAACCGAACGGAGATCACCCGCACCCGCCGCCGCGGAGCTCGTCGCCGACGTGCTCGCGGCCACCCTCCGGCCACCTCTTGGTGTCCATCGCACTCACCACATCGCGTAGGGTCTAACCGAACACTCCCCGCACCTCACCGAACAACCTAGCCTCGAGTTCGCCTTCGGCCGAACTCCGGCGGCCGCCTAGGTCGCCGCCGGCGTCGATTCCGGCCGCCCCGACCCCAACTGACTCCACCAGAAGCTGAGGCTCGACCCCAGCTCCACCTAGATGCCTTCCGCGGCCCATTTGGTCGCCGGAATGGCCAAACCCACTTCCGCCACCGTGTCGGGCTCGCCGGCGGCTAGACGCCGGTGCAGCCGACGTTGACTTTGACCCCGGGTGGGCCCTGGTTGACTCCCTTGAGTCAATGACAGGTGGGGCCCAGCCCTGTTAACTAAATAGAATAAGTTTTAATTAAATTTTAGTTAATCTAATTATGCTGACAACCTGGACCCACAGTCAGGTTTGACCTGGACGTCTCCGTTGACCCTGACGTCACCCTGACGCATTGCTGACGTAGTAAATTAATTACTGGATTTATTCTATTACAGGAAATTCCATAATATAGATCAAACTTCAAAAATTCATAACTATTAATCTGTAACTCCGAATGCAAAGATTTATATATGAAAAATGATTAGAAAAATCCATTCTATTCATTGGTACAGGTTTCATGCATGATAAAACAAGTTAACCTTGCTGTTTAAGCAGAATAAGATATTACACCTTTAGGGTTATTTTAAATGAGCTAGCATTTGAATCTTTGATTCAAATGAGTTCATCCCTTTTTGTTTCAGCTTGCATTAGGCCAACACACATCCATATTGCCATGTCATAGCATGCATCATATTGTTGCATATTGCCATGTGTGTTTATTTTCGGTATGTCTTTCGTAATAGGTTCTGCCTCCGAGGATAATCCCGAATATCCGTCTGAAGGGCGATCCTACCACCACTCCATCAGGCAAGCAACCCATTGATCATTCCGAGACAAACCCATGTTCTCGCTTCTGCTCTTGTTTACTGCATTAAGACAACGCGATTCAAACTGTTGTGTGCTGCGGTAGTTGAACCCACTTCCTTTGCATGACCTGTCATTGCCACAGTAATTAGATGAAACCCACTAGTATGTGTAGGAGTTGATTGAGCCATGTTTGTGATTCCTACCATGCTATGCTTGCTATGCTTAGAGTTGTGTCAGGTCTGGCTCATTGGGATGATGAACTGGAGTGAAAGGTTGTGTCGGGTTCGAGAGTGAAAGTGTTGAACACGTTTTGGTAAAGGTATCGATGAGAGGCCATGTAGGAGTACATGGTGGGTTGTTTCATTGAAGCCGATCCTAGAACTGAGATCTGTGTTTGTGATCCATGAAACAGTTACTACCACGCATTGGGATCCTTAATTGACCCTCTCGGCTTCTTAATCACCCTTGTTCTCAGTCCGGGAGTTGCAAGTAGTTTCTGGTGTTTGTAGCATGCTGGGGGCCGCACGCAACGCTGACCTTAGGGGTGGGTTGTGTTGCGGTAGGCACGTGGCCCGGTGTACCGAGTGCCCGTTTGGTATCTCGGGAACCCTGCACACATCGTTCGGGGCTGTATGGGAAACCTCGGTCGGACTCCCTGCGGATGGAACCCGAATAGGCGATAAACCTGGACTAGGGACTTGAGTGTTTAGGTAGGCTGTGGCCGACACCCACGTTGGGCTTCCGCTTGAAGGTTGCCGAGTACATGTCGTGTAAACGGCAGTAAGTGGTGGGAGTGTGTGTGAAGAAGTACACCCCTGCAGGGTTAATATGATATAGTCGAATAGCCGTGTCCAAGGAGAAGGACTTCTGGGTTACCTATATCAGTTCATAGACAAGTAAATGGATACTACTAAAAGCCTCAAGATAAGTGTGAGTACCGCGGATGGCCCTCTCGTGGGTTGACGAGAGAGGATCCACGGTGGAGTATTGTGATGGTGATTAGTGGACTCGTGTACGACAAATGTTTTCCAAGTGGTGTCACGTAGGATAGCTTAGCCAAGAGTCAAAGCTGGCTTGCTGCAAATAACTCCACCACCTTCTTGAGAATGTGCATGTATGATAGGATTCTGTGGTAAGACTTGCTGAGTACCTCCGTACTCATGTTTTCTTAATTAATGTTTTTCAGACGACAACACTGCCCCCTCCGATGGGTTTTATGTAGACCTTGACATCGACGAGTGAACTAGCCACCCAGGTGGTGATCCAAGGCTTGTAAAGGGCCACTGTAGATAGACGGGCTTCAACAAGCTTTCTTTCTTTTTAGAGTCTGTACTCAGACTAGTTTGCTTCCGCATGCGCTTGTATGTTTGTACGACTTGAGTGTTGGGTCATGTGACCCCTACCTGTATGGATATGTTATCTATGGCTCCCCGGAGCCTCTTAAATAAAGTACTTTGAGTTGTAGAGTTTTTTTGTGATGCCTTGTTGTATGCACTCATATCGGGCATATTGCGTGTATGATTGAAATGCTTGGTATGAGTGGGATCCGAAAAACTAGTTGTTTATCCTTGGCAGCCTCTCATATGGGGAAATGTAGTCTTGTGCTTCTGAGCGATTGTAGTCCGCTACAGCCCGGTTCACCGGAGTCCTGCTAGCCCAGCACTACTGCTTGGACACTTGACTGGCCGGCATGTGTTTCACCTCGTTCCTATGTCTGTCCCTTCGGGGAAATGTCACGCGGTGATATTCGGAGTCCTGCCTAGCCTGCTATAGCCCGGGATACCGGAGTCCTGTTAGCCCAGTGCTATAGCCCGAATTCATATGTTGATGACCGAAATGCTCGATGTGATTCATGTATGCCTGTCCCCATAGGTTAGCGCCGCTTTCGGTTCACGACTAGCCTTGTCGGCCCGGGTTCTCTGTCATGTGGATGCTAGCGACACTATCATATACGTGATCCAAAAGGAGCAAACGGTCCCGGGCCATGGTAAGGCGACACCCGTGGGAATACCGTGCGTGAGGCCGCAAAGTGATATGAGGTGTTACCGGCTAGGTCGATGTGACTTGGAATCGGGGTCCTAACAGTCGGTGGCCTTCATCTCTGCCCAGTATGTCTTGACATGGGCCAGAGCCATCCGCGCTCCCTCAATACACGCCGACCGCTTCATTGCGTCGATACGTGGTACCGCACCAAGGAACTGCTGCACTAAACCAAAATAACTCTTCGGCTGGGGTGCCACAAATGAGTCATGACATGCTTCATGGCAAGTCCGGATAATCGATTCAGCTCGGCCCATTCGGCCAACCAATCGGTCAACGGAAGAGGACGTTCCGGACTATGGAATTGCGACCAATATAGCTCTTCCCTTATGTGCCCCTTCTGGCCTCGGAAGTGCTCAATCGCGTCCACAGCGCTCGCCGCTAAGTCCAGATATGCATCCTCCGAACTCCACAACTTGTCCAACTGAGCATACTTTGGATCCGTATATTTCCTTCGCAGCAGAAACGGTTTTCCAGCCGCAATAGCCCCGGCCTGACTCAGATCCTCCTTGGCAGCTCTCAAAGCCGAACGGGCATCCTTGGATTCGGCGGCGGCCTTTTTCAAGCCCTCTTGCTCTGCTTGACGTTCTTTTTCAAGAACCTCGCAGCGATCGATCGTATTCTTCAACTTTCTGGCCATATCGGCCATTTCCTCTTTGCTTCGGCAGTGAGCAGCCCGTTCGGCTTCTAGCTCTTCTACCGCCTTAAAGTGGCCGCATTACTATTTCTGGCTTGCTCTTTCGCTCGGGCGAGTTCCGCCCGCAGCTCCTCCACAGCAGCGGCACCATCTGCATTAAGCATACACGTAGTAAGGCATGGGCATCAAGCTCCCTTACCAGGTGTTCGCGTAGAAGTCGCATACCTTGTGACTCGTCAAACCGTTTATTGACCAGCGCGATGTCCGCATCCGCCTCGTCAAGTTGCCGCTTTAGTTTGGCATATTCATCAGTCCGGCTGGCCATCGGACGCCCCGCCACCTGTTTAGGTGCGGCGATATGTGATAACTGAGATTTTGATCCTCGGCACGCTGTCAATTTTGACAACGTACCGAGTCTCAGGGGCTACTATCTATACAGGGCGCATTCTATATGCATAACTGTTAGAAGGTACATCATTTTTGCGTACCTCGAACCCCCGCCAAGAAGCTTCGACGGCTTCGTGTAATCCGCTCTCCATGGATGCAATCCTTTCAATCACCATACCCATTAGCACACGGTGATACTCGAGATAGCCGCCGCCCGAGCAGATCCTTCAGCTCCTCCGATCAAGACACCACTTGGCGCGGACCTTCCATCCTCACGGACTTTGGGGAACCCTCCGCGACGACACCTCGTGGTCGTCCGCCTCGCATCGTGGTGCGACAGTGGAGGCGTTTCGCTCTCCATCATCTCCGGAAGAAGATCCCCGAGGACGAGCTCTCACGAGAAGGGCTGAGATCCGAACTACAAGGTACAATTTCGGTTTTCTTGAAATAAATACAGAGGATGTTCCTTACTTAAAAAACCCCTTCCTTTTTACTTACGGCTCGCTGGAGGGCTGATCCCCTTTGGGAAACAGTGTGGCTGGGGTACTTCCCAGCGCCGGACTCTCTAACGAAGATGTCTTTCCCCTCTTCGAGGCCTTGACCTCCAGATCTTCCGAAGAGGTCCTCTTCTCTCCTTGGAGGGTGGGACTTTTGATCCCTCCCTCCTCAAAGGCCTCCTTCGTGGAGGCAGTTGCTTCCCCGCTCCCCTCGCCTTCTTTAAAAGGCGCGGCCTTCAACATCTTGGCCAGCATGGGATCCGGCGTGTTCTCTGGGAGGGGAGCCGGACACCTTATTAACTTTGCCTTGGCTATCCACTCCTGTTCAAGAAACGGCTCCTTTAAAGGGCATGTATATGATAAATGAATGAACAGCCTGTCCGGTTACAGGACTACTTACTTGAGTATCTGGGCGATTGCAGCTTAGTCATGCGTCCTCAGTCAGATCCGGACACTTCTCTTGTGATCCGAAGAACAGTTTATACATCTCCACGGGCGTCGTACCCATGAAATTTTGGAGAGCTCGTGGTCCCTCCGGATTAAATTCCCACAGGCGGAGGGGGCGACGTTTGCAGGGCAGAAGGCGCTGAATCAACATAACCTGCGCCACTACAACCAGATCGATCTCTCTTTCTTGGAGGTCTCGAATACGGCCCTGCAACAAAGGGACGTCCTGGACGGCCCCCGCTGAGCCCTTGTTGACCCATGACACCAGCCACTGTGGTGGACCTGAGCGGAAGGCGGAAGCGCCACCCATTTGGTGCCCCTAGGAGCGGTGGTATAAAACCACTCCCTGCCACAAACCAAGCTCCTCTTGAAAAGAGCCCTCGGGCCACGGGCGTCGGCACATTTGCTTATGACCGCCTCCAAGACTCGCTTGCTGCCCCTCGATCATATTTGGCTCCACCTTGAAGGTCTTGAGCCACAATCCAAAGTGAGGGGCAATATGGTGGAAGGCCTCACATATGACAATGAATGACGAGATATGGAGGATGGACTCCGGATTCAAGTCATGAAAATCCAGCCCATAGTAAAACATGAGCCCCCGCACAAAGGGATCCGTCGGGAAGCCTAAACCCTGAAGGAAGTGAGACACGAACACCACGTTCTCGCCGGGCTCAGGAGTGGGAATGACCAACCCTGGAGCAGGCAGCTTATGCGAAATCTCGCCGGTTAGATACCTGGCGTCTCGCAACTTTAGCACATCTTCTTCTGTGACAGAAGAAGACATCCATCGGTCGTGCTGGTCGGAGCCGGACATCGTCGAGGGTCCGAAGCGCCTAAATCTGAAGCTTTGGGTGTTAGAACTCGAAGCACGAGGCGAACTCGATGGAGGGTGTAAAAAGAAGAGGGCCTTGGTCTCATTATAAAGAGGTTGAATACCAAGAGCCCACCCCGTGGTCGATTAGGACTCGCCTTTGATAGAGGAGGCGTGCCAACAGGCACGGTTGGGTTACCCACGTCCGTATTGATGGGAATCCCGGAATAAGGGGGCACGATCTATGCTTTGATAAGACGTGCCAGGGAAACCGCCTCGCTAAACGCGCTGAGGTGGAACAATAAAAAAATGATTCATATAGAGGCCTGGCCGTGGTGTGATGTCACGCCGCGGAATACGTCACCAGATTTGTGCAAAAAGTTATTCTCTCTACGGTGGTATGTGGAACTTGTTTTGCAGAGCCGGACACTATCCTTTTGTTCAAAACCTTATATGAAATATTCGGAGGAGGAACCCGCCTCGCAATGCCGAAAACAATCAAGGCGCCGGACTCGTCGTCATTGAAGCCTGGTTCAGGGGCTACTGAGGGAGTCCTGGACTAGGGGGTGTCCGGATAGCCGAACTATCATCACAGCCGGACTCCAAGACTATGAAGATACAAGATTGAAGACTTCGTCCCGTGTCCGGATGGGACTTTCCTTGGCGTGGAAGGCAAGCTTGGCGATACGGATATGTAGATCTCCTACCATTGTAACCAACTCTGTGTAACCCTAACCTATCCGGTGTGTATATAAACCGGAGGGTTTTAGTCCGTAGGACGAACAACAATCATACCATAGGCTAGCTTCTAGGGTTTAGCCTCCTTGATCTCGTGGTATATATACTCTTGTACTACCCATATCATCAATATAAATCAAGCAGTAGAAGCGTATAACATCCATCGAGAGGGCACGAACCTGGGTAAAAACATCGTGTCCCTTGTCTCCTGTTACCATCCGCCTAGACGCACAGTTCGGGACCCCCTACCCGAGATCCGCCGGTTTTGACACCGACATCCACCAATTTATTTTAGAATTTTTGGAGTTCTAGAAGTATACGTTTGATACAGATTACTACAGACTGTTCTGTTTTTGACAGATTCTGTTTTCTATGTGTTGTTTGTTTATTTTGATGAATCTATGAGTAGTATCGGAGGGTATGAACCATATAGAAGTTAGAATACAGTAGATATTACACCAATATGAATTTATAATGAGTTCACAACAGTACCTTGAAGTGGTGTTTTGTTTTCTTTCGCTAACGGAGCTCACCAGATTTTCCGTTAAGTTTTGTGTTGTGAAGTTTTCAAGTTTTGGCTAAATATTCGATGGACTATGGAATAAGGAGTGGCAAGAGCCTAAGCTTGGGGAAGCCCAAGGCACCCCAAGGTAATATTCAAGGACAACCAAGAGCCTAAGGTTGGGGATGCCCCGGATGGCATCCCCTCCTTCGTCTTTGTTCATCGGTAACTTTACTTGGAGCTATATTTTTATTCACCACATGATATGTGTTTTGCTTGGAGCAACATTTTATTTTGTTAGTATTTGCTTGCTATTATTTAGAATAATGTTCTTCATATCTATTTTCAATAAAAATTTCAAGGATAGCTTTTACTATGCTTATTTTGCAAGTATAGATGTTGCTGTTTCAAAACAGAAAGTTTACTGCTGTTGCAAAAATTCCCTAGAAAAGTCAGAATGTGATAAAATGTTGAAACTTTTTGCATAATAAGATCAGATAAATTTTCTACAGTGTGGTAGAATTTCATAATGCTTGGAGTTAGGGAAGTATGATGAATCTTGCATTCTTTACAGACTGTACTGTTTTGGCAGATTTCTGTTATGTTTGCATTGTTTGCATATGTTTGCTTGTTTAATGATTCTATTTGAGGATAGGAGTATTAAATATGCAGAGACATTTAGTATGCAATGTTGAATAATAATTTTTGTGATTTTCTACAGTAGAGAATGATAAGGTTTTTGCATTGGTTTATACTAACTTATCTCACGAGTTCTTGTTGAGTTTGGTGTGGATGAAGCTTTCGAGATTTAGGAAACCATGATATAAAATGAATTAAGGAGACGCAAAAGTTCAAGCTTGGGGATGCCCAAGGCAACCCAAGATAATATTTCAAGAAGTCTCAAGCATCTAAGCTTGGGGATGCCCCGGTAGGCATCCCACCTTTCTTCTTCAACAATTATCGGTTAGTATCGGTTGAGCCTAAGTTTTTGCTTCTTCACATGATGAATGCTATCCTTGAAATGTTGTTTTATTTTTTTTTGCTTGCTGTTTGAATAATATCCCAAGATCTGAAATTCTTAAATGAGAGAGAGTCTTCACATAGCTATATAATTATTTAACTACTCATTGATCTTCACTTATATCTTTTTGGAGTAGTTTGTCATTTACTCGTGTGCTTCACTTATATCCTATGAGTAAATGGTTGAATGATTTGAATGTCATAAATCTGAAATAATATATGTTTCATATGCCTTTCCCATGGGGAGTAATGCCTTCACATATAAGAAGTAGAGGTGGTAAATTTTTTGAAGGTTAGCAAACATTGTATTGGTCACTTGAACAATTCATGAAAGAATATTGAACGAAGAGAGATTTCACATATAAATACTATCTTGGACATCTAGTATGATTGTGAGCCCCATTAATTATTTTCAAACCTGAGCAAATTAGTTGAAGTTGGACAAGGAAGACAACATAATGAGTTATGCTTGGATATATTTGTATAGAAGTTATATTGTTATGGATCCTCTAACATGTGGTGCTTGCTATTTAGAATCCTTTGCTAGACAAAATATCTGTACTAAGCGGGAATACTGCTTGTGCATCCCAATTCCTTGAACCAAGTTTATTCCATGAGTGTCCACCATATCTACCTATATGCGGTATTTACCTGCCGTTCCAAGTAAATTTGCATGTGCCAAACCCTAAACCTTCAAATAATAATCTATTTTGTATGCCCAAATCGATCATGTAGCAACTAGGAGCTGTCAGTATCTTCCATGTTGGGTGGGTTATTCTCACGATGAGTGGAATCCGCTCATCATTCACGAGAAAATGGCTGGTAACTGGGATGCCCAGTCCTATGATCAAAAGATCAAAAAAAAATCACAAATAATTTAAACAAAACTCCCCCAGGATTGTTGAAAGTTGGATGGCACCCGTTGTTTCGGACAAGCCGTGGAGTGTGATTGTTGGTGGAGGGGGAGAAAAATCTTTACCTTTCTGCGTGGGAACCGCCTATAATGTATCTAGTATGGAAGATATTGGGAACTCTTGGTCGTTATGTTGACAATGAAAGCATACCTCTCAAAATTATTTTCATCTCCGTTTTAAAGCTTCGAGCTCTGGCACCTCTGCAAATCCCAGCTTCCCTCTGCGAAGGGCCTATCTTTTACCTTTATGCAAGAGTCAGTAGTATTCCTTCTCATTCCAACCTACTCTATAGTTGGCAAGCATCATATGGTGGAGAAAGATCCAAGCATATATGGCCATTCAAATATATTTGATCTTGAATTATTATTGTTGACAATTATCTATATGATAAATAAGTTGGGAGGCGAAACATTAAGCCCCTATCTTTCTCTGTGTTCGATGGATGCTATTTGTTCTAAAAATATGCTTTGAGTGGTAGCAATCTTGGAAGACTATATGATAGTTGAGTATGTGGGATTTGCTAAAACAAAGCTCTTACATAGACCCTTCCTGAAAATAAGATAAATTGCAATTGTTTGATGACTGAGAACATAGTTTGTTAGTTTTCAAGAAAGTTTATGATCTATACTTTAACATGTGAATAGTTTGTTACTTGATCATGAAAAGTTCTATGAGTTGAGCTACTGTTATGACATATGATGATGCTAGAAAAGGTGATTGAAATTATCATTGCTCAAACTTGTGCACCTGCTAGCATTCCCACTTCATAAATTATTTCTTTTATCATTTATCTCCTCGAGGATGAGCAGGAATTAAGCTTGGGGATGCTGATACGTCTCCAACGTATCTATAATTTATGAAGTATTCATGCTATTATATTATCCATCTTGGATGTTTTATGGGCTTTACTATGCACTTTTATATTACTCTTGGGACTAACCTATTGACCCAGAGCCCAGTGCCAATTTCTGTGTTTTCCCTTGTTTCAGTGTTTCGCAGAAAAAGAATATCAAGCGGAGTCCAAACGGAATGAAACCTTCGGAAAAGTTATTTTTGGAAAGAAAGCAATACGGGAGACTTGGAGTGCACGTCAGGGGATCAACGAGGAGAGCACAAGGCAGGGGCGCGCCACCCCCAGGCGCGCCTCCACCCTCGTGGGCCCCTCGTGGCTCCCCTTACCGACTTCTTTCGCCTATATATTCCCATATACCCTAAAACCTTCGAGGAACAGAATAGATCGGGAGTTCCGCTGCCGCAAGACTCTGTAGCCACCAAAAACCGATCGGGACCCTGTTCCGGCACCCTGCCGGAGGGGGGGTCCCTCACCGGTGGCCATCTTCATCATCCCGATGCTCTCCATGACGAGGAGGGAGTAGTTCACCCTCGGGGCTGAGGATATGTACCAGTAGCTATGTGTTTGATATCTCTCTCGGGTTCTTGAGGTGATACGATCTTGATGTATCGCGAGCTTTGCTATTATAGTTGGATCTTATGATGTTTCTCCCCCTCTACTCTCTTGTAATGGATTGAGTTTTCCCTTTGAAGTTATCTTGTCGGATTGAGTCTTTAAGGATTTGAGAACACTTGATGTATGTCTTGCATGTGCATATCTGTGGTGACAATGGGATATCGCATGATTCACTTGATGTATGTTTTGGTGATCAATTTTCGGGTTCCGCCCATGAACCTATGCATAGGGGTTGGCACACGTTTTCGTCTTGACTCTCCAGTAGAAACTTTGGGGCACCCTTTGAAGTACTTTGTGTTGGATTGAATAGATGAATCTGAGATTGTGTGATGCATATCGTATAATCATACCCACGGATACTTGAGGTGACATTGGAGTATCTAGGTGACATTAGGGTTTTGGTTGATTTGTGTCTTAAGGTGTTATTCTAGTACGAACTCTATGATAGATCGATCCGAAAGAATAACTTTGAGGTAGTTTCGTACCCTACCATAATCTCTTCGTTTGTTCTCCGCTATTAGTAGCTTTGGAGTGACTCTTTTGTCGGATTTCGGGTTTCGGCAGACCCTCTAGGTTCGAACTCTGGGGTGCACGCGGAGATCTCACCCCCTACCTACCTGCACCTCGCCGCTTCGCAAGGATCTAGAACTACACGAAGAGCAACACAAGGGACACAAGGTTTATACTAGTTCGGGCCACCATTGTGGTGTAATACCCTACTCTAGTTTGTGGTGTGGTGGATTGCCTCTGGGGCTGATGACGAACAATACAAGGAAGAACAGCCTCGCGAGGGTCTGTTCTTGGCTGGTACGATGAACTGCTAGGGGGAGTTCAGTCGCTTCTCTCTCTCTCTCTCTCTCTCTCTCTCTCTCCAGATTCAAGATGCCTCTAGCTCTGTGGGTGGCTAGTCCTATTTATAGGCAGAGGCCCTGGGCCTCTTCCCAAATACTGAGCGGGAAGGGCGCCAACAATTGTCCATTTTGAAGCTGAACATCTAGTACACTTATCCTGACTAAAGTTGGTCCTCGCTTTGTCAAAGGCTCAGTGGTGACGCCTTGGCTTGGGCTCCACGATGACTTCCTTCCTGCTGCTATGACGGTCTTGGTCTTGTTGCACCGAAATGGGTGCCTTGCTTGATGCTCTCGCTGCGCTTGCCCCCTTTGCACCAAAGAGGAAACGAGGACATCTGCTGGCTGGCGCCACCTGGCGCCCTTGGTCGTCATGGCTTGCGTCATGGGCACCTCGTGAGGTACCCCGCCTTGATCTCTCCGCCTCCTCGCGAGCCTGCCTGACGAGGCCGTGCCTGCGGAAGCTTCCTGTCGTCCGCCCCGCGAGGCTTGGCCCCTCGCGAGGGTCTTGAGCTCGTGCTGATGAAGATGGGTCGTGCTGGGCCACCCCTTGAGCCACGCCGCAGGCCGCAGGCAGGCAAGTCTGGGTACCCCCGTTCCCAGAACGCCGACATCTTTGTTGCATGTTGAGGGATAGTTATATGATCCAATTATGTTATTATTGTTGAGAGAACTTGCACTAGTGAAAGTATGAATCCTAGGCCTTATTTCCTAGCATTGCAATACCGTTTACGCTCACTTTTATCATTAGTTACCTTGCTGTTTTTATATTTTCAGATTACAAAAACCTTTATCTACCATCCATATTGCACTTGTATCACCATCTCTTTGTCAACTAGTGCACCTATACAATTTACCATTGTATTGGGTGTGTTGGGGACACAAGAGACTCTTTGTTATTTGGTTGCAGGGTTGCCTGAGAGAGACCATCTTCATCCTACACCTCCCACGGATTGATAAACCTTAGGTCATCCACTTGGGGGAAATTTGCTACTGTCCTACAAACCTCTGCACTTGGAGGCCCAACAATGTCTACAAGGAGAAGGTTGCATAGTAGACATCACACTGCAGGCTATGCATTATTGAACCCGAGCGATCGATCGATGGCTGTTAATTGAACCCTATCGAGCGATTCCTTTGCTACTGCTGCTAACTGAAGCCGATCGATGCTGCCTCTAGATGAACAGTGAGCGTTGCTGGGGGGTTTGGATGAACAGTTCCCGGTGGGGCTGGATGAACAGGACCCTGTGGTGTTGCCTCTGGATGAACAGTGAGCGTTGCTGAGGGGGAGTTGGATGAATAGTTCCCGGTGGGGGTGGATGAATAGGACCCCGTGGTGTTGCCTCTGAATGAACAGGACCCCGATCGATCGAGCCGGTTGGGGCTGGATGAACAGGACCCCGTGGAGGGCTGGATGAACAGGACCACCCCGTGGAGGGCTGGATGAACAGTAGACGATGGAGGGCTGGATGAACAGTAGCCCGTGGAGGGGTGGTTGAACAGGAGCCCGTGGAGAGGGCTGGTTGAACAGTAGCCGGTGGAGTAGCGCGCGGTGGAGGCTGGATGAACAGGAGCCCGTGGATGAACAATTGCAGGTGGAGGCTGGAGGAGGTCGACTGTGGATGAACAGTAGCCCGTGGAGGTTGGGGGTCGACGGTGGAGATGAACAGTATCTCGTGGAGTCCCGTTTTGCGGTACACCACACCACTCCCGATGAACAGGACCCCCGTTTCGACCGTAGCGCTCCAACATAAGTCCATTTCCACCGTTTTGCGGTACGCCACACCCCTCCCAATCAACAGGACCCCCGTTTCGACCATAGGAGGTCCGTTTCCTCCGTTTTGCGGTACTCCAGACCCCTCCCGATGAACAAGATCCCGTTTCGACCGTGGCCGGTCGAACATAAGGCCGTTTCCTCCGTTCTGCGGTACGCCAGGCCTCGTTTCAATCGGCTGTTCCGTCCAAGCCGGTTGGCTCCCACGCGTTTCGTTGCCTCCCGATGAATATGACGCATTCCGTTGCCTCCCCATGAACACGACGATGACGCAGTTTCTCCGTTCCGACCCAGCCATGTACACGAGCCCTGGTTGTACGTATGCGCGAGTAGGTGTTCAAGACCCCGCCTGTATGTACGTACGTGGCCGTATTTTATTTCTTGCACACTGGACGTTGCACGTACGTGTACATGCTACATGCGCGCCTCAACTACGACACGTGGATGCTCTACATCGAACAGTATGTACATACACGTTCGCGACCAGAATGACAACTCTACGTACGCTTCGACCAGGTGGGTCCCGACTGTCAGGCACTTCCTTGCGTGCGAAGATATAGCTGGTGGGTCCTAGCAGTTAGGGGGCTAATCGTTTTTTTTTTGCCCGGACGCACTTCCTTGCGTGCGAAGATGTGGCTGGTGGGTCCCAGCAGTCAGGGGGAAACATTTTTTTCGCGAAATACGGTGGCCCATCCGGTGGGTCCCCGCTGTTAGGTGCAGGAATAATTATTTTGCGCATAATAAGGAGGCACTTCCTTGCGGCTACCGTGGACCCAGCTGTCAGCCTCTCCATGTACAGTGCTCTTCCAATGGAAGTCGGTCATTGACCACATTGATCAAGGCTGCGCCGAGAGCACCAAGGCGGTGGACGACGGCGAGGCCTAGGAAGGGACGACGCGGAGCTGTGGAACGCGGCAAAGGATGCCCACGCGTAGAGGAGTATGAGGGTTCACCGGTTCGCTGCGGTGTGAGGCTGCCGTCGCCTAGAATAACAGGGTGTGGGTGAGTAGAGGATGGCCTGGCCAGCGGTGGGAGTAGTAGGGGGCGGTGAGGCCTCCGCCGCATCGCAGCCGGCCACGGGAGGCAGGAGCAGGAGGCACGACCGGTGCTGGTTTGGGCGGCTGGAGCAAGAAGACCAGAGGTTGAAGAAGCACTACGGCCGTTGGATGGACATCGTACGGTCACTGGAGCTAGAATCGTGCATATTGACTAAGTTGACAAAGCCCTCCGTCCCCGTCAACTTAGTAGGCCCACAAGTCAGCCTGCCACTATACTGGGTCCCAGCTAGCAGGGGGTGTATTCATTTTTTTGTGCGTAATAAGGAGGCACTTCCTTGTGTGCGAAGATATAGCTAGTGGGTCTGAGCTGTCAGCGGTGGTAACGTTTTTTTCGCGAAATACAGAGGCCCTTCTGGTGGCTCCTAGATGTCAGGAGGAGGAATCATTATTTTGCGCGTAATAAGGAGGCATTTCCTTACATGCGGCCATGGACCTAGCTGCCAGCCTCTCCACATACAATCCACTTCAGATGCATGTCGGTCGTTAACCATGTTGACCAGGCCGCGCCGAGAGCACCAGGGCGGTGGATGACGGCGAGGCCTAGGAAGGGAACGACACGGAGCCAGGGAAGACTTGGCGGTTGTTTCCCACGGGGAGGGGAGTACGTACTATACGAGGGTTTACTGGTTCGTCTGCCATCGCCGGAGAATAATAGCAGGTGTGGGTGAGTAGAGGGATGGCTAGGCCAGTGATGGGAGTACGATGGGGCGGTGAGGCATGTGCGGCAGCACAGCCGGCCGCGGGGAGGAGGGAGCAGGCAGTCCCGTCGGCGCTTGTTTGAGCGGCTGGAGCAGGAAGAGCAGAGATCGAAGAAGCACGATGGCCATTGGATGGAAATCCAATAGTCACTGCTTGTGCATCAGCTTTTTTTTTGGAAAGCCTCAAATATGTGGAAAACAGCATACAGCCCATCTGCCATTATTTCTAATAATTTACAGCCCATTTGCTAATTCTTAAGGTCTTTTTGGAGCCCATATTCTTTTTGTTAGCATTACAGCCCATATTGTGCCAGGGTTAAAAAATTATACAAAATTTTGCATATTTCGGTCCGGTCCGAACTATTTTTAACACCGAAATTTCGAGTCACATTCAAACTGATTTTAAAAATAAATGTATATCAATATAAAATCCAACAAATTGTCCACGCATAAAAATCGATGCAATTTAAAATCTTGAAATGAAAAAAAGAAATTTGAAACTAAATGCCGGTTTGATGTGTTTTAAAAATGTACAGCCCATTTCTCATTACTGATAGGCCATTTTCTCGGCCAGCCGAATGAATCTCTCCTCTTCTTGAAAGATTTGCAGCCCAACAGGCCTGACAAAGCGACTTACTTGGCAAATCACAAAAAAACTGGGTTGTGTTAAATGGACCCAATTTGCGGCCATGGACCCAAATTGTCGACCTCTCCACGTCTGATACTCTTCCGATGGAAGTCAGTTATTGACCACATTGACCACGCTGTCCCGAGAGCACCTAGGCGGTGGACGACGGCGAGGCCTAGGAAGGGGAAGACGCGGAGCCGGGGAAGACGCGGCAATGGATGCCAACGCAGAGAGGAGTACGAGGGTTCACTGGTTCGGCTGCGGTGTGAGGCTACCATCGCTGCAGAATAACAGGGGGTGTGGGTGAGTGGAGGGATGGCCTGGCCAGTGGTGGGAGTAGTATGGGGGCGGTGAGGCCTCCACGGCAAAGACACCGCCACAGGCGAGCAAAGCGGCATGACCGGCGCTGCTTTCGGCGGCTAGAGCATGAAGACCAGAGGTTGAAGAAGCACTATGGTCGTTGGATGGATATCGTACGGTCACTGGAGCTAGAATCGTTCATATTGACTAAGTTGACAAAGCCCTCTGTCCCCGTCAACTTAGTAGGCCCACAAGTCAGCCACCCACTATGGTGGGTCCCAGCTAGCAGGGGGTATTCATTTTTTTGTGCGTCATAAGGACGCACTTCCTTGCGTACGAAGATATAGCTGGTGGGTCCGACCTGTCAGTGAGGGGACGTTTTTTTCGTGAAATACAGAAGCCCTTCCCGTGGGTCCTAGCTGTCAGGTGGAGGAATCATTATTTTGCGCGTAATAAGGAGGCATTTCCTTGCGTGCGGCCGTGGACCCGGCTCTCAGCCTCTCCACGTACAGTCCACTTCCGATGGATGTCGTTCATTGACCACGTTGACCAGGCCGCGCCAAGAGCACCAGGGCGGTGGACGATGGCGAGGCCTAGGAATGGAACAACACGGAGCCAGGGAAGACTCGGCAGTTGTTTCCCACGCGGAAGGGAGTACGATTGTATGAGGGTTTACTGGTTCATCTGCCGTCGCTAGAGAATAACAACAGGTGTGGGTGAGTAGAGGGATGGCTAGGCCAGCGATGGGAGTACGACGGGGCAGTGAGGCCTGCGTGGCAGCATAGCCGGCTGCGGGAGGAGGGAGCAGGCAGTCCCGCCGGCGCTTGTTTGAGCGGGTGGAGCAGGAAAAGCAGAGATTGAAGAAGACGACAGCCGTTGGATGGACATCCAACAATCCTTTGCTCTTGTGTGCATTATTTCTAATAATGTACAGCCCATTTGCTAATTCTTAAGAACTTTTTTGGAGCCCATCTTCTTTTTGTTAGCATTACACCCCATATTGTGGCCACGGTTAAAAAGTATACTAATTTTTGCATATTTCTGTGCGGTCAACTGTTTTTAATCCCGAAATATCAATTCACATTCAAACTATTTTGAAAAATAATTTATATAAATATAAAATCCAAATAATTTAACATGCATAAAAATCAATGGAATTTAAAATCTTGTAATGAAAAAAAATTGAAACTAATCCCCGGTTTGATGTGTTTTAAAAATGTACAGCCCATTTATGGGCAAACTGAATGAAACTCTCCTCGTCTTGAAAGATTTGCAGCCAATGGCTGATAAAGCAAGTAGGCCTTGTTTGGGTATTTCTTTAAAAAAATAGAACTGGGCTAGCCATTTTCAGCAAGAAAAAACACAACTGGGCTCATGATGTGGTAAACATAAATAAAACCCTGGCTAGACGGGCCACAGCCCCCACACAGCCCCGTTGTTACCCTGATTCGCCGCTAAAACTAGTATAAATAACAACTGCTTGTTCCTCAAAAAAAGAAAAAACTGCGCGACTTGTTGGGTCCCTGGTGCCAGCCGCTCATAGTGTAATTCTCTCGTTTATTGACTACGTTGACAATGGCGTGAGCCCCAGATGTCCAACCATTAGGAGGAACCAGATTTTTGGGCTTGTAATATAGACGCACTTGCTTGCGTACTGCCATGACGTTCGTGGGTCCCTACTGTCATCCTCTCCACGTACGTCATCTCCTTGGTCCTCTCGGTTGTTGACAACGTTGACAACGCAAGAGGGCGGCGCACCGTGCACGGCGAGCGAACCAAGGCCGCAAGGCGGAGGACGACGGCGAGGCCTCGGACGGAACAGACAAGAGCCGTGGAAGATGCGCTGGTCCAGTCGCAGGCGGAGGGGAGTATGAGGGTTGACTGGTTCGAGTGCGGGTGCGTGTTGGGGCTGACGTCGCCGGAGAATAATAGGACGTGTGGGGGAATAGAGGGAGGGACTGGCCAAAATTGGAGGGTACGTACGGTAAGATGGCGGAGGCGCAGCCAGACATGGGAGGCGGGAGCAGGCGGAGCCGACGGGTGGTTTGGTTTGGGTGGCTGGAGGAAGAAGAAGACAATAGATAGAAGATACACGACAGATGTTGGATGTCAATCCAACGGCTGGTAGGCAGAATCGTTTGCTGACTGGCTAGTAAGTCGACACTAGCTTGGATAGGCTATTTCCTCATGGGTCCCAAATGTCAGAATCCAAATCTGTCACGGTCATGCAACCTTTCCAGTGAAAATTTACAGCCCATTTGATGTGCTTGTTCGAAATAAGTTTGTGGGTGCTGGTGGGGGTTAATCACATGGCTTCTGTAATGCACAGTGAGCTCAAGCAGCCCACGAGAGTGATGTTATTTCCCTTGGTTGGGATTTGCTAGTTGTTACAATATTTCACTCTAAATTAAACGATCGGCAAGCCATTTGCCTTGCTTCAAAGAAAATATGACAGATCCACAGCCGAGTTGGAAAGGGCAAGAACATCTAACTCCAGCTTACAAACTATACAAAAGCACGAGGGTTAATTGTTCATCGTGTTTACAAAAAACCCAGGTTGAAAAGGGCAACAAGATCTAACTCCAGCACTATTTTTGGCAGTCACAGTCAAATGGATCGGTCTGGTCCATAGAATGAACATCCTGGGTCGTAAAATTTACTGGATTATGACCACAATATGTTGTAAATAGAAGCCCGTCACGTTTAGAAGCTCCTTTGCCCACCTGAAACTCCTTTTTTTGCTCTTCCACATACCCATCCGTCAAAACCATGCTGCTGATAAACTTAAGCCTGATGGACAATAGTGACCTCGCATTCAGCAGGAAGAATGTGACAAATCTAGTGTTTGCACGGTTGGGTACATATCGTTCTAGAGTTATTGTCTTCAATCGAATCTCATGAGAAATGAGAAAATCCTGATGCTTAAGAATCCACCGATTGGTTATAACTTTCTTGCCCCGTCCTGTTGCCTAATTAGACATGAAGACTGAAAACAGTTAAGGTCTAAAAAAGAGTGTCGAAAGAGCAACATCTGAACGGTTAATTCTAATACACTATATGCGGGCTTCCAATGTGCGTGAAATTATCACCTTTATATACAACCTCTTCAGACATGGAAAGCATTGCAGCAAACCAATAATCTTGTTCAGATCAAAACTATTCATTTGGATATATAAGATCTTGACAGAATCCAACACCATTGATAGGCCATCCATGGAGAAACTCTTCATTGAGCATAGAATATAATACTAGTACAAAATGTGTACTCCAAGATGACATATAACTTATGCGCAGAAATTTAAAATGCAGCTTATGGTTACAAGTGTAGATGATAATGTAAAGTACCTGAAGAACTGTGGAGCCAAAGACCATATTGAAATGAGCACAGAGATCATGTATTACAACCAAGGTCTCCAGTTTAGGCGCAGAGAGGACGGTTACTTGCAACGGTGAATAACTAGAATCAAGGATCAACCTTTGAAGTGAAGGGGCATCTTGGATGATGAGCTGCCTTCCATCAAAACAAATTCCAATTCTTACAAGGTTAGGCGACTTTATTTGGAGACAACCGTTTCTAACTGTGAAAACAAGCACCAAGCACTCCAGGGTAGGGCAACTGGAGTGGATGATGATGTGCAATGAGGCCTCCGATATATGAACCTGCACAAGTGAAAGTTTCTTGAGAAATGGGAGTCGAAGGTTTAGTACCAGATTGTCTGGTAGGTCGCACAGTGCAAAAGTGGCGGTGTGGAGAGAGGAGGAAAACCACGAGATGGACATAGGTGCTGAGGTCACAGGTAGATGGCGTTCAGTATCTGGTAGGTGATTTCCAGGGGAATAGTAGAACTCAAGCAGCTGTAGTTCTGTGAATTCAGGGGATTTCAGCCAGGCGTCCACCATGCAGGACATGGTATGCTTGCTCCGGTAGCATGACGGGATGCAGAGGCTTTGAACGGAGCCCTGGTGGGAGGAGATGATGGCTCTGGGGATTTCAAAATCATTGAAGAGAGATAGCTGACAACAAATGAGATTATAAGCACGGCGCCATAGAGGGCGCCACCGAATTGAGAGGACTTGGAGTGGCAGCAATCCTTGGTGGGAAGAAGCGACATGATCTCCCCAAGGACAGCGTCAGGAGATCGCTGATCTGATCCACCCGAGATAATACGAGTTCCTGGGATCCGATTGGGGGCGGGTCGCCGCTTCTCCCCGCGCTGCCGGGTGCGGGATCTACAACAGGCGTCGCCGCTGGCGGGAGCCTAATCTTCTTGGCTCTGGGGTCAGCCGACTCCATTTTCCTTGAGGGCGTCGCGTCGCGCTCACGGATTTCAGCAGAGTAACGAATGACGAGCCTAGTTGTAGTGTGAGTGAAGAAGAAGGGGAGGTGGGGTTTTTCTGTAGTAGTGAGGAAGAAGGGGAGCTGGGGTTTTCTGTAGGAGTGAGGTGAGGAATTTGGGGGTACGAGTGGAGCGAGCTGACGTGAGGTGGGTGGGAGTGAGGAGGAATAAGAACACCTAGGTTTTTTGGGGGGGTGATGTGCTGGGTGTGGGTAGCACCTCTCATTCAGTAAATATATGGACTTCTGAATTGATTTTACTATTTACTAGGGTGGATGGGCTGTTTTGTCTTGGGCCCAGAGAAACAATTACTACTAGTACAAGTGGAGACACTCTACAGCCTACCCGTAAAAACAATTACTACTAGTAAAGTGGATACAATACCGCTTCGTTCCTCCTAGGTCATCGAAATGTCTCCCTCTCATCAATGCCGTTATACTTTTGTTCACCGACATGCGGGCCATGCAGCGCGCGGGCCCAAATGCCATCCACCAAATTAGAAGGCAGTATGCAGGTGGAGAGTCACCCCGGACGTAGCGCGGCAATAATGAGCCGTCGTATCACAAAACCCCACCTCCCCGCAGTCTAAGTTTGACGGACGAAGCAACCACCCTTCGATGAATCCCCTTCTCCCTCACCGTCTTCAAGAAAGGCAACACTTGCATCTGCCACTGTTCTTCTCTCCCAACAAAGGGAAGGTAAGCGGATCGGTGATGTTGGTATATTTTCGTTTAGAGAAAAAAAAGAACTTTTGCAAAGCAGTAACCAATCCTCACTCTCTTTTTTGTCTCATTGTCTTTGCGATTGTGTTTTCCTTTCACTGTTCTCCTAGTATTCGTCAGTTTCATGATGGACCAAGGAGAACCAGCAAATATCTACCGATATTGGAGCAGACGTGGGAGGCTGATCCCCACGAGATAGAGAGCTCCAAGAAGATGGAGGAAGCCACCGAGCTGACCCCAGATACGCTGACGGCCACTACTGAGATGGTCAACGCCCCGTTTGAGGTTACAACCCCTGTGGCAATGCAGGAGCAGTTTTCTCCCTTTGTGGATGTGTCCTTCCCCCCCCCCCCCCCCGCTGAGCTGCCCAAGGTGATTTTCTTGTTTGCCGATCTTGATTGTGGTTTTTCATCTAAGTATGTGGTGACGAATAATGCAAAATTTTATTAGCTTCGATGCCATGCTATACATAGTGGATTAAATAACTTGTGTTTCTTATACTGGAAAGTAATTCATAATTTGTTTCGCTTCAATTAGAGCCCGATGCGCATAAGGATTGTGTGGTTGTACATGTCACTCGCTATGAGGCGGATGACCTGAATATACGACCGGGAAAACAGAGTTTTTAGGCTGTTGGATCCTCGGAAGCCATTTGCGCTTATACCAATGAAGAGTTGTATTCCAGCCTCACTGTTGTCAGGCGTGTTGTCCAGGGTGTACTAAAGCACAAGAAGTTCAAAGCAACTCCTTCGTTTGTGAGGCATGCTGTTCTTGTCAAGCTTACGCAGGAAGATGACATTGCATGTCTCCACAAACAAGTTTATGAGTGGCAAGGCCACAAGGTTGTCTTCATGAAGGTTCATAGGATTGAGCTGATGCCGAACGTCCTCGATGATGTTCATGGCAAGGTCCGTCTTGTGTACAGCCCAAATTAGATCAAGGCATGAAATAGTTGCCCCAGCTAGTGTTTAATAGTAGTTTGTATTGTGTCTAATTATCCGAACCTTGCTCATTATCGAGCCCTCTCGGGCTATTACTCGCTTGAATCCATCTATGGGAACTGCTTCTTCTTTTGTGTGCGCGTGTATCATCGTAATTGTTGCCGAAACAGATGCGTCCTCACTAGTTTTATCATACGAGCAGTGTGTGTTTTGATGAAATAGAGTACTCCTTCGGGAACTATGTGCCGACGTATACATAAGTACTTGTAAACACTGTTGGTGTTACCCCACTTGTAAGCAGTTGTGCAAAACATGGCACATTGGCTCAGCTAGCTTCAACACTAGGCTATCGACCAACTAACAATCAACAATCCGCTGTCTGACATATAAGCAACTATGTATCTTGTTACAGTGGTTCATGCAGCTAACTGGGGCCACAATGTAAATTCCAAACGTTCACACGCTAGTCCAGCGTTCATGTGGAACACTCGCATTAAACTCGGCTTCATAAAAAACTTGAAAAGCATAAGTTAAGAAATTTTATACATCTCAATGATTCATACAACATAACAAACATATACTAGTTCACAACAAAAGACAAAGTTGTGAGAAGATTTACAAATCAGGAAAAAACAAGCAGGGCTTCTCTTAGCAAAGGGCCTCCCGGTAGGCTTAAATTTCCTGGAGTTCACTCTGGGTTTTTCTTGTTGCCACCATCCAGGGTTAGGTTCTCTCATTCCAGAATAACCAATTATAATTGTGTTCTCAGCTGGAATGCTGAACTGAACCATGTAGTGTACTGACCAGCTGAAATTCTTGTGCATTCCACTAAATTTAAGCACCACTATTTGCAAAAATAAGTAGACCACAATGCCTCTTGTCCGCGCACCTGTCAAAAAAACTGCCGTGCAGCCGTGCCAGCTAGTCCTTGGTCCATGGATGAACTGGTAGAAAGTGCATTCCGGACTAGGATGCAGTTGTTTTCGCTCGTCCCTACACTGCAATCAGGAAGTAAAACGTATGAATCAACTTCTTTTATATTGCGTTGGTCATTCTACCTAGTAACTACCAATGTAGGAATACCTGGAAGACAGGTGGTTAGACGACGGCAACGAGGGATAGCCATTTCATTTTGCGCAGTTCTACTAAAACTAAGGTGTGTGCTTTTAATTGCGCGGATAGAAACGATACGGAGACAGACATCCTGAAACGATATGGAGACATACATCCCTGTTTGCGCAAATATGAAATACGGTTATTTAAACAAAGGATGTATATTTGCAAAGTATGGCGTATGATTAACAACAGCATCTATTGTGTTATAGTTGGCACTAGATTGACAGTATGAAAGTGTCCTTAAGTAAGTAGCATCACATCACATCAACATTGCCACTAGATTAACATGCAGAGCAATATCATTAGTATTACTATCATGAGAGTAACACATGGTCAGTAAATGTGCAATCAAATTTGTGTAGTTCCACTGGGATGAAGCAATGTTAGCGGTGTGAGATTTAAGTGTAACTGCAAAAACACAATTCATGGGAAATAAAGCAAGATGGAAGCACTTCATAAAATGGTGGTGGCATTGCTTCAATTTATTGACGGCACTAGACCATTACTTACAGTGACATTAGGTGGCATTGCTTAATGCTTCATGTGATTTTACATTAACGGTAGCAATATGGGCGTAGGGACAGCAGGGGCATAAAGTGGTGAGGCAGATGTGGTTGCCGAGAGCAGCAAACACTCAGGCAGCATGTCTGCATTTGTCCCATTTTTTATCTCCTCGGCGACATTTTCCTATGTGAGCACAGGAAATCTAGACCTGCTCGTTCTCATTTGCGTTGTCCCCCAAAACCCGTCACTTTCTTTCCTTTTTCAACCAAGAGATAGGTCCACTTCCCCCACCCTTCACCATCCACCATGCTTTCTTCGTCTTTTCAACCAAGAGACCGGTTGGGTAGCCAGTATCTACTACTTTCCCCCGTTTCCTCTTAGAACCAAGTCCTAGAATTATGCTACAGCTTTCCCACTTTCTTCCGTGTTTGAACCAACTCTTAGAGTCGACTGTATGAACTAGCTTTACCTCTAATAATAGTAAAAGTCTAGGTGGCTTTGGAACAGCGGACGGAAGTAGAAAAAGATCCTCACGAAGCCAAGTGGGGAGCTGGGGCAGTAGAGCAAGGCAGGTTTCGAAGGAATATATACCTGAGGGTCGTCGGCATGTGGCAAAGACGGCGTCGGGAGGCCACATCTTGGCCACAATACCGCGGGGAGGAAGAAGGGGTCGGAGGCCCTCCGGAGCCAGTGCTCTCTCGGAGAGAACGGCACGGCCACCGATCGGGACGCGTGCACAGCCGTTTGTCTCCTCCCTCGCCGCCGATGACAGCGTGAACGATGCACCTACACCCCTGCCCTGGTCGAGGTTGTCCGGCGGGATTTGTGACCAGCCGTGAGCTGAGAGAGTGTGTGGCCACCTATGTCTTGCTTAGATCTGGAGAGCATGAGAGAGTGATCGAGAGGAACCCTAGTAAAGCAAGCGCTAAGGCTCCTGCTTATATATATATAGTGGAGTGATTTTGTTGTACCAGCTTCAAAAAAATGCCCTCCTACATGTACCCGCGAGTGGGTGTGAGAGAACTAGTGTGTGTGTGCACCGCTTCTCTTCATGAGAGTACAATATACTATGCCCAAAGAATGTTCTCCACAAGAGTAATGGTATAAGTGTGTGACGTGTGAGCTAAAATAAAATGTGTGCGACGTCTTTTGTTTTTTAAAAGTTCTGAGGGTAGGGTGTGAAGAGCACATATGTGTGTGACGTCTACCTGCAGATAGACGGTGGGTGCGAGAGGACTTGGGAGGGTGCGTGTGCGTGAGAGAGGGGGGCACGTATCAATGCAATGCATGTGTCCGTAAATCATTATCCAACAAACGTTCGCCACAAGCCTTTTCCTGACGAACGCCGTAAGAACCGTTAGATCGGCATCCGACAGTGTCAGTTTTGCCATGTCATTTAACAGAAATGCCACTCCTCCTACACACAAATCTTCCACGTGAGTGTTAGCAACTGCCGTATGCTCCCTCCGTTCCAAAATGCAATGCATATAGCTTTATTGAAAATTCAAACCTCGCAAACTTTTACTGAGTTTTCGTGTACCAAATTGCACATGTAGAATACCCTGTATATATCATTTCATTCATCTTCCAGAGGTAACTATAAAGATGGGGGAGGAGTCTACAAAGAAAGACCACCGTATCACCTGTAGCAATTTCAACCATCCTTTGGTGTGGAGGAATATCATAGGAACTATATATGATATGATTTTTATAGGATTTTTCCTTTAGAGCAAATTGGTTCATAGGAATAGATTCAGATACTCCACATTTCAAAGGAAATAAACATGATATCATTTCTATAGCTTTAGAGCCACTTGGTTCATATGAATGGATTCCTATACTCCCATAATTTCAAAGGAAAATAAACATTAGGGTATATTCAATAGAAAAGTTCCTATGATATGAACCAAATTACATCTCTTTTCTAATCCCTCCTCATAGGAATTGAGATACATGGCATCTCTAGATTCAATAGAAAAGTTCCTATGATGTCAACCAAATGACATCTCTTTTCCAATCCCTACTCATAGGAATTGAGATACTCCATGTCATCTCTTTCCCTACAACTTCCATGTATACATCTTCTATTCCTAAATAGCTAGTAAAACCCACTAGTAGCTTTTTTCCAAGACATGCAACTATGGCACAAGAACAATATAGTGTGCGAATAACTTGAAAGATGGTCATTTGGATGAAGCTAATCCGACAAAGGCAGAGATGGCAAATCCGAGCACTACTGGCCGTTGGATATCATCAACATTCCACCAGATCGGACACATGTACAATTTAGAAGACTCCATGGTTGAACTTAAGCATAATGCACAAACCTCAAAACACAAGCACTTCTCCTTTGTTCTAGAATCTTCCGTATCATAATTGATTTTTTTTCTAAATGATTGCCATTATTTGTTTTTTAGTTTATGCTTTACAATGCAAAACCCCATGAATCTTAACATTTTTATAAAACTAATTGATTTTGAATGAGATGAACTATAAGAACTAAACGAACATCTACATCATGCATATATGACTCAAAACTTTACATGCTATAGTGTGTATTTATTCATAATTTGGTTTCGAAATCTCATGCTCAATGCATGTGTACCTTACTAGTTTTGAGTAGAGTAGCAAATTTCACGCGCCCTCGGGTATATCAAAATGTAGGGCCCATGCATCATTGCCTTTCGGTTGAACCTACGCCCACAATTTTTGTAATGCATTTATATCTCCACTGGTCCCCGAACCCAAAATGCTGCCTCGTTCCCCTCAAACCAAGTAGCCCACACATATTTAAGGCGTTGACTCGAACTCAATCCCTCTCCCGTTTACTACGACGTGGACTCGCACGCCCTTGTAGTACTCCTACAAACCCTACCGCCGCACGCATCATCGGTTTTCTTCAAGAGGACAAGGGAGAAGCCGATTTGTAGTGGAGGCGCTTTGAAAAAATGATCTGTAGTGGAGACCCCTACCCTAGGGTGCCCTAGGTAGCTGCCACATGCATCATTGGTTTTCTCTTTTCTTTATGCTCTTGCGCCCTAGAGTGAAATGATGGTTGCTTCGTCCGTCCAGCTTAATGCGGGAAAGGTGGGGCTTTCTGATTTAACCCCTCATCGCTCATTTTCTACTACTGCGGCACTACGACCGGGGTGCCTCCAATTCCAACCGCTGCTCTGAACTGTAATTTGGTGCATCGCACGTGGAACAAGAGGGTGGATGAGCCACATGTCGGCCAAAGTGGTCCTGTTAAGTGTGTCGCCATTTCATGTGCGGACTAACCCTGCTTGAGTCGCTGCATCAACACGACAGGTGCAGCCTACCACTTGGTTTTGCTCCTTGGTGAATCCCGACTATATTGATCTAAAAAGATACGTACTGAACTACCCTCTCTGTCTCGTTTTTTTAGACGTCTCGGTTTATAGGGCGTGCACGTAGTTCTAGGTCATCCATTTGACTAACTAAATCTGAGTTACTATGTCACAAAAAGTATATCATTGGATTATTAAGCGGATGTAGTTTCTAAACATATACCGCTCATCACATATATAGCCGCTAAATTCTCAACCTAGAACGACGTGCATGCCATGTAAACCGATACGGAGGAAGTATAGTAGTAAAAATGAGGTGATTTTACCGAGCGATCGGCGGGGGAGCATGGCCTGTCATGCGGTCCCACGTGTCATGATGTACCAAGGCGATGCGTGTGTCCCTCTTGAGGCAGAAGCAATACTACGTGGTTTGAGATGATGGCGAACCGAAGTGTGAAATAATGGTTGCTTCGTCCGTCTGGGAAGGTGCGGCATTCTGATTTGACGTCTCATTGCTCATTACTACTACTAATGGGTGGTACGACTGGGGTGCGCCCCCTGCTGTTCTGCACTGTTATTTGGTGCTTGACACGTCGACCCGGTTGCTATATGCCCCACATGTCGGTGATAGGAAGTACAAAATTCATGAAAGCGAGCATCGACGGAGGAGTACAAGACACGGCTTGGGTTTTTGCTGCTTCGCGCGATCCATCAATACAAACACGAACTAAAAAAGGCGAGGGCGGGTCTTTTTCTGCCGGGCAGTGTGGGAGTTTGGCATAGTCTGTTCGAGGCAAGGAGGCAGGAAGGGAAACAAGCAAATAAAGGTTGAGCAGCTTAGTTTTGGGAAAATCTGATTTTACGGAGTACGTACCCACTAGGATTTATAGGGCTCATCTAAAAAACATTCATTTTTCCATTTTATAAGTCTCAATTCTACTACTAGTAGTAGTACCATCACATGTTGGATTTCGAGGTGCGTTAGATCACCCGATGCAAGCAAAGGTCAAGAGAAAACTCACCAATGCATGTAGAAGTTCATGGAAATTTAGTGGTCATTCATGCATTCGCTCTAATTAATGCCTCGGTAAACATAACTTCTTGAGAAAATGAGCGTACTAATTACTTGTGCAAACTAGGAGTACGAAATTAATTCGACCACTCACCGTCTACCTTGGTTGGAGAGATTTTGGAATTGAGCCATAAACTGGAAAGGAGGGAGTAGTAACTTTTGTCTCGATTACTATTTGTGGCCTTGTATAGATGCAAAATGTATTTTTTTATAGTGGCCTTGTATAAGTAAATGGAGGGAGTACTAAAGGACATATATATTCCAAACAATATGATAATCTCTCTAACCAAGGTAGTAGGGACGACGAGTAAACGGAGGGAGTAGTAAAAAATTTCTCCTCGTCCTGCGAGCCACCGTGCGCGTGGGCGAGGGAGCGGGCGTAAGGCGTACAATACTACTACTAGTAAGCAAGCTTCACCTCATCTTGCGAGCCATCGCGCCCGTGGGCGGGGGAGACGGTGTACTAAGCAAGCTTCTCCTCGTTCTGCGAGTTGTCGAGACACATCAAAAGTACTCCAGAGTATAGAGCCTTGCCTCTAAGGTAGGCCCCACATGGTTTGCCTCTTTTTTAACATAACGCGTCAGGTCGCAATTTGTTTATTCACCCGTGGTAGACGATCCTCCCTCCACCAAGTGGACAACTAGTACACGGTCAAATTACCACGTGGGCTGCCTTTTCGTACAGAAATGAGCTCCACCGTGTACCCACGCGGGTGTGGTTGGGAAAGAGACGGGAGTACGTGCGCCGTGCATGCACCTCTTCTCTTCGTGCACGTTCCCCACCTACGTGGGTGTGTGTGAGAGATACAAACCTAGACAAATGGCTTGTGCGGAATAACTACTCTTCGTAAGCCATTGTAAGAGTGGACAATATGGTGAAGGAGGAGATAGGGGAGCGGCGGAGGTGTGCATTCTTGGTCGGCGTTTGGTCTCGTTTAAATAGGAGATTAAATAGACGGTGGATGGGAGGAGCTCGGCCGGTGTTGCATTTAATGTCGGCCCGGTCATGAACGGACGTGTGTCCAGAGTGGGTTTCTCGGCTTCACCAAGGGTGGGTTTCATGGAGGCGTTTGAATGCGGCAAGGAGGCGTGTTCAGCCGGGCGTGCAGCAAGTGGCGCCCTCGACTCTAACGTAGGACACCGCGCCATTCTTTCACTGACGTGTGGGCTCTTTGGGTACATGGCATGCATGTCAGTGACCCAACGCAGGCAGAGCACAGCAGAGAAACCTTTGGTGGGCCAGGGCAGTCAGAAGCGGGCATTTCATAAACCGATGATTGTTCATTGAGTGTGACGTCATCCTTTTCATGTAGATAAGCCTACTATGTTGATAGCCCGTTCGATACGTTTTGATTCATAAAGATCGCTGCAAACCTCAATGTTCTGCTTATCACAGATAAGATTGATTAATACCCGTAACAATCCATGTCCTTAACAAAGGGTGCATGCACGTAAGGTTGAGCGTGTGTTTTGCGTCGTGTGTTGTGTGCATGCAGGCATGCGAGTGTTGCGTGCGTGCAAGGGTACGTTTCAGTGTTGCATGCATGTGTGCGCACGTGCGTGTATTCGTGAGTGCATGTGGACGTGTCAGTGTTGCACGCCTACATGCGTGTGTGTGTGTGTGTGTTTGTTATGTGTACGTGTCAGTGTTGCACGCCTGCATGCGTGCTTGTCTTGCGTGTGCGCATGTGTACGTGCGGGGTGAGGCTACACGTCAGTCGACTGACTTTTTCATCTCTGGTTATTACATTTTCCAGCCGTTGGATACGAAATCAAGGGCCTGCAGTTTATCATCAAACTCCACCTCGAGCCGCCAGCCACCATCGGCGAACCGGCCACCGCCACCATGGCCGCCCGCCACAACGCTGCCCCGCCTCGCCCAAACTGCTCCCCACCACCGGTCTGCCACCGCACCGGCCATCCCTCTAGGCCCCCCGCACCGAGCTTTTTCTCCTACGATCCCCACCGCCCAATCAACGCCCCCCCCCACCGCCGGTGACTGCCAACCAGAGGTCTCACGACTTCGAGTAATCACTGACCACTAATTTATTACCATTTATGTCCTTCATATACGCGCTGACGGGTGGGCCCTATGGTAATGTGCGCTGCTGAATGTGGACCGTTTGACTGGTCAATTGATCGTGTCATCAACAAATTATGGAGCTGTATGGTGAGCCAGTGACCGTATGATGACCCTAAAATGTATTTTATTAACACAGTATAGACTCAAACTACCATTTATTTCTTTCATATACGGGCTAACAGGTGGGCCCCACGGTTACGCACCCCAATGTTGCAACACTAGTTGCGCCACATGGAACGTTTGACTGGTCAATTGATTGTGTCATCAGCAAAATACGGAGTTTTATGGGTGAGCCAGTGACCGTATAATCATGACATGTATTTTTTTAACACGGTACAGACTCAAGGGCTCATATATATGCGCAAGCACTCACCGCTATAAGCGCACACACGCAGACCCTATCCCTATGAGCACCTTCGAGAGAGTGAGCCAGCATATGATCTTGAGATTTTATGAAGTCACCATAGCTGCCTCGTAGTCTAGTGGAACGTCTCCTCCCACTGAATGCACATCGCCGGAAAATACTGAAATTAACCCAGGATAAATGCGAACACCGGGACTTTAACCCTGGTGGGCTCGAGAAACCACTGTCCTCCTAACCATCTAACCACATGTTGGTTAGCACGACAAAATGTATGTGGTGCGTGATGAGCTTATTCTGAAGTCCAGTGACCATATCGTGCTTTCGCTTCAAATACAATGACCGTAAGTGTCGTCAACAAAATACGGAGCATGCATCAAATGCAAAGTCCGTCAGTGTCACCAAGAAAATATGGAGACGTATCGTGAGCTAGATACCGTATGATCACCACGCGAATGTATACGATGACCGTAATGAGCATATTCTGAACTCTAGTGACCGTATAGTGCTTTAGCTTGAAATACAGTGACCGTCATGCGCGAATGTGTCGTGGGCATGCATACTTTTAGAGGGCCGAGAGATAGTTTGTGTGCGTACGTGAAAGTGGTGTAGAAAGAGGGGATGTCCGGTGGAGACAAGGAGAGATATGCCCTTCGTTTCTCTTTCCCGTGACTAATATTTTAGGAGAATATATAAACATTCACAATGTAGAACAAATATTTTTGGATGCACCATGCAATTAAATTTCATGTATAACATTGTACTATTGTATATGCTTATTTTCTTAGTGGACGATTGCGTGTGTGGTGTGGTGGGCACATCATTTCTAGTTGTGGTGGGTCAACATGAGGACTCATGGGTCGGTTCCATCATATGCCACATAGGTTGAATCGAGACGCGTTATACGAAGACCCATGTAGGACTCAGCGTACAACACGAAGCTAGCTACCAGAGTCGCGGAGGACTCTATCCCCACTGGTGATAAGCCGACTATATATGATTTGTAACCCTAGGCCCCCAAAGATGTTATAGAAGCTTGGGGCTAGTTCACAATAGTATACACACACGCACAATGCTCGGTATTCACGTGTACTTTGTACACACCCCTATCACTAATATACAAGATTAGGAGTAGGCTTTTTCCTCAACTGCAAGGGTCCGAACTAGGGTAAAACTTTGCCTCGTATTACCATCCAGCCTAACAGTCAGGGATATCCGAATGATATGATGGAATCATATCTGCCAACTACTAAAGAGATGTGTGTCTGGGCGTGGGCAATGTGTGCGAGAGAGGCCTAAAGATAATGTGTGTGCGGGAGACACATAGGCACATATATGTGTGTATAGAGGGCTAGTAGAGACCGTGCGTGTGTATATATGCATGTAAGAGAAATAGTGTTTTCCAACTGAGATTAGTGAAAAGAGTGGTACATAGTAGTCAGAAAGAGAGAGAGAGAGAGATACAGAGAGAGCATGTGCGTGAGACTTCCCGACACCCCAAGAGAGATTTTGAGCATGTGTGAAAGAGACATGCCGATGCATATAAAGTGTGTGCACTTATGCGGTAGATAGAGAGATATATAGTGCGTTTGTGAGAATGGGCCGAGGCATAGTGCATCTACGTGTAAAAGTCGGTTCTACGCATTAAATTAAAATAAAAATGGCTTTATTATTTTTGGATGATATCATGAATTTTGCAAATTGCGTATGGACGAAAATCGGTCTATCAGACACCCATACTCTATTGAATTCTAGCATGTGCATGTGTTTATTTCATATTATCGATCCATAGAGTGAGAGCTTTTTGAAATACAGGCAATGGATGCTTTTGCAATTCATATATAAACATTAATTAGTGCACTCCATGTTGTTAGTGTGAAGCACTTTATACATTTGTCACTTGCATGGATACATTCCAAATTGCTAACTACGAAATAGAATACATGTCGAATTCAACATAAAGGGGGTTTCGAAGATTCGAATTCATAGTAAGTGCATTCATCTATTTGAACCCGAGATAATGGCATTTGTAAATCAGATGCAAAAGGGGGCATCAATCTTTGTTGTGCATTTGAACATGCTATATATATTTATACGCATGTCTAACTTTTTTTCGCAATCAAGGAGATTATATCTGGAACCATGCATGAAATGAGGTAAGTTGCATATTTTTTAATATATACTCATGTACAATGTATATTCAAATGTACCACCTCCATTCCAAAATAATCGTAGCTTTAGGATTTTCAAGAGTAAAGATTTGTGAAGTTTGACAAATCATGAATGTTCAATTCAAGAGAACCGAAAACGTTAATGATTCTGCTCCCAAATATTGAACGAAGCGTCAAATAGCTCTCTGGTCACCTGAAATCGCGCGAGACTAATGTTTGGTGGTAGGAAATTACTGTCCTGACTCTGGCCTGTGTAGCCTATCAGCCCGATGTCCAAAGGTCTAAACCGGGGTAGGTTTGTAACTTCACCAAGACGCTGGGCCTCAACCGCCTCGAGAGGCATTCATACGCCATGGGCGCCTAAACACCCATGCGCCGTCAAATCTATCCTGCCCACATTTGGGACACCTGAGATTATCGACCTACCCCAACCCGCAATATGTTCGAATTTTAGATGGGGCAAAGTTTGTAACTTTCCCCAAATTTCAAACAAGCGCCCCAAACCGAAACATTGTTCCCCTTAGTTCCCCGCCTCCTGCTTTCCCCATTCATACTCCGTGGGCGCCAAAACGCCCTCTCCACCAGCCGCGAAACCCCAGCCTCCTCCGTCCTCCACCCCATAGCGCCCAATCCACCGCCGCCGTCCTCCATCACGCCGGAGCCGGTACCCCGACGTCGTTGTCCAACGCAACCGCAATGCCCTCAAGGACTTAGCAGCTGAAGCCGAGGTAGAGCTGCCTCCACGACGCCGACGCCGTCGTGCGCCGTACCAGAACTACTCCGACCACGCCGTCCTGCGCCTCACTGCTGCCGCTCCACTGTCACAATCGTCCACCGCACCGGAGCTATTCCCGCTACGCCGTCGTTCGCTGCCTCAAATCTGCTTCCCCGCCGCCGACAGACGGCCACCGCACCACACTCAACAACTTGGCCATGGGTTCGTCCAAGGCTGCACCGTCCTCCACAACTTCTCGTTTCCAGCGAACCACAAGAATATCGTTGGAAAAATAGAAGGAGGACACAACACTGCCAGCAGAAAGAGGTACTCCTCTTCCCTTATTCATGCAAACCTTACGTCTCTGCTCACACCGTATTCATCCCATGGAAGAAACTAGTTGAGCGCTTTCATCGCATCTTCTTCGTGATACTAAATGCACAAGGTTTCCTCCTTTACTATTTCACCTTTGCTAGAGGTCAAGAGTCAGCCTGGATTTCAATTCGTGGTCACCCAACCGCAATTAAAAGAAGCAAAGACCCGCTTAGGCGCGTGGAGCACCTAGTCCGCCTATTCACGGGAAGCGCGATCGGTGTCTATCATAGGGGTGTGGGGCGCAGGAGCTGCTTGCGCTCGATCTGGAGGTCGGTGGGGCTTGAATGGATGGTCGGGCGGTGCCAAGCACGGGCAAAAGCGGTGAGGTCGAGGGGAGGGCGCAAGCAGGGGACTGGGCCAGTGGTCGCTGTCGTTTCGAGGAAGATCGTCAACACTGACTGGCTGGAGGTAGATGAAGGTGATCTGACCGTTCTATGTACATCGGACGGTGCAGAAAAATGGACTGGCCTATTTGTTTTCAGTCGAATGTTATTTTCATAGAATCCTGTAATAATTTAGTGTCCCATGCATGTTGTAGAGCTATCATATGTCTCCCATCATTTATTTCTCACCGACCTGCTATCTGCTACCTTTACACTGTACTAATTGTGCACACACTTCACCCATACTCACACTATTTTTTTTATGCTTGGGTATTTCAGACTGACGCAAAGGTTGATGAATGCCGAAAAGAAAAGATGTAAGTCGCTCAAAGGTAATTCAAGATAAGCACTTAGCTTTTCAGCTCTAAAGGATGCAAAGGTCGCAGCTGGAGATAGTAAACGTAGCTCTGCTTGATGATATCAATTGCCACACACAACCATCCTGTGTGCTTGCTTTAACTTCACAATCAAATGTGGTTGCATGTTGCATATGGTGTCTAGCTTGTATTGCTTCCAATTTGGTTAAATTGCATCTGCTTACTTTACACATTATACCTTTGATAATGACATGCCTTCCTGTTTTTGATACAAACTACATATGTCGATTAACCATGTTCGTACATCAAACAAATGCTCTTTTGTATCCCTCGTCAATCACTTATGATGAGACAGTCACCCGAGTGGATTACTGTGAGACGCCATACTCGTTTAAAGAGTGAAGTGTCATCCTCCCCACATGATTCTCAAGAAACAGCAAGGCTAAATGAAGATAGTCAACGTAGCTCTCCAGTTGATGACCGCAATTCCCCCACACCACCATCACAGGTGCTTGCTCTAACTTCGCAGCAGTGATATGTGGTTGCATGTTGCATATGGTGTCTAGCTTGTAATGCTTCTAATTAGGGTAAATTGCATCTGCTTAGTTTACACATTATACCTGTGAATATGACATGCCTTCCTATTTTTGGTACACACTACATCTATGTGTTAACCTTGTTCTTACATGAAACTACCTCTCTTTTGTATCCTGCATCAATCACTTACGATGAGTCACCTTTATTGGTTGCATATTGCATATTATTTCTAGCCTATTGCCATGTATTGCTTCTAATTTGGCCAAATACATTTGTTAGGGCACCCTTTTAATTTGGCAGAGTGATATTGGTTTCATCTTCCATATGGTTTCTAGCATGCATTGATTCTAACAAGTTCAAGCACCTTGTGCTTAGTCTACACTTTATACATCATACATGTCAATATGTCACACCGTCCTATTTTTCATACATATTCCATCGTCCTATCATGCGGCTGCCTTACATGAAAGTAGTGTTCATCAGTATCATGCATCAATGAGTTCTGAAGAGAAAATTTTATTCCTTTTTCTTGTGGGTTTGACTTGACAAGGCAAAATCAAGAAAGAGGAAGGAAAAGAGTAAGGAAGGCGATGATGGTGGTCCTCTGCAAAGAACGTAAACAGAGCATCTGCAGACCGATTCTCCTTGTACTGATAGTGCATTACAAGGTCCAAGTCTCCGCTCCCCTACTCCACCATCCAAGGTGCTTGCTCTAACTTGGCAGTGTGATATCTGGTTGCATGTTGCATATCGTGTCTAGCTTGTATTGCTCCTAATTAGTGTAAACCGTGCATTCCGCTTAGCTTACACATGATACGTGTGAATATGACACGCTTTCCTGTTTTTGGTACATACTATATCTGTCTTATCACACCATGTTCTTACATGAAACTACTCTTCTTGTGTATCCCGTGCATCACCACTTATGATGGAACACCTTTAAGTTGGCAGTGTGATAATGGTTTGTGTCTTGAATATGATTTCTAGCATGTATTGCTTCTAGTTTGATGAACGCCACCTATGACGAGACAGTTTTAACTTGGCAGAGTGATATTGATTGCACCTTTCATATGGTGTCTAGTTTGCAGTGCTTCTAATTTGTTGAAGTGCCTTCTGCTTAGTTACCACATCATAGGTGTGAATATTTCAAGCCTTCCATTTTTCGTACATATTCCATCCTCGTATCATGACTTTGCCTTTCATCAGAGTAGTGTTCGTCAGTATCATGCATCAATGAGTTCTGAAGAGCAAATTTTGTTCCTTTTTCTTGTGGGTTTGACTTGACAAGCTAAAATCAAGAAAGAGGAAGGAAAATAGAAGGAAGGCGATGATGGTGGTCCTCTACAGCAACGTAAACGGAGCATCTGTACCGATTCTCCTTGTACTGATAGTGCATTACAAGGTCCAAGTCTCCGCTCCCCTACTCCACCATCCAAGGTGCTTGCTCTAACTTGGCAAAGCAGTGATATCTGGTTGCATGTTGCATATCGTGTCTAGCTTGTATTGCTCCTAATTAGTGTAAATCTGCATTCCGCTTAGCTTACACATGATACGTGTGAACATGACACGCTTTCCTGTTTTTGGTACATACTATATCCGCTCTATCACACCATGTTCTTACATGAAACTACTCTTCTTGTGTATCCTGCATCACCACTTATGATGGAACACCTTTAAGTTGGCGATGTGATATTGGTTTGCGTCTTGAATATGATTTCTAGCATGTATTGCTTCTAGTTTGATGAACGCCACCTATGACGAGACAGTTTTAACTTGGCAGAGTGATATTGATTGCACCTTTCATATGGTGTCTAGTTTGTAGTGCTTCTAATTTGTTGAAGTGCCTTCTGCTTAGTTGCCACATCATAGGTGTGAATATGTCAAGTCAGCCCATTTTTTCGCATATATTCCATCCTCATATCATGACTTTGCCTTTCATCGTAGTACTGTTCACAAGATCATGCATCAATGAGTTCTGAAGAGCAAATTTTATTCCTTTTTCTTGTGGGTTTGACTTGACAAGGAAAACTGAAGAAAGAGGAAGGAAAAGAGTAAGGAAGGCGATGATGGTGGTCCTCTGCAGCAACGTAAATGGAGCATCCGTACAGATTCTCCTTGTACTGATAGTGCATTACAAGGTCCAAGTCTCCGCTCCCCTACTCCACCATCCAATGTGCTTGCTCTAACTTGGCTGTGTGATATATGGTTGCATGTTGCATATGGTGTCTAGCTTGTATTGCTCCTAATTAGTGTAAACTGCATCTGCTTAGCTTACACATGATACGTGTGAATATGACACGCTTTTCTTTTTTTGGTACATACTATATCTGTCTATCACACCATGTTCTTACATGAAACTACTCTTCTTGTGTATCCTGCATCAGTCACTTATGATGGAACACCTTTAAGTTGGAAGTGTGATATTGGTTTGCGTGTTGAATATGATTTCTAGCATGCATTGCTTCTAGTTTGATGAACGCCACCTATGACGAGTCAGTTTTAACTTGGCAGAGTGATATTGATTGCACCTTTCATATGGTGTCTAATTTGCAGTGCTTCTAATTTGTTGAAGTGCCTTCTGCTTAGTTACCACATCATAGGTGTGAATATGTCAAGTCATTCCATTTTTTCGCATATATTCCATCCTCGTATCATGACGTTGCCTTTCATCAGAGTAGTGTTTGTCAGTATCATGCATCAATGAGTTCTGAAGAGCGAATTTTATTCCTTTTTCTTGTGGGTTTGACATGACAAGGCAAAATCAAGAAAGAGGAAGGAAAAGAGTAAGGAAGGCGATGATGATGGTCCTCTGCAGCAACGTAAACGGAGCATCCGTACCGATTCTCCTTGTACTGATAGTGCATTACAAGGTCCATGTCTCCGCTCCCCTACTCCACTATCCAATGTGCTTGCTCTAACTTGGCAAAGCAGGATATCTGGTTGCATGTTGCATATGGTGTCTAGCTTGTATTGCTCCTAATTAGTGTAAACCGCATCCGCTTAGCTTACACATGATACGTGTGAATATGACACGCTTTTCGCTTTTTGGTACATACTATATCTGCTCTATCACACCATGTTCTTACATGAAACTACTCTTCTTTTGTATCCTGCATCACCACTTATGATGGAACACCTTTAAGTTGGAAGTGTGATATTGGTTTGCGTCTTGAATATGATTTCTAGCATGTATTGCTTCTAGTTTGATGAACGCCACCTATGACGAGACAGTTTTAACTTGGCAGAGTGATATTGATTGCACCTTTCATATGGTGTCTAATTTGCAGTGCTTCTAATTTGTTGAAGTGCCTTCTGCTTAGTTACCACATCATAGGTGTGAATATGTCAAGCAGCCCATTTTTTCATACATATTCCATCCTCGTATCATGACTTTGCCTTTCATCGTAGTAGTGTTCACAAGATCATGCATCAATGAGTTCTGAAGAGCGAATTATATTCCTTTTTCTTGTGGGTTTGACTTGACAAGGCAAAATCAAGAAAGAGGAAGGAAAAGAGTAAGGAAGGCGATGATGGTGGTCCTCTGCAGCAACGTAAACGGAGCATCCGTACCGATTCTCCTTGTACTGATAGTGCATTACAAGGTCCAAGTCTCCGCTCCCCTACTCCACCATCCAATGTGCTTTCTCTAACTTGGCAGTGTGGTATCTGGTTGCATGTTGCATATGGTGTCTAGCTTGTATTGCTCCTAATTAGTGTAAACTGCATCTGCTTAGCTTACACATGATACGTGTGAATATGACACACTTTTCTGTTTTTGGTACTTACTATATCTGTCTATCACACCATGTTCTTACATGAAACTACTCTTCTTGTGTATCCTGCATCAGCCACTTATGATGGAACACCTTTAAGTTGGAAGTGTGATATTGGTTTGCGTCTTGAATATGATTTCTAGCATGTATTGCTTCTAGTTTGATGAACGCCACCTATGACGAGACAGTTTTAACTTGGCAGAGTGATATTGATTGCACCTTTCATATGGTGTCTAGTTTGTAGTGCTTCTAATTTGTTGAAGTGCCTTCTGCTTAGTTACCACATCATAGGTGTGAATATGTCAAGTCAGCCCATTTTTCGTACATATTCCATCCTCTTATCATGACTTTGCCTTTCATCGTAGTAGTGTTCACAAGATATCATGCATGAATGAGTTCTGAAGAGCGAATTATATTCCTTTTTCTTGTCGGTTTGACCTCACAATGCAAAAATCAATAAAGCTGAAGGAAACTGGCAAGGCATTGGATGATGGTGGTCCTTCCGAGCAACTAAAACGGAGGTTCTCTACAGATTCTACTCCGCCATCCTCCCAACAAGATTCGCAAGACAACGCAAGGCTAGACATTCAACGTAGCTGTGTAGATGATGAGCACATCTCCCCTACTCCACCATCACAGGTGCTTGCTCTAACTTGGCACTATTATATGTGGTTGCATGTTGCGTATGACGTCTAGCTTGTATTGCTTCTAACTTTGTTGAATTGCATTTGCTTACTTTACACATAATGCCTGTGAATATGACATGTGTTCCTGTTTCTAGAACATACATTTACAAGATGAGCACATCTCCCTACTCCACCATCACAGTGCTTGCTCTAACTTGGCACTATTATATGTGGTTGCATGTTGCGTATGATGTCTAGCTTGTATTGCTTCTAACTTTGTTGAATTGCATCTTCTTACTTTACACATAATGCATGTGAATATGACACGTGTTCCTGTTTCTAGAACATACGCGTACATGATGAGCACATCTCCCCTGCTCCACCATCACAGGTGCTTGCTCTAACTTGGAACTGTTATATGTGGTTGCGTTTTCCGTATGATGTCTAGTTTGCATCGCTTCTGATTATGTTGAATTGCATCTACGTAGCTTACAACTTATACCTGCAACGATCACTTACCCATAAGACACATTTAACTTGGGACTGTGATGTAGGTTGCATCTTGCATTGTCTTCTAGCTTGTACTGCTTCTAATTTCTTGAAAAATGGCACTTACGACGAGACACTTTTTACCTGATAGAGTGATATTGGTTGCATGTTCATACGGTGCCTAGCTTTCATTTCTTCTAATTTTGTTGAAATGCCTTTCGGTTACTGTTTTTTCATACATATTCCATCCTCCTATCGTATGTATGAATATGAAACATTGTCTTTTTTTGTATATATTCCATCCTCCTATCTTGTGCTTGCCTTACATCAAAGTAGTGTTCATCTGTATCATTCATCAACCAGTTATGCAGAGCTAACTTTATTCATCTTCTTGTGGTTTTGACTTCATAAGCCAATATCAGAAAGAAGGAAAAGAGCACGTTAGGGGGTGTTGGTGGTCCTCCGCACCGACGCAAACAAAGACTCTCTAGAATTGCCACTGCTACTGCTAATGAAGTTGAAGTCCCAAGTCTACATGATGAGTTCATCTCCTGTACTCCACCATCGCAGGTGCTTGCTCTAAGTTAACAATGTGATAATTGGTTTCATGTTGCATATGTTGTCTAGCCTGTATTTCTTCTATTTTGATTAAATTGCACCTGCTGAGTTCATATGTTATACAGTGCATATGACATGGCGTTCTGTGTCTAGAATATACTGCATCTATCTAACATACCATGTTCTTACATCAAAGTACTGTTGTTGTGTATCCCGCATCAGTCACTCATGATTGGACACTTTTAACATGGCAGATTGATAGTTGTTGCATCTTGCATTGATTTCTACGTTGTAATCGCTTCTAATTTTCGAATTGCCACTTATGACAAGACAATTTTAACTTGGCAGAGTAATATTGGTTGCATCTTTCATATGGTGTCTAGCTTGCATTACTTCTATTTTGTCGAAAATCCTTCTGCTTAGTTTACACATCGTAGTTGTGAATATGTCATGTCGTCATGTTTTTCTTACATATTCCATCCTCATACGGTTGTCTTACATCAAAGTATTGCTTGTCTGTATCATGCATCAATGAGTTCTAAAGAGCGATTTTATTCTTTTGTGTTGTGGGTACGGCTTGACATGGCAAAGTCAAAAAAGAGCAAGGAAAATAATATAGTAGGGAGTGGTGTTACTCGTCGGGTGAAACGGAAAAGGATCTGCCGTCCAGATTCTCCTGGTACTTATAGTGCAGTAGAAGGTCCAAGTCCATCGGCTAAATCTACAAACATAGTATCACCTGCTCCACCAGCTGCAGATCCGCTTCAACTGCATTTCAAAGATCTCAATGAGTTACTCGTTCGCTTGCTCCGAATCGCCAGTTCCCAAGCTGCCTTCACACCTAACACTACTTCAAGCACTTCCGACACAACAGGACTTGGCAAGATCAGATGAACCTCATGAGCATCAACACCAAGACGGTACCGACCGAGTCAAGTTGCGCTTGCATGCTCCTTTATATGTACTCTCACGGTTTGATGTACACTAACACTTTCCATATTCGTTGTTGAACTAGCACCACGACGCAAGCGTAAACAGACATCGTGGATAATGCTTGATGATTAACAAAATCTAAAGGAGGAAGAATGGAGATCCATTTTGAGGCAGGTTTAAAAGGCCACGTGATGCTGCTGAGTCAGCCAAGTTAGTATCGAGGCAGCCGTTGCCGTTAGGTGTCATGCACGTATCCTCCCAACGTGGATCCAAAGACAGAATGAGAAAGACAATACCCAGTTTAACACCTTCCTTGACCATTTATCCATAAGTAATGTTATTCATTGCAATTAGTAATATTGTCTTGCTCATTCCCATACTTTCTAGCTTCCTCCTAATAAGACTCACATTCTTTTTCAACAGATGAGGTTCAAGTTGGATCCGAAGATGATGCAACTAAACAAGCATGCACTCATGTTTTTCAATGCGCTTCTGCGACAATATCGGTACCACCTTAGAAAATCTCACTTTGAATGCAAGGCTAACAATGAAATCGCCCAACATCTCCAGTGGAATATATTACAGATAAAGACTGGACAGCCCTCGTTAAATGCTGGTCTGATCCAAAGTATCAGGTAGGCTATATGTATTTGATCAGACCACATATTGAACTTGTATTTATGTATGTGCCTTACAAGTGTATCTTCTTCTAGGCTAACCATTTGAAGAACAAGACCAACCGTTCTAAAGTGAAATTCCAACAGACAACAGGATTTCGTAGCTATATTGCACACTGCGAGGCTCTTGTGAATAGCTGCTACTTCCTTCTTTTTTCTGTGCCATATTATCGTATCTATATTGACTTGTTCCAAATACAAAGGAAAGCCTGTGCGGACCAAAAATAACCTGAACCGAATGCAGTGAAAATCTTCAAGGATTGCCACACCAGCAAGATGAAGGGCATGAGCACACCAGTTCAAGCCATTGTTGTAAGTCCTTACTCCTCCTGCCTTTGAACTGATTGGTACTGTGATGTGTTCATTTAACTACTTGGTTTGCAGCCAATGTCGCTACTCTGTTCACTTTTATACACAGTTGTCTTAACGTATCATTTCACCTCACATGGTTTAGAAGAGATGAAGGATATTCTTTTGGTCTTGATCTGTATTCTAGTTGTTATGTTCACGTGCGCACACAATGATAAAATAGCCTGTTTGTTTTATATTAGTTTGCCCATGATATGAATGATGTCATACTATGTTCATCCTACTTTAAACCATGTCTCTTTATCCTTAGATGTCAACGAATGTGAGGAAATAGACAATACAAGAGGCATGCTACATGGACATATGTTCCAAAGTGATTTTATTATGTAGTTGGCACTACAATACATGCTAATGTATTACAAAGAGTTCACCAAAATAAGTTATGTATAAACGTGTATCCTACTTTGTTTGTTTTTGTCTCATTAGTAACTTATCCGTATACTAATCTACAAGTTCAAACTTTCGTGAAGCTATGGAACAAATGATTGAACAGCCACAACCACACGAAGATGACGAGGCTACCACAGCACAATGTCACCTCTTGCTGCGGTGTGCCAAGATCTCTCCACTAACAAAGGCAAAAAGCACCTTCCTGCGTAATTCGGGTTGGTTGTCAAGGTAACCTCGTCCAAATCGCCATCGAACAAAATCTTCCTGCTAGACAGAGTGATATATCTCAGATTCGCACACAAGTCCAATCCCTAATGGATGTCCTTTTGGAAACAAGAATAGTGGTTGACAAATGTCGTCAAGATATGAATGGTTTTGAAACCAGACTATCAGACATTCGCTTCGTTGTTCAAGAGCAATGGCAGAAAAAGGTGAAGATCGTGCTGCTCCATCAGATTCTCCAGCCTGAAACATTAGCACTCAGGTCAAATGATCTGTGCTTCTATACATCTGATGGTGCTTTTATCTGCAAGGACTGTAAACTTTATGCCAACAAGCCTTTTGTTGTATGGTTGGAATTTATTTTGTTGTGATACAGCATTTATGATGCTGCCAAAGGCTGCAATAATTACGGCACTATTTTTGTATAGTGTAGGTTCATCTTAGTAATGTACTCGGCCGAAAGCTTCGTAGCATCCCAACATGCCAACATTCGTCGGGCCCATTCCAATTGGGCTAAAAATGATTATGGGCCGAAATTTGCATGTAGCCCACTAAAAATATCTGGGCCTAAATCAACATAAGATTTCATATTTTTCCGTTTAGGCTTGTGCCCATAGTGGGCCTTTAACAGGCCTAAACATAATTTGGGCCCTCAGTAACAATAGGCCGTTTACAGGTGTAAATATCTCGAGCCCATAAAAGACATGGGCCTTTAAAAGACCGAAAGTGAGATCGGGCCCTGATTGTGCCAAATAACCCACTAGTCTTAGCAGGCCGAAATGGTGGCCCATTTACGATGCAGATCTTTCACAGGCCAAAATTCGGACGGGTCGTAAATGCGCCGACCTAATACACGGGCCTTTAATAGGCCGGAAGTTCGGTCGGGCTAGATTATCGTCATTTTTATATGGGCCATTAATGGGCCCGATGTGACGTTGGGCCACATATGGCCCTTGGATTTCGTCCGACGTTAACAGGCCGAAAATCACAACAGGTGAAAGTGGCCCAAATCTATAGTGGGCCTCTAACAGGCAATGTCAGACATGGCCGAATATGACCCAAATCCTTCACGGTCGTTTATGGCCGAAAGTTTAAATGGCCAGTAAATGGACCCAAATGAAGCAGGACCTTTAACAGGCCGGAAATACACCGGGCCGTAATTCGGCCCATATACTTAGCGGACTGTTAACGGGCCAGAAGTGACCATGGGCCGCGATGATGACAAGTTTAGGACAGGCCTTGACGGGCCGATTTGACACTAGGCGTACGGGCCTTAACTGAGAATGTTGGGCCTTTAGCTGGGCCGGCCCATTATGGTCTGCAAAATCTTGTGGGCCTTTAGCTGGGCTGGCCCATTATGGCCCGCAAAATCTCATGGGCCTTTAGCTGGGCCGGCCCATTATGATATGCAAAATCTCGTGGGCCTTTTGCTGGGTCGGCCCATTATGGACCACAAAATCTTGTGGGCCTTTAGTTGGGCCGGCCCATTTAAACTTTATGGGCCACTTTTGGGCCGGTCCACGTGTCAACATATCACGGGCGCATCTCGCCCATTGGATGAGTGACACATGTGCCAACGCGGAGCTGACACGTGTTTCCGTCAGCCAATCAGAATTTTAAACGTGGAAATCCCCATTGTCCGGGCTGTTAACGGGTTATCGGATCCAAAACTGGACCTGATAGCTTAACGGCGTTCCGTTACGGTGGATGCCACGTGTCGTCACCCTTGACGAAAGCACTTCTGTGACGCGCGATTTATCGTCATGGAAGTGGACACTTCCGTGATGATAATTTTGGTAATGTCATGGAACACTTCTACGACAGCACAGGTATGCCTATCTTGATTCTGTCATAAATTTGTCATGGATGTACATGCATGACAGAAAACGTGACCTACTGTGACAAACACGTATCATCACGGAAGTGTATTTTTTTGTAGTGTCCACACCCGACCCCCATCCTCCTCCTCCTTCCACATCCTACATGCCCCGACAGCTGGCGCGACACCTTCCACCCAAATCACCGACCCCTCCACCAAATAAGCGCCACCCTAAGCCATGGTGCACGCATTATAGGGAGGAGCTCAAGGAGCATTTGGCAGTGGAGAAGCAAATCGCGGCTGCACACGCGGCGGTCGCGATGGCTGTCATTCGTGCCGACCCCCAGATCTTGAGGAGCACCTCGCCATCGAGGCCACTGTTGATGCCTGCTACCTCTTGAGCACTGCGTTGGTTTTCCCTTGAAGAGGAAAGGGTGATGCAGCAAAGTAGCATAAGTATTTCCCTCAGTTTTTGAGAACCAAGGTATCAATCCAGTAGGAGGTTACGCACAAGTCGCCTCATACCTACACAAACAAATAAGAACCTTGCAACCAACGTGATAAAGGGGTTGTCAATCCCTTCACGGCCACTTGCAAAAGTGAGATCTGATAGAGATAATAAGATAAATATTTTTGGTATTTTTATGATATAGATTGGAAAGTAAAGATTGCAAAATAAAAGATGGAAGGAATAGTAAATTGATAGGAAGATAATATGATGAAAGATAGACCCGGGGGCCATAGGTTTCACTAGTGGCTTCTCTCAAGATAGCATAATTTACAGTGGGTGAACGAATTACTATTGAGCAATGGATAGAAAAGTGCATAGTTATGAGAATATCTAGGCATGATCATGTATATAGGCATCACGTCCGCGACAATTAGACCGAAACAATTCTGCATCTACTACTATTACTCCACACATCGACCGCTATCCAACATGCATCTAGAGTATTAAGTTCATAAGAATAGAGTAACGCATTAGGCAAGATGACATGATGTAGAGGGATAAAGTCAAGGAATATGATATAAACCCCATCTTTTTATCCTCGATGGAAACAATACAATACCTGCCTTGCTGCCCCTGCTGTCACTGGGAAAGGACACCGCAAGATTGAACCCAAAGCTAAGCACTTCTCCCATTGCAAGAAAGATCAATCTAGTAGGCCAAACCAAACTGATAATTCGAAGAGACTTGAAAAGATAATTAAATCATGCATAAAAGAATTCAGAAAAGAATCAAATATTGTTCATAGATAATCTTAATCATAAACCCACAATTCATCGGATCTCGACAAACACATCGCAAAAAGAATTACATCGAATAGATCTCCAAGAAGATCGAGGAGAACTTTGTATTGAGATCCAAAGAGAGAGAAGAAGCCATATAGCTAATAACTATGGACCCGAAGGTCTGTGGTAAACTACTCACACATCATCGGAGAGGCTATGGTGTTGATGTAGAAGCCCTCCGTGATCGATTCCCCTCCCATGAGCGCTGAAAAAGGCCCCAAGATGGGATCTCATGGGTACAGAAGGTTGCGGCGGTGGAAATAGGGTTTCGTGGTGTTCTCGGATGTTTTCAGGGTATATGAGTATATATAGGCGAAATAAGTAGGTCGGTGGAGCCATGAGGGGCCCACGAGGGTGGGGCGCGCGCCTACCCCCCTGGGCGTGCCCTCCTACCTCATGGCCTCCTCGGTTCTTCCTTGACCTCCACTCCAAGTCTCCTCGATTGTGTTTGTTCCAGAAATAACTCTCCCGAAGGTTTCATTCCGTTTGGACTCCGTTTGATATTCCTTTTCTGCGAAACACTGAAATAGGCAAAAAAAACAGCATTTTGCACTGGGCCTTCGGTTAATAGGTTAGTCCCAAAACTAATATAAAAGTGCATAGTAAAGCCCATTAAACATCCAAAACAGATAATATAATAGCATGGAACAATAAAAAATTATAGATACGTAGGAGACGTATCAAGCATCCCCAAGCTTAATTCCTACTCGTCCTCAAGTAGGTAAATGATAAAAACAAAAAATTTGATGTGGAATGCTACCTAGCATATTTCTCAATGTAATTTCATTTATTGTGGCATGAATGTTCAGATCTGAAAGATTCAAGATAAAAGTTTAATATTGACATAAAAATAACGATACTTCAAGCATACTAACAAAGCAATCATGTTTTCTCAAAATAACATGGCCAAAGAAAGTTATCCCTACAAAATCATATAGTCTGGCTATGCTCTATCTTCATCACACAAAGTATTTAATCATGCACAACCCCGATGATAATCCAAGCAATTGTTGCATACTTTTGGTGTTCTCAAACTTTTTCAATCTTCACGCAATACATGAGCCTGAGCCATGGACATAGCACTATATGTGGAATATAATGGTGGTTGTGGAGAAGACAAAAAGGAGAAGATAGTCTCACATCAACTAGGCGTATCAACGGGCTATGGAGATGCCCATCAATAGATATCAATGTGAGTGAGTAGGTATTGCCATGCAACGGATGCACTAGAGCTATAAGTGTATGAAAGCTCAACAAAAGAAACTAAGTGGGTGTGCATCCAACTCGCTTGCTCACGAAGACCTAGGGCATTTTGAGGAAGCCCATCATTGGAATATACAAGCCAAGTTATATAATGTAAAATTCCCACTAGTATATGAAAGTGACAACATAGGAGACTCTCTATCATGAAGATCATGGTGCTACTTTGAAGCACAAGTGTGGTAAAAGGATAGTAACATTGTCCCTTCTCTCTTTTTTCTCTCATTTTTTTATTTGGGCCTTTTTCTCTTTTTTCCTTTTTATGGCCTCTTTTCTTTTCTTTTATTTTCTTTTTCTTTTCGTCCGGAGTCTCATCCCGACTTGTGGGGGAATCATAGTCGCCATCATCCTTTCCGCACTTGGGACAATGCTCTAATAGTGATGATCATCACACTTTTATTTACTTACAACTCAATACTTGGAACAAAATATGACTCTATGTGAATGCCTCCGGCGGTGTACCGGGATATGCAATGAATCAAGAGTGACATGTATGAAAGAATTATAAAGGTGGCTTTGCCACAAATACGATGTCAACTACATGATCATGCAAAGCAATATGACAATGATGGAACGTGTCATAATAAACGGAACGGTGGTAAGTTGCATGGCAATATATCTTGGAATGGTTATGGAAATGCCATAATAGGTAGGTATGGTGGCTGTTTTGAGGAAGGTATATGGTGGGTGTATGATACCGGCGAAAGATGTGCGGTATTAGAGAGGCTAGCAATGGTGGAAGGGTGAGAGTACTATAATCCATGGACTCAACATTAGTCATAAAGAACTCACATACTTATTGCAAAAATATATTAGTTATCGAAACGAAGTACTACGCGCATGCTCATAGGGGGATAGATTGGTAGGAAAAGACCATCGCCGTCCCCGATCGCCACTCATAAGGAAGACAATCAATAAATAAATCATGCTCAGACTTCTTCACCTAACGGGTAACCATAGATGCATGCTACGTGAATCACAAACTTGAGTCCACGTATTTCTCAAATTCACAACTACTCAACTAGCATGACTCTAATATCACCATCTTCATATCTCAAAACAATTATCAAGTATCAAACTTCTCATAGTATTCGATGCACTTTATATGATAGTTTTTATTATACCTATCTTGGAGGTTCATCATATTAGGACTAATTTTATAGCCAAAGCAAACTACCATGCTGTTCTAAAAGACTCTCAAAAAAATATAAGTGAAGCATGAGATATCAATTATTTCTATAAAATAAAACCACCACCGTGCTCTAAAAAGATATAAGTTAAGCACTAGAGCAAAATTATCTAGCTCAAAAGATATAAGCGAAGCACATAGAGTATTCTAATAAATTCCGATTCATGTGTGTCTCTCCCAAAAGGTGTGTACAGCAAGGATTATTGTGGTAAACTAAAAAGAAAAGACTCAAATCATACAAGACGCTCCAAGCAAAACACATATCATGTGGTGAATAAAAATATAGCCTCAAATAAAGTTACCGATAGACGAAGACGAAAGATCGGATTTCTTACCGATAGACACATTGGGAATTATCGTCAAGCTAATTTTCATCACGTTCATATGATTCGCGTTCGGTACTTTGAAAATTTGATATGTGGGTGGACCGACACTTGGGTACTGTCCTAACTTGGACAAGCATCCCACTTATGATTAACCCCTATTGCAAGCATCCGCAACTACAAAAAGGAGTTTTAAGGTAAACCTAACCACAGTTATACATATGGGTCCATATCAGCCCCTAACCAAGCAACGCATAAACTAGGGTTTAAGCTTCCATCACTCTAGCAACCCATCATCTACTTATTACTTCCCTATGCCTTCCTCTAGGCCCAAATAATGGTGAAGTGTCATGTAGTCGACGTTCACATAACACCACTAGAGGAAAGACAGCATACATCTCATCAAAATATGAACGAATACCAAATTCACATGACTACTAATAGCAAGACTTCACCCATGTCCTCAGGAACAAACGTAACTACTCACAAAGCATATTCATGTTCATAATCAGAGGAGTAATAATATGCATAAAGGATCTGAACATATGATCTTCCACCAAGTAAACCAACTAGCATCAACTACAAGGAGTAATCAACACTAATAGCAACCCACAGGTACCAATTTGTGGTTTTGATACAAGATTGGATACAAGAGATGAACTAGGGTTTTGAGAGGAGATGGTGTTGGTGAATATGTTGATGGAGATTGACCCCCTCTCGATGAGAGGGTCGTTGGTGATGACGTTGGTGATGATTTCCCCCTCCAGGAGGGAAGTGTCCCCGGCAGAACAGCTCCGCCAGAGCCCTAGATTGATTCCGCCAAGGTTCCGCCTCGTGGCGGTGGAGTTTCGTCCTGTAAGCTTGCCCACGATTTTTTTCCAGGGTAAAAGTGATGATATAGCAGAAGATGGACGCCGGAGGCCCACCAGGGGGCCCAGGAAATAGGGGGCCGCGCCCATGGGGGCCGCGCCTCTGTGGGCCGCGCCTACAAGGGGCGCGCCTCCCTGCCTCCTGGACAGGTGTGGGCCCCGGCCTATTTCTTTTGCTCATAAATTCTTATAAAATCCAAAAAGTTGTTTTGTGGAGTTTCGTGACTTTTGGAGTTGTGCAATAGGTTTCCAACGTTTGCTCCTTTTCCAAAGAAGAATTCCAAATTACCGACATTCCCTCTTCATGGTAAACCTTGTAAAATAAGAGAGAATAGCCATAAGTATTGAGATATAATGTGTAATAACAGCCCATAATGCAATAAATATTGATATAAAAGCATGATGCAAAATGGATGTATCAACTCCGCCAAGCTTAGACCTCACTTGTCCTCAAGCGGAAGCCGAAATCAAAAAATATGTCCACATGTTTAGAGATGGAGGTGTTGATAAAAATAAAATATGGACATGAGGGCATCATGATCATTCTAATAACAGCAACATATATGTATTTTGTCATATGATTTCCAATGCTCAAGTAATAAGTAATTCACAACGTCAAGTATGGTTCAAAAACTTCATTGGGAACTAACAAACTATAATCTCAGTCATAGAAGCAATTGCAATTTATCGAAACATCGGAAAGAGTCAATGAGGGAGTCCCGGATTAGGGGGTGTCCGGATAGCCGGACTACCGTCATCGGCCGGACTATCATTTGCCGGACTATCATCATCGACCGGACTCCAAGACTATGAAGATAGAAGATTGAAGACTTCACCCCGTGTCCGGATGGGACTTTCCTTGGCGTGGAAGGCAAGCTTGGCGATACGGATATGTAGATCTCCTACCATTGTAACCGACTCTATGTAACCCTAGCCCCCTCCGGTGTCTATATAAGCCGGATGGCTTTAGTCCGTAGGACAACAATCACAACAACCCTTACAATCATACCATAGGCTAGCTTCTAGGGTTTAGCCTCCTTGATCTCGTGGTAGATCCACTCTTGTAAACATCCACAATATCAATATCAATCAAGCAGAACGTAGGGTTTTACCTCCATCAAGAGGGCCCGAACTGGGTAAACATCGTGTCCCTTGTCTCCTGTTACCATCCGCCTAGACGCACGCTCGGGACCCCCTACCCGAGATCCGTCGGTTTTGACAATCGACATTGGTGCTTTCATTGAGAGTTCCTCTCGCCGTCACCAATAGGAAGGATGCCTCCTCCCGCCTTCAAGGACGGTATCTTCGCCAAAGGAGCCTTGGCCGCCGCCAAACTATCCGGCTAGGTGGTTTTCTTATGACCGCCGTCCGCCATCGCTCGACAACGACCTCTCAAGTCGCCAAAAGCAATCTTCACGTCAGCTCGGAATTCGCCGAGCGGTTGGATCCAATAGAGCTCTCGTCGAACGCGAGCTCTTGGATCACATCGCCGCCCTGGGAGTCGCTACAGACTACGATCAGATTGGGCTTAAACCCGATCCGAGAGAAATTAACTCTCCCCAGGTCACCCACCACGTTGCAGTGGTAGAGGAACAATGCGGCGACGCTTCTCCTGTATTGAAAACTAGTCATGTCCGGATCCCCGAACCCCTCATGCCGGATTCCCGCGGAGGGACGGGCTTCGATCAAACACTGAACTTAAAGTCAGGCATCGGACTGGACTCGTCGGACAACGCCCGTAAATCCAAGCTTCCAAAATTGGAAACTTCTCGGCCTTCGAGCCTTGAGATGGGTAGGGTTCGGACTTAGTTCCACCCACCCGCCCGGACATATGCGATCTAACTCTAATTCGGCAAGAGCCCGCCGAGACAAGACATCACTCTTGGGCCGATTCCTCCCGGTTATGGACAGATAAAGGACTGCCGAGAGGAAAACGCAATCTCGGTCTTCGCAATAATTGCACGGACAAGGGAATCCTAAACGCCATAAGTCGCGCGACATCACGCTGGCCGCTGACTTGGAGACCATCGTACAAAATTACTGTGCGATGGAGAGCGCTCGAAAACCGAAAGTAAATTTTGGGATAATCCGTCCCGAATACATCCCTAGTCTGGAACCAAAGGGTGCATCATTATCAAGCACCGGGCTGAATACCAAAAACCAAAACCCCCTAAAGGGTACGGAACCGTCATCGAGGGTTGGCTAAACGGACCTCGCAAAATTCATAGCACGTAGGGCGCCACTCCAACTCATAGCCTTCGAGCATGTTGGATACTACGGCAGGTGGCCAAAGTGGCGAGGAGCTTCTAGCTCCGCATCCCAGCCCAAAGAACACCAAGTATGGTGTTAACAGTCTTCGAGACTTTCGCATCCAATAACATGCGAAAACGACAACTCCGCAACCTTGCCGAAGTCAACCAAGTAGCAACAATAAATCCATGGAGCGACACGGCTATTACCTTCAATGCCGGATTTAACCTAAATTCGAACTGCCCGGCACCACCGCATTGGTCCTCAGCCCAATAGTAGACGGCTTTACGCCTTACTAAGGTACTCATGGATGGCGGCAATGACTAAACCTCATCTATGAGGAAACCCTCCGAAAAATGGAAATAGATCGAACCGCATTGAGCGAAGCAGCACAACCTTTAGAGGAATAATCCCAGCCGGAAGCATGCTGCACAGGAAAAATCACGCCGGACGTAGTGTTCGGCTCACGGACAATTATAGGTCCGAGGAGGTCACGTTTCAAGTGGCCCCATTCAGCAGCGGATATCATGCTCTATTAGGACGAGAGGCATTCACAATTTTTCAAGCTATACCCCATTATGGGTACATGAAGCTTAAAATGCACGGTCCCAACGGAATTATCACTCTCGCTAGTGATCCGGACATAGCACTCCGCGCCGAAAACAAGACAGCCGCACTAGCCCTCGAGGCACTATCCGAAGCCCTAGCGGTCGAGGAACTCACCGCGATGCGCTCCACGGTGAACAGGGACGATGTGATACTTGATAAAAGATCCAAGTCCACCTCTTTTAAACCAGCGGATGAAATAGTCAAATTCCATGTCCACCCAACGGACCCCACGAAGACGGCCTCCATCGGGCACAATTGAACCACGATGTAGACGCCACATCGCGAGAATTCCTTCGGGAAAATTGGGACATTTTTTCCGGCACCCATCGGATATGCCCGAATCCCACGCAGATTGGCGTAATCACGCCCTAAACATCCTAAAAGGATTCAAGCCACCAAACAGGCTCTTCGACGATTTTCCGAACCCAAAAGACAGGCAATGGGAGAAGAGCTAGCCAAGATACTGGAAGCCGGATTCATCAGAGACATCAAGCACCCGGATTGGCTAGCAAACTTGGTGATGGTACCAAAGAAGGACAAATCCTGGCGCCTATGTGTCGATTTCAAAGACCTAAATAAGGCCTGCCCAAAGGATCCCTTCCCCCTCCCCCGCATCGACCAAATCATCGATGCCACCGCAGGGCACGATTCATTGTGCTTCCTGGACGCATACTCCGGCTATCATCAAATCAAGATGGCAGAAGCGGATCAAGCCGCAACAACATTCATTACTCCATATGGACCATTCTGCTTCAACACGATGCCCTTCGGACTTAAAAACGCCGGCGCAACATATCAAGATGATTCGGACATGTCCGCTACCCAGATCGGCAAAACAAGAGAGGCATATGTGGAAGACGTAGTCGTCAAAACCAAACACGTCGAAACTCTAGTAGACGACTTGAGGCTCACATTCGACAGCCTCAGAGCATATGACATCAAGCTGAATCCGGAAAAATGTATTTTCGGCGTACCAGCTGGAAAGCTGCTGGGCTTCATCGTATCCGGTAGAGGAATTGAAGCAAACCCAACCAAGATCCGAGCTCTGTCACAGCTAGATATCCCAAAAGACCTCAAGCAAATACAAAAATTGACCGGATCTGTAGCGGCTCTAAGCCGCTTTATCTCCCGTCTAGGAGAAAAGGCATTACCCCTCTATCGCCTCCTCAGGCGCACCGAACACTTCGAGTGGACGGATGCTTCCATCGCCGGACTCGAAGAAATAAAGGCCATATTGGCAACAAATCCGGTCTGGCGGCGCTAACTTTGGGCGAACCATTGTTGTTATACATCGCAGCTACGCATCAAGTTGTAAGCGCGGTACTCGTCATCGAACGAGAAATGTAAGGGCATAAATTCCCTCTTCAAAACCAGTATACTACGTATCCTTTGTGTTAACCCCTTGCAAGTCCTGTTACCCGCACTATCGTAAGATAGCGTCAGCGGTGTTCATGGCATCCGGAAGCTCCGACACTACTTTCAAGAGTGTTCGATAACAATGGCCTCTGAAGTACCACTTAACGAAATTATAAACAACATGACGCCGACGGCAGGATTGCAAAATGGGCCATTGAGCTCTTACCATTTGATATATCTTACAAACCTCGGCGGGCTATCAAGTCTCAAGTTTTGGCTGACTTTGTCGCTGAATGGACCGAAGCCGAACTCCCTAAAGAATACGGCGCATACTCCAATTGGATTATGCACTTCGACGGCTCCAAAATGTTAGCCGGATCGGGGTCAAGGCGTCGTATTGACGCCCCCAACCGGAGACACAGTCCAATACGCATTTCGGATAATGTACACGGACTCTAACAACGCAGCCGAATACGAGGCCCTTTTACACGGTCTCCGGATGGCAATCTCCATGGGCACTCAACGCCTAGAGGTGCGCGGGGACTCAAACCTCGCAATATCCCAAATAAACAGAGACTTTGACGCCAAAGATCCGAAAATGGCAGCATATCGCAACGCTGTCCTCAAAATGTCAGCCCGTTCAAGGACTTGAATTCCATCACGTCACCCGGGATAATAACCAAGCGGCCGACGTACTGGCACGCATTGGCGCAAATCGCGACGCTGTCCCTCCTAACATCTTCCTGGAATGGCTCTTCAAGCCATCCGTATCAGGAAGAGGAGTCCGAACTAACAATCCGGAACAAGCCGCACCAACCGGGCGATCCAGCCGATGACATAACACCTTCCGCCCATGACATAATGGCAGTAATTGCCCGTGCGGATGTAACCATTCCTCGCCTACTTGCTTAGGCAGGAGCTTCCAAGACCAAAATGAGGCCCGCTGCATTATCCGGCGATCAAAAGCCTACAAGGTCTATGAGGGAGAACTTTATAAGAAAAGCACAACCGGAGTCCTTCAAAGGTGTATCTCCGAAGAGGAAGGGCGAAACCTCCTGGCTGAAATTCATGCCGGACTAGGCGAACACCACGCGCAGCTCGGGCCCTTGTAGGAAAGGCATTCCGTACAGGATTTTACTGGCCGACGGCTCGAGCAGATGCCCAGGACTTAGTCCAAAGATGCGTCGGTTGTCAGCTCTTTGCTAATCAGAGCCATATGCCACCCACCACCCTCAAAACTATACCAATTACCCGGCCGTCATGGTCTGGGGCTTGACATGGTTGGACCACTTAAAGGGGGAACCCACAAGCAAAGGTACCTATTGGTCATGGTGGATAAATTCACCAAATGGATAGAGGCCGAGCCAGTTAAAACGGCGTAGTCCGGACCAGTGATAGACTTTATATCCGGGTAGTACACCGTTATGGTGTCCCCACAGCATCATCACCGATAACGGCACGAACTTCACCGCCGACGAGGTTAAATCATGGTGCAAAAATATGGGCATCAAGCTCGATTACGCTTCGCCTATCATCCCGAAACCAACGGTCAAGTGGAACGAGCAAATGGTCTCATAATGAGCGGCATCAAACCCGGACTAGTGCGGTCCCTTACGAAATCGACACGCCGGGTAGAGGAGCTCGACTCCGTACTCTGGGGCTGCGGACAACGCCTAACCGTACCACCGGATTCACACCATTTTTATGGTGTACGCAGAAGCAGTTTTGCCTGCGACATCATTCATGACTCACCTCGAGTGCGCATGTACGAAGAAAGAGAAGCCGAGTTGGATCGGCGGGACAGATTGGACACATTGAGGAAGAGCGCGACGTCGCCAAGGCTCGCTCCGCATTCTATCAACAGCAGGCTCAAGATACCAAAGCAGGAAGTACGGGCCAAGACTTACAACGTTGGCGAACTGGTTCTACGCTCACGGACAAGAAAATGGACAAGCTCAAGCCCAAATGGGAAGGCCCCTTCATCATTGATCAAGTCTTGACCGGCGGAGCGCACTGCCTCTGAAATGCATCGGATAACCGACTCGAGCCGAACCCATAGAACGAGCCCGCCTCCGGCGATTCTATGCCTAAGCGCCGACTAAGAGTTCGTCCCTTCCCCGGCCCAAAAATTTTTATTTTATTTATTTCAGCTGCCTTTTGTTCATCTTTTTATTCTCAAACCTATTCATCCAAGCCTTAAAGGGCTTTACCCGCATAACGTCACAAGACAATTGATGTGCTACCGCACTCATTATACACAGGGCTTCTTTACCGTAAGCTTAATTATACGGGCTTTATGCCCGGCACATGTGTCAAGCCTCCACATGTACCTTTTATTCACCATTATATGCATCGATATGACTTAAGTTTTGGCCAAGCTGGGTTGCTCGATCCTGTGCTTACCCCTCGTTCCCGATTGTTCGGCTAGGAGGTAAAGGAGCACCTCTGCGATTATTCTTGCCGGGTCACCGGATGTGTACCTCAGACGGGTGAAGCCGAAAGCTAGCGTTCTTAAGGGAATATTCGGTCGGTGACTTAAAATATGATTTTTATCCACTTATTTATCTGCCCCGGATGTTTTACGCTTTTTCCGGGCATGCACTTTAGGGCATGCCACCCCAAATGAAAGGAACCCTTAACGGAACTATTCTCCCCGGAAGATGTTTCTTACTAACCATGTAATATAACATAACTAGTTGGGCACTTGTCCGATAAAGCATCGATGACCCCTACGCCTGGTCTCCACGCATACCGTGTTGTTTCATAACCGAGAAAGTATTCGGACACACTCCGGACTCTAGGGTCCCGAGGTCGAAGCGAAAAGGTCGGCAAAGACAAACGATCTACAATCCGGCTAGAAGACATTTTGTATGTCATTTTATAATACCTTGTCAAATCGACTGATTGTATTCTTCCTCAATCACGTCTAACAGGTTGTCTAATTTACAGTCCTGTTGTGAAAATTTTGCGGCCAACTCCACTTGGCCGTATACTAAACTCACAGGGATCTCCTTCCCATCGGGCCCCACAGGTCCGACTTCGGCCATGTGGTTGGGATCCGCCTTCTTGTACCGTGTCTTTACCATGGCCCAGGCTTCCCTGGCACCTTGGCGGCAAGCGGAAATCTTCCATAAATGGAAGCGCTGCCGCACTCCCTATAGCTTCTCCGCAAGCTCCCCAAGACCCTCGGGTATGGAGAAGGCCGGCCATAACGCCTGGATGACGCCTCTCATAGCCTGCTGAACTCGTTCGATCAGTTGCAACAATTCGGGAAGTTGATCACCCGTTGTTACGGGCATCTCCTCCGCAGGGCGACTTGTGAGCATACCTACAGACGTATTCTGTCAAAATGACTTCCTCGCCGAACTCTTCTTTTCAAAGGAGTTCGCTCAAGCACTTACTATATATGCCGCGACGAAGCCGCTGATTCTCCTTAATGGAGCCCGACAGCTCGGCCCGAACGCCTTCCAGCTCTTCTCCAAGCTGGGCATAGGCATCCTGGAGCTTGTTCCTTTCATGCTGCACCTTATGCAGCACCCTCTCGCCGGCCTTTAGTTGGCGCAGAAGTTCTTGCCTGTCCGGATCTTGTCCGGCAGCACCTGCAACGTCGTTTTTAGACTTGCGCAAAGGCCAAACGCTACTTATCCTTCTAAAAATAATGCGTTACTGTGAGAGGTCCTTATGCTTTCCTCCTGCGCTGCATAATGCGGCCTCAAGTTGGGCCTTGCACTCTTGCAGCTCCCGAGACAGTTGGGTATTCTTCTCGTTAAGATCCTCAAGATCTCATATGATCCTTAAATCAGTTAATATAACTACTTTAAGTCTCGGGGCTACCGCATATACAACCGTTAAAATCTCTTACCCGTATGTCTTTTACATACTTTGCTCGTGGCTCGTAAAACTATCTTGAGCGGCACGAAGGTGCGCGTCCCCCGTGTTAAAGGCATTCAACGCCTCGGGGGAGAAGCACGCGTCACGAAATACTGTCCGGCGGCGCCTGTGATTCAGGGCGCTCTCCACCTCAGACTTGGTGGCGGACAGCCTTTCGGCATCCTCTGTCGGAGGAACGCCCGGCTCGCACCTTGCGCTCGCCTCCCCCTCCTGACCGGGTGCGGGAGCCCGGCTGGTAGAGGCTGGATTGACAACTTCCACGCCCGCAGTCCGGCGGACGCTTTTTTCCCTATAAAAGTCATGATCACTCAAAACGCTTCCTAGGAACGTTGCTCTAAAAATAAGGAATTGTGAGCTACACCTTTGCGGCAACGCTTCAGTCCGCGCCGCGCTCCTCTTCCGCCTACCGGTCCGGACTGGCCCTTGTTGGTCAGCCACCGCGGGCTCGGCTTCTCGCCTGTGGGCACCTCCCCGCAGTGCCATCATGTACGTGGTCAGAAATAAGCAAGGAAGGAATGACGGTTGTCAGGGCTTCGGCCGCAATCACCTGGGGAGCCAGGTTTAGTCCGGGGTAGTCGGCCGTGATGGCGACTAAAGCATTATCCATGCTGAGCTGGTGGAACACCCCGTCGATTAGCTCCACCTTTATGTCCGGGTCCTCTTAGGAGGCCGGATCCCGGGATCTCTCTGGATCCTCAGGCTGCGGAGCCGGACTTAGCATTCCCTCCACAGTCCGGCGCAGCCTGCGTCGAAGAATGACACAATGTAAGAAACTTAAGTTTCGAAAGGCACGGTCGGACACGCTGAGTGTTCACTTACCCAAGGCCGGGATTGTTCATGGAAAACCCATTTAACGGGTTCGTTCAAGGAAATCCTCCTTCTCCCCTTATACAGGTCGGACAAGATCGTCACGGATCTTCGGCCGATTCCGCCCTTTATGCCATGACGGGTGGCATCATCCTCCCGTTGAAATCCCACATGGGGTGGCCCTCATATTGTAGTGGTTGCACCCCCACAGTAATGCATGTTGCCATGACTCGATCATGGTCAACCGGCATGGGCTAGTAACCTTATTCGCCCATCGATAATGGACGCTCTTGTCTTCCTCCGGTCGGGGCTCATGGACGCCAACTAAGGCGTTTCTTCAGAGGAGCATTGCTGAACTCCGGAGGCCGATCCGAACAGGTCCGCAGCGGAGCCGTCTTCTATATAAAACCATTCAAGGCCAGTCTTGAGCGCCTTCTTAGGGGTTCCGGATGGATATCCGGTCCCAAGAATGCGCCATATTTCGGCGCCGCCCACTTGATATATGGACCCCTCGTGAGAGTGGAGGACAAGGCAAAACAACCTCTTCCACGGTAGCAAGTGGGGCTCGATGCCGTGAAAAGCTCGCAGAAGAGCTACGTAACCCAGCGATATGCAGGATTGAGGCGGGCGTGAGGTGATGGAGCTGGAGTCCGTAGAACTCCGTGAGCCCGCGGAGGAATGGATGTACAGGAAATCCGAGCCCCTTATTAGATAGGGGACGAAGCATACCCGCCTCCCTTTGTTGGGATTAGGGTAACCTCTGCTAGCTTCCCACCTTTGTAGGTGGCAAGTCTGCTCGAACCGAACCATGAAGGCCGGAGGAGATATCCCCATTTGGAGCTTCACCAGCTCGTTGTGCAAAAGCAGAGCATCTCCTCCAATCTCTGGCGAAGGGCTGGGAGCGCGAGAAGAGGAGCCGCGTTGACGGTCCATGATGGAATGGATTCTTGGTCGAAAGCGCTCCGATGAGTATTTATGTAGAGGAAGATGGTGATTTGGATCTGGATTCTTGCCTCCCTTATAGGCAGATTATTCGCACAACTAGGGGGTAAAATGTAAAAGACACCCTGGCTTTTCACATTTGCACGACGCGTGGAAGAAGGCCCTTATTGGGCGTGGAAGCCAAGACGCGCAACATTGATGAGGAAGCTGGACACTGTTCAGCAGGCACATGGAACTTAAAGGAGAACCCGCCTTGCAACGCCGAAGACTACACGCATGCTGGACTTATCGTCATTGAAGCCTGGTTCGGGGGCTACTGAGGGAGTCCCGGATTAGGGGGTGTCCGGATAGCCGGACTACCGTCATCGGCCGGACTATCATTTGCCGGACTATCATCATCGACCGGACTCCAAGACTATGAAGATAGAAGATTGAAGACTTCACCCCGTGTCCGGATGGGACTTTCCTTGGCGTGGAAGGCAAGCTTGGCGATACGGATATGTAGATCTCCTACCATTGTAACCGACTCTATGTAACCCTAGCCCCTCTGGTGTCTATATAAACCGGATGGCTTTAGTCCGTGGGACAACAATCACAACAACCCTTACAATCATACCATAGGCTAGCTTCTAGGGTTTAGCCTCCTTGATCTCGTGGTAGATCCACTCTTGTAAACATCCACAATATCAATATCAATCAAGCAGGACGTAGGGTTTTACCTCCATCAAGAGGGCCCGAACCTGGGTAAACATCGTGTCCCTTGTCTCCTGTTACCATCCGCCTAGATGCACAGTTTGGGACCCCCTACCCGAGATCCGCTGGTTTTGACACCGACAGTCAACAATAGAGCTTTTCAGCAAGCTCACATACTCAACTATCTCGTAGTCCCCTATAATTATTAACACTCACGCAATACTTGTGGTTATAGAGTTTCAGCCGGACACTGAGAAAGATAGTGTTTCCTCCCAACGTATTCACCTTTAGGTGATGTCAACAATAATAGCCTATGCCAACTTACATCCAATTGGATATATGTATCATGATCTTTCAAAAACGAGGAGCTTGCCAAAGGATAAAAATGAAAAGGGAAAGGTGAGCATCACCTTGACTCAAGCATAAAGTAAAACATAAAGTAAAAGATAGGCCCTTCGCAGAGTGAAGCAGAGGTTGTCATGCGCGTTTAGGGTTGATGCACAAAGTCTTAGTGCAAAAGAACGTCACTTTATATTGCCCCTTGTATGTGGACCTTTATTATGCAGTCCGTCGCTTTTATTACTTCCACAACAAGTTTGTACAAAGTTTATTTTCTCTGCACTAATAAGTCATATATATTTAGAGAGAAATTTTTATTGCTTGCACCGATGACAACTTACTTGAAGGATCTTATTCAATCCATAGGTAGGTATGGTGGACTCTCATGGCAAAACTGGGTTTAAGGATATTTGGAAGCACAAGTAGTATCTCTACTTGGTGCAAGGAATTTGGCTAGCATGAGGGGAAAGGCAAGCTCAATATGTTTGGAAGGTCAATGACAATATACTTTAACCGAGATGTCGGAAAACATAAACCATTACGTTGTCTTCCTTGTCCAACATCAACTCTTTTAGCATGTCATACTTAATGAGTGCTTCACAATCATAAAAGATGTCCAAGATAATATATTTATATGTGAACCCCTCTTTCTTTATCACTTCCTATTAATTGCAACGATGATCAAGGCTACGTTCATCAATTCTCAATAATTTTTATGCCTCATACTTTCTATGTGTGAAGTTATAACTATCCATAAGATCAATATGAACTCTTTCGTTCTTTCTACTTTCTCAAGATCATAGCAACATAGCAGAGCCCTTGACTCAACACTAATCTTTATTATAGATAGCACACGGACTCGCTTACATAAAGAGCTCACAATGCAAAACTCAAAACTACTTGATATCAAAACTTCAATCTACTAGATCAAGATACTACTAAAAGGATCGAACTAAATAAAGCGGTAAAGATAAGAGTGTGATGGTGATACGATACCGAGGCACCTCCCCCAAGCTTGGCAGTTGCCAAGGGGAGTGCCCATATGTTGGGGAACGTTGCAGAAAATTAAAAAATTTCCTACGGTTTCACCAAGATCCATCTATGAGTCCATCTAAGCAACGAGTCATGGGAGAGAGATTGCATCTACATACCACTTGTAGATCGCGTGCGGAAGCGTTTGAGGGAACGGTGGTGATGGAGTCGTACTCGCCGTGATTCAAATCACCGATGACCAAGTGCCGAACGGACAGCACCTCCGCGTTCAACACACGTACAGAACGGATGATGTCTCCTCCTTCTTGATCCAGCAAGGGGGAAGGAGAGGTTGAGAAAGAAGGCTCCAGCAGCACCACGACGGCGTGATGATGGTGGCGAGGCAGTACTCCGACAGGGCTTCGCCAAGCACTCAACGGAGGAGGAGAGGTGTTGGGGAGGGGAGGGGCTGCGCCTTGGATCAGGTGTTCAGCCCTCCCCCCGCCCCTCTATTTATAGGGAAAGGGGGAAGGGGGCCGGCCCCCTCTAGACGAGATCTAGAGGGGGGGCGTGGAGGGGGCTTGCCCCCAATCAAAGGGGGCGCCCCACTAGGGTCCCCCCGCAACCCTAGGCGCATGGGCCTGTGGGGCGTGCCCAGCCTCCATGGGCTGGTTCCCTGCCTTGCGGCCCATGAGGCCCTCCGAGAGGGGTGGCCCCTCGGTGGACCCTCGGAACCTCTTCGTGGCCCCAGACAATACCGATATGCCCCGAAACTTTCCGGTGTCCGTATGACAACTTCCCATATATAAATCTTCACCTCCGGACCATTCCGAATTCCTCGTGGCGTCCCGGATCTCATCCGGACTCCTAACAACATTCGGTAATCACATACAAGTCTTCCTAATAACCCTAGCGTCACCGAACCTTAAGTGTGTAGACCCTACGGGTTCAGAGACATGCGTAGACATGACCGAGACGACTCTTGATTCAATAACCAACAGCGGGATCTGGATACCCATGTTGGCTCCCACATACTCCTCGATGATCTCATCGGATGAACCACGATGTCGAGGATTCAAGCAACCCCGTATACTATTCCCTTTGTCAGACGGTATGTTGCTTGCCCGAGATTCGATCATTGGTATCCCAATACCTCGTTCAATCTCGTTACCGGCAAGTCACTTTACTCGTACCGTAATGCATGATCCCGTGACTAAACACTTGGTCACTTTGAGCTCATTATGATGATGCACTATCGAGTGGGCCCAGTGATGCCTCTCTGTAATGCGGAGTGACAAATCCCAGTCTCGATCCGTGTCAACCCAACATACACTTTCGGAGATACATGTAGTGCACCTTTATAGTCACCCAGTTACGCCAGGACGCTTGGTATACCCAAAGCACTCCTACGGTATCCGGGAGTTACACGATCTCATGGTCTAAGGAAGAGATACTTGACATTGGAAAAGCTCTAGCAAAACGAACTACACGATCTTGTGCTATGCTTAGGATTGGGTTTTGTCGATCACATCATTCTCCTAATGATGTGATCCCGTTGTCAATGACATCTAATGTCCATAGTCAGGAAACCATGACTATCTGTTGACCAACGAGCTAGTCAACTAGAGGCTTACTAGGGACTTGTTGTGGTCTAAGTATTCACACGTGTATTACGATTTCCGGATAATACAATTATAGCATGAATAAAAGACAATTATCACGAACAAGGAAATATAATATTAATCCTTTTATTATTGCCTCTAGGGCATATTTCCAACAGTCTCCCACTTGCACTAGACTCAATAATCTAGTTACATTGTGATGAATCGAACACCCATAGAGTTTTGGTGTTGATCATGTTTTGCTCGCGGAAGAGGTTTAATCAACGGATCTGCGACATTCAGATCCGTATGTACTTTGCAAATTTCTATGTCTCCATCTTGAACATTTTCACGGATGGAGTTGAAACAACGCTTGATGTGCCTGGTCTTCTTGTGAAACCTAGGCTCCTTGGCAAGGGCAATAGCTCCAGTGTTGTCACAGAAGAGTTTGATTGGCCCCGACGCATTGGGTATGACTCCTAGGTCGGTGATGAACTCCTTCACCCAAATTGCTTCATGCGCTGCCTCCGAGGCTGCCATGTACTCCGCTTCACAAGTAGATCCCGCCACGACGCTCGCTTGGTACCGCACCAGCTTCTTCGCTCCACCATTCAACATATACACGTATACGGTTTGTGACTTAGAGTCATCCAGATCATGTGGTCAAGCTAGCGTCGACGTAACCCTTTAGGACGAGCTCTTCGTCACCTCCATAAACGAAACATGTCCTTAGTCCTTTTCGTGTACTTCAGGATATTCTTGACCATTATCCGTGTCCTTGCCAGATTACTTTGGTACCTTTCTACCAAACTTACGGCAAGGTTTACATCAGGTCTGGTACACAACATGGCATACATAATAGATCCTATGGCTGAGGCATAGGGGATGACACTCATCTCTTCTATATCTTCTGCCGTGGTCGGACATTGAGCCGAGCTCAATTTCACACCTTGTAATACAGGCAAGAACCCTTTCTTGGACTGATCCATTTTGAACTTCTTCAATATCTTATTAAGGTATGTGCTTTGTGAAAGACCTATGAGGCATCTCGATCTATCTCTATAGATCTTGATGCCTAATATATAAGCAGCTTCTCCAAGGTCCTTCATTGAAAAACTTTTATTCAAGTAGGCCTTAATGTTGTCCAAGAGTTCTATATCATTTCCCATCAAAAGTATGTCATCTACATATAATATCAGAAATGCTACAGAGCTCCCACTCACTTTCTTGTAAATGCGGGCTTCTCCATAAGTCTCAAGATAAACCCAAACGCTTTGATCATCTCATCAAAGCGAATGTTCCAACTCCGAGATGCTTGCACCAGCCCATAAATGGATCGCTGGAGCTTGCACACCTTGTTAGCGTTCTTAGGGTCAACAAAACCTTCCGGCTGCATCATATACAGTTCTTCCTTAAGATAGCCGTTAAGGAATGCCGTTTTGACGTCCATTTGCCATATCTCATAATCATAGTATGCGGCAAATTGCTAACATGATTCGGAAGGACTTCAGCTTCGCTACGGGAGAGAAAGTCTCATCGTAGTCAATCCCTTGAACTTGTCGATAACCTTTAGTGACAAGTCGAGCTTTATACATGGTAACATTACCATCCGCGTCCATCTTCTTCTTAAAGATCCATTTGTTTTCTATCGTCACGACCATCGTGCAAGTCTCACAATGTCCATACTTTGTTTTCATACATGGATCCTATCTCGGATTGCATGGCTTCAAGCCATTTGTTGGAATATGGGCCCGCCATCGCTTCTTCATAGTTCAAAGGTTCACCTTGTCCAACAACATGATTTCCAGGACAGGGTTGCCATACCACTCTGGTGTGGAATGTGTCCTTGTGGACCCTCTGAGTTCAAGAGCAACTTGATCCAAGTACCTTGATCATCATCATTAATTTCCTCTCCAAATGGGTGTAGGCACCATAGAAACATTTTCCGAGCTGCACTACTTTCCGGTTCAAGAGGTAGTACTTCATCGAGTTCTACTTTCCTCCCACTTACTCCTTTCGAGAGAAACTCTTTTCAAGAAAGGATCCGTTCTTGGCTACAAAGATCTTGCCTTCGGATCTAAGGTAGAAGGTATACCCAATGGTTTCCTTAGGGTATCCTATGAAGACGCATTTTTCGACTTGGGTTCGAGCTTTTCAGTTGAAGTTTCTTGACATAAGCATCGCATCCCCAAACTTTTAGAAACGACAGCTTAGGTTTCTTCCCAAACCATAATTCATACGGTGTCGTCTCAACGGATTTATACGGTGCCCTATTTAAAGTGAATGTAGCTGTCTCTAGAGCGTATCCCCAAAATGATAGCGGTAAATCGGTAAGAGACATCATAGATCACACCATATCCAATAGAGTGCGATTACGACGTTCGGACACACCGTTACGCTGAGGTGTTCCAGGCGGCGTGAGTTGTGAAACGTTTCCACATTTCCTTAAGTGTGTACCAAATTCGTGACTTAAATAGTCTCCTCCACGATCTGATCGTAATAATTTTATCTTTCGGTCACGTTGATTCTCTACCTCATTCTGAAATTCCTTGAACTTTTCAAAGGTCTCAGACTTGTGTTTCATCAAGTAGACATACCCATATCTACTCAAGTCATCGGTGAGAGTGAGAACATAACGATATCCTCCATGAGCCTCAACGCTCATTGGACCACACACATCAAGATGTATGATTTCCAATAAGTTGGTTGCTCGCTCCATTGTTCCGAGAACGGAGTCTTGGTCATTTTGCCCATGAGGCATGGTTCGCATGTGTCAAATGATTCATAATCGAGAGACTCTAAAAGTCCATTAGCATGGAGCTTCTTCATGCGCTTGACACCAATGTGACCAAGGCGGCAGTGCCACAAGTATGTGGGACTATCGTTATCAACTTTACATCTTTCGGTATTCACACTATGAATATGTGTAATATTACGTTCGAGATTCATTAAGAATAAACCATTGACCATCTGGAGCATGACCATAAAACATATCTCTCATATAAATAGAACAACCATTATTCTCGGATTTAAATGAGTAGCCATCTCAGATTAAACGAGATCCCGATACAATGTTCATGCTCAAACTTGGCACTAAATAACAATTATTGAGGTTTAATACTAATCCCATAGGTAAATGTAGAGGTTATGCGTCGACGGCGATCGCATCGACCTTGGAACCATTCCCGACGCCAAGATCGTCACCTCGCCCTTCGCCAGCCTCCGTTTATTCCGCAGCTCCGCCGTGAGTTACAAATATGAGCAACGGCACCGTATCAAATACCCGTGAGTTACTACGAGTAATCGGTAAGGTACACATCAATTACATGTATATCAAATATACCTTTAGTGTTGCCAGCCTTCTTGTCCGCTAACTATTTGGGGCAGTTCCGCTTCCAGAGGCCCTTCCCTTTGCAATAAAAGCACTCTGTCTCAGGCTTGGGTCCATTCTTTGACTTCTTCCCGGCAACTTGCTTACCGGGCGCGGCAACATCCTTGCCGTCCTTCTTGAAGTTCATCTTACCCTTGCCCTTCTTGAACTTAGTGGTTTTATTAACCATCAACACTTGATGTTCTTTCTTGATTTCAACCTCTGCTGACTTCAGCATTGAGAATACTTTAGGAATGGTCTTCACCATCCCTGCATATTGTAGTTCATCACAAAGCTCTTGTAGCTTGGTGGGAGCGACTGAAGGATTCTGTCAATGATCGCCTCGTCTGGGAGGTTAATGTCCAAATGAACAAAGCGGTTGTGCAACCTGAGACATTTTGAGTATGTGCTCACCGATGTAATTGTTTTCCTCCATCTTACAACTATAGAACTTGTCGGAGACTTCATATCTCTCGACCGGGCATGAGCTTGGAAAACCATTTTCAGCTCCTCGAACATCTCATATGCTCCGTGTTGCTCAAAACGCTTTTGGAGCCCCGGTTCTAAGTCAGTAAAGCATGCCGCATCGAACGAGGGAGTAATCATCAAGACGAGACTGCCAAGCATTCATAATGTCTTGGTTCTCTCGATGGGTGCTTCACCTAGCGGTGCTTCTAGGACATATTGTTTCTTGGCTGCTATGAGGATGATCCTCGTGTTCCTACCCAGTCCGAATAGTTGCTGCCATCATCTTTCAGCTTGGTTTTCTCTAGGAACGTGTTGAAGTTCATGTTGACATGAGCGTTGGCCATTTGATCTACAAGAGATATTTTGCAAAGACTTTAGACTAATGTTTATGATAATTAAGTTCATCTAATCAAATTATTTAATGAACTCCCACTCAGATTTGACATCCCTCTAGTCATCTAAGTGTTACATGATCCGAGTCGACTAGGCCGTGTCCGATCATCACGTGAGACGGACTAGTCATCATCGGTGAACATCTCCATGTTGATCGTATCTTCCATACGACTCATGTTCGACCTTTAGGTCTCTTGTGTTCGAGGCCATGTCTGTACATGCTAGGCTCGTCAAGTTAACCCTAAGTGTTTATGCATGTGTAAAACTGTCTTACACCCGTTGTATGTGAACGTAAGGATCTATCACACCCGATCATCACGTGGTGCTCAAACGCATTTAAATTTAGCAACGGTGCACGCTTAGGGGAACACTTTCTTGAAATTATTCTAAGGGATCATCTTATTTACTACCGTCGTTCTAAGTAAACAAGATGCATAAACATAATAAACATCACATGCAATTATATAAAGTAGTGACATGATATGGCCAATATCATATAGCTCCTTCGATCTCCATCTTCGGGGCTCCATGATCATCTTCGTCACCGGCATGACACCATGATCTCCATCATCATGATCTCCATCATCGTGTCTTCATGAAGTTGTCATGCCAACGACTACTTCTACTTCTATGGCTAACGCGTTTAGCAATAAAGTAAAGTAATTTACAAGGCGTTCTTCAATGACACGCAGGTCATACAAAAATAAAGACAACTCCAATGGCTCCTGCCGGTTGTCATACTCATCGACATGCAAGTCGTGATTCCTATTACAAGAACATGATCTCATACATCACAATATATCATTCATCATTCATCACAACTTCTCGCCATATCACATCACATGACAATTGCTGCAAAAACAAGTTAGACGTCCTCTAATTGTTGTTGCATCTTTTACGTGGCTGCAATTGGGTTCTAGCAAGAACGTTTTCTTACCTACGAATAACCACAACGTGATTTTGTCAACTTCTATTTACCCTTCATAAGGACCCTTTTCATCTAATCCGCTCCAACTAAAGTAGGAGAGACAGACACCCGCTAGCCACCTTATGCAGCTAGTGCATGTTAGTCGGTGGAACCTGTCTCACGTAAGCGTACGTGTAAGGTCGGTCCGGGCCGCTTCATCCCACAATACCGCTGAAGCAAGAAAAGACTAGTAACGGCAAGCAAGTTGACAAGATCTACGCCCACAACAAAATTGTGTTCTACTCGTGCAATAGAGAACTACGCATAAACCTAGCTCATGATGCCACTGTTGGGGAACGTTGCAGAAAATTAAAAAATTTCCTACGGTTTCACCAAGATCCATCTATGAGTCCATCTAAGCAATGAGTCATGGGAGAGAGATTGCATCTACATACCACTTGTAGATCGCGTGCGGAAGCGTTCAAGGGAACGGTGATGATGGAGTCGTACTCGCCGTGATTCAAATCACCGATGACCAAGTGTCGAACGGACAGCACCTCCGCGTTCAACACACGTACGGAACGGACGACGTCTCCTCCTTCTTGATCCAGCAAGGGGGAAGGAGAGGTTGAGGAAGAAGGCTCCAGCAGCAGACGACGGCGTGATGATGGTGGAGAGGCAAGATTCGGCGTGGCTTCGCCAAGCACTCAACGGAGGAGGAGAGGTGTTGGGGAGGGAGGGCTGCGCCTTGGATCAGGTATTCAGCCTCCCCTCGCCTCTATTTATAGGGGAAGGGGAAGGGGTGGCCCCTCTAGATGAGATCTAGAGGGGGCGGCGTCAGGAAGGGGCTTGCCCCCAAGCAAAGGGGCGCCCCACTAGGGTTCCCCAACCCTAGGCGCATGGGCCCAAGGGGAGGCGCCCAGCCCTCCAGGCTGGTTCCCTGCCCCTTGCGGCCCATGAGGCCCTCCGAGAGGGGTGGCCCTCCCGGTGGACCCCGAAACCTCTCCGGTGGCCCCAGACAATACCGATATGCCCCCGAAACTTTCCGGTGTCCGTATGACAACTTCCCATATATAAATCTTCACCTCCGGACCATTCCGGAACTCCTCGTGATGTCCGGGATCTCATCCGGGACTGGACTCCGAACAACATTCGGTAATCACATACAAGTCTTCCTAATAACCCTAGCGTCACCGAACCTTAAGTGTGTAGACCCTACGGGTTCGGGAGACATGCATACATGACCGAGACGACTCTCCGGTCAATAACCAACAGCGGGATCTGGATACCCATGTTGGCTCCCACATACTCCTCGATGATCTCATCGGATGAACCACGATGTCGAGGATTCAAGCAACCTTGTATACTATTCCCTTTGTCAGACGGTATGTCACTTGCTCGAGATTCGATCGTGGGTATCCCAATACCTCGTTCAATCTCGTTACCGGCAAGTCACTTTACTCGCATCAGTAATGCATCATCCCGTGACCAGACACATGGTCACTTTGAGCTCATTATGATGATGCACTACCGAGTGGGCCCAGTGATACCTCTCTGTCATACGGAGTGACAAATCCCAGTCTCGATCCGTGTCAACCCAACAGACACTTCTGGAGATACCTGTAATGCACCTTTATAGTCACCCAGTTACGTTGTGATGTTTGGTATACCCAAAGCACTCCTACGGTATCCGGGAGTTACACGATCTCATGGTCTAAGGAAGAGATACTTGACGTTGGAAAAGTTCTAGCAAAATGAACTACACGATCTTGTGATATGCTTAGGATTGGGTCTTGTCCATCACATCATTCTCCCAATGATGTGATCCCGTTGTCAACGACATCTAATGTCCATAGTCAGGAAACCATAACTATCTGTTGACTAACGAGCTAGTTAACTAGAGGCTTACTAGGGACGTGTTGTGGTCTAAGTATTCACACGTGTATTACGATTTCCGGATAATACAATTATAGCATGAATAAAAGACAATTATCACAAACAAGGAAATATAATAATAATCCTTTTATTATTGCCTCTAGGGCATATTTCCAACACCATACCCATGTGATTATTTCTCCTTCTTCACGGTTGGTGTTATGATCTTCTTGGCGATTATGCCCTTCAAGATACGGTTCTCCTCCTCGAGCTTATTAACTTGTTGTTTGAGGTCCATATTTTGTTTATGCAGCTTGCTCGTAACGGACAAGGCTCCTTTCACCCAAGGATGATGCATAGCTTCTGGAGAACAAGTGAAACTCTTTTTCATATTTTCATAAGAAAGAAATCTAGAGTCGGAAGGAGTGACCGAAGTAGGGACAGGTAGGCTAGGTAGTTCCCCCATAGTGAATTCTCGTCAAGACGAGAGGTAACTTCTTGATCCTCCTCCATGGCATCTATCCTTTTCAAATCAGCCTCCATCTCATCCTCCGTTGATGGTCCAAAGTGATAGGCGTCGCTATTTGCTCCTGGACCTGGCATTGGGTGAGACACCCGGCTCTCCCCAACTGACTCCTGAGAAGACATCTTGCTTTATTCTGCAACAGAAACAACTCGAAACGAAAACAGAGGATATTTGCATGATACGGTGGTCAAAACATTCGGGAGTATATGTAATGAATTTTTACCGACCAAAATACGTAACATATAAGAAAACGGAGTCCGGGAGGCACACGAGGTGCCCACGAGACAGGGGGTGTGCCCTACAGGGGGGGCGCGGCCTCCTCTCTCGTGGGAGCCCTCGTGTCCCTTTCGGACTACTTCTTTCTTCCTAAAATTCTTAAATAATCCAAAACTGATAAAAATTGCCATTAGAGTTGTTTTGGAGTCGGTTTACTTACCGCACTAATGCACTCTATACCTTTTCGAGTCCGGAACGCTCGAAAGTGTCTCTTATGTATTCCTCGGGGTTATGGTTTCAATAATATTAGTTTCAACATTGATACGATTACCTGAAATATAATGTTTAATTCTTTGACCGTTTACCACCCTCGGATTTGTGCCTTCGAAGTTGTTGATTTTTATAGCGCCAGAACGATAGACCTCTTCGATAACGTAGGGACCTTCCCATTTTGAAAGAAGTTTTCTTGCAAAAAATCTTGAACGACAGTTGAACAATAACACATAATCTCCTACATTAAACTCACGCTTTTGTATCCTCTTATCATGCCAGCGTTTGACGTTTTCTTTGAAAAGCTTGGCATTCTCATATGCTTGGGTTCTCCATTCATCAATTGAGCTAATATCAAACAATCTCTTCTCACCGGCAAGTTTGAAATCATAATTGAGCTCTTTAATAGCCCAATATGCCTTATGTTCAAGTTCAAGAGGTAAATGACATGCTTTTCCATAAACCATCTTATATGGAGACATACCCGTAGGATTTTTGTATGCAGTTCTATAGGCCCATAATGCATCATCAAGTTTTTTGGACCAATTCTTTCTAGATCTATTCACAGTCTTTTCCAAAATTAATTTGAGCTCTCTATTGCTCAACTCTACTTGACCACTAGACTACGGTGATAAGGAGATGCGATTCTATGGTTGACAACATACTTAGCAAGCATCTTACGGAAAGCACCATCAATAAAGTGTGAACCACCATCAGTCATAAGATATCTAGGGACTCCAAACCTCGGAAAAATAACTTCTTTAAGCATTTTAATAGAAGTGTTATGATCAGCACTACTAGTTGGAATAGCTTCTACCCACTTAGTAACGTAATCCACAGCAACTAAAATATGTGTATAACCATTGGAGGCAGGAAAAGGTCCCATATAATCAAAGCCCCAAACATCAAAATGTTCAATAACAAGAGAATAATTCATAGGCATTTCTTGACGTCTACTAATGTTACCTATTCTTTGACATTCATCACAAGATAAGACAAACTTACGAGCATCTTTGAAAAGAGTAGGCCAATAAAAACCAGATTGTAGTACCTTGTGTGCAGTTCTATCTCCAGCGTGGTGTCCTCCATATGATTCAGAGTGACACTTATGTAGGATTTGTTCATGTTCATGCTCGTGCACACAACTTCTAATTATAACATCTACTACTTATTTATAAAGGTGTGGATCATCCCAGAAGTAATGTCTTAAATCATAAAAGAACTTTTTCTTTTGTTGGTATGTGAAACTAGGCGGTATATATTTAGCAACAATGTAATTAGCATAATCAGCATACCAAGGGGCAGTACAAGAAGCATTGACAACCGCTAATTGTTCATCAGGAAAACTATCATTAATAGGCAGTGGGTCATCAAGAACGCTCTCTAACCTAGACAAGTTGTCTGCAACAGGGTTCTCAGCTCCCTTTCTATCAATAATATGCAAATCAAATTCTTGGAGCAAGAGGATCCATCTAATGAGTCTAGGCTTAGCATCTTTCTTTTCCATAAGATATTTAATAGCAGCATGATCAGTGTGAATAGTGACTTTGGAATCAACAATATAAGGTCTAAACTTATCACATGCAAACACAACTGCTAAGAACTCTTTTTCAAGAGTAGCATAATTTCTGGGCAGTATCAAGAGTCTTACTAGCATACCGGATAACATTCAATTTCTTATCGACTCTTTGCCCTAAAACAGCACCTACAAAGATAATCACTAGCATCGCATATAATTTCAAAAGGTAAATTCCAATCGGTGGTTGAATAATAGGTGCAGTGATAAAGGCTTTCTTAAGTGTTTCAAATTCTTCCACACAATCATCATCAAAGACAAAAGGAATATCTTTTTGCAATAAATTAGTCAGAGGCCTAGAGATTTTAGAAAAGTCCTTAATGAACCTCCTATAAAAGCTGGCATGACCAAGGAAACTTCTTATACCTTTTATGTCCTTGGGACATGGCATCTTTTCAATAGCATCAACTTTGGATTTATCAACTTCAATACCTCTCTCGGAGATCTTGTGCCCCAAGACAATGCCTTCATTAACCATAAAGTGACACTTTTCCCAATTCAGGACGAGACTAGTGTCCTCGCATCTCTGCAAAACTCGATCAAGGTTGCTCAAACAATCATCAAAAGAGGATCCATAGACGGAGAAGTCATCCATGAATACCTCACAAATCTTTTCACAAAAATCAGAGAATATAGCCATCATGCATCTTTGAAAGGTAGCAGGTGCATTACATAAACCAAAAGGCATATGTCTATAAGCAAAAGTACCAAAAGGGCAAGTAAAAGTAGTTTTAGATTGATCCTTTCTTGATTACAGTATTTGAGAGAAGCCATAATAACCATCTAGAAAGCAAAAATGTGTGTGTTTGGATAGCCTTTCTAGCATTTGATCAATAAAGGTAAAGGGTAATGATCTTTCTTAGTAGCTTTATTTAACTTACGTATATATTTTACCATCCTATAACCTTTAATAATTCTTTGCGGTGCAAATTCATATTTATAATTAGGAACAACGTTTATACCTCCCTTTTTAGGGACACAATGGATGTGGCTTACCCATTCACTATCGAACGGGATAAATAATACCTGCCTCAAGGAGCTTTAGAATCTCCTTTCTTACCATTTCCTTCATTTTGGGATTTAATCGTCTTTGAGGATCTCTAACTGGTTTGGCATCTTTCTCCACTAAAATTTTGTGTTGACATAATGTGGGACTAATGCCCTTAAGATCGTCCAAAGTATATCCAATAGCAGCTCGGTGCTTCTTCAGAGTTTTCAATAATCTTTCTCCTTCTTTCTCTGAAAGGTTAGCACTAATAATAACAGGATATATTTCTTTTTCATCAAGATAAGCATACTTAAGATTATCAGGTAAAGGTTTGAGCTCAAACACGGGATCACCCTTGGGTGGAGGGGGATCCCCAAGAATTTCAACGGAAGGTTATGTTTCAAAGATAGGTTCTTGTTTAAGGAACACTTCATCTATTTCTTCCCTTTCCTTCATAAACATATCGTTTTCATGGTCTAGCAAATATTGTTCTAATGGATCAGTTGGAGGAACAGCAATGGAAGCAAGACCAATAATCTCATCCTTACTAGGTGGTTCCCTTTCAAGAGGTTGTCTACTAAACTTAGCAAAATTAAACTCATGAGACATACCATCTATGCCAACAGTGACAATATTCTTTTCACAATTAATTTTAGCACTAGCAGTATTCAAGAAAGGTCTACCAAAAATAATGGGACAAAAATTGTAGCGACCTGACCCAAAATTGGTCAAATCTCTGTGTCTGTACCATCCCAAGATCATGCTGGTACTCACAGTACATCGATGAAATAATCAAAGTTCAATCACACCTGAATTTATTACACGTTTCTCATATAGAGTCTTTATTACAAGAGAATAAATTCAGCTCAAGGCCAACACATGAGAAATAAACTACTAATGCTGCGGAAGCGTAGAAGATAAAGCGAGTCCATCCGACTCCAAAGGGCAATCGCCAAGCGCGGAGCGTAGCCTCACTCTGATCGAATATACCTCTGCAACATAATACGTTGCAGCCATGTAGGTCGACTTTTGAATAAGCTGGCAAGTCATGAAGAATAATAATAAAGTTACTAACACTATATGCATTTTGGCTGTGGAGCTCTAAGTTTCATCATTTTGCGAAAAGCCAATTTTCTCCTACTACAGTGGACTTGCTTGCAAAATTACTACAAATTACTGGTAGTTATTGAGATGGTTCCGCCAACCAATATCTCATTCCCAATTATTAAGTCATAAACCCCTCAAATTAATTTATTACTTTAGTGTTGAGATTTCCGAATACTTCCAAGTTCCAGAGGCTCAAATTGTCCGTAACCGGGGACACGGCTAATCGATTAGATCTTTAACTCTGCAGAGGTTTATGACTTTTCCCGCAAGAATCATTCCCTCCTTTTAAGTCTTCGCACTTCATGGTGTTTGAAGACGGGACGAGATGAAACAGGTCTTCCAAAGAGTTCTTCCGGCTCTTGCCGGTACCCATCCAATCCTACCGCTCTTCTACATCTCATAGTACCGCCCAGCCAGGTCACTACTAGGGTTAACCCAGCGAGCCCATAATGGCTTGCGGCTGCACAGTAAGCTTCCGTCATGGGGCTTCCATCCGCCTCTTCGTGGCTGGGTGAAGCTTTCCGCAAGATGTCATGGCACTTCTCCATGCATCCCGCCAACCACCGGGTTCTCCAGGTGCCCACAACCGTCCTCCACCCAAAGAGTGAATTTCAAGTCCATCTTGATCATTGTAGTTCATGGGGTTGTCATCATCATTGACTCTCACATCTTTCTTATGAATTTCACTCAACCAAAACCCGCTCACGAGCATAGCAAAGTAAACTACTTCATTCCGGGGTCATGGTAACAAGGGATTGGTTCATCCTACCACATGATACTACTCAAGATTAATAACTTCAAAATTTCATCTACTGCATGCATGGTGGGGTGGTGACAACTTCTAATGCACAAAAACATAGGTATAGAAAATAACATGATCAAAACTTGCCTTGCTGATGATCCTCGTAAGCTAAAGATTAAGTAGTAGCAAGCTTAGACTCAGGAAACTCTACCGAGACAAACAATAATCACAATAAGCATATAGCATAGGATCACATAACACAATAGCATAGCAATAGCAACATAACACACCAAAACAACCAAATCAAAACCCAAGGGAAAACTCAAAGAAAACCAATTCAAGTTTCCTACTTCAAACAACAACTAGAATAGTTTTATATAACAAAAATTTTCTCAACATAACCTAATCATGGTTTTATGTTAACTTAACAGAAAAGATTTCATTAAGCAACTAGTAGCAAATAGCATTACTTAAAAATCTATTATGAATCTCCTAGTAGGCCTACGTCACTTTCTATTAAGACAAATAAAATAAAACTTTTATTTATTATAAATAAAAGTTCATCCCTTAGAGTGACATAAACTATCCTAGAATAATCACTCACATGTTAAAAATAAATTTATTTACTAATTAAAATAATAGGAAAACAGTAGCTAGTTAATTAATTAGGATTAACAAGATTCTGCTTAAACTATTTTTTTATTAATCCTAAAATACCCAAATTAATTCCTGTGGTTTGGCAATGTCAAAATAAAGTTGGGACAAAAAGAATCATCCAAAAATAATTTTTCTAACTCAAGTTATAACAGATTTACTATTCTGACTAAAACTAAATTAAAGCAATTTAAAATAATTTTAACATAGCTAATTATATTATCTACAGAAACTATAGAAAATTTGCAAACCAACAAAAAAGGAATCACCTAAAAATATTAAACAGAATAAAAGATATGAATTTTTCAAAACAGGAACTATTCTGTTAAAACAGAAAACGAAAATAAATGAAAAAGGGCCTAATGGGCCTAACCTACGCACTGAGCGTAATATAAACTAAACGGGCCTAGGGTTAAACGAGTCGGGCCGGCTAAATAAAAATAAACCCTAACTAAAATAAACCGTAAATTAAACCGGTCGAACCGGGCGGTTTTATTTAAAAAAAATACCCCTTCGGGGTGTTCTAATCTACACCGTAGATTTGAGATCCGACGGCGGGGTGGATCTCCGGTGACTCACCGGAGCTCGACGGCGGCGGCGGCGGCGGTGGCGAGTGCGTTGGCCTCTCCGGTCGTCGGGGAGGTCGGCGGAGAGCTCCGGCGGGTGCGGACGAGCTCGGGGAGGGTTCTGGTGGAGTCGGTGGAGGTCGGGAGGGTCTAGGGCGGCGACGGCGACGCAAATGGCGGCGGCGGTAGGCTCGGCTCCGGCGAGCGCGTGTGAGAGAGAGGAGGGGTTTCGGCGAGGGGGCGAGGGGGGGAATGGGGTGCGGGGGCCCGGTATTTATAGGGGAGGGCCTCGGCGTGGCAACGGGGGGCGATCGGGGGGAGATCGGATCCCGGATCTCACGGGATCCCGGCGATCGGCGGCGGCGCGGCAAGGCGTGGGCGAGGGGTTGAAGGAGGGGGTGGGGTCCGCCTGTCGGTGAGAGGGAGGGGGGTGCGGCGCGTCGGGCGACCGGCTCGAAGGGGCTTCTGCGGGAGGGTCGGTCGGTCTTGCTGCTCATGCTGGCTAGGCCACTGGTGGGCAGTCTTGGTAGCCGGGCAGGGGGCTGGTGGCGCTGGGGTTTCCTTTTTTTTTGAATTTTTTTTTAATAAAGCAAAAACAGGAATAAAACATAATCTATAAATATTTTATATAGGACATATATATACCAAAATGATCAGGGGAATATTCCCTATCATTTAAACATTTTTCCAGGGGCAAAATCCCAAGTTTATAAAAAATCATTTTTTTCCCAATATTCAAATAAATCTCAAGTTTGAATTCAAAAAATTTGGCAAGGTTTTCCTCTGATATTTTTGGAGTGTCATGTTTACTCCTCTCATACTTTTGCTCAAGTATTTATCAGGTATAGTTTTTGAAATGATTCCCACTTGCCAAAGTTTGAATTCAAATTCAAAACTCAAATCTCTTCTGAAACTCCAAATGGCATTCAAATTCAAACAGGATGCATAGATGCTTAGCTATAATTGTAAAACATTCCAAATAGGAAATTTGGGATGTTACAAACCTACCCACCTTAAGATGAATCTCGCCCTCGAGATTCGGGTTGGCTAGCAAATAGGTGCGGGTGGTCTCGAAGAAGGTCTTCTTCGCGCTCCTAGGTGGCTTCTTCCTCGGTGTGGTGACTCCACAGCACCTTGCTAAATTTGATGACCTTGCTGCGTCTGACTCTGCTTGCAGTCTCGAGAATTCGGACGGGTTTCTCCTTGTAGGTCAGATCACTATCAAGCTGTATGGCCTCTAGGGGCACTGTGTATCTCAACGGTATATCGGCCATGTCGGCATGACACTTCTTCAGCTGAGAAACATGGAAGACATCATGAACTCCGGTCAATCCTTCCGGCAATTCCAACTTGTAAGCAACTTCTCCACGACGTTCGAGGATTTTGTAGGGGCCAATAAATCAGGGTGCTAACTTTCCCTTGACACCAAACCTCTTGATTCCACGAAGTGGAGACACACGAAGATATGCCCGGTCTCCCGCTTCGTAAGTCACTTCCTTGCACTTACTGTCTGCATAACTCTTCTGTCTCGACTGTCCTATCTTGAGCCTGTCTCGAATCAGCTTGACTTTCTCTTCGGAATCCCTGATAAGATCGGAACCGAAAAGTGATCGATCTCCAACACTATCCCACAGCAATGGTGTTCTGCACCTCCTTCCGTATAGAGCTTCGAAAGGGGCCATCTTCAGACTGGATTGATAACTGTTGTTGTATGAGAACTCCGCGTATGGCAAATTATCATCCCAGCTAGACCCATAGTCTAGCACACAAGCTCTCAACATGTCCTCCGAATCTGGTTGACTCTCTCGGTCTGTCCATCTCGTCTGCGGATGAAAAGTTGTATCAATTCCAGCCTCGTACTCCAAAGTTTCATGCAACCGCTTCCAAAACTTTGAGGTAAATTATGCGTTCCTCTATCCGACCACGATACTCCTCGGAACTCTATGCGCATAAAGCGATCCTGGTCATGTATATCTTGGCCAACTTAGCACCGGTATAGGTAGTCTTCACGGAATGAAGTGAGCTACCTTGGTCAAACGATCAACCACTACCCGGATAGAATCATAACCTGAACGGGTCTGGGTAATCCTGTGATGAAATCCATTCCAAGTTTCTCCCATTTCCAATCGGAATCGGCAAAGGTTGAAGTAACCCTGCTGGCTTCGATGTTACGCCTTTACACGTTGACAAACATCGACATCGCTACGTACTCGATAATATCCTTCTTCATACCGCCCACCAGAAACTTTCTTTCAAATCCAGGTACATCTTGGTGTTGCCGGGGTGAATCGAGTACGGTGAATCATGAGCCTCCTGAAGAATTAGCTTCCTGAGCTCGGGATCATTGGGTACATAAATACGATCCTCGAACCATATAGCTCCGTGTTCATCCTTACGGAATCCTTTAGCTTTTCCTTCATTCATCTTTTGCTTTATCTCATCAATTTCCTTGTCCGACTTCTGGGCTTCACGAATCCTTTCGGCCAAAGTGGACTGAACTTCCAGAGTTGCAACATATCCTCTTGGAACTATCTCCAGTCGGAGATCTCTGAGGTCATCGACTAACTCCTGGGGTAATCCTCCTGCTGTAAGGGTATTCACATAACTCTTACGACTCAAGGCATCTGCTACAACATTAGCTTTACCTGGGTGGTAATGCAATCTCATGTCATAGTCCTTTATCAACTCTAGCCATCTCCTCTGCCTGAGGTTCAATTCCTTCTGCATGAAAATATACTTCAAACTCTTGTGATCTGTGTAGACATCACAACGATTTTCGATGAGGAAATGTCTCCAGGTCTTGAGTGCATGCACTACGGCTGCTAACTCCAAATCATGTGTGGCATAATTCATCTCATGAGGTCGTAGCTGTCTGGAGGCATAAGCTACAACTTTACCTTCCTGCATTAGTACTCCTCCAAGTCCTTGACGAGAAGCGTCACAATAAACCTGGTATTCCTTGTGTATGTCCCAAAATCAGTACTGGGGCTGTGACCAAACGTTTCTTCAATTCCTGAAAACTGGCTTCACATTCCTCGGTCCAAACATACTTGGCTTCCTTCTTCAACAGCTCAGTCATGGGCTTGGCAATCTTCGAGAAGTTCTCAATGAACCTCCGGTAATATCCTCATGAGTCCGAGAAAATCATGGATCTCCTTGGTCGAGGTGGGTGACCGCCAATCGGTGACTGATTCAACCTTGGCGGGATCAACTGCTATTCCTTCTCCTGAAATAACATGTCCGAGGAATCCAACTTCCTTCAGCCAAAATTCACATTTGCTGAACTTGGCATACAACTGATGTTCTCGAAGTTTCTCCAGAACTAGACGCAAATGTTCCTTATGCTCTTCCTCGCTCTTGGAGAAAATCAATATATCATCGATGAACACCACGACAAACTTGTCCAGATATTCCATAAACACCTTGTTCATCAAATTCATGAAGTATGCAGGAGCATTAGTCAATCCAAATGACATGACGGTATACTCATATAAACCATACCTGGTGGTAAATGTTGTTTTGGGTATATCCTTTTCACGGATCTTCAACTGATGATACCCTGATCGAAGATCGATCTTAGAGAATACCTTGGCTCCAACTAGCTGATCAAAGAGGTCGTTAATCATCGGCAGAGGGTACTTGTTCTTGATGGTTACTTCGTTCAACGCACGATAATCCACAACCATCCTCAAGCTTCCATCCTTCTTCTCTACCAAAAGAACTGGGGCTCCCCAAGGTGATGAGCTTGGCCGAATATATCCTTTCTCCAACAACTCATTAATTTGATCCTTGATCTCTTTCAACTCATTCGGTGGCACCGATAAGGTCTCTTGGATATTGGGGCTGTGCCGGGCAATAACTCGATCAGAAATTCAATGTCCCTGTCCGGTGGCATTCCTGGTAATTCCTCCGGGAACACATCGGGAAAATCTTGCACTCATCGGCACTTCCTCTGAACAACTCCCGTGAGGGAATTCACTGATTCTTCATCTGGTGTGCACGGCTACATACTTGATCCTCTTCGCTCCGGGGTGGTGAGCAGAATAGACTTCTTGAGCACAGTCTATGTTCCTTCAAACTTTGTCAACCAATCCATGCCTAGGATTACATCCAAGGTCAGGTTTCCAACACTATGAGGTCTGCGGAAATTTATGGTTCCCGATGTTGAGGGTTGCATGACAGCCTAAAGCTCGCCATCATTTCTCCTCCTGCGGGCCCGGCGAAGGGGGCTTCTAAGGGTTTTAGTGGGCAACCCGTACTTTTCCACAACTACCCTTGATATGAATGAATGTGTTGCACCGTAATCAAAGAGTACCAATATCGAACGTGAATTCAATAAAACTTACCAACCACGATTGTCCGGCTGATCATAGACGTCCTCCACGTCGATGTGGTTCACCCGAGCACGAGGGAACGGATTGGGCTTCTTCACGAGCCTCCATTGCCGCTTTCCATTCCTGCTTGGCCTCCGGCAGTCGGTGGCATAGTGCCCTGTCTTCCGCACTTGAAGCGGTGATGTGGCTCAGATCCTTCGAGCCGGGCGTAACGATGCTGATTGCCATTATCGTTTCCATTGCCATTGCCATGGCACGACTTGTTGTCACAGTTACGGTTGTTCCCATTTCCTCCATGGTTATGACCTCCATGGTTATGATGGGTGTGCCCTCCCCCGAGTATGGTGTGTAACGGGCTTCGAGCTCCGAGTTTTGCTTCCCTGGCTGTACTTCCGCTATGCGGCTTTCAATCTCTTGCTGCTTGCCTTCAAGTATGGTGGCCTTGTCTACCAGCTCCTGGTAGTTGTTGAAGGTAGCCACAATAAGCTGCATACTCAGCTCATCGTTGAGTCCCTCGAGAAATTTCTCCTGCTTTGCGGCATCTGTGGCCACATCATCCGGGGCATAGCGAGCTAGCTTGCTGAACTCATCCACGTACTGTGCCACAATACGGTTCCCCTGGCGTAAGTTGCGGAACTCACGCTTCTTCAGACTCATGGCTCCAAATTGAAACATGAGCGGTGCGGAAGGCTCTTTGGGCTGATCCCATGTGATGGCACCAATGGGATAAGTGGCGGTGTAGTTCTCCCACCAAGAAGCTGCAGGTCCATCAAGTTGATGCGCGGCAAAGCGCACCTTCTCTGCATCAGTGCATCCAACAGTGATTAGCTCTCTTCCGACTTTGCGGAGCCAATCATCAGCCACAATCGGCTCAGTGCTACTAGAGAACAACCGCGGATTCAGCCTCGTGAATTGAGTCAAGTTGTCCACAGGGGGTGGTGGCGGTGGATTGTTGGTGTTGTTGTTCTGATTCTGGATGAGTAGCTGCATAAGGGCATTCTGCTGCTGGAGCAGCTGGGTGAGCTCCGGCGGAAAACCAGTGTCACGTCTCGGAGGCATCTGGTGTTTTGGAGTGGATGAGAAAATTAGAATAGAACAATGGTCTATGAGAAATAACACTACCCATATGAATGCACAATCATAAACACACCAATCATTTATTCATTCCACTCAAACATGGTTCAAACTCGATTACAAAAGCTCATAACTAATCGAAGGAAAAAAATATTGGCCTAACTGATCGATGAAAAAGGTAAAAATAACATGGTGGTCGACTAAAAAGTCTTCATCAATAATCCTTGCGTCCTCTGGCGTGATGTCCTCTGTTGTGGCACCTCCTCTTGCGGCTTCCTCCAGTGGAACTCCCTTCATAATCCTGATCATTACTCACGAGGGGTCCATCATCTCCACTCGGAAAAAGGTCCTCTCCCAAGTCCATCTTTTCCTCTATCGCGGCAAGCTTCATCTTCAGGTCGTCGACTGTCTCCATGAAGTCCGCGACTTCTTCCTCATGGTTAAGGAAGTCTGCGTGTGCCTTCTCCTCTAGTTCCAGTTCACAGAACAATAGTCTCCTGTGTGCCTTCGAGTTACGGCGAGTCTGAATCTCCCGTTTCCTGAGAAGACACTCCAAATCCTAGATGTACGAGAGAATGGAGTCGTCCTCCACGGTACGGATGATATCTCCATTCCTTGCCCTGCGAGAAACCATGGCGAGGTCTGAGGGATCGAGCTCGGCCCTGTACTCCTCTCGGAGATGTCCAAGTGCTCGATAGATCGCCATGTCCCTTCCGATGATCCAGTTGAAGTCGGTGAACTCAAAGTCAATAGGCTCCGTATGTCCTCCGAAGGTTCTCCACAGGATATGCACTTCAATCAGAGCGGGTGTCCGTCGGAAGTGCATTGGTTGGCTTCCGGTGATCGAGGGCGAGCAATCTTCAGCTTCTTCACCATCTGGACCAGCTTCCTGCCAAGGGCATCGTCTCATCGGGCTGGCAAAACTCCGGTAGCAAACCGGGTGAACTCGACGGCCATCTAAAATGTTGAAAATCGGAGAGGAGTCAGAAATGAACAGGGGATATTACGGAATGATAAGGATATAAAGTAAATGGTCTCTTCCTATGGCTTTCCGATCCTAGGGGTTACGATCCTACGGTCAGCGTGTGCTCTGATACCATCTCTGTAGCGACCGACCCAAAATTGGTCAAATCTACGTCTGCATACCATCCCAAGATCATGCTGGTACTCACAAGACATCGATGAAATAATCAAAGTTCAATCACACCTGAATTTATTACACGCTTCTCATATAGAGTCTTTATTACAAGAGAATAAATTCGCTCAAGGCCAACTCATGAGAAATAAACTACTAATGCCGCGGAAGCGTAGAAGATAAAGCGAGTCCATCCGACTCCAAAGGGCAATCGCCAAGCGCGGAGCGTAGCCTCACTCCTGATCGGAATATACCTCTGCAACATAATACGTTGCAGCCATGTAGGTCAGCTTTTTGAATAAGCTGGCAAGTCATGAAGAATAATAATAAAGTTACTAACACTATATGCATTTTGGCTGTGGAGCTCTAAGTTTCATCATTTTGCGAAAAGCCAATTTTCCCCTACTACAGTGGACTTGCTTGCAAAATTACTACAAATTATTGGTAGTTATTGAGATGGTTCCGCCAACCAATATCTCATTCCCAATTATTAAGTCATAAACCCCTCAAATTAATTTATTAGTTTAGTGTTGAGATTTCCGAATACTTCCAAGTTCCAGAGGCTCAAATTGTCCGTAACCGGGGACACGGCTAATCGATTAGATCTTTAACTCTGCAGAGGTTTGCGCACTTTTCCCGCAAGAATCATTCCCTCCTTTTAAGTCTTCGCACTTCATGGTGTTTGAAGACGGAGACGAATGAAACAGGGTCTTCCAAAGAGTTCTTCCGGCTACCGCTTGCACCCATCCAATCCTACCGTTCTTCTACATCTCGTAGTACCGGCCCAGCCAACATTACTACTAGGGTTAACCCAGCCAGAGCCCATAATGGCTTGCGGCTGCACGTAAGCTTCGGTCATGGGGCTTCCATCCGCCTCTTCGTGGCTGGGTGAAGCTTTCCGCAAGATGTCATGGCACTTCTCCATGCATCCCGGCCAACCACTGGGTTCTCCAGGTGCCCGTCAACCGTCCTCCACCCAAAGAGTGAATTTCAAGTCCATCTTGATCATTGTAGTTCATGGGGTTGTCATCATCATTGACTCTCACATCTTTCTTATGAATTTCACTCAACCAAAACCCGTCTCTGAGCATAGCAAAGTAAACTACTTCGTCCCGGGGTCATGGTAACAAGGGGATTGGTTCATCCTACCACATGATACTACTCAAGATTAATAACTTCAAAATTTCATCTACTGCATGCATGGTGGGGTGGTGACAACTTCTAATGCACAAAAACATAGGTATAGAAAATAACATGATCAAAACTTGCCTTCTTTGATGATCCTCGTAAGCTAAAGATTCGTAGTAGCAAGCTTCGCACTCCGGAAACTCTACCGAGACAAACAATAATCACAATAAGCATATAGCATAGGATCACATAACACAATAGCATAGCAATAGCAACATAACACACCAAAACAACCAAATCAAAACCCAAGGGAAAACTCAAAGAAAACCAACTCAAGTTTCCTACTTCAAACAACAACTAGAATAGTTTTATATAACAAAAATTTTCTCAACATAACCTAATCATGGTTTTATGTTAACTTAACAGAAAAGATTTTATTAAGCAACTAGGAGCAAAAAGAATTAATTAAAAATCTATTATGAAACTCCTATTAGGCCTAATTCAATTTCTATAAAGAAAAATAAAATAAAACGTTTATTTATTATAAATAAAAGTTCATCCCTTAGAGTGACAGAAACTATCCTAGAATAATCAATCACATGTTAAAAATAAATTTATTTACTAATTAAAATAATAGGAAAACAATAGCTAGTTAATTAATTAGGATTAACAAGATTCTGCTTAAACTATTTTTTTATTAATCCTAAAATACCCAAATTAATTCCTATGGTTTGGCAATGTCAAAATAAAGTTGGGACAAAAAGAATCATCAAAGAATAATTTTTCTAACTCAAGTTATAACAGATTTACTATTCTGACTAAAACTAAATTAAAGCAATTTAAAATAATTTTAACATAGCTAATTATATTTTCTACAGAAACTATAGAAAATTTGCAAACCAACAAAAAAATCACCTAAAAATATTAAACAGAATAAAAGTATGAATTTTTCAAAACAGGAACTATTCTCATTAAAAGCAAAACTAAAATAAATGAAAAAGGGCCTAATGGGCCTAACTCACGACCGAGCGTAATATAAACTAAACGGGCCTAGGGTTAAACGAGTCGGGCCGGCTAAATAAAAATAAACCCTAACTAAAATAAACCGTAAACTAAACCTACGAAAGGCGGTTTTATTTAAAAAATACCCCTTGAGGTGTTCTAATCTACACCGTAGATTTGAGATCCGACGGCAATGAGGTGGATCTCCGGTGACTCACCGAGCTCGGCGGCAAGCGGGCGGTGGCGAGTCGTTAGCCTCTCCGGTGCGTCGGGAGGTCGGCGGAGAGCTCCCGGGGAAAAGCGACGAGCTCGGGGAGGGTTCTGGTGGAGTCGGTGGAGGTCGGGAGGGTCTAGGGCGGCGACGGCGACGCAAATGGCGGCGGCGGTAGGCTCGGCTCCGGCGAGCGCGTGTGAGAGAGAGGAGGGTTCCATGAGGGGTCGAGGGGGAATGGGAAAAGGGGCCCGGTATTTATAGGGGAGGGCCTCGGCGTGGCAACGGGGGGCGATCGGGGGGAGATCGGATCCCGGATCTCACGGGATCCCGGCGATCGGCGGTGGCGCGGCGAGGCGTGGGCGAGGGGTTGAAGGAGGGGTGGGGTCCGCCTGTCGGTGAGAGGAGGGGGTCTGTAGCGTCAGGCGACCGGCTCGAAGGGCTTAGTGCGAGGAGGTCGGTCGGTCTGTTGGCTCATTGGGCTGGCCAGTTAGGCCGCTGGTGGGCAGTCTTGGTATTGGGTGGGCAGAACTGGTAGGCGCTGGGGGGGTTTCCTTTTTTTTTGAATTTTTTTTAGTAAAACAAAAACAGGGATAAAACATAATCTATAAATATTTTATATAGGACATATATATACCAAAATGATCAGGGGAATATTCCCTATCATTTGAACATTTTTCCAGGGGCAAAATCCCAAGTTTATAAAAATTCATTTTTTTCCAATATTCAAATAAATCTCAAGTTTGAATTCAAAACTTTTGGCAAGGTTTTCCTCTGATATTTTTGGAGTGTCATGTTTACTCCTCTCATACTTTTGCTCAAGTATTTATCAGGTATAGTTTTTGAAATGATTCCCACTTGCCAAAGTTTGAATTCAAATTCAAAACTCAAATCTCTTCTGAAACTCCAAATGGCATTCAAATTCAAACAGGATGCATAGATGCTTAGCTATAATTGTAAAACATTCCAAATAGGAAATTTGGGATGTTACAAACCTACCCACCTTAAGATGAATCTCGCCCTCGAGATTCGGGTTGGCTAGCAAATAGGTGCGGGTGGTCTCGAAGAAGGTCTTCTTCGCGCTCCCAGGTGGCTTCTTCCTCGGTGTGGTGACTCCACAGCACCTTGCAAAATTTGATGACCTTGCTGCGGGTGACTCTGCTTGCAGTCTCGAGAATTCGGACGGGTTTCTCCTTGTAGGTCAGATCACTTTGTCAAGCTGTATGGCCTCTAGGGGCCTTTGTGTATCTCAACGGTATATCGGCCATGTCGGCATGACACTTCTTCAGCTGAGAAACATGGAAGACATCATGAACTCCGGTCAATCCTTCCGGCAATTCCAACTTGTAAGCAACTTCTCCACGACGTTCGAGGATTTTGTAGGGGCCAATAAATCGGGGTGCTAACTTTCCCTTGACACCAAACCTCTTGATTCCACGAAGTGGAGACACACGAAGATATGCCCGGTCTCCCGCTTTGTAAGTCACTTCCTTGCGCTTACTGTCGGCATAACTCTTCTGTCTCGACTGTCCTATCTTGAGCCTGTCTCGGATCAGCTTGACTTTCTCTTCGGAATCCCTGATAAGATCGGAACCGAAAAGTGATCGATCTCCAACACTATCCCACAAAGAATGGTGTTCGCACCTCCTTCCGTATAGAGCTTCGAAAGGGGCCATCTTCAGACTGGATTGATAACTGTTGTTGTATGAGAACTCCGCGTATGGCAAATTATCATCCCAGCTAGACCCATAGTCTAGCACACAAGCTCTCAACATGTCCTCCAGAATCTGGTTGACTCTCTCGCTCTGTCCATCTCTCTGCGGATGAAAAGCTGTCCTGAACTCCAGCCTCGTACTCCAAAGTTTCATGCAACCGCTTCCAAAACTTTGAGGTAAATTATGCGTTCCTCTATCGACACGATACTCCTCGGAACTCCATGCGCATAAACGATCCTGGTCATGTATATCTTGGCCAACTTAGCAATCGGTATAGGTAGTCTTCACGGGAATGAAGTGAGCTACCTTGGTCAAACGATCAACCACTACCCGGATAGAATCATAACCGAGCGGGTCCCGGTAATCCCTGTGATGAAATCCATTCCAAGTTTCTCCCATTTCCAATCGGGAATCGGCAAAGGTTGAAGTAACCCTGCTGGCTTCGATGTTCTGCCTTTACACGTTGACAAACATCGACATCTTTGCTACGTACTCGGCAATATCCTTCTTCATACCGCCCACCGTAAACTTTCCTTCAAATCCAGGTACATCTTGGTGTTGCCGGGTGAATCGAGTATGGTGAATCATGAGCCTCCTGAAGAATTAGCTTCCTGAGCTCGGGATCATTGGGTACATAAATACGATCCTCGAACCATATAGCTCCGTGTTCATCCTTACGAAATCCTTTAGCTTTTCCTTCATTCATCTTCTGCTTTATCTCATCAATTTCCTTGTCCGACTTCTGGGCTTCACGAATCCTTTCGGCCAAAGTGGACTGAACTTCCAGAGTTGCAACATATCCTCTTGGAGAAGCTTTCGCTACACGCTCTCCCTCCCGCACGCGGTGGACATGCAGCAGTTCAATCGGTGCCAGATGGCCAGAAGCGTACTGTAGTACTCCTCCAGTGCAGTAGTACACCATCATTGTTCGACTTCTCGAAGAGGCGAAGAGCCAAGCGCAGCCCGGACGCTCGTGTGGCAGTTTCATGTGTAGAGTAGTCTAGATAGCGTGTAACGTGCCTGTACGCTTAAAATCGTTGGGGTCGGCTCCATGCTATGTGGCCGTCTCAAAGTTTTTTTAAAAAAATTAAAATAGTCTTCTGGCCCTACCTGTCACCCTGGTGATTGTAGTTTGCACGCTCATCTGGTCAAGACAGGAATATATATTTTAATTTGTTTTTTTTTTCAAAAGGGGACTCTCGCCTCTCGCATCGTAACGATGCATACGGACACATATATTTTAATTTGTGGTGGGTAAATGTTAGAGGTTGCAGCAAATATATTGTACATCAAGGGTCTTTCAGCCAAGTTTAGAGGCAAGCATGTGGGGCCAGTGCTATGATGTGTCGCGTCAACACGTAGAACAAGGAGAAGCTTGATTTTACTACACGCCTTCTCCCTCGCCCATGCGCGCGGTTGCTCGCAAACGAGGACAGGCTTTTGCTTAGGAGTAGTACTTCCACAACAAGCTATCCGTCCCGCTCGCGGTGGACGGACATGCAGCAGTGGATTCGACACTGTAGAAGCAGTAGTAGTAACATCATTGTTCGTCTTCTCAAAGAGGCGAAGAGCCAAGCGCAAACCGAACGTTGCAGTTGCGAACATTGAGCACGATATAGCCGTGCTCTTTCATCGTACAAAATTGCTATGTGAGCCCACTATTGTACTAGTAATGCATAACTACTTGCTAGTATAGCCTCAGAAACCGTAAAGGAGTATTTGCCCTTCTAGAGATTTCAACAAGTGACTAGACTACACCGAGATGGAGTACATATGGAGCAAAATGAGTGAATCTGCACCGTAAATAAATACGTACTAGTTCTATCGTTTTCCTCTCCGAGGTGCACAATATTGAGTATACTGACTAGTCTCTTTTTGACATGCATTTACGTTGTTTTTTTACACAGTACAGACGCAAGCGCTCATATACACGCGCATACACTCACCCCTATGAACGCGCACACGCACGGCACTATCATCTTGAAATTTACGAAGTCAACATAGGCACCTCGTCGTCGGCCGACGGGTCCATAGGTGCTTGAATGCCAAGGAGGAAGAGGGTAGCGGTTCGAGGACGTTGAACGGTCAATGATGCATCCTCAATTACATGTAGAGGGAATTAATTGGAGAAGCAGACTAGAGCCAAAGACGATGTGAATGCAACAGAGTTTGGACTCTCATACTATAATAAAGGCGCCCCACCACTCCAATCCATCTACTCCCAAGTCTCTGCGCAACACTGCTCACTCCAATCCAAGACCAAGTGACCACAAGCCGCAAGCACCTATGGAGGCGATGGACGCGAGCGGCAGTCGGCTGTGCCAAATCATCCAAGGCGCCGGCCTACGGCCCAGCACCGCACAGTGTTTCCACACGGTGCTGGCGACCGCAGGCATCGTAGCCCTCACTAACGCGGGCTTCGCCTCTCGCATGGACGACATGATGGTCAACTCCATCCGCAAGTTCACCGCCGTCAAGAAGCGCGCGGACGACCTTGCCGTACTGCTCCATCCCGCGCACCTAGGCTCCTCATTGCCTGCCACCCTCATCAGCCTACATGGTGACGAACTCTTTCAAGCCCTGGTGGCCCTGCAGGTGCCAGAGGTCGCGACGAAGAATGTGCACCTCGAGGCCGCGCTCGCCGGGCAGCGCCTCGCCATGCAAGAAACCGTCGACCTGCACATCCACGCTCACGAGGAAATCGTCTACATAGGCCACTACAAGGCAAGCGAGGACAGAAAGACGTTGGCCTTCTTCCAGTGGCTGGAATCTTTGGACGCCATTGTTCAGAAGCACGTCGACCTGGCCACGAAAGTCGCTGCTACTTAGGCGCCGTTCGGTGGGCCGGCGCCCTGAGTCGAGGAGGTGGACGTCGTTGATGGATGCATCTCTTCTTCTTGCCTCCTGTAACCAGCACTGCATCGCCTCGTGGCCTTAATGTTTTATTAGTATAGTACTCCCTCCGTTCCCAAATATAAGTCTTTCTAAAGATTCCAGCAAGTGACTACTACATACGAAGAAAAATGAGTGAATCTACAGTCTAAACTATGTCTTCATACATCTGTATGATGTATTCCATTTGAAGTAGTATCTAAAAGGCTTATATTTATGAACGGATGGAGTATATGGCATTTTTATTCCAAATAGAACGCTTTCACCGTGAGGTGGGGCCTTGATTGAGCAAACCCACCCCACCCACCCAAGGCGTCGGCCGAGTTTAGAGTTAGAAGAGAGAAACGAAGCGAGGAGGGCTAGTCAGAGTACCTGACGCTGTTGTCAGATGGGACTTGTGTTTATAGAATAGGAGTACTGAGCACTCGTGCCTCTTTTTTTTTGAGGGAAAAACTAGTCGTATGTCTAGTACCACTAGTTGGGTGCGTGCGACCTATAGCTGTCATCACTTTAGTCTACTTTTCGAACCGCGGCTACGCTTCACAGTACATATTTTTCACGCATTTATCCTCCTATATGTACTCCTAGGCTATTTCCACATGCTCCCATTCGCCGACATGTGGGTGTCGGGGGTTGGGTGCGACATATGCCAAGGGATGGCTTATCATGGAGGGGGCGAGTAGAACGTCGCCGGTGCCTGGAAACGGGATGAGGCGAAGACATGCACGCCGCTAATCTTACCCAGCTTCAGTCTCTCCGAGGAGATAACACCCCATCGCTGCTTTGCGGGGTCTCCGCATGATCACTATGGCAAAGTGAGTACAAGATGCTCCTTGAGCTGTTCGGGGTGAGGAAGGACAAGGGCACGGCTAGCTCTTCTCTCCCTCTATGCGTGTGTCTAAAACTACTAGATTCCAACCCTTTGCATGGGTGCCTCGGGGGTTATATAGGCCTACCCCGGGTACAACGGTAATCCGACTCGGGTGCGGGTCCAAGCCGTCGATCTCTAAGTCACCGCTCTTCTCCGCCGACTTCTAGGGCCCGCGCCGACTAGTGGGCCCGTCGACGGCTTGACATGGGGCCGACAGCCCTTGTCCGCCAAGCGGGTCTTGCCGGCTGCAGATTATCTGTAGTCGTGCTTCTAATGACGCGAAGCTTGGTCATGGGGTCATGGCAACAAGCAGTCACGCCGCCCGGCGGCGATCAATGCTGCCATTCCCGCCTTAATGTCAGTTAATGGCGCGTGGAGCCCGCGGGAGGGGCCAGCCGACTCCCGGAGGCCGACTCCATCGGGTCCGTCTTTGGGTTGCTCTCGCCGTCTTCGGTTCTCCTGCCGACAGGCGGGTCCCGCCGTCTTCGGGTCGTACAGACAGGCCATCGTGGGTACAGGAATCTGCCCACGGGGCTGATGTCAGGGCCGGCGTGGCAACAGTGCCGCGCCGGACGGAGATCTCCGTCGATGCACGGCGCGCTCAGGGCCATACCTGCTCCTTTATGGGCGGGGCGAGATGGGGCGAGGCGGCTTTATCCCATCCCGCCGTAGTCGCTCGGCAGGAGGTGGTTGGGGTCGCGGGCCGACTCACATGGCCGGCCTCGGCCGGAGGCGGCCCGGCTTGGAGTCGGCTCGTCTTGAGGCCGTCTCTGGGACTCGGCCTAGAGGGCGATCGGCGACTCTCATTGCCGATTCTCCAAGGCGGCTCTTTGTCTTGGGGTCTTGAGGGCGCAGTCTGCCCGGTGTTTTGAAAGGTTCGGGGCTCGGATCTGCCTACCGTGGCCCATTACTCCGGCCAAGAGTCCCGAAGGTGGTGAGGCGCCGAGGGCAGCTGTCGAGGAGCCTCGACAGCTTCATCCCTTTGGTAGAAGAATCTGGACTCGGCCGCCGTCTCCATCTTGAGCCGACTAGTCGAGTCGGCCTTGCAGGGGCCGTCTTGCTCTTCAAAGGTTTGAAGGTCGCGGCGGGATCCGGCGGCGTGCTCGATAAGCTTCCCGGCAGCCGCCATTGCGGGCCCGCCACGTGGACGCCACGCGGCAGGTGGCTGTCTGAGCCCACGCTGCGTGACAAGACAGGCCCAAAGGGCCCGCCACTACTGCAGCCCGGCGGCAGCGGATCCGCTGGCGATCGTGCGGCGGTTGTTTCTCACGCCGTTATCGCGCGCAGAACGCCGTGGGTTAAATCGTGAGGCGTGGGGGCGTGGGCGCGATTAATCCCGCCCGCCCCTCGGCTTCGCAGCCTAGGCGCCTATAAGTAGGCGGGGGGAGGGAGGGGGCGGTGACGCACGCGCACTCTCTCATCCCCGCTCCCTGCCTCGTCTTCTTCCTCGCTCCACCGCGCCGAGCCTCGCCGCGCCGCGGAGATGAGCTCCTCATCCGCCGCCGCGCCTCCCACCGCGCGCTCCGGCGTGTGGGACGGCTCCATCATCGATGACGACATCATCGAATTCCTTCGTTAAACGTGCCGCATCCCCGGCAGCCACCTAGTGCGGACCCGCGCCGCGCCGGAGGGCAAAATCACGCCGGCGCCGGAGGAGGGAGAGCGGGTGATTTTCCGCTCGCACCTCATGCGCGGGCTAGGGCTGCCGGCGAGCGGCTTCTTCCGCGCGTTCTTGGAGTTCTTCGGGCTCTAGCCGCACCACCTCACCCCCAACACGGTGGTGCTGCTGGCCGCCTTCGCATCCTTATGCGAAGGCTTTCTCGGAGTTCTCCCCACCATCGAGCTGTGGGGAATTCTTCCAAGCCGGCGTAGGGACCCACGTCAAGCTCGTCTGCGGCTCTGTGCGGCACGTTCATCGCCAAGAGGAGGCCGGTGCCCGAGAACCCTTTTCCTGCCATCTTCCTCATCAAGTCGGTGAAGATGTGGCAGCGTTCATACTTCTACTTCAAGAACGTCGCCCCCGAAGGCAACTGGGTCAACTTGCCGCCCTACGTGGGCGGCGAGCTGGCGGGCCGACCCACCAGCTGGTCCTATAGGGCCCGGACGCTGACTCCCGCAGGCAAAGCCGCCGTTGCGCGGGTCCGCGTGATGATACAGTCGGAGGGCCTGACTGGGGCAGACTTGCTGGCCACCTTCGTGGCGCACCGAGTTCTCCCTCTTCAAGGCCGACCTTATCTGATCTGTCAGATGAGCGGCCGCCGGGACCCCAGCCGGCTGTGCTCCAAGGACATGCCCCACGCAGAGGTGGTGGACACGGTGAACTTCTTGGCGAACTGCGGCCTCACGGAGGAATGGCAGTTCGGCAAGGAGCCATACTCGCGCGCCAATCCCCCGCCGTTGGTAAGTCGTCTCTTGCTTCTCCGTTTCCTTCTTCAGCCGGATCCGGCTCTAATTTTCCTTGGTTTTTTCCGACTCAGAATCCTCTCATGCCGCCTTCGGCCGGCGCCGCGGGGCCGGCTCGTGAATTCGTCCCCGACCGGGCGGAGAGCGACGCCGATGACCCCGACTTGGGTGTGGCGGCGATGGAGGCCGACGCCGAGGGAGGGGGAGGGGCCTACGACTTCAGGCCCTCGGCCACCTTTGCCGACTGGCCCGATGATGACGCCGAGAAGGAAGTCGCCCCCCGCCGCCCGGTGACCGGCCATCCAGCGTATGAGCTCCTCCGCCTTGGGGGGTCGAGGCGGCACGAAGAGGCGCCGGGCCGGGCCGAGTCAGCCAAGCGGCCAGGCCAAGAAATTCAGGGGAGCGGCCGCCGCCACTCAGCGCGAAGAAGCGGTCGCGAAGGCTAACCGCTTTCGCAAGGAGGTGAAGAAGCCACCGCTGGTCTCCGCGTAAGTATTTTTTTTATTCTGTCTTGTTTTCTTCTGGTCCGTCTTGCCCGAGTCTTCTCATGTCCTTTTTTTCTCATCAGGGCCCCGTCACCTTGGAGAGGGTCGCCGCCGCCTCCGTCATGGGGTCGGCGGAGACGTCCGCCAATAGTCGGCGGGTTGACCTTGCGGCCGCCCTCCGGGAGGCAACAGAGCGGAATGCGCAGGAGAAGCGCGACGAGGAGGAGGCCGCCCGTCGGGAGAAGGCGGAGGCCGAGAAGGCGGTCAAGCCCGCTGCAGCAAAAGGCGAGCCAAGGAGGCCGCGCGCCTTGATCGGCGCTGCTCGTCACTCCAGCTGAGCTCAAGGCCACCACCGCCGGAGTTCACGGGCAGTCGGAGGAGTCGGTGGTGAGGTCCCCTGCCGCAGGAGGGAAGGCGGCGAGGTCTCTTCACGGGCGCCGCGCCACCTCCGCCGCCTCCGCCGCATTCCGAGATCGCAGCGAGGCAAACAGCCGGCGGACCGCTGTGCGCCGACCGGCTGCGGCGAGGGTGGCGCAGCTGCTTCTTCAAATTAAACCGCCCGGTAGCGGTGCCCGTCTTGAGAAGCGACCTCGGCGTCGCGCCCGCTTGAGAACCGGCGCCGCCACCGGCCATCCTCAGCCGGCGACAAGCGTCGCGCCCGTTGGGTGGAGTGCGGCGGCGGCAGGCCCGCTAACACAGCGCTCTGGGCGTCAAAAGCGAAGGCTGCGGGCTGAAGGCGGCGCCCTCGAACCTTTCAAGGTGCACTGGCATCGCGATCCGCCGTCTTGGTATGTTTCATTTCCGAATTTTCTCTTGCTCTTCTCGTGGCGCGCCAAGCACTCCACTAGGTGTAGTCTCGAGTTTCGGGCCAGCCGAGCAGCGGCCCGAACTTTATTTGCTTACTTCCAAGTTTTTACCTATGTCTGGAATTCTTGTTACAGGAGTATCACAACCTCCAAGGCTCGCCTTCAATCGCAACGTTGAAGAACTGAACAAGCGGGCTACCGACTGGCGAGGAGCCGAGGTGAGTTTTTCTTCTTCATGGGCGCGGGCGCACCAGCTGGCTGTAGTCCTCGAGATTCGGGCCGATCACTGTGATCGGGCGGATCTTCTGGCGACCTTCTTAATCGGCGACTTAGCGTCCTTCTTCTTTTATTCTTCGTAGTCCAACGCCACTCTGCAGGGGCAGCTGGGTACGGCCGAGACCGCTTCTTGGCGCCAAAGAGGAGGAGTCACGGCAAGCTCGCCGCAGAAGCGCAACCTCTGCCTACGCAGTGGCGGAGCAGAGGGAGCTGCTCAAGGCGGCGCAGCTGGCGGAGAAGAAAGAGGCCGCTCTCTGGCCGAATTTGAGAGCGGCGCTCCGCCTGACCGGCTGTGGAAGCGCGGTGACCTCCGGCTTCCATGAAATCGAAGATATCGTCGATGGTAGGTTTGCTTTTACTTTCTATTTTGGGTTGCCGACTATGGGTTAAGCCGGCTCCTGTTTTTTCTGACTTGCTTTTTCTTCTTCTTGGTAGACTTCTTCCCTGGTCACACGCAGGCGGCCAATCAGGCCATCGAGGCCGAGCCTTGGCGCCGGAGGGCGGGTGGCGCTGAGATCGCAGCCAACGCCCCCCGGACCCTTGACGAGCAGCTCCTGAGCACTGAGGCTCGTCTGCAGCCGGCACATCGGATGTTGCGTCGTCTTCAGCGTGTCGGTGCCCAGGCAATTGCTGCCCTGTGGCCGGACATGCCGGTTTTGCGCACTCCCAGCCGGACCGCCGACTGGCTGGAGGTCGTGGTTGGCCGTCTTGAGGCTTGGAAGGGATCCGCGGCTTGGGCTGGAGCTAGCCGAGCCCTGGAGTTCGTCAAGGCGTGGTATCCAGGGCTCGGCCTGGACCGGCTGGCCGCGTTCCGGTCCGAAGCCTAGGCGGAGCTGCTGGCCGCGGAGGACGCCCTCGTCGAGCGTGCGGCGGCGATCGCCGACTACACGGACACCAGTGTCTTCATCCCTGACCGGGCTGAAGACGGTGGGGAAGCACCGCCGGAGTGGTTCGGGATGAACCCGGACTACTGGCGAGACTCGGCGGAGGTGATCGACTCAGCGCCGAGGATGAGGACGAGGCGGAGGACGGAGACGGCATGGAGGCGCCCGGAAGACGGAGCGGGCGACCAGCCTCGGCTCGACCGCGCCTCCAAGAACGAGCGCCCACTCTGGGCCAGCTGCTGCCGAGACGATCAAGCGCGACCGTTCAGCCCGGCCGCCCGGCGCTGACGCCGCCGCCGCCGCCTCCGCCTTCCAACCCCATCCGGCCTTTTTAGGCCGCTGCCTTGCCTTTATTTTATCTGCTTGCTAGTCCTTTGAAAGAACTTTGTTAATTTGCACAATTCCACCCAGGGTGTATTCTGAACCTCTGTTCGAAGATCCGGCCAAGGGCCTAAGTTTGTGTAAATATTATTCTAATTTTATGTTTCCTTGCTTATTGCTCTTGTGGCTTTTTCCTTCGCCGCCTTCCCTTAGATGCCGCCTTGTTCGTCGGGCAACCGCTCTGGATTGCCGTCTAGGTCAAGTGCTTGGCTACTTTGAGAAGGCAAGTACTTGGCCATTTTTAGAGTCGTTTAAGCAAGTTGGGTAGAAAACGGCAAGCCGGCTTCTTAAGAGTCGGTTTCACGAAACGGGCTGGAAGCCGATTTAAACTATGTTTATGCTTTGGATCCTTAGCCATTTTTTCGTGTGGGTGCCCGCTCTACCTAACTCATGCCCACCAAAACAGCCGCTTCTGCGAGCTGCGGCTTCTGACAGGAGACGGCTTAGGCACCGCACGCTACTTGTCTGACTTTAGGAAGCACTTCATAGCTCAAAGGCGGCGAGTCCCCGGGCCGACTAGTCGAGCCCGGTGCCAAACAGCATAATCAAAGGGTAACATACTCAAAGGCATAATTCTTATCATACAGATAACAAAAGAGGGCAGTCCTCGAGCTCGTCTCGGGGGGCCCGAAGTCTTGGTATTTCAAACACAAAAGGGTAGCGTGGTACATACCTCGTCAACATTAAAATCTTCGGACGAGATTCGCATTCCATGGCCGCTCCCTCTCCTAGCCGGAGTCGTCCCTCTTGCGTGCTTTCGGGCTTCGGCGTCGATCGTAGTAGGAGTCGTTACCCAAGACTTTCTCGATGATGAATGAGCCTTCCCAAGGCGCCGACAGCTTGTGCTGGCCGGCTATTCGCTGGATCAGCCTGAGCACAAGGTCGCCCTCTAGGAATGATCTTGGCTTGACCTTCTTGTTGTAGTAGCGGCGCGAGCTCTGCTTTGTAGATGTTGGACCGGCCGAGTGCCAACAATGGCCTTCTTCCAGCAGATCGACGCCGTCTTGACGTGCTTCTTCTGCTTCCTCTTTGGTGTACATGGTGATTCGCGGGGAGTCGAACTCTATATCCGTTGGGATGACGGCTTCGGCACCGTAGACGAGGAAGAAGGGTGTGAAGCCAGTTGACTTGTTTGGAGTCGTACGCAGACTCCGTGAGGGCCACTAGCAACTCCTCAAGCCAAAGAACCGCCAAACGCTTCCGGTGGTTCGACCACCGAGGCTTGATGCCGACAGATGAGGCCGTTCGCCGCTTCCACCTGGCCGCTTGATCGTGGATGGGCAACGGACGCTAAGTCCGCCGGATGCCTCGTCGTCACAAGCAGAAACGGGCGAGGGCGCCTTTGGTGAAATTTGTGCCATTGTCGGTGATGATGCTGTGTGGTACGCCGTACCGAGTCGTGATGTCGGCGATGAAAGTCACTGCAGTAGGACCATTCAACTTCTTGATGGGTTTTGCTTCTATCCACTTGGTGAACTTGTCCACTGCGACAAGTAAGCGAGTTAGGCCGCCTCGTGCCGCCTTGAATGGTCCCACCATGTCCAGGCCCCTGACAAAGAAAGGGCCAGGCGATGGGGATAGTCTTGAGCGCCGAAGCCGGGTCAAGCGGCTTGGAGCGAACACCGGCACCCTTGCATTTTTGAACTAATTCCTTGGCCTCTTCTAGGGCAGTTGGCCGTAAGAAACCGTGTCGGAAGGCTTTGGCGACGAAAGTGCTCTTGAGGCTGCATGATGGCCGCGACTCGCCTACGATGGATGTCTTCAAGGATTGCTTGGCCTTTGCTCGACTCGACGCAGCTACCGTAGACAACGGTGACGCCGCTACCGACCAGCTCTCTCTATTGACTATAGTGTAGGCTGCCGCTCGGCGTTGCACTTGCTGAGCCAAGGTTTCATCAGTTGGTAGCTCTCCGCTTACTAAGAACTTCAGGATGGGCTGGGCCCATGAGGGTGCTGCTATTTCTTCGATTTCCAGTACTGCTACTTGGACGAGGGCGGCTGGGCTGGGAGGCGGCGGGTTGGAGTGTGCAGCAGCTTGCTGGGTTGAAGAAGTCCCCGGGCCGACTGGCGCAGTCCCCGGACCGAGTACTGGAGTCTTCGCAATGGTCGCCGCAGTCCCCGGGCCGGGTTCTGAAGTCCCCGGGCCGGCTTCGACTGCCGCGTTCTTGAGCGTCTGCAAGGATTCTTGTGCCATCTGCTGCCGAGGCTCGAGTCGGATCCGACTTCTTCGTGGGGAGCCGCACAAAATGGAGTCTGACTCTGGTGACGGTTTGACAGATGGCTTGAGAAGGCGCTGAAGGGCGACGCCGGATGGTATTGCCTGACGGGTGGAACCGATTCTTGCCAGGGCATCTGCTTGGTCGTTGTCGTTTCTTGGCACGTGGAGGAATTCGCATCCCTCAAAATATCCACTCGCTTGTCGTACCCTGTAAAGCGGTAGCTCGCCATATTTGCATCTTTGGCGCCCCGATCGCCGGATGACTGTTGGACCACCAAGTCGGAGTCGCCATAGCACAGGATCCGCGAATGCCAAGCTCTTTTGGCGAGCCGGAGCCCGTGGATGAGCGCCAGATTCGGCGACGTTGTTGGAGGCGGCGAAATGGATCTGCAGCGCGTACTTGAGCTTGTCGCCCTTAGGGGAAGTGAGGACCACGCCGGCTCCCAAGCCGGTGCGCATCTTGGAGCCATCAAAGTGCATCCGCCAATGGGTGGAGTCGGGCGCTGGCGGCAGGTACTGGGTCTCGGCCCAATCGACGAGGAAGTCGGCCAGTGCTTGTGACTTGATGGTGGTGCGAGGCTGGTAAAAGATGGTGTAGGGGGCCAACTCTATGGCCCATTTGGCCACTCGGCCGGAAGCATCTCGACTTCCGGTAATCTCTGCTAGTGGGGTCGTGCAAACCACGGTGATTGGATGCTCTTGAAAGTAAGGCTTCAACTTCTTGGCGGCAAAGTGCATGTCAGAACACATCTTTCCGTAGTGGGGGTAGTTCTGCTTGGAGGTCGGCGAAGACCTCGCCTGTGTAATACATCGTCTCTCGACAGGTAGCGCCTTGCCTTCCTCCTTGCGTTCAACTACAATGATCAGGCTTGACTACCTGCTGGTGGCGGCAATATACAGAGCATGGGCTACTTTGGAGTCGGAGCCGCCAAAGACTGGGGAGTAGTCAAGATTCTCTTCAACCGGAGAAAAGCTTCGTCCGCTTTTGAGTTCCATTCAAGAAGGTGGTCTTCTTCATAAGCTGGTACAGAGGAAGAGCTTTCGCCCACCGATCGATGAATCGGCCGATAGACGCCAAGCAGCCGGTGAACTTCGCACATCTAGCGCTTGGCGGGTACTTCCATCCTTTCGATCGCCTTGATCTTCACGGGTTGCACTCTATGCCGCTGCTCAGATACCAGAAGCCAAGGAGCTGGCCGGTGGTACTCAAGACGCATTTCTTCGGGTTGAGCTTGATCAGAATCGGCGCAGGTTTTCAAAGGTCTCTTTGAGGTCTTCCAACAGTGTTCCTCGCTTCTCCGCCTTCGCCACCACGTCGTCCACGTAAACGCATGCGTTCGCTAAGCTGCTTGAGGAGGCACTTCGCATGCAACGCTGAAAGGTGGCGCCATGCGTTCCTCAAGCCGAACGTCATGGTCGCAGCGTAAGGCTCCAAACGGCGTGATGAAGGCGGTCTTCAATCTGTCGGCCGGGTTCAGCTTGATCTGGTGATATCCTGAATATGCATCTAAGAAGCTCAACAGCTTGCATCCGGCTATGGAGTCTATCACCTGATCAATTCTTGGCAAAGCTAACGGGTCCTTGGGGCAGGCTTTGTTGAGGCTTGTGTAGTCAATACACATCCGCCACTGCTTGTTCTTCTTTAGTACCAAGACCGGGTTCGCCAACCATTCTGGAAAGAAAACTTCCGTGATGAAACCAGCTGCGAGGAGCCGGGCTATCTCTTCTCCAACAACTCTTCTTTTCTCTTCTGACAGGCGGCGCAAGGGCTGCCTGACGGGCTTCACATCAGATCGGACATGTAACTTGTGCTCGGCGAAATCCGTCAGTACACCTGGCATGTCTTTGGGGGACCATGCGAAGATGTCCCGATTCTCACGGAGGAAATCGACGAGCTCGCCTTCCTATTTCTTTGTCGAGGTTCGCACCTATGACAGCCGTATCTCTCCGGTGCTCCGGTCCAAGGGTATCTTCTTGGTCTCTTTGGCTAGCTTTAACGAGCCCTCACTCGACTCCTTGGGGTCGGGCGATATCTCTGGTGGCTGCCGCCATCGCCACAACCCGATCCAGAGCCGCTTCTCACCGCGATCACCGGGGACTCGCCAGCCGGCTGCTTTCGGTACAAAGGACGATTCTTCTGTAGTCGCCGGCCACGGTCGAGAATCCCCTTGGAGCTCGGCATCTTCATCTTGAGGTAGGCGTAGTGGGGGACCGCCATGAACTTGCCCAAGGCAGGTCGGCCAAGCAGGGCATGGTAGGGGCTTTCGAGGTACACCACTTCGAACCAGACTGGCTCTCGGCGAAAGTGATCCTTGTCCCCAAAGAGGACGACTATCAAAATCTTGCCAATCGGTGAGCAGGAAAGGCCGGGTACAATTCCATGGAACACAGTCCGACTCTGTTGAAGCTGTCTTTGCTTGATTCCTAGCTTCTCCATCGTATCCTTGTACAGGATGTTGATGCTGCTGCCTCCGTCTATCAGCACTCGCGAGAAGCGGGCGGCCCGCTTATCCGTGGCAAGGGTGGCTCCCAAGACCAGGGCGTAGGAGCCCGGGCTCGGCATCACCTCTGGGTGATCAAGACGGCTCCAGCTAATGGGTTTCTCGGACAAGTGCATGAATTCGGGGTACCGATGCTATCAATTCACTTCTTGTGCTGCTGTTGCTGCCGCTGCGATCATCAGCCACGCCGTAAACACGCATATAGGCGCCAGTGCTCTTCCGGGTAATCGCCTTGTATCAAGGCCGACCGGCTCGACACCGCTGCTGGGCGGTGGTGGAGGCGGCGCCCAAAGAAGTGAGGAGGGCAAGGCCGTCTCCTTGGCGATCTGGTGAGCTAGTGGCACTTCCGGTGGTGTGATTTGACGGCTTCACGCCACCGTGGAACTTGCGAGGTCCATCCGTAGTCTGCTCAGAAGAGAAGGCCGCAACCAGTTGGACTTGCCGCTTTTCGCCGCTTGGCGGAGGCTGCCCTTCCGCCACTGGTCTTCGATCGCCGCCACCGCCGTTGTTGGAAGCCGGCTGCGGGGCCTTGCGCTTATGATCATTCTACTGCTGTCACCGACTAGCGTCGCCAGCCGGAGTTCTGGGAGCATGAGGAGCTACTTTGCCAGGCACACTGACTTCGATCTCCGACTTCATGGAGGAGTCGGTCAGGCGATTTGTTCTGCTATGACCAGCAACTCGTCGAGGGTCTCCGGCTCGTCGCAAAGGAGCTTGTGCTTGAGGAGGGTGCCTTCTCCGCACCCGGCGGTGAAGTACTCGATTGCTCGCACCTCGTGCACTCCTTCACAGGAGTTCCGGAGCTCGGCCCAAGCGTGAGGTAGTCGCGAGTAGACTCGTTGGGGCCTTGCACGCACAAGGACAACCGACGAGGCTTGGGAGGTCGCTTGTATGTGCTCGTGAAGTTGCGGACGAAGGCCTCGGTGAAGTCGACCAGCTGTTGATGTTATGGGCTTCAAGTTGTTCAACCATGTCCGGCCGTGCCTCGAGCATGAGGGGAACATACTTACGGAACGAAGCTTGTTGCCGTTCGCTATGCCGACGGGTGGTGGAGTAGTCCACCAGCCTGGGCCTCCGGCTTCACGGAGCCGGTGTATTTGGGTGTGTCTCGGGAGTGTGAATCCTCGGGAAGGGCTGCGTCTCGGATGCGAGGTCCCAAACAGGGCGGGCCCAACTCGTCTTCTTCTTCTAGTGCCGTGGATCGGTGGAGTCGCCGATCCGTGGCGGGCATCATTTTCTCCGACTCCCTCTCGGCGGCCAAGGCGGTCGCCGAGAGTCGGATGCTCGACGGGTGGCGGGAGACTCGCCTTTCTCTCGCGGGAGGAGGAGGTCGATAGTCGCCCCGCCGCCCATCGCTCTTAGGCGGCCATCTTCGCTGCGGCCGATGGAGATGTGAGTCCGGCTATGGTCGACAGCCGGATCCTTGTTCTTTCTTCCGGACGCCGCCGATCGGCGTCCGAGACATCGCGCTTTGATCTCGGCGAGGGGCAAGTCGCCGTGTTGTCGCCATGGCGCCTCCGCGGCGGCAGCCGCTTCGCCTGCGCGGCGGCTGCCGAGGAGCTGCTTTGGACTCGCTCATTATCAGCGGCGCTCCTCGCCCTCGAAGTTATCCAGCTCGCCCACCGCCGCTGGCAGCGCGAATGTTCTCCACGGGCGTATGGCGCATAGGCGATCGCCCCAAACAGATTGGCGATAGCCACGCAGCCGCTGGACCGCCGCCTAGGCGGCTAGGCCCCGGGCCGAGCGGGCGAGCCGCCCACAGCGTGATCCATCTCAGCTGATAGGCTTCCGGCAAGCGCCTCATGCTTGCTAGCTTCGTGGCGCCCACGAGGAGCCGGAGGCGGCGTGCTTCTAAGCGTTCGGCGCCGGTGTCCTCCGGAATGGAGGCGGTCAGTCTTGCGTAACTGCGTCGAGAGGGTCACGAAGCTCCCTCACCGTAAGGCTCGCCGTGACCGGCGACGAGTACTTCGCGGACGGTGCTCCCGCCGCTCTCCGCGAGGGAGAGGCTCGTCGTGAGACCACCACGTTGGTGGGGAACGCGGCCGAGCGACGCGGTGTCGGAGTCGACCAGCATCGGGTCGGTGGAGCCTACGGACTCTAGGTCGGCGGCAGGCTCGCCGGCGACGTGGAGCTGCTCGAGGAGGCCCGCGAGGAGGCTTTCGAGGTCGTCCGTGCCTGCGTCGGATGCAGGCTCGTCGGAGAGGCGAACCTCGCCGACAAGTTCGGCGAGGCAGCTCGCCTGCCAGGCGACCTCAGCGCCATGCAAGGCCGGGCGCAGATTTCGTCTGGCGTGTCGGGCTGGCTGCGCCGCCAGGAGGAAGAGGGTTCCCGCCCAGCAGGTCTCCTGGACGACGGTGCACCAGTGCCCCACGGTGGGCGCCAAATGTCGGGGTTGGGTGCGACATATGCCAAAGGATGGCTTATCATGGAGGGGCGAGTAGAACGTCGCCGGTGCTCGAAACAGGATGAGGTGAAGACATGCACGCCGCTTAATCTTACCCAGCTTCAGGGCTCTCCGAGGAGATAACACCGCTACTGCTGCTTTGTGGGGTCTCCGCATGATCACTATGGCAAAGTGAGTACAAGATGCTCCTTGAGCTGTTCGGGGTGAGGAAGGAGAAGGGCACGGCTAGCTCTTCTCTCCCTCTATGCGTGTCTGAAACTACTAGATTCCAACCCTTTGCATGGATGCCCCGGGGTTTATATAGGCCTACCCCGGGGTACAACGGTAATCCGCTGGGTGCGGGTCCAAGCCGTCCCGATCTCTAAGTCGCCGTCTTCTCCGCTGACTTCGGGCCCGCCGACTAGTGGGCCCCGTCGACGGCTCCAAAGATGGGGCCGACAGCCCTTGTCCGCCGCGGGAATCTTGCCGGCTTCTGACATCGTGGCCGTGCTTCTAATGACGCGAAGCTTGGTCATGGGGTCATGGCAGCAGCCGCCACGGGCGGGCGATCACCGCTGCCATTCCCCGCCTTGTCTCGTTAATGGCGCGTGGAGTCCGCGGAGGGGCCGGCCGACTTCGAGGCCGACTCCATCGGGTCCGTCTTTGGGTGCTCTCGCCGTCTTGGTTCTCCCGCCGACAGCGGGTCCCGCCGTCTTCGTCGTCGCATGCATGTGCCATAGTGGGTACAGGAATCTGCCACGGGCTGATGTCGAGGCCGGCGTGGCAACAAGGTTGCTACGGACGGAGATCTCCGTTGGTACGGGCGCTCAGGGCCATACCTGCCTTTTATGGGCGGGGCAGGATGGGTCGCGAGGCGGCTTTATCCCATCCCGCTCGTAGTCGCCAGCAGGAGGTGGTTAGGTCGCGGGCCGACTCCTGTAGCCGGCCTCGGCTGGAGGTCGGCCGGCTTGGAGTCGGCTGCCCCGAGGCCGCCTCTGGGACTCGGCCTAGAGGGGCGGGCGACTGCTGCCGACTCTCCAAGGCGGCTCTTTGTCTTGGGGTCTTGAGGGGCGCAGCCTGCCCCGATGTTTTGAAAGGTTCAGAGGCTTGGGTCTGCCTACCCGTGGACCATTACTCCGACAGTGGGACATAGAGCATCTGGGTCGTAGTGCATGCACGACTCGGAGCATATGCCGGGGTACTTTACATTTCAGACCTCACGAATTACATGCAAACCCCCCGCAGAAGAATAAATAAATCAATGAATTACTACATGAAATCGGATTATTTTCATGGAAACCGGAGCACGTTCATTAAATTTTGGACATAACACATTTATAAAAAATGACCGGACCTAAACCAGTCTAAGGTCCTCTTTGATTTTTCCCGGAAAAAAATGGCCTCTTTGATTCGCAGGATACTGAAAACACAGGAATGGGGAAAGTATGATGGCGATGAACCGAGACGAGGAGAACTCTAACTCAGTTAGAGGTTAGAGTTAGATTCTAACCCTAAACTAACTCTAAACCAAAGAGGTGTATGGATGGGAGGGTTAGATTGACAATAAATACTCTATCTCAATCATTTGTCTACTTTGGACCCTATTTTTAGTCAGACTAAGATAAGTCCCTCGGATCCAAGCACCCCCTTGGTGTGGTCGGCTCTTCTATGGCCTCCTCCCGCTCACAATTGACATAAACGAACCATCTATAAAATCAACCATGCAAAACATGATAATTTTTACTTTGTCCGTACAAATAAGATATCCCACTTAAACATACAAGTCGTCAATCAAGCTTCACAAAATAAAAAAACACTTCATCAAACAAAGAATGAGCTAACTCATCACGGAAGTTGTTCACGATAGGGAGGGAGCCCGGAGCCCCTCACACACCGAGGGAGGAGCTCGCCATCGTCGCTCTGGAGGAAGGCTCTCAGAGAGCCCAAGCCCCGGGAACCCCTCCGTGCCTGCCCTTGCGAGTTGAGGTCGACACCCGGCATGGGTAGCAGGGCCGCTTGTCACGATCCAACTTAATCTTTGGGCCTCTATAAATAATGCAGCTCATAACTAAAATACCTAGAAAGGTGAACTGAATCTTTGGGCCTCTAGAAATAATGCAAGCTCGAAATCAAATACCTAGAAAGGTGAATCAATCTTTGGGCCTCTAGAAAAATGCAAGCACTAAACTTAAATACCTAGAAAGGTGAACTCAATCTTTGGGCCTCTAGAAATAATGCAAGCTCTAAACTGAAATACCTAGAAAGGTGAACTGAATCTTTGGGCCTCTAGAAATAATGCAAGCCTGAAAATGAAATACCTAGAAAGGTGACCTGAATCTTTGGGCATCTAAAAATAATGCAAGCACTAAACTCAAATACCTAGAAAGGTGAACTGAATCTTTGGGCCTCTAGAAACAATGCAAGCCTGAAATTGAAATACCAAGAAAGGTGAACTGAATCTTTGGGCCTCTACAAATAATGCAAGACTGAAATTGAAATACCTAGAAAGGTGACTTGAATCTTTGGGCCTCTAGAAAGATTTATTACCTCCTCAAGCAGCATCAAACAATTCCATGCGTGCACCACAAATCTATAGCAAGTTTGATCAGATCTACTTTTCCAAATCAGAATTAGCGCCACAAAGAAGCAAGATCAATGATATGGTCGTGAGACGTAGAAGGAACGAAAAAACTCACCCCTCTCGCGCCCTCCCTGGTAGCTGCGCAGCCGCCGCGCACGACAGCGGGTGAAACACGACTGGTGAAGGGGGAGTGGGGCGGCCTTCGAAGGTCGGAGGGAGAGGGCGGCCGGAGTAGGGCGGCGGAGGCCGCAAGGAGAGGGCGGCCGGAGGATAGAGAGGGCGTGCGGCGCTTGGGCGGGCGGCCCTATGGGGAACAGAGAGGAGTCGTGCGAGAGGGGGGAGCGATCTGGTGCGGGCAGGTGAGATTTTTTTAGGGGAGCGATCTGGTGCGGGCAGGTGAGATTTTTTTAGTTCTCTTTTAGTGGGCCCAGGATAACTAACCCAATTAGAACCTCTCCATCGGGCTAGTTTTTTTAGCTGGGTTAGAGAAAACTAGCTCAAACTAACCCCTCTTGTTTCGATAATTTGAGGCTATTTCAACCCAAACTAGCTCTAACTCAGGGATCCAAACAAAGAGGAGTGTTCTCAGACATGCTACAGTGTGGACCATAGCACATTGTTTTTTATGGCCATATCACCACATTATTGTTTTCTACTGCTGGTTCACTGGGCTACCGTGGTTCGCACGGCTGGTTCACTGGGCTATCGTGGTTCGCACTCCTCCGACCTGAGTAGTCCTAGTATAGTACTAGTATATACCGCATCATTCTTTGCTCCTTCTTACTACTCTGACATGTAGGAGAGCCAGCATCCGGGTCGACGTGTGTGCACCAGATTAGAGCGCGGAATGAAAGGGGGGCATCACCCCGGTCGAAGCGCCAGTAATTCATGACTATAGTGAGTGGTCATATCACAAGTCTTTCCAGCAATAACGCGTCGTGAAATCGCACAGCCCCACTCGCTCACCCTCCTCGCCTCTCTGTCAAACCGCCTACCCGAAAACTGCCACAGACGCCTCGGGAAAAGCCTCGCCTCAACTTTTAACTACGCGAAAATAGTTCGAGCTTGTTCGTTCTATATAAATACAGTACTTACTGTATGTTTATTCACCCGTGGGGTTGTTCAATGAATGGAGGGGCGGGGAGCACAAGTGAACAATACTACCTCTGTCCGGGTTTATTGGTCCCCATTGTATTTCGTGCCAAATTTTGACCATAGATTAAACTAAGAAAATGTTCACGCATGTCACCAAACATTATATTTTTCAAAACTATGTTCAAATACGAATCCAATGAGATAATTTTTCTTGACATGCATTAACATTTTGTTAGTTAAATCTTTAGTCAAAATTTGGCACAAACTATAAAAGGGACCTATAAACCAGGACGGAGGTAGTATTGTAGTAGTAGTAAGTAGGAGTCGTAAAGTAGTCACCTTAAATAGAGAGTTTCTTTTCTTTAATGCCACGTACACAAATTGAAACGCTTGTTGTCGTAGCGACCCGACCCGAATGGATCAAGTCTCTGTGCTTTCGTGTCATCCCTGGATCGGTATGCTGACACACACAGTACTCGAAGTATTTATAACAGAGGTAACTCACATGTATAAAGTAACGTAAATACTATTACCTCGATCCAAAACATAGCGGAAGCAACAAGGTTGTGGATTCCCATCAACACCAACGGCAAAGTTGAGTATAGGAAATCGTAACCCTAACGTATCACTTACTAAATCGTTCGAAAATTCTGCAACATGAAAAGTTGCAGCCCGAAAACGGGTCAGCACATGGAATATGCTGGCAATGTAACACATAGAGAGTAATGAAGGAAATAAGCCTATACTAAACATGCATATATGGCTAGTGGAAATCTCTATGGTTACAGCTTTTGCGAAAAGCCAATTTTTCCCTACTGCAAAGGAATAAATTTATTTAACTATCATAGTGGTTGTTAAACATTGAGAATGGTTGACAGCATTCTCAATCCCAATTAAAAGTACTCATTAAACCCAAACAATTATATTAAGTAACGTGATGAGATCAACAGGATATCCAGATACTAGATACTCATATTGTCCATAACCGGGACACGGCTAATCATGATTAGTTTATACACTCGCAGAGGTTTATGCACTTTTCCCCACAAGACTCGATCGCCTCCGCTTGGTTCTCGTGACTACAGGGTGTTTGAGAAACGGATGACCGAGACATAGTCTTTCAGAAACGCTAGCACCTTACATGTGGGTAGACCGTACCAACCTACATCCCCTACATCAGCTAGCCTACCCGTAAGAGTTCGCACAACTTAGTCAACTACGCCAGAGCCCATAATTGGCTTGTGGCTGCACACGGAAGTTTCCAGTTTGAATAATCTTATGATCCCTTAGAGCCTGGGTGGCGGTCCAAAGAAATACAGGCAAGTCCTGATGGAAACCAGGTGACTCAATCCACCCAGATGTGTGTTTAGGTTGCCAACTTAGATAAACTAGTAATTAACAATCTCACATCCGTCATGGATATTCACTCACCCAATCCACGCCTACTACTAGCATAGCATGGCATAATAAGCAAACGTAGAAGTAACTCCCAAGGTTTCATAAGTAAAACAGGTAATAGGTACTACCTCAATCTACTTCCCAATCCCACAATTTAATTAGGTCCTAAACATGCAAGTGTTTGAGGGTTTGATCTAATGCAATAAAACTGGGTAGTAGAAAAAGGGTATGATCAAGTGTAACTTGCCTGCAAAGTTGATAAAGATGATTCACACTCAAAACTCTTGATAGCTCTACTCGTCACACTCCGGTCAATCTATCGTAATCAAGCAATAGTAACCACACATAAGCAATCATTCAAAAGATCGGAAAGAACGAAGAAAACAATTCGGAAAACGTCAAAACCAATCAAATAACTCTTGCAGCATAAAACAATTTCTAACAGTACAAAAATTATGTGAATTTGGCCTTATCAGAAAGTTTAGGTCAAGAGCTTAGATTAGCAAAAAAAATCAACTAAATCGGAGTTACGAAACTCAAGTTATGATCAAACGAAGTTCAAATACAAATCTGTTTGAATTAAAATTTTAAAACTTTCAAAAACATGTTTGAGTTGTATTACTGGATAGAGGAGATCATAACGAAGAAGTGGGCGTTGGTTTCATGGATTCCGACTTACGAGTAAAAAGTTATAGCCGTTTGAAGATTAGGGACTACGGATAGGTCCATGACGGAAATTAAAAATAAAAAGAAAAATCTATCGAACGAACGCTCGCTAAACAAAACCGGAAAGAAAAATCGGCGAGAAACCGATCTAGGGTTTCGGAAAGGAAACCGAAACGAAAAACCGATCTAGAAAACGGAACGGAAACCGATCTAGAAAACGTGACGCCAAGGCTGAGGCTAGTACCTCAAGAGGCGAGGGCTCATGGTGGCGGCGAGGGCGGCGGCGGGCAAGTGGCGGCGGCAAGGCTGGTGAGGGGCGGCGGTGACACTGGTGAGGGCGGCGGCGGCGCTTGGTGAGGGGCGGCGGCGGCAAGTGGCGGCGGCGGCACTGGTGAGGGGCGGCGGCGAGGGCGGGCGGCGAGGGCGGCGGGCGGCGCGGCTATGGCGGGCGGGCGGCACTGCTGCTATGGAGGAGAGGAGAGGAGAGTTGATTTGATGTGTTGGAGGGGTGCTTGGGTATTTATATTGGGGAGGAGGGGTTTTGCTTGGGGTAGGGGACAAGAAATAGATTAGGATTAGGAATCCTAGGAATAAAAAACGGAATAACAAAAAATTCTACTAGGAATCGTAATAGAATAGGAAACTTGGGGCTCCCTGGCTCCCCTAGGTGCGTGCGTGCTATGCGTGTGGCCTTGTGGCCTTGTGCCGGTGGCTATGGCGGCTTGGGCCTTTGGCCCAAAGCGCGTCAGTTTTTTTTTTAAACACATTTTTTTTAAACAGAGACAAATAAAAATAATAAAACCAAATAAATAAAAATACTATATAGGCATATAATATATCAAAAATTTTAGAAAAAGATTTCCTACATGATGAACATTATTCTAGATTCAAATAAAATACATAAAAATTGAAATAAAACAAACAGTGCTACTGCCCTAATAAAATCCACTGAAAATCATTTTAAAAATACCAAAATGATTTCAAATTAATTTCTCTCCAATTTTCTGATGTAGGGAATCATGTTACCCTATTTTTCATATATTTTATTTTTGGAGAAAAATAATTTGAATAAAACCCAAATAACTCCAAATTGAAAAATAATTCAAAGGAACTTTGAATTTAATTCTTTGAAACTCCCAACTCATATTTCATATGTTTTGAAGAAGTCATTTTATCTTCGCCGTGAAAATCATTGAGTTGCATAAAGTTTCAGAATTGGAAAATATTTTCCAAATGAAATTCAAATATTTTCAACACCTTGTCATTTAAATAAATGGAAGAAGTCGTGTCATCTTCTCTCCAGGGTTTTGTGATGAAAAGAATTTGAATTCGAAGTTCATAAAAGCAAAATGAAAGTTTGGGAAAGTCCTTTTATTCCCTCTCATTTAACTTTCAAAAGTTTCAATTCACTCACTTTCACCAATCAATCAAGCAATCAATCAAATCTATCTATTTGTTTATAACATTCCAAAATTTAGAATTTTGGGATGTTACAAACTACCACCCTTAAAATGAATCTCGTCCTCGAGATTCGGAGAGGCTAGCAAGAAATAGGTTAGGGTTTGGGGAGTCTTCTCAAAAATCCATCGATCGTCTCCGGGGTCTCGGGTGCTACCACCCTTAGAAGCATTGTTAAGGTTCCATCAAAACTCATATACTCCATTCTTATTACTGACAGTATCGGTCTTCTCAGGTCGGAAGGATAATTCCTTCTCTGGGCTCTTCCGGTCGTGGCATAACCTTTTCCTCAAATCTTTTGCCCTTTACTCTGGGTAAGGTTATTCCGAAATTGGGTCTTCTTAGCTGACGGGTCTGGCGCCAATTCTAAACAAATATCGGTATCTCATGGTGGTCAACGATTTATGGTTTTCTCCTGCAGAAAACGGGTCTGGGTTGAACCTCACCGTATGACCTATGGTTGGCAACAGCTGCCGTGTACAAGGGGAAAGAAATACCTATACCGTTCTAAGGTTTAAACAAGGTTTAATATCATCGTCTTGCAACTATAGGTAAGTCACTCAGATTTACTATCCCATATAGCAAAGCGAATAATAAGAGTAAGTCGGTATGGTGATCAATCCATCCCGCACCCAAATCATTACCTTGTACATGGTTTAGCGAATCTCGCATTCTAACACTCGGTCATCCTCACAAGCATTGCAGAATTTTCTCTTGTCGACGAACCAAGTTCGGAAATCCATTGATTCTGCAAGCCAAAACATCTATCGTTCCTTAACAACTCTCAGGTTTTGCGTAAACTCCTATGAATCGTCGGTTGATACAAGTCGTAACTTCTTCCAGGGTTTTTCCTTCAGCAAGAGTGTGCTTGCTTCTTGGCAGGTCCTGGGGCCTGTGGGTTATGGCCCATCTCATCACTTGTAAACCTTGAACTCATCATCGCGGGCAATTTATCGTTATTCCAACATTCAACTTCCAGCTTCCTAGCATACTTAAAATCCATCCAATTGTATTGTCTTCCTTCCTTCTATTGGCACCAAACTAGGACATGATTACTCGAGACTCATCATGGAATTTCCATTGATCCATATTTCCAACATCACACCTCATTTATATCCAATAGTAATTCATCTCTTCATCCTCGTGGGATGTCCCACATACCGAGATAAAAACTTATACTTATGAAGTCCATACTCCACTTCGTGGAACATCATTATCCTTTCCAGGGTCAAGCATCCTTACAGGGGAATATTGGCCATCTCTGCATGACACTTCTTCAACTGGAAAACGTGAAACACATCATGAACTCCTGACAGTCCTTCGGGTGACTTCAACTTGTTAGCCTATTCTTCCATACGCTCCAAAACTCGGTATGGTCCTACAAATCTCGGGGCTAACTTTCCCTTAACTCCAAATCGTTTTAACTCCTCGCAGAGGTGGCACACAAAGATATGCTCTTTCTCCGATTTCATAGTCTACCTCCTTGCATTTTTGAGTCTGCATAACTCTTCTGCCTGGACTGAGCTATCTTCAGTCTATCTCGAATCAACTTAACATTCTCTTCTGACTCCTTGATCATATTTGGTCCAAACAACTGACGGTCTCCAACTTCATCCCACATCAACGGTGTTCCGCTCCTTCTCCCATACAAAGCTTCAAAAGGGGCCATCTTCAAACTGACTTGGTAGCTGTTGTTGTATGAGAAACTCCGCGTAAGGTAGATTATCATCACTACTAGATCCATAATCTAGCGCACACGCTCTCAACATGTCCTCCAGTATCTGATTGACTCTCTCGGTCTATCCATATGTATGCGGATGAAAGGCTGTACTGAACTCTAGCCTAGTACCTAAAGTCTGGTGCGGCTGATTCCAAAACTTTGAGGTAAACTGTGTTCCTCTATGATGGTCCTCGGAACTCCATGCAGACATACGATCCTTGTCCAATATATCTTGGCCAACTTCGCACTCAGATTTCATCGATAAAGTGAGCCACTTTGGTCAAGCGAGTCAACTACTACCCAGATAGAATCATATCCCAATCGGGTTCGGGAAATCCGGAAATGAAATCATGCCAAGCTTATCCCACTTCCATTCGGGTATCGGCATAGGTCGTAGTAATCCCGCCGCTTCGATGCTCTACTTTTACTTTCTCCGCATGCATCACTTACGACTACATACTCCATAATATCCTTCTTCATACCACCACCGTAAACACTCCTTCAAATCCAAATACATCTTGGTGTTTCCAGGCGAATCAAGTATGGTGAGTCATGAGCCTCTGAAGTATTAACTTCCGATCTTTGCATTATTGGGTATATGTACACTGTCCTCAAACCATAAGGTGTCGTGCTCATCCTTACGAAAACCTTTGGCCTTTCCTTTGCTCATCCTCTGTTTTACCTCAACAATATCTTTGTCATCCTTCTGAGCTTCACGGATCTTTTCCAACAATGTAAACTGGACTTCCATTACTGCAACGAAACCTTTGGGAACAATCTCCAACTGAAGTTCCTTGAGATCCTCGGCTAACTCCTTTGGTAATCCTTCGATTATGAGGGTATTCGTCCTTGTTTTATTTATGGTTATATCCTATTTCTCCACAAGGCTTGCACGCACAAGGTTTCTTCATATCCTTTCCATAAGGCTTCAACTTCTGGGTCACAAACCGAGACTTTAGCAAAGTCAACTTAAATTCTTCCCAAGTGGTTACTCTTTGCAATCCATTGATGGTTTGGTACATCCTCCACCAAATAGCAGCACCTCTTTCAAAGCAATCAAGAGCATGCTGGGTCATATCCTTTCCGTCAGAGGGTTATTCTTCATATGATCCTCCATGTTCTGAATCCATCGGTCTATCTCCAATTGACTCATTGGTCCGGTACAAGCTCATCTCCATCCATCCTCTAATGGGTCCATGGGTTTGGGGTGGGATAAGAGAGATCGAGAGGGATGCACACAATACAAACAATGGTTTTGAAAAGACAAATTTTATTGTGGCTGTCGGAAAAACATCAAACAAATGACAGCTCACAATCATCGCATCTAACGTAGGTATGTAACAGGGGTTTGGTCTTCTAAAGGTCAATAGATCTCAAAGTCATCAAACTCTTCCAATCTTGATCATGTCTCTGATGGCTCCTTCTGATCATGCTTGTCCTTCTCAAGTTCTTTTTGCCAGATCATCTCTGTTGACGCGAAGTCTCTCGCGACGCCCTTCAATATTTCCGAGTTACGCCCAACCGCCGGTTTCAACATCCTTGACATGATCCATGATCCCACTGTCCTTCGCCATCACAAATCTCCGGTATCTTGATGTTTTGCTCCTTCATCTTGTCTACTTTCAGCTTCGGGTCCTGAGTTCTTCACTTAACCGCTTCCTTATCAAATAATGCTTCCTGCAGATCCACCTTAAACTTCTTCATGTAATACTCCAGATCCCGGTGATACACCAGCCTAAGGTTAAAACTCCAACGTTTGCGGATAGATGCTCCATCAGCTTTCTACCATCCAATCCTTCCATGCATCTGCATGCTTAACTCAAGACGGTGACAATAGCATAGGCGGGCGATAACATCATGGATAGCGTGTTTACGCTCTTGTCATTTTCATGAGCTATCATTCCATAGTTGATATCTCACGCCTTAGGGTTTTCTGACCAAGCTTTGAATTCTAATGCTCCATGTTCCAGTCTTCCTCCGATACACCTTGATCTCGGTTATTGATAACTTCCATAGTCTGCCAAGTTCCATAAGCGTAACCTTCCTAGGTCATACAAATCCGGAATTTATTTGGAGCCTTCAAATCTCCTAGTCTTCGGAGTACTCACCGTTGTAGTTTCCGTTTACACGGTAAAATCATCTTCATTCCAAATGGTCTTAGTTGTCCGATATCTTATCTCCTTGGAGTGGTCTCACCAGTCAAATCTTCGAGTGGTCAAAAGGAAAAGGGGTATGGTTTCACTAAAAGGAATATTTGAATAAGCTCGTAAGAGAAGAGAGGTAAAAGATCTTTTTGAAAATGAAGTTGTAGAGAAAAATCTTTCCTATGGGCTTGTCAGCTTTCTAGGGTCACGTCCCTACAGTCAACATGTGCTCGATACCATCTTGTAGCGACCCGACCGAATGGATCAAGTCTCGTGCTTCGTGTCATCCTCGGATCGGTATCTTTGACACACACGAGACTCGAAGGATTTATAATGTAGGTAAATCACATGTATAAAGTAACGTAAATACTATTACCTCGATCCAAAACATAGCGGAAGCAACAAGGTTGTGGATTCCCATCAACACCAACGGCAAAGTTGAGTATAAGGAAATCGTAACCCTAACGTATCACTTACTCGTCGTCTGAAAATTCTGCAACATGAAAAGTTGCAGCCCGAAAACGGGTCAGCACATGGAATATGCTGGCAATGTAACACATAGAGAGTAATGAAGGAAATAAGCCTATACTAAACATGCATATATGGCTAGTGGAAAGCTCTATGGTTACAGTTTTTGCGAAAAGCCAATTTTTCCCTACTGCAAAGGAATAAATTTATTTAACTATCATAGTGGTTGTTAAACATTGAGAATGGTTGACAGCATTCTCAATCCCAATTAAAAGTACTCATTAAACCCAAACAATTATATTAAGTAACGTGATGAGATCAACAGGATATCCAGATACTAGATACTCAAATTGTCCATAACCGGGGACACGGCTAATCATGATTAGTTTATACACTCTGCAGAGGTTTGCGCACTTTTCCCCACAAGACTCGATCGCCTCCGCTTGGTTCTCAGACTACAGGGTGTTTGAGAAACGGATGACCGAGACATAGTCTTTCAGAAGCGCTAGCACCTTACATGTGGGTAGACCGTACCAACCTACATCCCCTACATCAGCTAGCCTACCCGTAAGAGTTCGCACAACTTAGTCAACTACGCCAGAGCCCATAATTGGCTTGTGGCTGCACACGGAAGTTTCCAGTTTGAATAATCTTATGATCCCTTAGAGCCTGGGTGGCGGTCCAAAGAAATACAGGCAAGTCCTGATGGAAACCAGGTGCCTCAATCCACCCAGATGTGTGTTTAGGTTGCCACCTTAGATAAACTAGTAATTAACAATCTCACATCTGTCATGGATATTCACTCACCCAATCCACGTCTACTAGCATAGCATGGCATAATAGCAAACGTAGAAGTAACTCCCAAGGTTTCATAAGTAAAACAGGTAATAGGTACTACCTCAATCTACTTCCCAATCCCACAATTTAATTAGGTCCTAAACATGCAAGTGTTTGAGGGTTTGATCTAATGCAATAAAACTGGGTAGTAGAAAAAGGGTATGATCAAGTGTTACTTGCCTGCAAAGTTGATGAAGATGATTCGCACTCAAAACTCTTGATAGCTCTACTCGTCACACTCCGGTCAATCTATCGTAATCAAGCAATAGTAACCACACATAAGCAATCACTCAAAAGATCGGAAAGAACGAAGAAAACAATTCGGAAAACGTCAAAACCAATCAAATAACTCTTGCAGCATAAAACAATTTCTAACAGTACCAAAATTATGTGAATTTGGCCTTATCAGAAAGTTTAGGTCAAGAGCTTCGATTAGCAAAAAAAATCAACTAAATCGGAGTTACGAAACTCAAGTTATGATCAAACGAAGTTCAAATACAAATCTGTTTGAATTCAAATTTTAAAACTTTCAAAAACATGTTTGAGTTGTATTACTGGATAGAGGATATCATAACGAAGAAGTGGGCGTTGGTTTCATGGATTCCGACTTCACGAGTAAAAAGTTATAGCCGTTTGAAGATTAGGGACTACGGATAGGTCCATGACGGAAATTAAAAATAAAAGAAAAATCTATCGAAATAACGCCGCTAAACAAAACCGGAAAGAAAAACCGGCGAGAAAACCGATCTAGGGTTTCGGAAAGGAAACCGAAACGAAAAACCGATCTAGAAAACGGAACGGAAACCGATCTAGAAAACGTGACGCGGCGCGGGGCTAGTACCTCGAAGAGGCGAGGGGCTCCGGCGGTGGCGGCGAGTGGCGGCGGGCGGCAAGTGGCAAGTGGCAAGGCTGGTGAGGGGCGGCGGTGACACTGGTGAGGGGCGGCGGCGGCGCTTGGTGAGGGGCGGCGGCGGCGGCAAGTGGCGGCGGCGGCAAGAGGGGCGGCGGCGCTTGGTGAGGGGCGGCGGCGAGGGCGGCGGCTATGGCGGGCGGGCGGCACTGGCTGTCATGAGGAGAGGAGAAGAGTGTTGATTTGATGTGTTGGAGGGGGGGTGCTTGGGTATTTATATTGGGGAGGGGAGGGGTTTTGCTTGGGGTAGGGGACAAGAAATAGATTAGGATTAGGAATCCTAGGAATAAAAAACGGAATAACAAAACGGGGTCAAATTCTACTAGGAATCGTAATAGAATAGGAAACTTGGGGCTCCCTGGCTCCCCTAGGTGCGTGCTATGCGTGCGTGGCCTTGTGGCCTTCGGCCGGCCGGTGGATATGGCGGCTTGGGCCTTTGGCCCAAAGCGCGGCAGTTTTTTTTTAAAACACATTTTTTTTAAACAGAGACAAATAAAAATAATAAAACCAAATAAATAAAAATACTATATAGGCATATAATATATCAAAATTTTCAGAAAAAGATTTCCTACATGATGAACATTATTCTAGATTCAAATAAAATACATAAAAATTGAAATAAAACAAACAGTGCTACTGCCCTAATAAAATCCATCGAAAATCATTTAAAAATACCAAAATGATTTCAAATTAATTTCTCTCCAATTTTCTGATGTAGGGAATCATGTTACCCTATTTTTCATATATTTTATTTTTGGAGAAAAATAATTTGAATAAAACCCAAATAACTCCAAATTGAAAAATAATTCAAAGGAACTTTGAATTTAATTCTTTGAAACTCCCAACTCATATTTCATATGTTTTGAAGAAGTCATTTTATCTTCGCTCGTGAAAATCATTGAGTTGCATAAAGTTTCAGAATTGGGAAATATTTTCCAAATGAAATTCAAATATTTTCAACACCCCTTGTCATTTAAATAAATGGAAGAAGTCATGTCATCTTCTCTCCAGGGTTTTGTGATGAAAAGAATTTGAATTCGAAGTTCATAAAAGCAAAATGAAAGTTTGGGAAAGTCCTTTTATTCCCTCTCATTTAACTTTCAAAAGTTTCGAATTCACTCACTTTCAGTCAATCAATCAAGCAATCAATCAAATCTATCTATTTGTTTATAACATTCCAAAATTTAGAACTTTGGGATGTTACAGTTGTGGAGAGAAAAAAGATAATCACTCCACTATATATGGACGCAGGGGCCTGAGCGCTTGCTTTACTTGGATTGCTCTCTTCATTCTCTCATCCTCTCCAGATATAAACAAGACAGCGGTAGCGACATTTTCTCTCTGCTCACCGCTGGTCACAGATCCGGCCGGATCCCTTCGGCCGGTGTGTGTAGAGGACTAAAAGGTGCATCGTTCACGCGATCATCGCCGCCGAGGGAGGAAACCCACAGCTGCCGGAGGGGCCCGATCCTCTGCCCGTGCCGTTCTCTCCGACACAGCGCCGGCTCGGGAGGTCCTCCGACCCTTCTTCCTCCCTGCCGTATTGTCCGTAGATCCGACCTGCCGCCGCCGACATCCCGGCGACCCTCAGGTATAAGTTCTTCGAAAGCGGCCTTGCTCTACTGCCCCAGCTCCCCACGTGTCTGCATGTGCATCTTTTTCTACTCCCATCAGCTCTTCCAAAGCCACCTAAATTGTTAGTATTATTAGAGGTAAAGCTACTTCATGCATTCAAATCTAGGGCTTTGTTCAAACAACGAAGAAAGGGGGGAAAGTTGTAGCATGAATCTAGGACTTGATTCAAAGAAGAAATAATATGGTAAAAGTAGTAGAGACCGGATACCCAACCGGTCTCTTGGTTGAAAAGGGAAATAATGGGAAAACGCAGTACAAACTGGATGAGGAATAGATCTATTATTGGTTGAAAAAAGGATAGAAAGTGGCGGCTGGTGGACAAGTCAACAGAGTATGTCGAGGATTAGATTTGCTGCCATCACATAGTAAAAGGTCTCCAGGATTAGATTTGCTGCCTTCGCATAGTAAAAGGTCTCAGGATTAGATTTGCTGCCCTCACATAGTAAAAGGTATCATGATTAGATTTTCGCCCTCACATAGTAAAAGGTCTCGTGATTAGATTTGCTACCCTCACATAGTAAAAGGCCTCGAGATTAGATTTGATGCCCTCACATTGTAAAAGGTCTCCATGATTAGGTTTGCTGCCCTCACATAGCGTGAACAAGCTCGGCATCACCACTTTATGACTCCTTGTAGGTACATTGTGCTGATGCGTCCACTGTCGCATGTCCTTATACCAACCTTTTGCTGTTTTTTTTGCGGGTAAACCAACCTTTTGCTGTAAGGGCGCATGTAAAATGAAGCGATCACACTGTTACCTTAGGGACATGTCTAACTAGTGTTATTGTTAATCTAATGCCTCCAGTGATAAGATGCAACTAAACTGTGTTACAAATGGCACTCCTGTTGTTTTCCCCATTATGATAAGTAAGTTGCTCCTTTACGCCGAAAGTGTCCCGGAGTCCCCACGGTCCCATGCCCTTAAACCAACTCTATAGATGCTGTTGATTTACTGAGTCTGGTAAACAATCAATGCCACCAGTAAAGTAATCACATATCTGAGGAATCTCACTGTTGACAGTAATGCTTCTGGAAACATGAAGCATTGCCGACGCTTTTAAAATTTCTCTTGTCCTTGCGTGATTGCCATGAACATAATTAAGATGCTTCTTTTCATTTTGTATATGTTTCAGATATTCTTATTGACCAGCAACTGTTTACTTTCTATCATTTTGTGCAGATAGGGATATCCATTTCACCTTGTTGCTATTGTGACCTTTTGGTGAACTGCACAAAACACTTTTTTTAATGAGTGTCTTGTGCAGTTCAACTAAAATGTCACGTGGGCAACATCTCTCAATTTTGGTGGAACTGCACAAAATGGTTAAACTAAAGTGAAACCATGCTCTCATGTCTCCTTGTGACGGTCAAGAGCAACATCTCTCAATTTTGGTGGAACTGCACAAAATGATTCAACTAAAGCGAAATCATGCTCTCCTGTCTCTTTGTTTGTGCTATGCAAACATGTTGTGCAAACAGGAATACTCTACTACAGATGTTGTGACGGTCAAGAGCATTCGCCAAGTTCTTCGATTGTATGACATGGCTAGCCAAGATGGATTTAATCCCGATATTCACTTTATCAAAAGGCTCTAATGGGTTGGTTACGAATCTTGCAAGTCGGGAATCGTGAGATGTGTGGGCATCTTTGTTGTACTTATTATTTGAATCTTATTTGTTGGTTACGAATCTTGCAAGTCGGGAATCAATGGGACGTGTAGGCATCTTTGTTGTACTTATTATTTGGATCTTATTTGTTGGTTCTGAATCTTGCAAGTCGGGAATCAATGAGATGTGTAGGCATCTTTGTTGTACTTATTATTTGGATCTTATTTGTTGGTTACGAATCTTGCAAGTCGGGAAACACGGCATGATGATGCGTAGGACAGCAACCATAACAAACAATTCAAACTTGGTAGTATTATCTTTGTGAAAGTGCGACAAATGTGTTGATCGTGTGCGTCCTGAGAATAATAATTCTAATTGTTGTGCATGTTGATCCCGTGGCACTGATAGAACGAGCCAATGCATTGCTTGTTTTAAGTATAAATTTCTATTAAAGCTAATTAAATTTAAGTAAAGTGACCACTAACTCCTGTTATTACAGTACCAATACAGACCGCTCGTGAACCGACGTGTGGCCGGAGTAGGTTTCTTAATGGAGGCGTTTGAATACGCCGAGGGTGCATCTTTTCTTGCAAGCGTGCAGCGGACGAGGGAGGGTAGTAATGCTTGTTGTTTCTGTACACACTCAGCTTATCGTTGAATCCAGCTTCCCCAAGAGCTGAAAAACGAATCATTGCCGCCGCCTACACACTCGTTCACTCGAAGAGCAAGTACAATAGAGCTGAGTCAGCGGGCTATAAGGCATAAGCTAGTATATTTCTGCTTAGTTGGAGGAAAGAGAAGAGGAGAGAGAAGGTAAGCGGGCACTTCGTGAAGAGCCAGCTCTAGCACGTGCTCTAATAAGTCCATTTTGCGTCATGCTTTTATATCGATATTTATCGCATTATGGGCTGTTATTTTACGTTATGTCACAATACTTATGGCTATTCTCTCTTATTTTACAAGGTTTACCATGAAGATGGGGAATGCCTTGGCATTTGGAATTTGGAAAAGGAGTAAATATTGGAGACCTATTCTGTGCAACTCCAAAAGTCCTGAAACTCCACGGAATATCTTAAAATAAATAAAGAAAAATCCTCGCCAAAGATGAAGGCCAGGGGGCCCACACCCTGCTCACGAGGGTGGGGGCGCCCCCCTGGGGCACGCCCCCCTACCTCGTGGGCCCCCTGGTGGCTCTCCGACGCCCATCTTCTCCTATATGAAGTCTTTCGATGAGAAAAAAAACAATAAGCAACCTTTTGGGATGAGACTCCGCTGCCACGAGGCGGAACCTTGGCAGAACCAATCTAGGGCTCCGGCAGAGCTGTTCTGCCGGGGACACTTCCCTCCGGGAGGGGGAAAATCATCGTCATCATCATCATCAACGCTCCTCTCATCGAGAGAGGGCAATCTCCATCAACATCTTCATCAGCACCATCTCATCTCCAAACCCTAGTTCATCTCTTGTATCTAATTCTTGTCTCCAATTCCGGGATTGGTGCTAGTAGGTTGCTAGTAGTGTCGATTACTCCTTGTAGTTGATGCTAGTTGGTTTACTTGGTGGAAGATCATATGTTCAGATCCTTTATGCATATTATTACCCCTCTGATTATGAACATGAATATGCTTTGTGAGTAGTTACGTTTGTTCCTGAGGACACGGGAGAAGTCTTGCTATTAGTAGTCATGTGAATTTGGTATTCGTTTGATATTTTGATGAGATGTATGTTGTCTAACCTCTAGTGGTGTTATGTGAACGTCGACTACATAACACTTCACCATTATTTGGGCCTATAGGAAGGCATTGGGAAGTAATAAGTAGATGATGGGTTGGTAGAGTGACAGAAGCTTGAACCCTAGTTTATGCGTTGCTTCGTAAGGGGCTGATTTGGATCCATATGTTTCATGCTATGGTTAGGTTTACCTTAATACTTTTGTTGTAGTTGCGGATGTTTGCAATAGAGGTTAATCATAAGTGGGATGCTTGTTCAAGTAAGAACAGCACCCAAGCACTGGTCCACCCACATATCAAATTATCAAGGTACCGAACGCGAATCATATGAGCGTGATGAAAACTAGCTTGACGATATTCCCATGTGTCCTCGGGAGCGCTTTTCCTATTATAAGAGTTTGTTCCGGCTTGTCCTTTGCTACAAAAAGGATTGGGCCACCTTGCTGCACCTTATTTACTTTTGTTACTTGTTGCTCGTTACAATTTACCTTATCACAAAACTATCTGTTACCACTTATTTCAAAGATTTGCAAGAGAATACCTTCATCGAAAACCGCTTATCATTTCCTTCTGCTCCTCGTTGGGTTCGACACTCTTACTTATCGAAAGGACTACGATAGATCCCCTATACTTGTGGGCAATCATGCTCCTAGGCACTTTGTGAGAATGAAAGGTGGGCCACATAATAAAAAAATAGTACACTCTTTTGATCTACTATTGTACATGTTGACTATAAGATGGGCTGTAGATGACATGGCACTGGCTTATAGCCAACAATTGGCTATATTATTAACCATGCTCAAGAGACTCCAATGGAGATCCGAGGGTGAGCCTGGTGGATATGGACTTCAGCAAGGAGTTAGTTTGCCGTTCAGTCCTATGGCTGCACCAAGTTGAATGTGATGTACACCAACGATACGGACTCGGTGAAGCTACGCCTCGCCTCGATCCTATGGCTGCACCAGTTACTGGAGCATTCGCCCGTTTCATCGACGGCGATCGCACCTTCGCTGTGGTGGAGAGAAGGAAGAACGCGACGATTCGCCATCCGTGCAACAAGCTTGTCGACATCCGAAGCAATACAAGATCATCGACAGAAGGCGGAGAAGGACTCCGTGGTTGACCTCAGAGACCATCATCGACCCACGATACGCCAACATGAAAGAAGACGACTTGAACACGTGGGAGGTACCTCCGATCTAGCCTACATAACCTACGCGGCCAAGGACGCATACGCATGCTACGACATGTACATGCATATCTTGGACATGAGGGCGTGTCTGCTTCCCGTAACCGACGAGTACACGGACAGCGGCGTCATGATCAAGCGTGCGGGAAGGTCTAGATGTTGTACTTTATCTATTTATAAGCACCTTTATCATCCGAGTGTTTCATGCATTAGCCTATGTGTCGTAATTATCTGCTTTGTCCGAAATATTTCTTTTAAGAACCCATTAACCTGATTGCTTTTTTAGTGGCTATTTGCTAGCATTATGTAAACTAGTTCACTTGTCCGTAAAAAAAACTAGTTCACTCGGCTGCCGTGCTTTGAATCTCCTTCCTCCCAACATATTCCTCTCCTCAGGTGGACCCAGCAGGTCTCTGAATTTTCTCCCACTTTATTTTTTGATGTAAACTGAGTTTTCTCCCAGTACTTTCCCCTAGAACCAACTCAACTATCCCACGTCTAGCCTAAAAAATAATAATACCCCACGTACTACTAACTCATCAAATTAAAATGATATTTTATTTCGTAAGTTGAAAGTTCTTACAAAATAATAATAATAATTGTTTATATATAACTTGCCAAGTTAACTCCTAGTGATTGCGTACATAAGCTTGCAAAGATTTTACTGACGTGCAATCATGTGTTTATGTTTTATAACATTTCTCCGTCTAGTCTAACATGATATTTTCACCCAACCCAGCAAGTCCATGGATTTCGAGAAAATACAAATGGGATTTAAACGGGCTGCATAGATGCTACATCATTGTTTCACCTAGCCCACCAAATGGACTAAAAACAAATGGATCGGCCGACATGTGGGCGAGGTCGGTTTAAGAAGGTGTTGGATTTACATCCAACGGCCGCATTCTTCTTCAATCTCTCGTCTTCTTCCCCAGTATGCCGGAACCGCTTGCTCCAGCCTTTGGCGTCTAGCGGCGTTGTTTTGCGCTTCCTCAACAAACGCTTACCCCGGCCGACGGCCAAAGCCATCCCTCCACTCCGCACCTCTGTTATTCTCTGCCGAGTGTAGGCCCACCCCGAACCGGTCAAGTTTCTCGCTCCTCTCCGTCGCCACTCCATCGCCTGTCTTCCCCATCTCCGGTCGTTCCAGTCAGGGCCTTGCCGTAAATCCACCGCCTCGGTGCGCTCGGCCTTGGCGTGGTCAACATACTGAGAGTCATCGGAAGAGGATCAGATGCGGAGAGCTCGACGGCCGGGACCCATGAGGTCCATGGTCGCACGCAAGGAAAGTTCCTCCTTATTACGCCTTGTACATGCACCTTTGTGCGTGGGAAGGGCTTCAGATTTCGCGAAAAAACGCCTCACGGCTGTGTCGGACCCACCAGCTATATCTTCGCACGCAAGGAAGTGCCTCCTTATTACGCACCAAAAATGAATACCCCCAACTAGCCGGGACCCACCATAGTGGGTGGCTGACTTAATGGGCCTACTAAGTTGACGAGGATGGAGGGTTTTGTCAACTTAGTCAATATGAATGATTCTAGCTCCAAAGGACTGCACGATGTCCATCCAACGGCCATAGTGCTTCTTCAACCTCTGGTCTTCTTGCTCCAAGCCGCCCAAAGCAGCACCGATCGTGCCACGTGCTCCTGCCTCTCGTGGCCGGGTCAGGATGTCTTGAGGCCTCACCGCCCCCTACTACTCCCACCGCTGGACCAGGGTATCCCTCTACTCACCCACACCCCTTGTTATTCTACGGCGACAGCAACCTCACGCCGCAGCCGAACCGGTGAACCCTCGTACTCCTCTCCGCGTGGGCATCCACTGTCGCGTCTTCCCCGGCTCATCGTCGTCCCCTTCCTAGGCCTCGCCGTCGTCCACCGCCTTGGTGCTCTCGGCGCGGCGTGGTCAACGTGGTCAACGACCAACTTCCATCAGAAGAAATCTTTGTCACGTGGAGAGGCCGACAATGGGTCCAAGGCCACAGCCCGCTTTTTGTGATTTGCCAAGTAAGTCGCTTTGTCGTGCTGTTGGGCTGCAAATCTTTCAAGACGAGGAGAGCTTCATTCGGCTGGCCGAGAAAATGGCCTATCAGTAATGAGAAATGGGTTGTACATTTTTAAAACACATCAAACTGGAAATTAGTTTCAAATATCTTTTTTCATTTCGAGATTTTAAATTACATTAATTTTTATGCGTGGAGAATTTGTTGGATTTTATATTGATATACATTTATTTTTTAAATCAGTTTGAATGTGAGTCGAAATTTCGGGATTAAAAACAGTTTGGACCGCACCGAAATATGCAAAATTTCATATAATTTTTTAACCATGGCCACAATATGGGCTATAATGCTAACAAAAAGAATATGGGCTCCAAACAAAACCTTAAGAATTAGCAAATGGGTTGTAAATTATTAGAAATAATGGCAGATGGGTTGTATGATGTTTTCCACAGATTTGAGGCTTTCCTAAAAAAGGTTGGCCTTTAAGCGTTATTTGTTGGATGTCCATCCAACGGCCGTCGTGCTTCTTCAATCTCTGCTCTTCCTGCTCTAGCCGCTCAAACAAGCGCCAGTGGGACTACCTGCTCCCTCCTCCCCGCGGCCGGCTGTGCTACTCCGCAAGCCTCACCACCCCACCATACTCCCATCGCTGGCCTAGCCATCCCTCTACTCGCTCACACCTGCTGTTATTCTCCGGCGTGACGGTAGACGAACCAAGAAACCCTCGTTCAACAGATTCCTCCCCTCCGCGTGGGAAACAACTGCGGAGTCTTCCCTGCCTCCGTGTCGTTCCCTTCCTAGGCCTCACCATCGTCCACCTCCATGGTGCTCTCGACGCGGCCTGGTAAATGTGGTCAATGACCGACATGCATCTGAAGTGGACTTACGTTGAGAGGCCGACATCTGGGTCCACGGCCGCACGCAAGGAAATGCCTCCTTATTACGCGCAAAATAATGATTCCTCCACCTGACATCGGGGACCCACCGAAAGGGCTGAGGGAGTCCCGGACTAGGGGGTATCCGGATAACCGGACTATCATCACGACCGGACTCCAAGACTATGAAGATACAAGATTGAAGACTTCGTCCCGTGTCCGGATGGGACTTTCCTTGGCGTGGAAGGCAAGCTTGGCGATACGGATATGTAGATCTCCTACCATTGTAACCGACTCTGTGTAACCCTAACTTATCCGGTGTCTATATAAACCGGAGGGTTTTAGTCCAGGGACGAACAACAATCATACCATAGGCTAGCTTCTAGGGTTTAGCCTCCTTGATCTCGTGGTAGATCTACTCTTGTACTACCTATATCATCAGTATTAATCAAGCAGGAGTAGGGTATTACCTCCATCGAGAGGGCCCAGACCTAGGTAAAAACATCATGTCCCTTGTCTCCCTGTTACCATCCGCCTAGACGCACGATTCGGGACCCCCTACCCGAGATCCGCCGGTTTTGACACCGACATTGGTGCTTTCATTGAGAGTTCCTCCGTAGTCGTCACCGATAGGCCCGATGGCTCCTTCGATCATCAACAACGACGCGGTCCAGGTGAGACCTTTCTCCCGGACAGATCTTCGTGTTCGGGCGGCTTTGCACTGCGGGCCAAATTAAGCAGCCATCTGGAGCAGATCGAAAGCTACGCCCCTGGCCATCAGGTCAGATTTGGAAGTTTGAACTATATGGACGATATCCGCGGAGACTTGATCTTCGACGGATTCGAGCTGCAGCCAAGCATGCCGCACTGTCTCGATGGGCATGATCTAGCTCTGCAGCCGAGCAAAGGCTCGAGGCCGCACCAAGATCCGCTCCGACCCTTAATCCGAGCCGGATTCCCCGATCGAGGACGAGTGGTTGGACACCGCCTCGGGGCTACAATCTCTGGCGATCGAGTCGAACTCCATCCTCGCTATTTGCGAAGACCTTGACCTGTGGTGCCAGACTCCTCTCCGGGACTCGAACCCTCCGCCCTGCCAATCGAATCCGATTGGGCGCCGGTCATGGAGTTCATCGTCGCGGACATCTTTCAAAGACTCGCCCTTTCGCGACATCCTGAATTCACTAAAGTCTCTCTCTTTATCCGGAGAGCCCTGGCCGGACTACGGACAGGAAGGTTGGGATGCGGACGACGAAGAAATTCAACGCCCACCCACCACCCACTTTGTAGCCAATGTCGATGATTTAACCACATGTTAGACTTCGACTCCGAAGACATCGACGATATGGACGACGATGCCGGAAACGACCAAGACCCAGCGTTTACAGGGCACTGGAAGGCCACCTCGTCATATGACATATATATGGTGGACATCCCAAAAGATGGGAACGGCGATGGAACAACGGAGGATGACCCCTCCAAGAAACAGCGAGCGCCCGGCGTCGTGGCGCTGCTCTAAATCCCGCCACAATAAAACGGTGATTCCGCGACGGAGATAATAACACCGGACAAGGTTGAAGAGAACCCCCTCCAGCAGGACTCAGCGCAGGAGGAGGGAGAAGCAAGTCCGCATGACAGTGCGGCAGAAAGAGAGGTCGAGGACGATAATTACGCGCCTCCCTCCGAAGATGAGGCAAGCCTCGACGACGACGAATTTGTCGTGCCTGAGGATCCCGCCGAACAGAGCTGCGTTTCAAACGCAGGCTTATAGCCACGGCAAGCAGCCTCAAGAAAAAGTAGCAACAGCTTAGAGCTGATCAAGACCTGCTAGGCGACAGATGGACTGAAGTCCTTGCAGCCGAAGAGTATGAACTCGAACGCCCCTCCAAAAGCTACCCCAAACGCAGGCCGTTGCCCCGACTAGAGGAGGAAGCACCGAAGTCGCCAGCGCACGACATGGCAGACCGCCACCCCGTGGCCGCGACAAAGAAGCCTCTCGGCCCTCCGCTCAAGCCACACCCCGACGCCGCTCAAAAAGTACCAAGGCACAGGAAAACGCGCCGGACTTGCGAGATATATTGGAGGATAAGGCAAAACATACAAGATCGATCTACGGATCGCGTGGGCGCCCAACGACGTGGGATGATTACCGTCGCGTCGGATATAGCAAACCCGGCCTGGCCAAACACAGTAGACAAAGCTCATATGAGCTACGTCGTGATATAGCCCAATACAGAGGCGCCGCACACCCACTATGCTTCACAGATGAAGTAATGGATCATCAAATTCCCGAGGGCTTCAAGCCCGTAAACATCGAATCATACGATGGTGCCACAGATCCTGCGGTCTGGATCGAGGATTATCTCCTCCATATCCACATGGCCCGCGGTGATGATCTACATGCCATCAAATACCTCCCACTCAAGCTTAAAGGACCAGCTCGGCATTGGCTCAACAGCTTGCCGCCAGAATCAATTGGTTGTTGGGAGGACCTGCAAGCCGCATTCCTTGATAACTTCCGGGCACATATGTGCGACCACGAACGCCGATGACCTTAGCCACATAATCCGGTAGCGGAGAATCATCCGGACAATTACGGACACGGTTCCTAACAAAGAAAAATCAAATCGTTGGATCGTCCGGATGCAGAGGCCCTTGCAGCCTTCAAACATAACATCCATGACGAGTGGCTTGCCCGGCACCTAGGACAGGAAAAGCCAAAATCTATGGCAGCCCTCACAACACTCATGACCCGCTTTTGTGCGGGAGAGGACAGTAGCTAGCTCGAAGCAACAACTTGGCCAAACATCCCGATAGTTCGGATACCAAGGACAGCAATGGCGTGTCGCGTCGCAACAAGAACAAGCGCCGCGTGCGGTGATAACACCGAGGATACGGCCGTCAATGCCGGATTTAGAGGCTCTAAACCCGGTCGGTGGAAGAAGCCATTCAAAAGAAATACCCAGGCCGTCCAACTTGGACCGAATACTTTCGATCGCTTGTGCGGATACATGGCACCCCCAAAACCAGCCAATCACACCAGGGGACTGTTGGGTGTTCAAGCAAGCGAGCAAGTTAAGTGCGAACTCCATGACAAGGGGCTGCATAGTGATGACGAGGAAGAGCCCGGCCGCCCGAACAATAGAGGATGTAAGGGTTTTCCCACGCAAGTGCGGACGGTGAACATGATATACGCAACCCATATACCCAAAAGGGAGCGGAAGCGTGCACTAAGGGACGTATATGCGATGGAGCCAGTCGCCCCGAAGTTCAACCCATGGTCTTCCTGCCTGATCACCTTCGATCGAAGGGACCACCCCACTAGCATCCGTCATGACGGTTTCGCCGCATTGGTTCTTGACCCATTTATCGATGGATTTGACCTAACCAGAGTCCTGATGGACGGCGGCAGCAGCCTGAACCTGCTTTATCAGGATACAGTGCGCAAAATGGGCATAGACCCCTCAAGGATTAAACCTACAAAAACGACCTTTAAAGGCGTCATACCGGGTGTAGAGGCCGGTTATGCGGGCTCGATTACACTCGAAGTGGTCTTCGGATCCCGGATAACTTCCGAAGCAAAGAGTTAATCTTCGACATCGTCCCATTCCGCATCGGCTATCATGCATCGCTCGGACGAACCGCATTTGCAAAGTTCAATGCGGTGCCGCACCACGCATACCTCAAGCTCAAGATGCCAGCCCTCGAGGAGTAATCACGGTCAATGGAAACACCGAACGCTCTCTCCGAGCGGAGGAGCACGGCGACCCTCGCAGCGGAGGTACAAAGCAGCCTCTCACGGTAATTCTTGAGTCCGGCCACTAAGCGCCGGACACCATCAAGCGCCCGGAGTAACCTACAACAAGACCGCCTGGCACGATTCAAGCACGCGTAGTAATCCGGCCCCAACCCCCGCCCTCGCGAAATTGCGAAGCTAGTATTACGCGTACATAATTATGCTCTGGAGATACCATGGGAATGTGGGGAGGGGCAAGACCACGGCACGCCAAGAATGCGGCTCGACCGCACCAGGGGCTCCCGATTGTGTCATTCTTTTTCCTTTTTCCTTTTTTCTTCCTTTTTCTTACTTTCAGGACTCCGTCTTTCATCAGTCCTGTCCGGCACTAGAATCGCCAACTCATGATACAACAGCCGAGGAAGCGAAAGCCACGTCAAGTGTTCAGGTGGTCTCTATTACGAGCATTATACATTTTACATACCATCCCATGACTTGCCTGGAGGGGACATGTTAGATAGTCCCATCCCTTGCTTATCGCACTATTTGTATCGCTCGCTTCCATTGCAGTACCTTTTGAATAAACAATACATAGCTTTTGCTTATTATTGCTCTACTTCCTTTATATATACATATGTTCATTTCACGACATGTTGCAACCGTACACTTTGGTACGGCCAATACACCAGGGGCTTAAGTATCCCAAAATTATGGTGTGATAAGTCCGAACACTTTCACAAGTGTGGCACCCCAAACTTATAGCATTATATGAATTGGCTCCGAATCATGTCTTGGGTCAATAGTTGGGTTTGCCCGGCTCCCGTGTTTTGGTACCTTACGTTCCGCTATATCGGCTAAGGTAGCACCGGGAGAACCAATGTCATTGTGCCCCAGTTGAGCTGGGTCGAGCACCTCGATTGGAGAAAGCTAAACCCGACCGTCATGATAGAGGCGAGAGCCGATCATTGTTCGAGAGGTTTTTGGTCCCTAAAGACTTATGCCGCTTAGAGCGAGGAACCGAATTATCCGCCAAGGCGTGGATAGCGCCTCGAACTCGGTCTTCCGAATACTAGGGGCTTCGCCAAAATTTAAAATTATAGAATTCTATGGCTAAGTGAGAGTGTTCAAGCATTATAAGTCCGGTTGCCTTGTTACATTTGTGTTGAGCGCCTCCCTAGATGGACCCAAGAATGGGAACAAGAGTGCTCAAGTTTATCCCGAACACCCCAAAGACTCATGGCATGGGGTGAAGCCAACGACTTGCCATCTCTCAAATTTGATAAACGGCCGCACGAAGGTAATATTTTAAATTAATAAGCGTTGCTTAAGCGCATATGAACAAGTTTTCAGCGTCTGAGGATAACAAATGCAAGTTTATTCAAAAATTACATCTTTGGAGCACTCATCCGCTATTCGGCGGGCACCCTTCAGGAGGCCCTCATAGTACATTTCGGGCGTGCGATGCTCATGGCCCTTCGGTGGCCCGTCCGTCACAAGCCTCTCTGCATCCAGCTTGCCCCAGTGCACTTTAGCACGGGCAAGGGCCCGACGGACACCTTCAATGCAGACGGAGCGCTTGATGATTTCAAGCCGCGGACAGCATCCACCACCATTGCACACCAAGCCGAAGTAGCTCGGGCATGGCCTCCAATGGCCACAATGCGCTTATAAGGCCCTTCATGGCCTGTTCGGCGACCTTGTGGAGCTCGACCAGCTTCAATTTGGTCGCTCGAGGCACCGAATGTTCGGCCTCGGCATCGGGACCGTAACACCTTTTCCGTTGAGCTCCCTCCTTGGCGCGGTAGAATGCGGCAGCATCAGACACACTACGGGGCAAATCTGTGAATGCTCCTGGAGAGCTCCGAATCCGGGTAAGTAATAGGTAATTCACTTTCACATGCTTGCTTTGCATAAAGAATGCCTTACCCGCCGCTATCTTCTTTAAAGACTCAATTTCTTGGAGGGATTTTTGGGCCTCGACCTTAGCAGCTTTGGCACTCTCAAGAGCCGAGGCGAGCTCGGACTCTCGAGTCTTCGAGTCACGCTCCAAACTCTCGTGTTTTTCCGCGAGAGCTTGGAGCTCTTGTCGTACCTTGGCCAGCTGCGCCTCCCCCTTCTCTCGCTCGGTGCGTTCTGTAGCCGCTTTGTTTTCGGCCACGGACACCGCTTCCTTCAGGGTCTCCACCTCGTTAAGTGGCCCTGCAGTACCCATGTTATTCCTGTTATTTTTGCAACCAAAACCTTTTCTATAAGGTATTTCTTTAATAAGGTATTACTTACCTTCCTTGTCCTCGAAGCTGCTTCTTGGCTTGTCCGAGCTCGTTCTCGGACCGCCGAGGTTCTGCTTCAATGCATTGACCTCCGTCGGTCTGGCAGAGGTCGGCAGTGCCTGCATTCCCATATTGACATACTTATGTTAGACTCCTGCGTATATCTTTTTAGATCCTTAGTCCGGCTTTTCTTTCCGAACACCGAACTAAGCATCGAGAACTCTTGTCTATGTGGTAACATTTTTATATATTCTAAACTTACCTCAAAGCCTGTTAGAAGGCTGGTACGAGCTTGATCGATCCGCTCTTGGCGGACTGAACTGTCCGGATCACCGCACTCATAACAGTGCGGTGCTCCTCCTCGATGGAAGCGTTGTTAAGCGCCTCCAGTAAGCTATCCGGTGCCTCCGGTTGGACGGAGGACACCGGCGTCTTACCCTTCTTGCGAAGGATCCGCTGGCCGGACTTCGGAACCGCTGATGGTTCCGACATGGAGTCCGGACGAGGGTCGGGCTTAGAGCCCCTGGGGGTCTTGCCCCCTGCGCGCCTGGAGTCTGGGAGGTTGCCTTGTGGCACCTCCTGCGCTACCTCCTCTTGACCAAACCCCTCTTGGGGCCCCACCACCGTCGTCCATGATGTGAAGGCGAGGAGGCGGTCGGAAGCGAGTACTCTCCATTTCCGGACGAGCCGAGGACCCGCTTCGATGAATCGGCGAACTTCGCCCTTGGGCGGGCTGCACGGTTGTTTGACATTAGAGAACACTCTGCAATAATAAAAGCCATGGGTATCCGGACACTTACGATCTGCCAGGGCTTGGCCCTTGTAGGCCAATCCTCCTCGTCATAAATCGATGTTGGTGGAGAAGTCCGGAGGAAGGGTTCTTCCCTTCTTGGACCCTCCGGCCTCCCCAGTTAGGCGGACTTCCTTTTCTTCTCCTCCCCACTGGGGAGGAGCTTCTTCTTCTTCCTCCTCGTCTTCAGAGAAGATTCTGCCCAGAATCTGACAAAGACTGGCGTTGGGAGCTCCTTCCAGCCTCCGTGGCCTCCTTCTTGGCCTTCTTCTCCGGCACCACATGGGGTGCCGGAGCCAGCAACCCCGTCAATCGAGCGTCCTCCGGGTCTTCCGGCAAAGGATCCGGACAGTTAATCTATTCGGACGTCTTCAGCCAGTCCTGTCAAAGATTAGGGAGTTTTAGATCCCACATAGAGTCAATCTATGAAAAAAGAGTCCCGTAAAGGGTAAAATAACTTACCTCGCCGGCTGGACGCCGCGAGCTGTATCCGCAATCTTTGTTAGCAGATGCTGGGGCTTCAACGCCCTTGAACAACACCTTCCAGGCATCTTCGTACGTAGTGTCGAAGAGCCGGCTCAAGGTTCGGTGTTGTGCCGGATCGAACTCCCACAAGTTAAAGGCCCGTTGTTGGCATGGGAGAATCCGGCGGATGAGCATCACCTGGATTACATCGACAAGCCTGAGATTCTTGTCCACCAGGTTTCGGACGAATGTCTGGAGTCCGGATAGCTCTTCCAAATTCCCCCACGTCAGGCCCGTCTCTTTCCATGACGAGAGCCGTGTGGGGAAGCCAGATCTGAATTCAGGGGCCGCCACCCATTCGGGGTCGCGTGGCTCGGTGGTGTAGAACCACCCCGATTGCCACCCCTTTATTGTCTCCACAAAGGCGCCCTCGAGCCATAGGACCTTGGCCATCTTGCCAACCATGGCGCCTCCGCTTTTGCTTGGACGGCCGCCCACTACCTTCGCCGGACGCTGAAGATCTTCAGCCATAAGCCACCGTGGGGCTGGCTGCCGCGGAAGGCCTCGCACACGACGATAAACGCCGAGATGTTGAGGATGAAATTCGGGGCCAGGTCGTGGAAGTCCAGGCCGTAGTAGAACATGAGCCCCCGGACAAATGGGTGAAGTGGAAAACCTAGTCCGTGGAGGAAGTGGGGGAGGAACACCACCCTCTCATGGGGCCCGGGGGTTGGAATGAGCTGCCGGCATCGGGCAGCCTTTGTCTGCGATGTCGCCCGGACAAGTATCCGGCCTCCCGCAGTCTTGTGATGTGCCCCTCCATGACGGAGGAGGCCATCCACCTGCCTCCCGCTCCTGACATGGTTGGAGAAGGTTGAGGTGGGATGTGCGGACTTGGGCGCTGGAGCTCGAGTACGTGCAAAATGGATAAGCAAAGGAGGAAGAAGGCGTAGGTGAAAAGGTGGATCCTTATCCCCTTATATGGACGGACGAAGCTATCGTCCCCACCAACTGGTAAAACTCGCTTATTTCCCAAGCGCCCGTAATCAATGGCGCGGATGGGTTACCCACGTCCGTATTGATGAGAATCCCGGAATAAGGGTGCACGATCTATGCTTTGATAAGACGTGCCAAGAAACCGCCTCGCTAAACGCTACCGAGGTGGAGCAAGAAAACGATTCATATGAAGGCCTGGCCGTGGTGTGATGTCACGCCGCGGAATACGTCAGCAGATCTATGCAGAAGTTATTCTCTCTACGGTGGAATGTGGAACTTGTTTTGCAGAGCCGGACACTATCCTGGTGTTCAAAACCTTCTATGAAGAATTCGGAGGAGGAACCCGCCTCGCAATGCCGAAGACAATCAACGCACCGGACTCATCGTCATTGAAGCCCTGGTTCAGGGGCTCTTGAGGAGTCCCGGACTAGGGTATCCGGATAGCGGACTATCGTCACGGCCGGACTCCAAGACTATGAAGATACAAGATTGAAGACTTCGTCCCGTGTCCGGATGGGACTTTCCTTGGCGTGGAAGGCAAGCCTGGCGATACGGATATGTAGATCTCCTACCATTGTAACCGACTCCGTGTAACCCTAACCTATCCGTTGTCTATATAAACCGGAGGGTTTTAGTCCGTGAGACGAACAACAATCATACCATAGGCTAGCTTCTAGGGTTTAGCCTCCTTGATCTCGTGGTAGATCTACTCTTGTACTACCTATATCATCAATATTAATCAAGCGGGGTAGGGTATTACCTCCATCGAGAGGGCCCGAACCTGGGTAAAAACATCGTGTCCCTTGTCTCCTGTTACCATCCGCCTAGACGCACAGTTCGGTACCCCCTACTCGAGATCCGCCGGTTTTGACACCGACAAGGGCCTCAGTATTTCGCGAAAAAACGTTACCGCCACTGATAGCTCGGACCCACAAGCTATATCTTCGCACGCAAGGAAGTGCCTCCTTATTATGCACAAAAAAATGAATACTCCCCCTGTTAGCTGGGACCCAGTATAGTGGCAGGCTGACTTATGGGCCTACTAAGTTGACGGGGACGGAGGGCTTTGTCAACTTAGTCAATATGCACGATTCTAGCTCCAGTGACCGTACGATGTCCATCCAACGGTCGTAGTGCTTCTTCAACCTCTGGTCTTCTTGCTCCAGCCGCCCAAACCAGCGCCGGTCGTGCCTCGTGCTCCTGCCTCCCGTGGTCGGCTGCGATGCGGCGGAGGCCTCACCGCCCCCTACTACTCCCACCGCTGGCCAGGCCATCCCTCTACTCACCCACACCCCCTGTTATTCTACGGCGACGGCAGCCTCACACCGCAGTGAACCAGTGAACCCTCGTACTCTGCGTGGGCATCCTTGTCGCGTCTTCCCGGCTCCGCGTCGCCCCTCCTAGGCCTCGCCGCCGTCCACCGCCACTGGTGCTCTCGGCCAAGCGTGGTCAACGTGGTCAAGGAACGGCTTCCATCGGACGTGGACTACACGTGGAGAGGCTGACAGCTGGGTCCACGGCCGCAGCAAGGAAGTGCCTCCTTATTACGTGCAAAATAATTATTCCTCCACCTGACAGCGGGGACCCACCGGACGGGCCACCATATTTCGCGAAAAAAACATTTCCCCCTGACTGCTGGGACCCACCAGCTACACCTTCGCACGCAAGGAAGTGCGTCCGAGCAAAAAAAATGATTCGCCCCCTGACTCCTGGGACCCACCAGCTACATCTTCGCACGCAAGGAAGTGCCTGACAGTCAGGACCCACCTGGTCGAAGCGTACGTAGCGTTGTCATTCTGGTCGTGAACGTGTACGTACATACTGGTCGATGTAGAGGCGCGCATGTGTCGTAGATGTAGAGGCGCGCACGTGTCGTAGTAGAGGCGCCCACGTAGCATGTACACGCATATACGCCGCGAGGGTGCAAGAAAGAAAATACGCCACGCGTCACATTACATACGGGCAGGGTCTCGAACGCCTACTCGTGCATACGTACATGGCTGGGTCGGAACGAGAAACAGCACCGTCGTCGTGTTCATGGGGAGCCAACCGACTGGGTCGGAACGGAATGCGTGGTCGTGTTCATCGGGAGGGCTTGGACGGAACGGGCGATGGAAACGAGGCCTGGCGTACCGCTGGCGGAGGAAACGGCCTTGTGTTCGATCGCCACGTTAAACGGGGTCCTGTTGATCGAGGGGCTGGCGTCGCCAAAGCGGAGGAAACGGACCTCCTACGGTCGAAACGGGGTCCCTGTTGATCGGGAGGTGTGGGGTACCGCAAAGCGGAGGAAAGCGGACCTCCCTACGGTCGAAACGGGGTCCTGTTGATCGGGAGGTGTGGCATACCGCAAAACGGACGAAACGGACTTGTGTTGGAGCGCTACGGTCGAAACGGGGGGGGGGGGGGAGGGGTGTGGCGTACCGCAAAACGGGACTCCACGGGATACGGTTCATCACCACCGTCGACCACCTCCAGCCACCACGGGCAACCGTCGACCACCTCCAGCCTCCACGGGCTCCTGTTCATCCAGCCTCCACCGCGCGCTACTCCACCGGCCATCGCTCAACCACCCCTCCACCGTCTACTGTTCATCCAGCCCTCCACACCACGGGGTCCTGTTCAACCACCCCTCCACGGCCACCCCTCCACCGTCTATTGTTCATCCAGCCCTCCACACCACGAGTTCCTGTTCATCCAGAGGCAACGCCACCGCTCACTGTTCATCCAACCACCCCCCCCCCCCCCGCAACGCTCACTGTTCATCCCAGAGGCAGCATCGATCGGCTTGATTAGCGGCGATAGCGAAGAATCGCTCCATCGGGTTCGATTAACAGCCATCGATCGATCGCTCGGGTTCGATAGCAGCGTAACTGCAGTCTGTCGCCGGGTTCGATTAGAGCCCAACGCCTCTCGGCTTCAGTTAGAGCCAACGCCGCACACACGCCACAGACGTCACGAGAGAACGCGCATCGCCGCCCCCGACCTCCCACCGTGACCGCAACTCCCGAAATTTTCCTCCCCTCGCTTCTACCACGGTATTTTCCGTCATGGACGGCCCAAAGAATGTCATGCAGCTGTCTCCGGCCCGCCCAGGACGAAAAGCCCATTTTCTGTCATGATTTTTTGTCATAGAAGTAGGAGCCCACCACATCTATGATGATACCGGGTTTTGTCACAATTATGGTCATAGAAGTGTCATATGTATGACAGAAAAAAAAAATTGTTCGGCCCAAAATGTCACGGATGTGTCTTTTTTTTGTAGTGAGGTCTGTGGTAAACTACTCACACATCATCGGAGAGGCTATGGTGTTGATGTAGAAGCCCTCCGTGATCGATTTCCCCTCCATGAGTGTCTAAAAGGCCCCAAGATGGGATCTCACGGCATGTAAGGTTACGGCGGTGGAAATAAGGTTTCGTGGTGCTCTCGGATGTTTTCAGGGTATATGAGTATATATAGGCGAAAGAAGTAGGTCGGTGGAGCCACGGGGGGCCCATGAGGATGGGGGCGTGACTACCCCCTTGGGCGCACCCTCCTACCTCGTTGCCTCCTCGGTTCTTTCTTGACCTCCACTCCAAGTCTCCTGGATTGTGTTTGTTCCAAAAATAACTCTCCCGAAGGTTTCATTCCGTTTGGACTCGTTTGATATTCCTTTTCTACGAAACACTGAAATAGGTAAAAAAAACAACAATTTGCACTAAGCCTTCGGTTAATAAGTTAGTCCCAAAAATAATATAAAAGTGCATAGTAAAGCCCATTAAACATCCAAAACAGATAATATAATAGCATGGAACAATCAAAAATTATAGATACGTTGGAGACGTATCAATTCCTCGCGCGCCGACGCCGCGACGCGGTTGGCTGCTTTAAACGAAAGTTTGAGGCGTTTTCTCGAGGCCACCCTCGGTGCCTTCGACGAAGACTACGAGGTGTTTTCTCGGCGTGCACGTGCTTACCTCAACTCGAGAGCTAGCAGGTTGGTGCCCGGAGCAGCTCAGGCAACTCACTACTACGATGAGGGCACCCATGATGTGGAGGCCTCGCCCGCTTCCATGTCCAAGGAGCCAATCATCATCTATATCTTCGACGATGAGGAGTGGCTTGTCTTATTAGCTCACTATAAGGACCCATGTTCAGTTTGCTAGCTCGCCGGTTAAGCATGCTCGGTTTGCCCGTTGCATGTGCTGCTCCTGCCTTTTCCTTAACAAATTCTACTGAATTGTGCTATCTAATTTTACCATGCAATCTATTTCTCTAGTGTATATGTTCTATATGTCGTGCAATGTGGTGCTCACTTATTAACGGTTTGGTTAATTAGTTGTCGTCTTCAGTTAACTGTTTGGTTCAATTATGCAAATGTGATGTTCAATTCTTCAAGCTGCAATTTTGTATTGTCTTCCATGTGAGAAATAAATCAAATTTATCTTTACAAAATGCATGAGAAACGAATACAATTGCTATATTCCAAGTTGTCAAGCATGCTTGGTTTGGTTAACTGTCTGATCTTCTAGTATGTTATACATTGTGTAATGTGGTGCTTAGTTAACATTTGGTTCATTTGTTGTGGTGTTTAGTTAACTGTTTGGTTCAACTCAGCAATGCGATGTTCAATTATTGTGGGTGCATTCTATTATTGTATACCATGTGAGAAATAAATCGAATTTGGCTGTACTAAATACATGAGAAACAAATACAATTGCTATATTTCCAAGTTATTAAGCATGCTTGGTTTGGTTAACTGTCTGGTCTTCTATTAGGAGTATGTTATATTGTGCAATGTGGTGCTCAGTTAATGTTTGGTTCATTTGTTGTGGTGTTTAGTTAACTGTTTGGTTCGATTCTGTAACGCGGTGTTCAATTGTTGGTGCATTACATTGTGTATACCATGTGAGAAATAAATTGAATTTGGTTGTACTAAATACATGAGAAACAAATACAAGTGCTATATTTCCAAGTTGTTAAGCATGCTTGGTTTGGTTAACTGTCTGATCTTCTATTAGGAGTATGTTATATTGTGCAATGTGGTGCTCAGTTAATGTTTGATTCATTTGTTGCGGTGTTTAGTTAACTGCTTGGTTCAATTCTGCAATGCGATGTCCAATTGTCGTGGGTAGAATTTTGTATTGTTGTGCATGTGAGGAATAAATCGAATTTGGTTGCACTTAATACATGAGAAACATATAGAACTGCTATATTTCTTAGTTCTTAATCATGCTTGGTTTGGATAAATGGCTTTTCCATTTGGCTTGAATTAATCTGATGAATCTGCAATGTGCTTATTTTTCTTACCAGGACCTTTTGTACCTTGTTTGTTTGCTTGAGTTTTAATAAAGTACTGTGGGGTTGTTGCCTCACAGTTTCCAGTCAAAAAATGTGCTTATTTTTCATCAACATATTTTACTGATAGCATGTGAACCCTCACTTAACCTGATGACTACTACCTTATATGTGTTGCAGGCAAACAATGGGAAGCACTGAGGTTTACAATCGAGGTTAGCACATGCATGGTCTTATGTCTAATAGCACATTATTGTGTAGTTGCAGGAACCATTCAAATATTTAGGGTTTTAACAATTTGATCTTGCACATGCAGGTCCTGCTGTCAGAGGTTTTGACCCACTGTTCGACCCTTTTTGCATATGGGGAAATAAGTTGTCCATTAATATCAGTCAAGTCAAGAAACTCAGAAAGATTGTTAGGATAAAGAAATTAGTGACAAAAAACAAGATCTTTATGCGCACAATGAAGAAGACATCAGTTCACTACAAGATGGTACTAACTATTATACCTTGCCTTCTTTTATTCCTTTGCCCCATTTCAAATGTAGAGAAGATATTTATGCACATCCTTGTTTTCAGGCCTTTCCAAAGCAGTTCACTAATGATTACCTCTCAAACCACCTCTATGGTCAGGAGGCGAGGAAGGTTTTCATACAACACCCATAATTCAATATTGAAGTGTTCCTGAAGAGGACGAAGGATGGACGGTCAATCATCCACAGGCACTGGTCTAAAGTTGCAAAGACCTTCAACATCAATGAAGGCTCAATATTCGCCTTCCGCTTCAGCAGTTTTCCAGATGAGATGCATTTGTCTATGTACCGTCTATGATGCTAATTTCGAAAGGTTCTAGATGTTGCATGTGAAACTTGGTGCCGGTGCAGTTGTGTAATGGGGTAGTTGAGTGCTGAAGCTATATGATGTTGTACTATGATGTATTTCAATTATGAAATCCTACTTCCTTAATATGGAAATGAAATATATCGTGTGCTTAATATGAAAGGTCAATTAGATTAATAAATGGATTATTAATAATAGGGAAAATAGCCTGCTAATTTGGTTTTTCTATTGCAAACAATTATTGAGAAAATACCGTGGGCGATGACCTCAGGCAACTCATACAGTTTCTAGGAATAAACCGTGTTGGATCAATGAACAATCACACACGGCATCCTCTTGAAAACTGTTTACATTAGGCCACCTTGCGCAAATGTTTACCACATAAAAAGTGTGTGTAATGGACAACCTTTGCCACATAGTTTCTTCTACGCACCATGTGTGATGCATTCAATAACGCAGATGATAAAATTGTTAATATCGTGTGTAATGGCAACGCTATCACAAACGATTTAATGGGGAAAATTGTGTGTGATGTACCTGCGAACGGAAACGTTTTCCTTGGAGCGACTCTGTGTGATGTATATACGAACGGAAACATACTTCTTGGATTAACTGTGTGGGATGTACATACTAACGGAAACGTATTCCTTGGATTGACTATGTAGAATGTACATGCAAACGGAAACGTTTAGCGGGGACTGATTCTGTGGGATATACTTACGGCCGGAAACAATTTCACCTGTATAATTGTATTTTTTTTAGCACAACTGTACGTATAACTGTATTTGACCGCTAATCGGTCGCACACGACCTCATTTTTCCGAGTGTGTGTGCCAGGAGGGCATATCCCCGACGATTTCTGGGTCATGTGGGAAGGACCCCCTATCGTAGTCACTCACTAGGCGACGGTTCAGAATGCTGTCGCGGAAAGGGGTTAAGAACCATTTGTATAGCACCTCGCTATACCAGTGAGTGCTTCTCTTTTAGGCCAGTTTAGCGAACTAAATGCGAGTGGCTTTTAGAGAGAAACCCGGCTGCCCGGCTATTGACCACACACTTGAGTCGAGAAAGGAGTGGTAGAAAAAGATTTTGCAACGACTTAGAGAACATAGTTATTATAAAATGGCACATACAAATTTAAGAGCCCCAGTTAACATGGGAAAAGGAAGTATTTTTAACAAACAACGTTTTTGACAAATTAAGTTTTTAACAAACAACTTTTTTGTTTAACACAAATACAATGCTTGATCGAACTGGACAAAAATTAAAAAATTAAAAAAGTGAGCATGAAAGCGACTTAGCTAATTAATGTGCTCGATATTGTTGACGAGGTCCGAGCTATTGGCGAGATGAAGACGTAGTCCTCGGCCTGGCTGAGGTCCCAGCTGAGGGAGTCCTTGATTAAGGGGTCCTCGGGCGTCCGACCTGTTGGACATGGGTCCGATTGATGGTCCATGAAGATACAAGAGCGAAGACTCTCACCCGTGTCCGGATGGGACTCTCCTTGGTGTGGAAGGCAAGCTTGGCGCCCGGATATGAAGATTCCTTTCTCTGTAACCGACTTTGTATAACCCTAGTCCCCTCCGGTGTCTATATAAACCGGAGGGCTTAGTCCATAGAGGCAATCATAATCATAGTCATACAGGATAGACTTTTAGGGTTTTAGCCATTACGATCTCGAGGTAGATCAACTCTTGTAATACTCATATTCATCAAGATCAATCAAGCAGGAAGTAGGGTATTGCCTCCATAGAGAGGGCCCGAACCTGGGTAAACATCGTGTCCCCCGTCTCCTGTTACCATCGACCTTAGATGCACAGTCCGGGACCCCCTACCCGAGATCTGCCGGTTTTGACACCGACATTGGTGCTTTCATTGAGTGTTTCGCTATGATGTCGAAGACAAGATTGATCTCAGGCCAAACCCTCCGGCTGAAGGTGCCCTGACCTCAGGCCAAACCCTCCGGTTGGGCGGCTTTACCATGACTGGCCCTACGACCGTTAATCCAATGATGACTTCTCGGGTCATCGAAAACCACCTCCGTGTTAGCTCCGAATACTCTAAGCAGATGGATCCGGCTGAGTTATCATCTTTGAACGAGCTCCTAGATCGCATCGCCTCCCTCGGGGTTGCTCCAGACTACGATCGGATTGGGCTTAAACCCGACTAGAGAGAGATTAAATCTCCGCCGATCACCCACCAGATAGCGGTAGTAGAGGAGCAAGACGACAACTCTTCCTCTATACTGAGGACGAACTATGTTCGGATTTCCGAGCTCGAAGAGCCGGACACCTGCCTTTGGAAAGACACAGCCCGCCCTTCGAACCTAGAATCGGACGACGGGCCTGAAAAATCAGTTAATATCCCGGAGCCCGAGCTATTAAGTTTGGAAGTTCTTCAAACTCCGGATTCCAAATTTGGCCAGGGTTCGGATTTAAAGACACCCACCCACCCAGATAGACACGATCTCATGTACATACGGTAGCAGTCTCAGGAAACAATCCATCACTTTTGGGCCAGATTCCTCCTTGGCAAAGACAAGATTAAAGATTGCCGCAACAAAGACGCGATCTCAGCATTCTGCAATAATTGCACGGACGTAGGACTCCTCAATGCCATCAATCACCGTTGCGTATTACACTTTGTTGACTTGGCAACCATCGTAAAGAAGTACTGCGCAATGGAAAGCGCCTGGAAAACTCGGGCAGCTCTTTGGGAACCACCGGTTTCCACTCAGCCCTTCGTCCGGGAAAAAAGGGTGCACCCTCGCTGCGCACCAGAACCAATAGTAAAGAAACCTAAGAACATCACGGGGCGTGGAACCATTCTGGAGGGATGGCTTGATAGGCCATGCAAAATACATACAACACCAGACACCGTACCAACCCACAACCTTAGAGCATGTTGGATACTCCGGCAAGTGGCCAAGAGCGGCGAGGATATCCTCACCAAAAATACACCAGTGCAACACCCCCCGGAAGATGACGACCCCAGTGTACTGACAGTCTTCGAGACTTTGGCTTCAAACAATATGCGTAAAAGGGCTTTACGTGACCTTGCCGAAGTCTGCCAAGTCGTAACAATAAACCCTTGGAACGACACGACCATAACTTTCAATGCCAGTGACGAACCAAAATTCCGGACAGTCCGGGCACCAGCCGCCTTGGTCCTCAATCCAATTGTGGACGGGTTTCGGCTCACCAAAGTGCTCATGGACGGCGGCAACGGATTAAACCTCATCTACGAGGATATGCTCAATAAAATGGAAATAGACAGGAGCCGCATCGAGCAAAGTAGAACGACCTTCTGAGGAATCATTCCTAGTCGGGAGGCGCGATGCGTGGGAAAAATCACGCTCGACGTGGTATTCGCACTGCCGAGAATTATCGGTCCAAAGAGATAACCTTCCGGTGGCTCCTTTCAACAGCCGGATATCACACCCTATTGGGGCGATATGCATTTACACGCTTCCAAGCTATACCTCATTTTGGGTACATGAAGCTCAAGATGCCCGAGCCCAACGGTATCATCACTCTTGCAGTGATCCGGACATAGCACTCCGCGCTGAAAAAACCCGCATCCCTGGCTCTCGAGGCATTGTCTGAAATACTCGCGGCCGAAGAGCTAACCGCGCTGCGCTCTACTGTGGATAGGGATGACGTAATCCTGGACAAACGACCCAAATCCACCTCCTTTAAACCAGCAGATGAAATAGTCAAATTTCAAGTCCACCCGACGGACCTCAAGAAGACAGCATCCATTGGGGCACAACTCAAACCAACGGTCGACGCCGCGCTACGAGAGTTCCTGCATGAGAACTAGGACATATTTGCCTGGCACCCTTATGATATGCCAGGAATCCCACGCAGGTTGGCCGAACACAGCCTCAATATATTAAAGGGATATAAATCGGTCAAGCAAACACTGCGGCGTTTTTCCGAACCCAAACGACAAGCTATGGGAGAGGAGCTAGCCAAGTTACTCGGGGCCGCATTCATCAGAGAAATAAAACACCGGGACTGGCTAGCAAACCTGGTGATGGTACCAAAGAAGGATAAATCCTGGCACCTATGCGTCAATTTCAAAGACCTCAACAAGGCCTGCCCTAACGATCCCTTCCCCCTCCCTCGCATCGATCAGATTATTGATGCAACCGCAGGACACGACTCACTGTGTGTCCTCGACGCATACTCCGGATACCATCAAATCAAGATGAAGGAGTCCGATCAAGCCGCAACGGCATTCATTACCCCATATGGGCCTTTGTGCTTCAACACCATGCCTTTCGGGCTCAAAAACGCTGGCGCCACCTACCAACGCACGATTCAAACATGCTTGGAGAAACAGATCGGCAAGAGGTTCAAGCATATGTGGATGACATCGTCATCAAAACCAGGCACGTCAAGTCATTGATAGACAATCTACGTATCACATTCGACAACCTCCGTACATATGACATCAAGCTCAATCCGAAAAAGTGTGTTTTCAGCGTCCCCGCTGGAAAACTGCTGGGCTTCATTGTTTCCAGTAAAGGAATTGAGGCAAATCCAGCCAAAATCCGAGCTTTGTCACAATTGGCTACGCCAATAGACCTTAAACAAGTCCAAAAACTCGCGGGATGCGTGGCAGCTTTAAGCCGCTTTATCTCCAGATTGGGAGAAAAAGAATTGCCACTTTATCGCCTTCTCCGACACACTGACCACTTCGAGTGGACGGATGCGGCAACTGCCGGACTGGAAGAAATAAAGGCCCTTTTAGCGAGCAACCCAATCCTGGGCATGCCGAACGTTGACGAACCCATGTTATTATACATATCGGCAACACACCAGGTGGTGAGCGACGTGCTTCTCATTGAGCGAGAGCAGGACGGACACAAGTTCCCGCTTCAGAAACTGGTATACTACGTATCCACTATCCTCACACCATACAAATCCCGATACCCTCATTACCAAAAGATAGCATACGCGGTCTTCATGGCATCCCGGAAGCTGCGACACTACTTTCAAGAGTGCTCGATTACGGTGGCTTCCGAGGTACCACTCAACGGCATAATAAACAACCGCGATGCCACGGGCCGGATTGCCAAGTGAGCCATTGAGCTCCTTCCATTCGACATAACATACAAACCGCGCCGAGCCATTAAATCCCAAGTACTGGCTGACTTCATCGTCGAATGGACAGAGGCCGAACTCCCTAAAGATTACGGCACATATTCCAACTGGGTTATGTACTTCAATGGTTCCTAAATGTTGGCGGGGTTAGGGGTGGGCGTTGTCTTAACGTCCCCCACTGGAGACGTAGTTCAGTACGTACTCCAAATATTGTACACAGACTCCAACAATGCAGCCGAATATGAGGCCTTATTGCATGGTCTTCGGATGGCTGTCTCCATGGGCATACAACGCCTGGAAGTGCATGGGGACTCAAACCTCACAATATCTCAAATAAATGGAGATTTCGATGCCAAAGACCCGAAAATGGCGGCTTACCGTAACGCCGTTCTCAAAATGTCGGCTCGGTTCGAGGGGCTCGAGTTTCATCATGTGGCTCAAGAAAGTACTCAAGCGGCGGACGTCCTTGCTCGCATCGGCGCCAAGCGCGACCCCGTCCCACCTAACATCTTTCTGGGAAGGCTTTTTAAGCCATCCGTGGTGTGGCAAGGGGAGAGCGGCAACACCAGTCCGGGTCCGACTATAACCCCAGATTACGAACACACCGATATCATCGGGGGCTCAGCCACCAAAATAACACCATCGGCCCATCTCATCATGGCAGTCATTGCCCCATGGAATGAACCCTTCTTGGCCTACCTTAATAGCCGAGAACTCCCTAAGGATCAGAATGAGGCTCGGCGCATTGTCCGGCGCTCAAAAGCCTACAAGGTTCACGACGGAGAACTCTACAAGAAAAGCGCTACCAGAGTACTTCAAAGATGTATCTCTGAGGAAGAGGCGGCAGCTCTTGGCTGAAATTCATGCCAGTCTCGGTGGTCACCATGCCGCAGCTTGGGCCCTTGTAAGCAAGGCCTTCCGTACATGTTTCTATTGGTCGTGGCCCGATCGGATGCAGGACCTTGTCCAACGTTGCGTCGGATGCCGACTTTTCGCCAACCAAAGCCATATGCCACCCACTGCTCTACAAACAATCCCCATCACTTGGCCTTTCGCGGTCTGGGGGCTTGATATGGTCGGACCCCTTAAAGGAGGAAGCCATAAGAAAAAGTATCTGCTCGTCATGTGGATAAATTCACTAAGTGGATAGAGGCCAAACCAGTTAAAACGTCCGAAGCCGGGCCAGTGATAGAATTCATATCCGGTATTGTGCACCGTTATGGTGTTCCACACAGCATCATCACCGATAACGGCTCCAATTTCACAGCCGATGAGGTGAAAACCTAGTATACTAATCTGGGCATTAAGCTCGATTACGCCTCTGTCTATCACCCGCAAACAAATAGTCAAGTTGAACGGGCCAATGGTCTTATTATGAGCGGCATTAAACCCAGACTAGTGCGGTCTTTGAAAGAATCACACAAGCACTAGGTTGAGGAGCTCGACTCCGTACTCTATGGGCTGCGGACCACGCCCAACCGCACTACTGGATATACACCTTTCTTTATGGTGTACGGCGCGGAGGCTGTGTTACCCTGCGACATTATTCATGACTCACTCGAGTGCGCATGTACGAAGAGAGAGATGCCGAGCTTGATCGGCAGGATAGCCTAGATGCCCTGGAGGAGGAGCGCGATGTTGCAAAAGCCCGTTCTGCATTTTATCAGCAACAGGCCCGCAAATATCAAAGCAGAGAAGTACGGGCCAAGACTTATAATGTTGGTGAACTCGTTCTACGCTTGCCGGAGAAAAAAAGGACAAACTCAAGCCCAAGTGGGAGGGCCGCTTCATCATTGACGAAGTTCTCACTGGAGGAGTGTACCACTTGTGTGATGCATTAGACAATCGCCTAGAGCCGAACCCCTAGAACGCGGCCAGACTCTGAAGATTCTATGCCTAGCGCCGAACTCTTTGTTCGTCTCCTTCTCCCTATTGTTTCCATTATTTTTTCCTCGCTTTTCGCTTTTTCTTTTTTAGCCTTAAAGCTTTCGTGCGGCTAAACCGTGCACCTGTGACGTATACATCCTCAAATATGTACGTCCATTATACCTGGGGGCTTCTTGGACAGAAGCTTATTATTGTTATTTTCCGAGCATCAAGCTCATCACATATGCGTGTTTTCCCCATATGTACCTTTTCTTCGCCATTATATGCATCGACATGACTTAAGTTTTTGGCCAAGTTGGGTTGCCTAGCTCCTGTGCTTATGCCCTACGTTCCCGTTAGTTCGACTAGGGCATAAAGGGAGCACCTCTGCGATTATTCTTGCCGGATCATCCGGATGTGTACCTCAGACTGGGTGAAGCCGAAAGCTAGCGTTCTTAAGGGAATATTCGGTTGGCGGACTAAAGATGTTTTTGCATTCACCCCATTGTGAACCCCCAGATGTTACGTATACTGCAATTTTTCAAACACAGTTCGGACATGCACATTAAAGCATGTACACCCAGGGAAAGGAACCCTTAACGGAACTATTCTCTCTGGAAGATGTTTCTTACAATCACAATGTAATATAACATAGCTAGCCGGATACAACTTGTCTGTTCAAGCAACTATGACCCCTACGCCTAGTTTCCACGCATACCCCGGTCTATTTTTTCGCTCAGGTATTCGGAAACACTCCGCACCTTCGGGTCCTTAGGTCGAAGCGAAAAGGTCTGCCATGACAATCCGTTTTACAATCCGGCTAGGGGCAAATATGTCAAGCGAAGTACATAGTCACTTGGACTGAAAAATTTCCTCCTCTATATCGTCTAATAGGCTCTCTAACTTACAATCCTGTTGGGAATATTTCGCGGCTACTTCGACTTGGTCATATACCAAATTAACGGGAATTTCTTTTCCATTTGACCCTAGAGGTCTGACCCGGGCCATATGATTCGAATCAAGCTTGGTATACCGTGTTTTCACCGTGGCCCGGGCTTCTCGTGCACCTTCCCGGCAGGCCGATATCTTCCATAATCGGAAACGCCACCGCGCTCCCTTGAATAGCTGTATAAGCTCCTCCATCCTTCCTAGAGGGGAGGCGGATGGCCATAAGGCCTTGGCAACACTTTGCATCGCCTGCCGAGCTTGCTCGTGCATTTGCGACAGCTCTTGTAGCAGATCGCCCGAGAATCCGGACATCTCCTCTTCGGGACGGCCAGTTAGCATACCTATAGACATAACTCTGTCAGTCCCTTTCATCTCCGAATTACATGGAGGTAAGTTTGACCACATACTAAATATGCCGCCTAGCAGCCTCTTATTTTCCTTCACGGAGTCAGCCAGCTGGGCCCGCACATCTTTCAGTTCTTCGCCCAGCTAGGTGTTGGAATCCTGGAGCTTGTTTTTCTCCTCCCTGACTCGTGTCAGCACACATTCGCCCGGGGCCAGTAATATTTTGGCTTCTTGTTCTCCCGCTTGAGCAGCCTTCAGTTGCCCCTTCAGTTGATCTGACGATCCTGCCATGAGATGAGCAACAGTGTTAGCATTGCTGGTATATAATTATGTTTTCTCGATGGAGGGTAACATTACCAGGCGATGCCTTCTTGGATTTCTCCATTAATGGTAGCAATGATTAGCTGGGTCCGATACTTTTCTAGTTCTATAGACAACAGGTTATTCTTCTCCATAAGCACCTGGTTATACAATGATCCTTAAATCAGTTGTATCAACTGCTTCAAGTCTCGGGGGCTATTGGTATATAATTATTAGATTTGTATAATATAAACTTACCCATATATCTTTTAAATATTGGTCTGTGGCTCTGGCAAGCCCGTCTCGAGCAGCTCGGATGTATGCATCAGCAGAGCTGAAGGCATTGAATGCCTCTTTTGTAAAGCCGGGGTCACATAGACCGGCCTTCCGGCGCCGATGATTCATTGCGCTCTCCACTTCCGAGTTTGTGATGGATACATCATCTGAATCCTCTGCCAAAGGACAATCCGGCGTCACTCCTGTATCAGCCCCGTCTTTCTGGCGAGTGCGGAACACAGCTGTTGGGACTGTGATTGGCAGGACCCTCGGACATAGTCCGGCGAACGCTTTTCCTAATAAGGCACAAGCGGACAACGTCACAGTTGGATGTGACTGCCAGGGAGCATATTTGCAAAGCCATACCTCTTCGGTGAAGGCTCGGTCGTGTCTTCGTTTGCCTTCCTCTTCGAAGGCTTGCCCGGCGTGGGCATCGCCCTCTTTGAAGTTGCCCGTGGTATAGCATGGTGCGCCAAACGCCTCCCCTTTGGAGCACGAGATAGTGCGGTGGGTGAGGCCGAATGAGGAAGATCTTTCGGAGGAAATGTCTCCTGATTACTTATGTGTGAGGCAGGGAGAAGACCGAGATAGTCGGCGGTGATGGCCACTTCCGTGCTGTCATAGCTCGCCTGGTAGAAAACCCCATTATCGAGCTCCACGAATATGTCCGGATCCTCTTCGAATCCGGGATCAAGGTCCCGGTTGTGGTCCTCTGGTTGTGGGGCGGGGTTGTGGAGCCCCTCGGTGATCTTTCGCCATTCCTGTTACAAATGGATGGATTAATGTTCATTAAAATTGACTCGGGGAGTAGATTGAGTAGGGTAGTAGGATTGGAACTCACCCAGCTAGGAGGATTGTACATGGAAAATCCATCTCGGCGCTTGATACGAGTGAAATCCTCTTTCTCCCCTTTGAATAGTTCGGCCAATATGTTGGCCAAAGCGGCGGGGGTGTCCGGACCCTTCCGACCGCAGCAGGAGGCGTCATCTTCCCCATTATAGTGCCACATGGGAAGCCCTCTGTATTAGAGTGGCTGAACCCCCCGCGCTATGGAAGTCGCCATTACCTCAACTATTGATAATCCGAACTGGGCAAGCGTCTTTATCTTGCCCATCAATTGACGGACCTCCGCGCTGTCTTCCTCCTCGAGGCTCCGAGGGTGCCAGTATGGCGTTTCTTCAATGAAGCGCTTGAGAATTCAAGCGGAACCCATTGAATTTGGAGTCAGGAAGGGCGACGTCCTTGATATAAAACCATTCAGAAGGCCACTCTTCGGATGCCTTCTTCGGCGTGCCGGATAGGTATCCGGTCCCAGCAATGCGACATACCCCGGCTCCGCCCACTTCAAATATTGATCCCTCTTGGTTATGAGGGACGAGGCAAAATAGTTTCCTCCATAATTCAAAATGGGCCTCACAGCCCAGGAAGAGCTCGCAAAGAGCAATGTAACCCGCGATGTGCAGGATGGAGGCGAGAGTGAAATTGTGAAGTTGGAGGCCATAATACTCGTAAGTCCTCGGAGGAGCGGATGGATTGGAAATCAATGCCTCTTAGCGGTAGGAGCGAAACACACTCATTCCCCCTGGATGGATTGGGGAAATTCTCGGCTGATCCCCTCGTCGAAGGAAGTCAATCCTGCTCGAGCAGGGGATTTGGATCCAGGGAAGAAATCCTGTGTTTGCGGCTTCACCGGTGACCGTGGGATACTGAACATCTCTTCCAATCACCTTTTTACGGGCCGTGGGGGGACGGGAGGAAGAGAGTGGGGCGCCGCCATGTTGGAGTGGTTTTTTCTAGCAAGCTCTGAGGATTTTCCACGTGATGTGGAACAGATCTGAGATCCAATCCCTTTAAATAGACGCTTTTCTTACATGGTCGGGGTGTTATATGCAAAAAATACCCTGACCTCTCATATTCACTCAACACATGGAAGCTGAAGCTATAGATGCACAGAAGCCGATGGGAACGACATTAAATGGAAGGCCGAATACAACCCTTTGAAGTCATCGGAGGAGGAACCCGCCTTGCAATGTCGAAGACAATCTGCGCGCCGGACACATCGTCATTGAAAGCCTGGTTCGGGGGCTACTGAGGGAGTCCTGGATTAAGGGGTCCTCGGGCGTCCGGCCTGTTGGACATGGGCCAGATTGATGGGCTGTGAAGATACAAGACCGAAGACTCTCACTCGTGTCCGGATGGGACTCTCCTTGGCGTGGAAGGCAAGCTTGGCGCCCGGATATGAAGATTCCTTTCTCTGTAACCGACTTTGTATAATCCTAGTCCCCTCCGGTGTCTATATAAACTGGAGGGCTTAGTCCATAGAGGCAATCATAGTCATACAGGCTAGACTTTTAGGGTTTTAGCCATTACGATCTCGAGGTAGATCAACTCTTGTAATACTCATATTTATCTAGATCAATCAAGCAGGAAGTAGGGTATTACCTCCATAGAGAGACACGAACACAGGTAAACATCGTGTCCCCCATCTCCTGTTACCATCGACCTTAGACGCACAGTTCGGGACCCCCTACCCGAGATCCGCCAGTGTTGACACCGACACCAGCCCCCAAGCCCGAGGTGACCGAACGAGGAGCTCGGCTTGACGCAGCACGATCGATGCGGCGAGGCGAAGCCCCCGGTCCAGCTAACATGACGAAGTTGGTCGGCTGGTGATGCTGAAGACCCCATAGTAGGTTGATGAAGAGATGACGAAGCCCCCAGTCCAGCCGAGGTGACAGAGCGGGTCGGTAAGTTGACGTTGCAGCAGCCATGGCAGCCGAGGTGTTGAAGCAGGTCGGCATGGTGGTCGTCGACTTGAAGAAACAATGGCGCGACGATGCCGACGTAGGTCGGATCTTGTGACGCGGTTGATGCCTCCTTGATGAAGTGACCGTGCGGTGATGCCGGTGTGCCCGCTTCGTTAATCCGTGGGGCGATGATGTTGGTGATGATTTAGCCTTCATGATGCCGAACTGTTTTTCGGCTTGCCGAGATGATGATCCGATATGGTTGAGCTCTGCTCGATGAAGCGGCGACGTGCCTAGCGCGGGTCGGTAGCCGTGGAGCAACGTTGTCGGGCTGGTTTGACACCGGCGCGATGGTGAAGATTACCTCCGAAAAGGAGCAAAATTTGTGAGCACGTGTTCGAAAACCAAACACAATACCCTAGAAAGAGATTCCTACAAAAAGGATGTCAAATATCCCGTTCATGAAGAAAGATGAACTCTGGACATCGGATTCGTATTCGCATAGAAAACTAATCCAAAATTTGATCCACTCATCGGAAATTTCCGGAGTTTGAACGGTCGGCTCGAGCTAAAATTTTGAGGGGTGATCGATATAGGAATTCCGCAACCGATGAACGGTTGGATATTCCAAACGATGTCCGAGTTGAATGACTGGACTCCTCGCCCTAAACTCATCCAGATTCCCATCCAGATTCGACAGGGCTCCAGTATATCGGGGATCGCCGGATATTCCTCCATCAGAACACGACAAAATTTTACAGGGTTGTTATAGACTCAATTCCGCACAATTCCCCCAAAGCAATTGTCAAAGCGACGCTCGAGGAGGCGATGGAGGCAGATACAAGTTCATTGTCCAGAAAAATAACACGGTTGCTTGAGGGCAATGTTGACGTTGAGCCCCCGAGCTCCATGGATGATTCCTCAATGATCTTGATAGAGATCGGAGTTGATGCTGATGAAGGCCCTCGTCTGAACTTGATGATATGGGACGGAGCACAATCCTCGGTCGAGCCAAGGTGACTAATTGAGCCGGCGACGAAGATGCCGACGTCGCAGTTGATCTGCAGGCTGGCCATTGATCCTTCGTCGATCTCTGATACGTCCATTTTGCATCATGCTTTTATATCGATATTTATTGCATTATGGGCTGTTATTAAACGTTATGTCACAATACTTATGCCTATTCTCTCTTATTTTACAAGGTTTACATAAGGAGGGAGAATCTTGGCTGGAATTCTAATTTGGAAAAGGAGAAAATCTTAGAGACCTCTTCTGCACAACTCCAACAGTCCTGAAACTCCATGAAAGTCATTTTGGGAAATAATAAAAAATATCCAGCGGAAGAAGTTCACCATAGGGGGCCCCACCTGGCCACAAGGGTGGGGGTCGCGCCCTACCCCCCTGGGCGTGCCCCCCTACCTCATGGGCCCCCTGGTGGCCCTCCGATGCCCATCTTCTGCTATATGAGGTCTTTCGTCAAGAAAAAAATCATAAGCAACCTTTCGGGACGAAACTCCGCCGCCACGAGGCGGAACCAATCTAGGGCTCCGTGAGCTGTTACTGGGGACACTTCCCTCGGGAGGAAATCATCGCCATCGTCATCACCAACGCTCCTCTCATCGGGAGAGGGCAATCTCCATCAACATCTTCACCGGCACCATCTCCTCTCAAAACCCTAGTTCATCTCTTGTATCCAATTCTTGTCTCCAAGTCCGGGATTGGTACTAGTAGGTTGCTAGTAGTGTTGATTACTCCTTGTAGTTGATGCTAGTTGGTTTATTTGGTGAAAGATCATATGTTCGGATCCTATATGCATATTAATACCCCTCTGATTATGAACATGAATATGCTTTGTGAGGAGTTACGTTTGTTCCTGAGGACATGGGAGAAGTCTTGCTATTAGTAGTCATGTGAATTTGGTATTCGTTCGATATTTTGATGAGATGTATGTTGTCTAGCCTCTAGTGGTGTTATGTGAACATTGAATACATAACAATTCACCATTATTTGGGCCTAGAGGAAGGCATTGGGAAGTAATAAGTAGATGATGGGTTGCTAGAGTGATAGAAGCTTAAACCCTAGTTTATGCGTTGCTTCGTAAGGGGCTGATTTGGATCCATATGTTTCATGCTATGGTTAGGTTTACCTTAATACTTTTGTTGTAGTTGTGGATGCTTGCAATAGAGGTTAATCATAAGTGGGATGCTTGTTCAAGTAAGAACAGCATCCAAGCACCGGTCCACCCACATATCAAATTATCAAAGTACCGAACGCGAATCATATGAACATGATGAAAACTAGCTCGACGATATTCCCATGTGTCCTCGGGAGTGCTTTTCCCATTGTAAGAGTTTGTCCAGGCTTGTCCTTTGCTACAAAAAGGATTGGGCCACCTTGCTGCACTTTATTTACTTTTGTTACTTGTTGCTCGTTACAAATTATCCTATCACAAAACTATCTGTTACCACTTATTTGATTACTTGCAGAGAATACCTTCTTTGAAAACCGCTTATCATTTCGTTCTGCTCCTCGTTGGGTTCGACACTCTTACTTATCGAATGGACTACGATAGATCCCCTATACTTGTGGGTCATCAAGAATCTTTTCTGGCGCCGTTGCCGGGGAGTGAAGCGCCTTTGGTAGGTGGAATTTGGTAAGGAAAAATTTATATAGTGTGCTGAAATTTACTGTCACTTGTTACTATGGAAAGTAATCCTCTGAGGGGCTTGTTCGTGGTATCTTCCCCCCGACCAGTAGAGCAAAGAGTTGCTCCTCAACCTAATGAACCTACTGAAAATGAATATGGAAATGTTCCCTTTGAATTTCCTTCGGGTATGATGGAAAAACTACTAGCTAATCCTTTTGTAAGAGATGGAACAAAGCATCATGATGAGCACCTAATATATGTGGATGAAGTTTGTGGACTATTTAAGCTTGCAGGTATACCCGATGATGTTTTTAAGAAGAAGGTCTTCCCTTTATCTTTGAAGGGATATGCATTGACATGGTATAGGCTATGTGATGATACGAGATCATGGAACTATAGAAGATTGAAATTGGAATTTCATCAAAAGTATTATCCTATGCATCTTGTTCATCGTGATCGCAATTATATATATAATTTACGGCCTCATGAAGGAGAAAGCATCGCTCAAGCTTGGGGAGGCTTAAATCAATGTTGTATTCATGCCCCAATCATGAGCTCCCAAGAGAAACAATTATTTAAAATCTTTATGCTCGGCTTTACGAAAACAATCGCACCATGCTCGATGCTTCTTGTCTTTGGCTCTTTTATGATGAAGACTATTGAATTTAAATGGGATTTATTGGATAGAATTAAACGCAACTCACGACGATTGGGATCTCGGCGAAGGTAAGGAGTCAGTGTATGACACCTAAGTTTGATTGTGTTAAATCTTTTATGGATCTTGATATTTTCCGTAAGTTTAGCACTAAATATGGACTTGACTCTGAAATAGTAGCTTCTTCTGTGAATCTTTTGCTACTTATGTTGATCTCCCTAAGGAGAAGTGGTTTAAATATCATCCTCCCATAGAAGTAAAAGTAGTTGCACCTATTAAAGTTGAAGAAAAGACTGTCACTTATAATGATCCTATTGTTCCTACTTCTTATGTTGAGAAACCACCCTTCCCTGTTAGAATAAAGGATCATGCTAAAGCTTCAATTGTTGTTCGTAAAAGTAATATTAGAACTTATACACCTCCTGAGCAAGTTAAAGTAAAACCTAATATTGCTATTGTTAAAGATCTCTTGGCTGATAATATTGATGGGCATGTTATTCAATTATGTGGTGAGACTGCTAGAATTGCTAAACCTGGCGCTAAAGATAAACATAGACCTGTGGTAGGCGTGCCTATTATTTTTGTTAAAATAGGAGATCATTGTTATCATGGCTTATGTGATATGGGTGCTCGTGCTAGTGTTATACCTTATACTTTGTATGAAGAAATTAAGCATGAAATTGCACTCTTTGAGATAGAAGGTATTGATGTTACAATTAAACTTGCCAATAGAGATACTATATCATTTGTGGGAATTGTTAGAGATGTTGAAGTCTTGTGTGGGAAAACTAAATATCCTGCTGATTTTCTTGTTCTTAGTTCCCCACAAGATAGCTTTTGTCCCATTATATTTGGTAGACCCTTCTTGAATCTTGTCAATGCTAAGATTGATTGCAAAAAGAATGTTATTCTTGTTGGCTTGGATGATATGATTCATGAGTTTAATTACTCTAAATTTAGTAAACAACACCGTGAAGAAGAATTGCCTAGTAAGGATGAAATTATTGGTCTTGCTTCTATTGCCGTACCTCCTAGTGATCCTCTAGAACATTATTTGCTAGACCATGAAAATGATATGTTTATGAATGAAAGAAGGGAAATAGATGAAGTATTCTTTAAATAGGAACCTATTCTGAAACATAATTTGCCTATTGAAATCCTAGGGGATCCTCCTCCACCCAAGGGTGATCCCGTGTTTGAGCTTAAACTGTTGCCTGATAATCTTAAATATGCTTATCTTGATGAAAAGAAAATATATCCTGTTATTATTAGTGCTAACCTTTCAGAGCATGAAGAAGAGAGATTATTGAAAACTACGAAGAAGCACCGTCTTTGCTATTGGATATACTCTTGATGATCTTAAGGGCATTAGTCCCACTCTATGTCAACACAAAATAAATTTGGAAGAAGATGCCAAACCGGTTCGTGATCATCAACGAAGGTTGAATCCTAAGATGAAAGAAGTGGTAAGAAAAGAAATACTAAAGCTTTTGGAGGCAGGTATAATTTATCCCGTTGCTGATAGTCAGTGGGTAAGTCTTGTTCATTGTGTCCCTAAGAAGGGAGGTGTTACTGTTGTTCCTAATGATAAAGATGAATTGATTCTGCAAAGAATTATTACAGGTTATAGGATGGTAATTGATTTCCATAAATTAAATAAAGCTACTAAGAAAGATCATTACCCTTACCTTTTATTGATCAAATGCTAGAAATATTATGCAAACATACACATTATTGCTTTCTAGATGGTTATTACGGTTTCTCTCAAATACCCGTGTCGGCCGAGGATCAATCAAAGACTACTTTTACAAGCCCTTTTGGTACTTTTGCTTATAGGCGTATGCCCTTTGGTTTATGTAATGCACCTGCTACCTTTCAAAGATGCATGATGGCTATATTCTCGACTTTTGTGAAAAGATTTGTGAGATTTTCATGGACGACTTTTCCGTCTATGGATCCTCTTTTGATGATTGCTTGAGCAATCTTGATCGAGTTTTGCGAGATGTGAAGAAACTAATCTTGTCTTGAATTGGGAAAAGTGCCACTTTATGGTTAATGAAGGTATTGTCTTGGGGCATAAAGTTTCTGAAAGAGGTATTGAAGTTGATAAAGCCAATGTTGATGCTATTGAAAAGATGCCATGTCCCAAGGACAGTAAAGGTATAAGAAGTTTCCTTGGTCACGCCGGATTTTATAGGAGGTTCTTCAAGGACTTCTCAAAAATTTCTCGGCCTCTGACTAATTTATTACAAAAAGATATACCATTTGTCTTTGATGATGATTGTGTAGAAGCATTTGAAATACTTAAGAAAGCATTGATCTCTGCACCTATTGTTCAGCCACGATTGGAATTTACCCATTGAAATTATGTGTGATGCTAGTAATTATCTTTGTAGGTGTTGTTCTAGGGCAAAGAGTTGATAAGAAATTAAATGTTATCCATTATGCTAGTAAGACTCTAGACAATGCTCAAAGAAATTATGCTACTCTTGAAAAAGAATTCTTAGCAGTTGTATTTGCTTGTGATAAGTTCGGACCATATATTGTTGATTCTAAAGTAACTATTCACAGATCATCTTTGCTATTAAATATCGATGGAAAAGAAAGATGCTAAACCTAGACTTATTAGATGGGTTCTCCTGCTACAAGAATTTGATTTGCATATTGTTGATAGAAAGGGAGTCGAGAACCCGTTCTGCAGACAACTTGTCTAGGTTAGAAAATGTTCTTGATGACCCACTACCTATTGATGATAGCTTTCCTGATGAGCAATTAAATGTTATAAGTACTTCTCGTAGTACTCCTTGGTATGCAGATTATGCTAATTACATTGTTGCTAAATTTACACCCCCTAGTTTCACATACCAGCAAAAGAAAAAGGTTTTCTATGATTTGAGACATTAATTTTGGGATGACCCACATCTTTATAAAGAAGGAGTAGATGGTGTTATTAGACGTTGTGTACCTGAGCATGAATAGGAATAGATCCTACGCAAGTGTCACTCCGAAGCTTATGGAGGACACCACGCTGGAGATAGAACTGCACATAAGGTACTGCAATCCGGTTTTTATTGGCCTACTCTCTTCAAGGATGTCCGTAAGTTTGTCTTGCCTTGTGATGAATGTCAAAGAATTGGTAATATTAGTAGACGTCAAAAAATTCCTATGAATTATTCACTTGTTATTGAACCATTTGATGTTTGGGGCTTTGATTATATGGGACCTTTTCCTGCCTCTAATGGATATACACATATTTTAGTTGTTGTTGATTACGTTACTAAGTGGGTAGAAGCTATTCCAACTAGTAGTGTTGATCATAACACTTCTATTAAAATGCTTAAAGAAGTTATTTTTCCAAGGTTTGGAGTCCCTAGATATTTAACGGTGATGGTGGTTCACATTTTATTCATGGTGCTTTCGAAAAATGCTTGCTAAGTATGATGTTAATCATAGAATTGCATCCTTATCACCCACAGTCTAGTGGTCAAGTAGAATTGAGTAACAGAGCTCAAATTAATTTTGCAAAAGGCTGTCAATAGGTCTAGAAAGAATTGGTCCAAGAAACTTGATGATGCATTATGGGCCTATAGAACTACATATAAAAATCCTATGGGTATGTCTCCGTATAAAATGGTTTATGGAAAAGCATGTCACTTACCTCCCGAACTAGAGCATAAGGCTTATTGGGCTATTAAAGAGCTCAATTATGATTTCAAACTTGCCGGTGAGAAGAGGTTATTTGATATTAGCTCACTTGATGAATGGAGAACCCAAGCTTATGAAAATGCCAAGTTGTTTAAAGAAAAAGTCAAAAGATGGCATGACAAAAGGATACACAAGCGTGAGTTTAATTTAGGTGATTATGTATTGCTATACAACTCTCGTTTAAGATTTTTTGCAGGAAAGCTTCTCTCCAAATGGGAAGGACCCTACGTTATCGATGAGGTCTATCGTTCCGGTGCCATAAAAATCAACAACTTCGAAGGCACAAATCCGAAGGTGGTAAACGGTCAAAGAATCAAACACTATATCTCAGGTAATCCTATAAATGTTGAAACCAATGTTATTGAAACCGTAACCCCGGAGGAATACATAAGGGACACTTTCCGGAACTTTTCAGACTCCGAAAAGGAGTAGGTATGTGGTATGGTAAGCAAACCAACTCCAAAACAATTTTAAGGCAATATTTCTCCGTTTTGGAATATTTAGAAAAATAGAAAAATAAGTAGCGGTCCGGGAAGGACACGAGGGCCCCATGAGGGTGGAGGGCGCGCCCTACCCCCCTGGGCGCGCCCCCCTACCTCGTGGGCACCTCATGTGCCTTCGGACTCCATTTTCTTGCACGATACGTATTTGGGTCGGTAAAAATTCATTATATATTCTCCCGGACATTTTGACTCCCGTATCACGCAAATATCCTATGTTTTGTTTATTTGTTCTTTCTTGCAGATTAGAGCAAGATGTCTTCTCAAGAGTCAGTCGGGGAGAGCCGGGTATCTAATCCGGCACCGGAACCATGGGCAAATAGCGAAGCTGACCCATTTGGGCCAGCAACGGAGGAGGAGATGGAGGCTGACTTGATGAGAGTAGATGCCATGGAGGATCAAGAAGTCACTTCTCGCTTTCGAGCTGGGTTCACGATGGGGGAACTACAGAGCTCAGCTATTCCAAACTCTGTTATCCCTTCCAATGTTAGATTTCTTTCTTATGAAAATATGAAGACGAGTGTCACTTGTTCTCCATGACTATGCAACACCCTTGGGTGCAAGGAGCCTTAGCGATTCTGAGGAAAGCTTACAAGGAAATAATGGACCTCAAGCAGCAAGTCAATAAGCTTGAGGAGGAGAATCGCATCCTAAAGGGCATCATCACCAAGAATGTTTCACCAACCCCGAAGAAGGAGATATAATCACATGGGTATGGGCACTCCCCCTTGGCAACTGCCAAGCTTGGGGGAGATGCCCCATGTCATATCACAACCACATCTCCTATCTTTACCGTTTTTCTTAGTTCGATCCTATTAGTAGTATCTTGATCTAGTAGAATAAAGTTTATGGCATGATCTAGTTTTGAGTTTTTGCTTTATGATCTCTCAATGTAATCGAGTCCGTGAGCTATATAATAAAGATTAGTGTTGAGTCAAGGGCTTAATTATTTTGCCATGATCTTGAGTGAATAAAAGAAAAGAGAAAAAGAACAAAAAGAAACAAAGAGTTCATATTGATCTTATTGAGAGTAATGACTTCACATAGAAAGGGTATGATGATTGAAATTTGTTGGGAGTTGGAAAACATAGTTTTGGTCATCGTTGCAATTAATAGGAGGTAATAAGTAAATAGAGGTTTCACATATAGATATACTACTATTGACATCTTTTATGATTGTGAGCACTCATTAAAATATGACATGCTAAAGAGTTGATGTTGGACAAGGAAGACAACGTAATGGGTTATGTTTTCTTATATCTGAGATAAACTATATTGTCATGGATCTCCCAACATGTTGAGCTTGCCTTTCCCCCTCGTGCTAGCCAAATTCTCAGCACCAAGTAGAGATACTACTTGTGCTTCCAAAAACCCTTAAACCAGTTTTGCCATGAGAGTCCACCATATCTACCTATGGATTGAGTAAGATCCTTCAAGTAAGTTGTCATCGGTGCAAAGCAATAAAATTGCTCTCTAAATATGTATGATTGATTGGTGTGGGAGAAATAAGCTTTATCACGATCGTGTGATGTGGAAGAAATAAAAGCGGCAATTTGCATAATAAAGGTTCATATCACAAGTGGCAATATAAAGTGGCGTTCTTTCGCATTAAGATTTTGTGCATCCAACCGTAAAAGTGCATGGCAACCTCTGCTTCCCTCTGAAGGGCCTATCTTTTATTATTATCCTCTACCTTATGCAAGAGTCATGGTGATCTTCACCTTTCCTTTTTACATTTATCCTTTGGCAAGCACAGTGTGTTGGAAAGATCCCGATTGATATATCTAATTAGATGTAGGGGGCATGAGTTATTATTGTTGACATTACCCTTGAGGTAAAAGGTTGGGAGGCGAAACTATAAGCCCCTATCTTTTCTCTGTGTCCGATTAAAACTCCGTAACCACAAGTATTGCGTGAGTGTTAGCAATTATGAAAGACTAAATGATAGTTGAGTATGTGGACTTGCTATTAAGCTCTGACATAGACTCTTTACGATGTTATGATAAATTGCAATTGCTTGATTGGTTGAGACTATAGTTTGTTTGTTCTCAATAAAGTTTATGATTAAGTACTCTTGCATTGTGAATGGATTATTACTTGAACATAAGTAATCATATGACAATATCTATATATGTTGCTGTTATGAGAAGGATCATGATGCCTTCATGTCCGTATTTTGTTTTTATCGACGCCTCTACCTCTAAACATGGGGACATATTTATCGTTATCGGTTTTAAGCTTGAGGACAAGCAAGGTCTAAGCTTGGGGGAGTTGATACGTACATTTTGCATCATGCTTTTATATCGATATTTATTGCATTATGGGTTGTTATTACACGTTATGTCACAATACTTATGCCTATTCTCTCTTATTTTACAAGGTTTACATAATGAGGGAGAATGCCGACAGCTGGAATTACGAAATTTGGAAAAGGAGCAAATATTAGAACCTATTTTGCACAACTCCAAAAGTCCTGAAACTCCACGAAAATCATTTTGGGAAATAAAAAAAATCCAGCAGAAGAAGTTCACCAGAGGGGGGCCCACCTAGCAACGAGGGTGGGGGCGCGCCCTACCCCCTGGGCGCGCCCCCTACCTCGTGGGCCCCCTGGTGTCCCTCCGATGCCCATCTTCTGCTATGTGAGGTCTTTCGTCAAGAAAAAAATCATAAGCAACCTTTCGGGACGAAACTCCGCCCGCCACAGCGGAACCAATCTAGGGCTCCGTGAGTACATTACTGCAGGGACACTTCCCTCAGGAGGAAATCATCGCCATCGTCATCACCAACGCTCCTCCCATCGAGAGAGGGCAATCTCCATCAACATCTTCACCGGCACCATCTCCTCTCAAAACCCTAGTTCATCTCTTGTATCCAATTCTTGTCTCCAAGTGCAGGATTGGTACTAGTAGGTTGCTAGTAGTGTTGATTACTCCTTGTAGTTGATGCTAGTTGGTTTATTTGGTGAAAGATCATATGTTCGGATCCTATATGCATATTAATACCCCTCTGATTATGAACATGAATATGCTTTGTGAGTAGTTACGTTTGTTCCTGAGGACATGGGAGAAGTCTTGCTATTAGTAGTTGTCGTGGTTCTAAGTCTGACAGTAGAATGGGGGGTAGGTATGGAGAGGCAAGGTACTAGCTATAGAGTGGTTAGTGCCTTGCGAGTTTCTGAGTTCAGGCCCTTCTCGGAGGAAGTAACAGCCCCTCGTCTGGGAGCCCGGAGGCGGTCATTGGATTATATGCTTATGAATTACGAGTGCGAACCCTTCTACATGGAGGGTGGCTTATATAGAGTGCGCGGGACCCCAGACAGCCCGTGGCGGAGGGTTTAAGGTACATTAAGACTAGGCGTTCTTGGTAGCATGCTTACATAAAATGTCATCATGACCATAAAGACTACTTAATCTCTGAGACCGTTTGGACACGAGTGGCTCTTGGACTCTGGTGGTTGATTGGGTCTTCATGGTCGAGTGTCTTTGAATCTGTCGGTGGAAACCTACCGGGTCATTTGGTAGGCGGTTACTCTAAGGATGACCTTGGGGAGGGTATCTTGGGACAGGTCCATGACCCTACCCTAGGTATATGACTTCATCATTAGCCCCGAATGGATCGAGGTTTGAGTGAGGAAGGAGTTGATAATCTTTACGATCTGCTTTTTGGCTTGAGTGTGCTTTATTCTTGATCGGTGACCTTTTTAGTGACGGTGTCAACTTCTCTTTCGATCGCCTTGATCCATTCTCTACATCTGTCGAGTGAACTTTATGAACTTGGAGATTTACGGCGACGGATCGGAGGAATCTGCCATCGACAAGTTGCTTTCTGCATTAAGCGGATTTAGCGGGATCCGAATTTTGAGAAGCACGCCTTGAAGCGAGAAGGCCACGGCACTTTCGGATGGATAAGGCAAGGGCGCCTCGATCTCCAGCGCCACCTTTTTACGCCACGTGTCAGCCTTGTTGACTGCGAGATTTGTGAGGATTGCGGGCCTACCGATCGGCCACTCGAGGCGTCTTCATATAAAGGCGCCCGGGCGAAGTATTTTGAGCAGTCGCCCTCATTTTCCCTCCTCCATCCTCAGATTCATCCGCCGCGCCCGTAACACCTTCGGCTCAGCACCGCTGCCCCTTTATCCCGCTTGGCGACAATGGTGAAGGAGAAAGGCGGCCTTGGAGAGGCGAAGAAAGGCGGCGGTGAAAGCGAAGGGGAAGCGCCCGGTCAGGCGGATCCTCGTTGCGGTCGACTGCCGCAAGGTTGGGTCGAGGAGATTGGATCCGCTCGACCATCACCGAAAAGACCTCAACGACCTGGCCAACGAGGGACTGATCCACCACGGGTCGGCAAGGCTTCCGGGGACAGAGTGGCAGCCGCAGCCTCAAGAGGGTGAGTGCGTCCTCCTAGCCACACATGTGGATCACGGCTTTTCTCTTCCACCGAATTTTTTCTTTCGGGGTTTTCTGAACTTCTTGAGCACAACTCCATCACTTTACACCCAACTCCATTGCCTATCTCTCCGCTTTCGTGTCTGTGAAAACTTCTTGGGTTGTCGACCACCTTGGGGCCTCTTCAAACACATATTCACTTGTCGCTCTCGGACGGTGAAAAAGGCTAGTCCGAATGATGAAAGAACCCAAGTAATCCAGATGTGTGGGGGTCTTGGGGTCCAGATGAGGGTAAAAGTGCCTTTCCAGCCATGATTCTTCCCGATTCGATCGGGGGAGGCGATCGACTGGTTCTCTTGCCAAGACCGGTCATTGGACTCCCTCCTTTCTCCATGGATCGAGTGAACAAGCCGTCCTCTCTGAAGGTGCTTCCGGAGGAGAAGGCCCGAGTTAAATTGTTGATGGAGCGTGTAGTCCAGCTCATTCGCAACGGAGTGACCGGCATGGATCTTCTGAAGGTTTTCCTTCGACGGCGCATTCAGCCGCTCCAATATCAAGGTCACCCGATGTGGATGTACTCTGGTACTGAGGACACCACTCGGGTCCACCCAGAGGAGGTCGACGACGCCACATTGGAGAGGTGGATGACTGCCATCACGGGGAACAAGGATAACCCTCGTGGAACTAGGAGGATCCCACCACTCGACCAATCTTATGAACAAGACAAGGTATGACCACTGATCTCCGACTGTGATCCTGTTGCATTTGCTCTGTTCCGCTGCGAATCGGCCGACTGACTTTCGTCTTGTTTTGCTGTCTTCTAGGTCACCACTGAGATGTACTCGATGCCCAACGGGGCGCAAGAACCAGTCGAAGAAGAAGAAGGAAGCGGAGGCGAAAGCCAGGAGGAATGGGAGTCTGAGGAAAACGACAGCTCTGATGAAGAGGAGGAGGAGGATGAGGAAGAGGAGGGAGACATGGATCCACCCCACTTTCGGAAAGGCGATCCAAGGCGGCGCATGATCCGGTGGTCGGCGAGGTAAGGCTATCGCGCCCATCGGGCGTTCAGCAGCGCTTTTCGGACGACTTCTCCGATTGCCAACCGAGAAACCGCCAAAGCAACCCGAGCAACGTCATCAAAGCGGCGAAGGCCTTGCCCAAGATGAGGATGGTCATTCCCACCATTTCGAGTGTCAATGAGAACTTGTGATTTCTGTCTACCATGAGTGCACTTTTGGTCGACTTCGTTTTGGTGATCCATTGACTTACGAAATCTGCGGTCTTTGCCACCTCCGAGACCTCGGCTAAGCCACGAGGATCGAGGAAATGGAAGATGCCGCCACCTCCAACCTTGGTATGATCTTTGCAGTTTTGCTTTGCGGTCGATTGGATTTTGTTTTTACCTTTGAACCTTGCTTGTAGTTCCACCTCATGTCATTGATCTTCCTGATGACGACGATGAAACACCACTGAGGAAGAGGAAGGACAAAAAGGTGCCTGCTGGCAAGGCTACTCCAATTGTATCACTGCCTGAGATGCTAGCTCACGAGGGAGGCGACACCACTCGGACTTATGTGTCCTTTCCTGTGCCGCTGACGAGTGTTCGGCCATCGTCGTCGACTGCTGACCCGCCATCCCTTTTTGCCACACACCACGTCCCGGAAGACCAAGTGAGTGCTGCCAAGGAGGCCATCGCCCGAGCGGGGATCATGATGGAGCAAGTGAAGGTGGTCAGGGAGGCTAGCCAGCGACTTATGATGCAAGCTTCGGCTCTTGAGCAATGTCCAAGTAAGTTGCTTGTTACATTAGGATATGCTACCTGAAATTTCTTCTTTCGAAGATTTCCATATCTGCATCACACACCTTTGGGTGTTGGTGGGTGTGTCGATTGAGTTTTTGAACTGGTGGGGGCACGCTGAGTGCACTGGAGTGTAGTCCACGAGACTATGGTGGATCGCAGGCGATCGACTATAGTCTTTATACTTTGAATTTCTTCACTCGGTCTGGTCCGCCCATGTCGAATGGATCTTTGGAATCGGTGGGGGCACACTGAGTGCACCCACTGGGTGTAGTCCCCGAGACTATGGTGGACTGCGGGCAGTCGACTATAGTCTAAGAACTTCTTCTTTTTCACACAGCTGACTACTGACAGTTAGCTATGTTTTTAGGATCATAACCTTTTTGCCTCTTTCGGTCATTTGGTGAACCGAATTGGAAAAAACCGGTGGGGAGACGCAGCTGAGTGCACCTGGGTGTAATCCCGAGACTCTTGTCGAATGTTTTGATTCGATTGTAGTCTTAGAAATCTACGATTTTTCTTAAGTCACTTTCGGAAGTGACTTGTCTTTGACGTTTTGTCGATTGACTCTTGGCGAGAAATCTTGCGAGCTCGTGGCCGTTATCTTTGAATTGGAGAACAAGCGGATCCAGCTCAACCTTGACTTGAAGCTCGCTCGGGAGAACTTGCAAAAGGCGAGAGGCGAAGCAAAAGGTATGGCTGGTGAGAACTTGGCGTGTCTTTGTCTTTCTACCCATTCTCAACTCTGGACTTATTGTTATTTTGCGAGACAAACTAGAGGAGGCTCACGAAGAAGAAAGACCAAGACCTTTCGGAGAGCCTGAGAAAGGCGGCTTTGGAGAAAACAAAGCTCGCGGAAGAAAGCAGCCTCAGTCGAAAAACTCGAAGAGGCGAATACCAACCTGAAGGCTGCTCTCGACGCGGCCAACAAGGAGGCTAGCCGACTGAAGAATGACAAAGTTGCTCTGACTGACAAGGTTGGTGAACTGGTAGGGAGGAGGAACGATTTGGAGGTTTATCTGGGAGGGCTCGCCAAGAAGCTATTCCTCATGCTTGAAGGTAAATCCTCTTACCTGACCGACTTGTCATCATCGACTCACCATAGAACCATTATCTTGAACTTGAGTCGTATTTGCGAGTCTGTCGAACTTGAAGAAGAGACCGGTCAGTGGAGACAAGCTGAACCCCATCAACTCTCCCGTGAAGGATGAAGTCGCTATGAGCGTGCTCATTTGGAGTCTCGCATCGCTGGAGTGGTGGACTATCTCGCCCGGCCGAAAGCTGCGGTGTCACGGATCGACTCAACCCTCTGGCGGACCGGGCGGCAGAATGACCTTGAGTCCTTAATGACTCATTGAATGAGGTTCAAGTCGAGTGCAAGAATGGAAGAAGTCTTACGCGGTCAGTCTTGATGTTAGTCTGTCTCTGGTTACGTGTCCATTGCAAGGAAGCCTTGGGAGGACAAGTGGCGGCCCTCGAGTTGCTGAACACTAAGAAGTATGATTTCCAATCTTTCATGGAAACTTTCATCGCCGCTGCCACCGGATCGCCCGATGGGATCGACCTTGACCGGTTGTGGCTCCTTCAGTCCTCCACGAGGAGTAAAAACTTTATGCTCTACCTTAAATTTGCCTCGGAATCTTTGAGTGATTTTTGTAACCGATAAACCTTAGCGGGCTTGAGGCACAGGTACTGCATCCTTAGGATGCTATCCGAACTTTACTTTTTCGTCAAAATATGCTTTTGTTTGCCTTGAGTGAACTTTGCTCACTTTTCGGATTATGCTTCAATGTTTGAGAGGCAGCTACGAGGTGGATCGATCGACCTACACTTTGTTGCTCTTGCAGGTGCAGGAGAAGGAAGCAGTCGACATGTACCTCGTCGCCCTTGCGGATCGGGATGGAGCGCACGTTGTACTTGTGGCGCAGCTCCGAAGGAGAAGGTAGCAGTCGTCTTGCACCTCGTCGTCTTTGCGGATTGGGATGGAGCGCACGTTGTACTTGTGGCGTAGCTCTGAAGGAGAAGGTAGCAGTCGACCTGCACCTCGTCGTCCTTGCGGATCGGTACGTTTTCAAACTTAGGCAAGTCCCGGACTGCAGCTAAGCCCCTGAGTGGGAGGTTTGCTCTTCACTCGGTAGAATTTTTCAAACTTAGGCGAGTACTGGACTGCAGCTAAGCCCCCGGGTGGGAGTTTTGCTCTTCACTCGGTAGAATTTTTCAAACTTAGGCGAGTACTGGACTGCAGCTAAGCCCCCGAGTGGGAGGTTTGCTCTCCACTCGGTAGGATTTTTCAAACTTAGGCGTGTACAAGACTGCAGTTAAGCCCCCGAGTGGGAGGTTTGCTCTCCACTCGGTAGGATTTTTCAAACTTAGGCTAGTCTTGGACTGCGGCTAAGCCCCAGTGGGAGGTTTGCTATCCACTCGGTAGTATTTTTCAAACTTCGGCGAGTACTGGACTGCAGCTAAGCCCCCGAGTGGGAGGTTTGCTCTCCACTCGGTAGTATTTTTCAAACTTAGGCGAGTACTGGACTGCAGCTAAGCCTCCGAGTGGGGGGTTTGCTCTCCACTCGGTAGGATTTTTCAAACTTGGGCGAGTATTGGACTGCATCTAAGCCTCCAAGGAGGATTTTTGTGTCATAGCTTTGAAGGGGAAGGCAGCGATCGACTGTGCCTCGTCGTCCTTGCAAAGTGCACATTGTATCAAATACTTATCACAGTACTTGACTGCAGCTAAGCCCCCAGTGGGAGGTTGGCTCACCACTCGGTGGGATTTTAAACACTTAGGCGAGTACTTGGACTGCAGCTAAGCCCCCAGTGGGAGGCTGGCTCACCACCGGGTAGGATTTTTAAACACTTAGGCGAGTACTTAGGCTGCAGCTAAGCCCCAGGTGGGAGGCTGGCTCACCACTCGATGGGATTTTAAACACTTAGGCGAAAGCGGATTCATTGCTAAACCCCGAGTGAGAGGTGGCTCGACACTCGGTGAGATTTTTACAAACTTAGGCGAAGCGGATTCGCAGCTAAGTCACCCTTTGGGGAAATTTTAACAAAAAGTAATAACAATCCTTTGGGAAAATTATAATCTTCTTGATTTAGATAGACAAACTACTGAAGTACTTTTATTACATCTCACCCGAGTGAGCTCTTAAGTGTAAAAGGCGGGGCAGCCGCGTTCCATGCCCGAGGCTCATCGACACAGCGTTCGACATTGTAAAGATGGTAAGCCCCATTGGGAAGAACTATGGTGACGATGAAGGGCCTTCCCAAGTGGGAGCGAGCTTGTGTGGTTTGTTGATTCACTCGGAGGACCGGATCTCCTTCTGAAAGGCTCGGCTCTTCACATTTACGGCGTGGAATCGGCGCAAGTCCTGGCGATAGATGGTCGGCGGATCAGGGCCATCTCTCTCTCCTCTTCAAGGAGGTCATTGCGTCTTGGCCGGGCTTGCTCTGCTTGACTTGAGTAGAGTTCGACTCGGGGGGCATTGTGAAGCGGAGTCACTCGGCGAAGCTGCTTGACTCCATAGACCATAAAGAATGGAGTTCTCCCGATCGAGCGATTAGGAGTGGTCCTCAATCCCCAAAGAACCGACGGAAGTTCGTCGACCCACGCTCTGCCGCATGCTTGAGATTACGCATCGATCGAGGTTTGATCCTTTGAGAATTAGACCATTTGCTCGTTCGGCTTGTCCATTCGATTTGAGGGTGGCGGTGAAGCATAATCGACCAGCGTGCCACACGAGGCGCGAAAGGCTTTGAACTTGTTGGAATCGAAATTTGACCCATTGTCCGTGATGATGTTGTGCGGAACTCCAAATCTGAATATCAATTCTCTATGGCCCGGCAAGCGATTACGCATCAAGATTCTGATAGGTTTAGCTTGATCCACTTCGTGAAATTGTCGATTGCCACAAGCAAATGAGTGAAACCACTCCTGCCGGTTCTCGGCGGTCCAATCATATCCAACCCCCAAACAGCGAAAGGCAGACGAGTGGAATGGTCTTCAATCTTTGGCGGGCTTGTGTGACATATTGGAGTAGAATGGCATCCTTCACATTTGTCGACTATTTCCTTTGCCATTTCATTTGCCTTTGGCGGTAAAATCCCGCTCGGTATGCTTTAGCCACGATGGTCCGAGAAGGGGCGCATGGTGACCACAGGTCCCAGTGGATATCATCAAGGATTATCGACCCTCTTACGGCGTTATGCACTTACGGCTGACTCGATCCGCTTTCTCTGAATAAGCATCCCTTGATCACGGTAAAGGCCTTGGATCGACAGACGATCTGTCTAGCCTCTTCTTCATTCTCCGGGAGCTCTTTCCTCGGGATGTATGCGATATGCAGTCTTGTCCGATCGGGAGTGATGACCACGACTTCCATGACCAGTCGACCACCCATTTGGGACCTCAACTTGATCGGATCGGTGGCACTTTTGGCTGTGGAACTTCTTGATGAAAGGATCCTCTTGAATCGGCGGTGTGCGGATGTGCTCCAAAAACACATCACTTTGGGAATGGCTTCCCTCTTGGACCCTATTTTCGCCAAATCATCAGCAGCTTGATTTTTTGATCCGGGGTATGTGATGGAGCTCTAACCCCTCAAACTTCTTTTCCAGCTTCCTCAACGCATTCTGATGGCAGTCATGGCATTTGGACTTGACGTCCCACTCCTTCATCACTGATTAACCACGAGTTTGAGTCGCCATAGACCATGAGGCGACGGCCGAGTGAAATGGCCATCATAAAGCCATACAACAATGCTTCGTATTACGCTTCATTGTTGGAAGAATCAAAGTGAATCTGGAGCACATATCTGAGCTTATCTCCTCGGGAAACCAATACTACCCCAAAGACCGGAACCATTCAGCATCTTGGAACCATCAAAGAACATAGTCCGATTGCTCGAGTGGACTTGAGTCGGTAATCTTGTTCAATCCACTTTCGGCGATGAAATCTGCTATTGCTTGGGACTTGATGGCTTTCTTTGCCTCAAACTTGATATCAAGGGAAGAAGTTCAATCGCCCATTTCGCCACTCGACCGGTTGTGTCTCTGTTGTGCGAGAATCTCTACGATAGCAGGCGTCGGCGGCTAATGGAATGATCGGAAGTAGTGAGCAACCTTCTTTGCGGTCATATAAATCCCATACACAAGCTTACGATAATGAGGGTATCTTTGCTTGACAGGGGTTAACACTTGGAAAGATAATATCTTTGGGGCTGAACTTTGAAGGCTTTTCCTTCCTCTTCCGCTCGGCCGTAAATCTTGTCTTGACGACTTGTCCTGTGGCTGCAATGTAAAGCGGTGACTCTTCTTGATTGGAGCAGCAAGCACCGGCTGGGTGGAGAGTAGAGCTTTGAGCTCTGCAAACACTGCATCAGCTTCAGGAGTCCACTCGAACTTGTCTGACTTCTTCATTAGTCGGTAAAGAGGCAATGCATTTTCACCGAGGCGAGAGATGAATCGACTTAAAGCGGCCAAGCATCCAATAAGCTTCTGGACATCGTGCACTGCACAGGCGTTTCATTGGAGAATAAGCGCCAACTTTTTTCAGGTTAGCGTCGATTCCTCGTTCGAAGCGAAAACCGAGTAACTTTCCACCAGGAACTCCGAATGTGCACTTTGATGGATTAAGCTCGATATCATACCTCCTGAGATTGGCAAATGTTTCAGCAAGGTCAGTCAACAGGTCGGAACCTTTCCGTGACTTGGCCACAATGTCATCCATGTATGCTTCCACATTCCGGCGATTTGGTGAGTAAACACTTCGAATCATCCTCATGAGCGTGGCTCCGGCATTCTTGAGGCGAATGGCATGGTGACATAACGAAGCACCGAATGGAGTGATGAAAGCTATTTTGATCTCGTCGGGTCCATACGGAAGGATCTGATGGTACCGGAATATCGTCCAACAAAGACAACCGCTCACATCCAGCGATCGAGTCGACTATTTGGTCGATGCGGGGAGGAAAATGATCTTTTGGGCAGGCCCGATTGATATGTTTGAAGTCGATGCACATGCGCAGTGAATTGTCCTTCTTAGGGACCATGACCACATTGGCAAGCCACTCGGAGTGGTAAATTTCTCGGATAAAACTCTGCTTCTAAGAGCCGAGCCACCTCCTCGCCAATGGCCTTTCTCTTCTGGACAGCGGACCGTCGAAGATGTTCTTTGACAGGTTTGACTTTTGAGTCGACTTCGTGAGCGGTGCTCGGCCGACTCCACAGGAACACGGCATGTCGTGAGCTTCCATGCAAAGATTTCCCGATTCTCAACTGAGGAACTGACGGCGCTTCTTCCTATTTGGAGTCGAGTGTTGTTGAGATGTTGGTCGGAGCAGCATTGGGGTCGGTCGGGTGAATATGAACCTGCTTCGTCTCACCGGACGACTGAAATGCCGACTCCGTAGCGGGCTTCTTGGCTCGCAACAAATCACTCGGATCTGCAGTCTTCTGATATTCTTGCAATTCTACCACAGCCATCTGAGCATCAACAATCTTAGAGCCTTTCTGGAAACACTCTTCCGCTTTCTTCCGATTGCGGTGGCGGTGATCACACCCTTGGGGCCGGGCATCTTGACTTGAGGTACACATAACATGGTCGGGCCATGAAAGCGGGCATCGTCGGCCTTCCCGAATAAGCGTGATAAAGCGCTCTGGAAATCCACGACCTCAAAGGTCAACTTTTCTTTCTTGAAATGCTTGAATCACCAAAAACCACATCAAGAGCAATTTGACCGAGTGACTCAGCCTTCTTTCCGGGAATGACTCCGTGGAAACTCATATTCTTGGTCTTTGAGTCTGGACATCATAATGCCCATCCCTTTCAACGTCTCTGCATACAAGATGTTCAGCCCTTGCCGCCATCCATCAAAACTTTGGTCGATCGAGTGCCTTCGACGATTGGGTCGACCACTGGCAACGCTTGCCTCCCGGGGTGGAAATGTGTGTCGGATGATCGGACTGGTCGAATGTGATGGCGATGCAGGACCATTTCAGATAATTAGGCGTCATGGGGCGACCATGTTCACTTCTTGGTTGATAACTTTCAATCGACTTTTGCTTTCAACGTCGGCCAAAAATCATCGAGGTGGAATTGACACAGGGGTATCCATCGTCACTATCTTCTTTGTCCTCAACTTTATCGACCCTTTTCCTTATCCTTGGGCTGCTTCCCTTGGGCTAGCTGAATCAAGAGCCGACACTGTCGAGTGGTATGCTTTGGGTAAATGAGTTTACCCTCTTCATCTTTCTTCGTGTGAATGTGACATGGCAAGTCTAACACATCATTCCCATCTTGGTCTTTCACCTTCTTGGGGTTCCATGGACCCTTAGGTTTCCCCTTGAACTTTCACAGGGTCCTGACCAAGGCTTCTCCGGAGCGGTGGCTCGGCTTTGCGCTTGCTTCCATTGGAATTTCCTCCATGAGCTTCATTAGCGGCTAACTTGTACTTACCACTCCGGAGCCGATCCTCTTCTTCACCATTAGCATGCTTGGTGGCGATCTCCATCATCCGACTCGGGGTCATATCTCCTGTTCGACCGAATTTTAAACTCAACTCTCTGTTCTTGACACCTTCCTTGAAAGCACAGATTGCCTAGTGGTCAGACACATTCTCAACTGTGTGGTGCAAGGTTATCCATCTCTGGATGTAATCTCTCAAAGTTTCATTAAACTTACGCACACACGATCGCATCTCTGTCAATCCCGCTGGTAACTTGCAAGTCCCTTCAAATGTCTGACAAACACTCGGGCGAGATCTTCCCAAGTGTAAATACTTGCTGGGTGCTAAGCAGTTCAACCATGCTCTGGCGAACCCTCCAACATAAGGGCAAATGCTTCATAGCTACCTCATCGCTTCCGCCGCCAATCTGAACAGCCACTCGGTAATCGTCAAGCCAAGTGTCAGGCTTGGATTCATCGGTAAACTTACTGACTCCAGTCACCAACCGGAAGGTGGGAGGAATCATCATGACTCTGATGGCCTGCTAAAACACTCGGCCTGAGACATGAACTCTGCTGCTGGAGGGAACATCTCTGTCATGACCTTCTCGGTGAGCTCTATTCCTGTCGACCAAGCCTTGAATGATGATGGATCTTGCATCAAAGCCTGGCTCTCTGGGGTTGACTGGAACCCTTCGCCCAGCACTGTGCTGGCGTCTGTCATCTTATTGTCGAGGAGCGTATGATCCACCCCTTGGGGAGGGTGGACACTTTCGGCGTCGATCGTTCTTGATCGAATCGGTGCTCATCTGACTCGCGATTCCTGTCTTGATCATCACGCCCGGCCTCCACGTTCCTCATGCCTCGGGGCGATCTTGGACTATGGGCCGGCGGACTGAATTCGCAGCGATGGATCTCTGTGAATCCTGTTCCGTGGATGTAATCTGACGAGTTTTGATCTCCTGCTGCCGGAGTAAATCTACGATCTGTTGCAAACCTCTACCCGCCTCCATCGAGAAGGCTGAATTGATTCTGCAATACGGGCTGCAGCTGCTAAATTCTGAATCGGAGTTCGATATACCTGAGTTGGTGGTGGAAAGAGCTGGCGTCATTGGATTCCGGAACCCGTGGTCGCGTCGCTCGTCGAGAACTTCATTGGAGGTTCTCTCGATCAAGTCGCTCAGCCAAGTTATTGGCCAGCGCATCCTCCAAAACCTGAGCCTCGGGGTTTCTCCAACGATTGGAGTGTGAAGCGCATCCATGTTTTGGCGGCGAAGTTCCTCCCTCTGCAGTGAAGTGAGGGGCTCGGGTTGGTACTCTTCGTGATCTTGCGGGATCACCTCCACCGTCGCCTCCATCGGTGCGGGGTATCCAGAGGACTGCATGGTCCGTCGACCATCAGAACCTCTGCCGCCCGGATCGCTGCTATCGCACTCGGATCACGATCTCTGCGGAGCAGACGACGGTCGAGCAGTAGTAGAGGATTCGTCGAGCTCGATTGCCGCGACTTGGGACGTGGCCGACTGGCGAGCCACCGCGTGTCTCACCCACCGCTGAAGCCTCGACCGACCGGAACGCTTGTGTTGGCGGGAGACTGGGAGTGAGGACGGCACAAGAACCGACCCATCTTTGGGTCGACGGTTGCCATGAGGAGGGCCTTGCGCACGCCTTGAAGTCGTTGCCGTGGGCCGGGGGGCGTCGACATTGGGAGGAGCCTCCACGAAGCCAAGCGGAGTCGTGGCGCTGAATGTGGCGCAAGAGACGGATCTCGCAGCCCTCGACCAAAACTCCACCTGAAACCATGATGTAGGAGATCGAAAGAATCCCAACTTCTCCAACAAATCGCTAGAACAGCAGCCCCAAGGTGGGCGCCAACTGTCGTGGTTCTAAGTCTGACAGTAGAATGGGGAGTAGGTATGGAGAGGCAAGGTACTAGACATAGAGTAGTTGGTACACACGAGTTTACGAGTTCAGGCCCTTCTCGGAGGAAGTAACAGCCCTACGTCTCGGAGCTCGGAGGCGGTCGACTGGATTATATGCGTATGAATTACGAGTGCGAACCCTTCTACTGTGGAGGGGTGGCTTATATAGAGTGCTTGAGGACCCCAGCCCATTACGTGGCGGAGGGGTTTAAGGTACATTAAGACTAGGCGTTCTTGGTAACGCCTTACATAAAGTGTCATCATGACCATAAAGACTACTTAATCTCTGAGACCATTTGGACACCGAGTGGCTCTTGGACTCCTGGTGGTCGAGTGGGTCTTCATGGTCGAGTGTCTTTGAATCTGTCGAGTGGAAACCTACCAGGTCGACTGGTAGGCAGTATACTCTAAGGATGACCTTTGGCAGGGTATCTTGGACAGGTCCATGACCCTACCCTAGGTATATGACTTCATCAGTAGTCATGTGAATTTGGTATTCTTTCGATATTTTGATGATATGTATGCTGTCTAGCCTCTAGTGGTGTTATGTGAACGTCGACTACATAACACTTCACCATTATTTGGGCCTAGAGGAAGGCATTGGGAAGTAATAAGTAGATGATGGGTTGCTAGAGTGACAGAAGCTTAAACCCTAGTTTATGCGTTGCTTCGTAAGGGGCTGATTTGGATCCATATGTTTCATGCTATGGTTAGGTTGACCTTAATACTTTTGTTGTAGTTGCGGTGCTTGCAATAGAGGTTAATCATAAGTGGGATGCTTGTTCAAGTAAGAACAACACCCAAGCACCGGTCCACCCACATATCAAATTATCAAAGTACCGAACGCGAATCATATGAACATGATGAAAACTAGCTCGACGATATTCCCATATGTCCTCGGGAGCGCTTTTCCCATTATAAGAGTTTGTCCAGTCTTGTCCTTTGCTACAAAAAGGATTGGGCCACCTTGCTGCACTTTATTTACTTTTGTTACTTGTTGCTCGTTAGAAATTATCCTATCACAAAACCATCTGTTACCACTTATTTCGTGCTTGCAGAGAATACCTTCTTTGAAAACCGCTTATCATTTCCTTATGCTCCTTGTTGGGTTCAACACTCTTACTTATCGAAAGGACTACGATAGATCCCCTATACTTGTGGGTCATCAATCTCACAGCAGAACTCTCAATGAAAGCACCATTGTCGGTGTCAAAACGGCGCACCTCCGGGTAGGGGTCCCGGTATGGATTCTCGGATCAATGGTAACATGAACGAAGGAGAGGATGTTTTACCCAGGTTCGGGCCCTCTCTAAGAGGTAAAACCCTACATCCTGCTCTTGTTCATATTGATGGAGTATCAAGTACAGAGTTGATCTACCTCGAGATCGTATGTTGTGGTCTAAACCCTAATGGTATGATGGTGAATGTCATAATGATCTATCGACTAGCCTAGCCTCGGCTTATATAATGTACCAGAGGCCTAGGATAACAAGAGTCCTAACCTTATACATTGGCGGAGAGGAGTCCTTGTCTTGATCACCAAGTCTTGTGGAATCCTCCTTGTATGCATCATGGGCTGCCCGAAGTGGCCCATCGGTGAACCTCCATGGGGTCCTCGGCCGAAACACACTGGTCGGGAGGCAGCGTGGTGAGTACCCCCTAGTCCAGGACACCGCCAGGCTCCTTTCTGACCCCCGATTACTTCCGGTCCGTTACTGGCATGTTCTCCTAGTGGGCCAAATTCAGGTTGTGGTAAGAATCGGCCCATTTGTGGCCTGTTAACCCATTGCACCATTTCCAACCCGTCATGTATTCGAGCCCATTAATGACCCGTTATGCATGTGACAGAATTAAGCCTTTGTTGTCTTCCAGCTTGTTAACGACCCGTTATCGTGCTGGCCCGATACCAATTACGCTCGTTTGCGGACCATGTCACGGTCCGGTTTTGGCACACGAATTGTTGGACCCATGTGTTGCTAATGGATCTACGACCCGTTGAAGGCCCATTTATTCGACGACCCATAGGAGGCCCATTGATCCTATGGCCCATACGTGGCCCATTAATCCTACGGCCCGTAGCAGGCTCAAGGTTACCACGGTTCGTATGTGGCCCATGGTTGTTGTAGCCACTAGCAAACCAAGGAAAAAGAAGACTAAGGAAATAAATAAGCAAGAAACTAAAGGTAGAATGTTAAGGCGATTGCACAGATTACATCCACCTGGCATCAAAGTTCACTGCCAATGCAAATATAGGGAACACCCTACACTATACAAAAATGGCTAGCAGTTTTCTTCAGTCGGCCGCTGCCCATTAAGAACAAATTTTGTTAATAAATTACAACCATATAACAAAAGGAAGGTTGGCATAAAAGTTAACAATGCACCACCAGAAATTCAGAAGCTCGGCTCATTTGACCTGACTGTTTATGTTTTCATGTTGTACTGTCTGATGGAGCACCATAACCTTTGCCTTCATTTCTCCTAGGCTCCTGAACAACATGACAAATGTCTGATAGTCTGGTTTCAAAACCATGCATATCTTGATGACATCGAACAACGTTCGTCCTTGTTTCATAAAGGGTCTCTGTTAGGGATTGGACCTATGTCTGGAGCGCAGATATAACATTGTTTTGAGCTTGCATATCTTGATCATGAAGCAGTTTGGACGAGATTGCCTTAACAACCAACCAAGTATTACGCAGGAAAGTGCTTTTAGCACCGTTAGTGGACATAAACTGACCCATTGCAGCAAGAGGAAACATTGCGATTATGGTTGCCTCGTCACCTTCAGAAGGTGGCGGTTCCACCATTTGTTCCATAGCTTGCTGAAAAGTGGAGTTTGTACATTAGTAGTACCAGAACAGAAGTTATTAAGGAGGCAGCACAACCAAACCGAATAGCTTTGGTCTATATATAAAAGTTATTTTGGTGAACCCATGTAAAATATTAGTTGTATTTTACTGCAAAGTACATAATAAAACCAGGTTCCAAACATATGACCATGTACCATGGCTAATGTATGTCTATTTCTTCACATTGTATTGATAGGTAAGGATAAAGAGACAAAGTTTATAATATGATAAGCATAATATGACATCATTCATATCACAAACAACTGAGAACAGACAAACAGGCAATTGTAACGTTGTGTGGGCAAGTCCAGCACGAAACTAGATTACAGATCAAGATCAAAGGAACATCACTCCTCTATTTTAAACCTTGTAAGGTGCAATGATACGCTAAGACAATTGTGTATAAAATTGAAAAGAGTAATAGACATTGCCTGCAAACCATGTAGTTCAATGCACAAGTCAGAGTAACTAGTAGTTAAAAGGCATGAGGATTACGGACTTACAATAGCGGCTTTAACTGGTGTAGTCATGCCCTTCGTCTTGCTGGTGTGACAGTCCTTGAAGATTTCTACAACATTTGGTTCAGGTACTTTTTGGTCCATGCGGGCTTTCCTCTGCATTTGGAACAAGTCAATATAGATATGATAATATGGCACAACGAAAAGAGTGAAACAACAACTAGTTACAAGAGCCTCGCGATTGTGCAATATAGCTACGAGATCTTGTAAATGCATTGGAATTTCACTTTAAATGCGGTTGGCCTTGTTCTTTGAACAGTTCACCTAGAATAAGATAGATTTGTGAGGCACATGCGTAAATAGGAGTTCAACATGTGATCTGATCACATAAGTATAACGTACTTGATACTTTGGATCAGACCAGTGTTTAACAAGGCCTCTCCAGTCTTCATCCGTTATATTTTCCACTGGAGATGTTTGGGCAAGTTCACTGTTAGCCTTGCCTTCAATGTGAGTTTTCCTCAAGTTATACCGATACTTTTGCAGAGCAGACTTCAAAACATGGGTGCATGCTTGTCTGCCTGCATCATCTTGGCTATCCAACTTGAACCTCGTCTGTTGAAAATTATGGGAGTCTCATTACCAGCAACCTAGAAAGTATGGGACAGAGCAAGACGATATTACTAATTTCCATACATAACCATACTTACAGATAAATGGTCGAGGAAGGTGTTAAACTGGGTTTCATCTTTGTCATTCACATCTTGAATCCATGTTGGGAGGATACGTGCATGACACCTAACGACAACGGCTGCCTATGATACTAGCTTGACTAACTCAGCAGCATCACGTGGCCTTTTAAACCCGCCTTAAAAGCGGATCTCCATTATTCCTCCTCTAGATTTAGTTAACCCGTCGAGCATTATCCACGATGTCTATTTCCTCTTTGTGCCTAGATGCTAGTTCAACAACGAACATGGGAAGTGTTAGTGTACATCAAACTGTGAGACTACATATAAAGAAGCATGCAACTGTAATTGACTCGAGCAACTACCTTCTTTCTATTGAAGCTCACAAGGTTTATCTGATCTTGCCAAGTCCTCTTGTGTCAAGAGTGCTTCGGAAGTAGTGTTAGGTGGCAAGGGAGCTTGGGAACTTGCCGCTAGCTGAGTTGTCAAACGAGTAATTCCTGCAGATGTTGGTACTATGGAAGAAGGTGCCGCAACAACTAGGGTTGTCGTTGCTTGTTTGGTGGCACCATGATCTTCATGATAGAGAGTCTCCTATGTTGTCACTTTCATATACTAGTGGGAATTTTTCGTTATAGAACTTGGCTTGTATATTCCAATGATGGGCTTCCTCAAATTGCCCTAGGTCTTCGTGAGCAAGCGAGTTGGATGCACACCCACTTAGTTTCTTTTGAGCTTTCATACAATTATAGCTCTAGTGCATACGTTGCATGGCAATCCCTACTCACTCACATTGATATCAATTTATGGGCATCTCCATAGCCGTTGATATGCCTAGTTGATGTGAGACTATCTCCTTCTTTTTGTCTTCTCCACAACCACCATATTCTATTCCACCTATAGTGATATATCCATGGCTCACGCTCATGTATTGCGTGAAAGTTGAAAAGGTTTGAGAACATCAAAAGTATGAAACAATTGCTTGGCGTCATCGGGGTTGTGCATGATTTAATACTTTGTGTGATGAAGACGGAGCATAGCGAGACTATATGATTTTGTAGGGATAACTTTCTTTGGCCGTGTTATTTTGAGAAGACATGATTGCTTTATTAGTATGCTTGAAGTATTACTATTTTTATGTCAATATTAAACTTTTATTTTGAATCTTATGGATCCGAATATTCATGCCACAATAAAGAAAATTACATGGATAAGTATGTTAGGCAGCATTCCACATCAAAAATTCTGTTTTTTTTTTCATTTACCTACTTGAGGACGAGCATGAATTAAGCTTGGGATGCTTGATACGTCTCCAACGTATCTATAATTTTTTATTGTTCCATGCTATTATATTATCTATTTTGGATGTTTTATATGCATTAACATGCCATTTTATATTACTTTTGGGACTAACCTATTAACCTAGAGCCCAGTGCCAGTTTCTATTTTTTCCTTGTTTTTGAGTTTCGCAAAAAAGGAATATCAAACGGAGCCCAAACGGAATAAAACATTCGCGATGATTTTTCTTGGACTAGAAGACACCTATGATACTTGGAGATGAAGTCAGAAGACCCACGAGGCGATGACAAGCCTTAGGGGCGCGCCCTAGGGGGGCGCCCCTAGCTTGTGGCCCCCTCGGGAGTCCACCGACCTCCCTCTTCGTCCTATGAATTTAGATATATTCCCAAACCCTTAGAACAAGCCACAGAAATACTTTTCCGCCGCCGCAACCTTACATTCTCATGAGATCCCATTTTGGGGCCTTTTACGGCTATCTGTCGGAGGGATTCGATCATGGAGGGCATCTATATCAATCCTATTGCCCTTGGATGAAGCGTGAGTAGTTTACCTCGGGGCCAAGCGGGTCCATAGCTAGTAGCTAGATGGCTTCTTCTCTCTCTTTGATTCTCAATACCATGTTCTCCTCAATGTTCTTGGAGATCTATCGATGTAATCTTATTTTGTGGTGTGTTTGTCGAGAAGCGATGAATTGTGGATTTATGATCAGATTATCTATGAATATTATTTGAATCTCCTTTGAATTCTTATATGCATGATTTGATATCTTTGTATTTCTCTTCGAATTATCGGTTTGGTTTGGCCAACTAGATTGGTATTTCTTACAATGGGAGAGGTGCTTCTTGCGGTGTCCTCACCCAGTGACATAGTAGGGGTAGCGAGGCACGTATTGGATTGTTGCCATCAAGGATAAAAAGATGGGGTTTTCATCATATTGCTTGAGTTTATCCCTCTACACCATGTCATCTTACTTAAGGCGTTACTCTGTTCTTTATGAATTTAATATTCTAGATGCATGCTACGTCTTGAGCTTGCATTGGTTTTCCCCGAAGAGGAGAGCATGATGCAGTAGAGTAGCGTAAGTATTTCCCTCAGTTTTTGAGAACCAAGGTATCGATCCAGTAGGAGGCCACGCGCAAGTCCCTCGTACCTACACAAGACAAATAGCTCAATGCAACCAACGCGATTAGGGGTTGTCAATCCCTTCACGGTCACTTACGGAAGTGAGATCTGATAGAGATGATAAATAATATTTTTGGTATTTTTGGTATAAAGATGCAAAGTAAAATAAAAAGGCAAAGTAAAAAAAGCAAAGCAATAATAAAGCATAGGAAGATTAATATGATGAGAATAGACCCGGGGGCCATAGATTTCACTAGTGGCTTCTCTCAGGAGCATAAGTATTTTACGGTGGGTGAGCAATTCTGTTGAGCAATTGTGAGAATTGAGCATAGTTATGAGAGTATCTAGGTATGATCATGTATATAGGCATCACGTCCGAGACAAGTAGACCGACTCACCTGCATCTACTACTATTACTCCACTCATCAACCGCTATCCAGCATGCATCTAGAGTATTAAGTTAATGAAAACAGAGTAACGCCTTAATCAAGATGACATGATGTAGAGAGATAAATTCATGCAATATGATAAAAAAAACATCTTGTTATCCTGGATGGCAACAATACAATACGTGCCTTGCTGCCCCTACTGTCACTGGGAAATGACACGCAAGATTGAACCCAAAGCTAAGCACTTCTCCCATTGCAAGAACTACCAATCTAGTTGGCCAAACCAAACGGATAATTCGAAGAGACTTGCAAAGATAAGCAATCATACATGAAAGAATTCAGAGAAGATTCAAATATTGCTCATAGATAATCTTGATCATAAACCCACAATTCATCGGTCTCAATAAACACACCACAAAAAGAAAATTACATCGAATAGATCTCCACGAGAGAGGGGGAGAACATTGTATTGAGATCCAAAAAGAGAGAAGAAGCCATCTAGCTATTAACTATGGACCCGAAGGTCTGAATTAACTACTTACACTTCATCGAAGAGGCTATGATGATGATGCAGAAGCCCTCCGTGGTGGATTCCTCTTCCCATGAGCTCGAACGAGCCCCAAGATGGGATCTCGTGGATCTGAAAGTTGCGGCGGTGGAATTAGGTTTTTTTGGCTCCGTCTCTGATATGTCGGGGGTACGTAGGCATATATAGGAGGAAGGAGTACGTCGGTGGAGCTTCGGGGGGCCCACGAGGCAGGGGGCGTGCCCTAGGGGGGGCGCCCTCCACCCTCGTGGCCGCCTCCCTCCTTTCTTGACCGAGGGTCCAAGTCTCCTGGATCATATCTGATGAAAAAATCACGTTCCCGAAGGTTTCATTCCGTTTGGACTCCGTTTGATATTCCGTTTCTTCGAAACAGTGAAATAGGCAAAAAACAGCAAATCTGGGCTGGGCCTCCGGTTAATAGTTTAGTCCCAAAAGTAATATAAAAGTGGAAAATAAAGCCCAATATGGTCCAAAACAGTAGATAATATAGCATGGAGCAATAAAAAAATTATAGATACGTTGGAGACGTATCAGGCATCCCCAAGCTTAATTCTTGCTCGTCCTCGAGTAGGTAAATTACAAAAAGAGAATTTTTGATGCGGAGTGCTACTTGGCATAATTTCAATGTACCTCTTCTTAATTGTGGTATGAATATTCAGATTCGAAAGATTCAAGACAAAGGTCTAATATTGACATAAAAATAATAATACTTCAAGCATACTAACAAAGCAATTATGTCTTCTCAAAATAACATGGCCAAAAAAAGTTATCCCTACAAAATCATATAGTATGGCTATGCTCTATCTTCACCACACAAAGTATTTAAGTTATGCACAACCCCGATGACAAGCCAAGAAATTGTTTCATACTTTTGACATTCTCAAAACTTTTTCAATCTTCACGCAATACATGAGCGTGAGCCATGGCTATAGCACTATATGTGGAATGGAATGGTGGTTGTGGAGAAGACAAAAAGGGAGAAGATAGTCTCACATCAACTAGGCGTACCAACGGGCTATGGAGATGCCCATCAATAGATATCAATGTGAGTGAGTAGGGATTGCCATGCAACGGATGCACTAGAGCTATAAGTATATGAAAGCTCAACAAAAGAAACTAAGTGGGTGTGCATCCAACTCGCTTGCTCACGAAGACCTAGGGCAATTTGAGGAATCCCGTCATTGGAATATACAAGCCAAGTTCTATAATGAAAAATTCGCACTAGTATATGAAAGTGACGAAACGAGAGACTCTCTATTATGAAGATCATGGTGCTACTTTGAAGCACAAGTTTGGTAAAAGGATAGTAACATTATCCCTTCTCTCTTTTTTCTCTCGTTTTTTTTATTTGGGCCTTTTCTCTCTTTTTTATGGCCTCTTTTCTTTTCTCTTTTTTTTTATTTTTCGTCCGGAGTCTCATCCCGACTTATGGGGGAATCATAGTCTCCATCATCCTTTCCTCACTTGGGACAATGCTCTAAAAATGATGATCATCACACTTTTATTTACTTACAACTCAACAATTACAACTCAATACTTAGAACAAAATATGACTCTATGTGTATGCCTCCGGTGTGTCTTAGGGATATGCAATGATTCATGAGTGACATGTATGAAAGAATTATGAACGGTGGCTTTGCCACAAATACGATGTCAACTACATGATCATGCTAAGCAATATGACAATGATGGAGCGTGTCATAAAAACGGAACGGTGGAAAGTTGCATGGCAATATATCTCGGAATGGCTATGGAAATGCCATTATAGGTAGGTATGGTGGCTGTTTTGAGGAAGGTTTATGGTGGGTGTATGATACCGGCGAAAAGTGCGCAGTATTAGAGAGGCTAGCAATGGTGGAAGGGTGAGAAAAGTGCGTATAATCCATGAACTCAACATTAGTCATAAAGAACTCATATACTTATTGCAAAAATCTACAAGTTATCAAAGCAAAGTATTACGCGCATGCTCCTAGGGGGTAGATTGGTAGGAAAAGACCATCGCTCGTCCCTGACCGCCACTCATAAGGAAGACAATCAATAAATAAATCATGCTCCGACTTCATCACATAACGGTTCACCATACGTGCATGCTACGGGAATCACAAACTTTAACACAGGTATTTCTCAAATTAACAACTACTCAACTAGCATGACTCTGATATTACTACCTCCATATCTCAAAACAATTATCAAGCATCAAACTTTTCTTAGTATTCAACACACTCAAAAGAAAGTTTTACAAATCTTGAATACCAAGCATATTATTATTATTAAGCAAATTACCATGCTATTTAAGACTTTCAAAATAATCTAAGTGAAGCATTAAAGATCAAAGGTTTCTATAAAACAAATCCACCACCGTGCTCTAAAAGATATAAGTGAAGCACTAGAGCAAAACTATATAGCTCAAAAGATATAAGTGAAGCACATAGAGTATTCTATCAAACTCCAATTCATGTATGGCTCTCTCAAAAGGTGTGTACAGCAAGGATGATTGTGGTAAACTAACAAGCAAAGACGCAAATAATACAAGACGCTCCAAGCAAAACACATATCATGTAGTGAATAAAAATATAGCTCCAAGTAAAGTCACCGATGGAAGTGGATTTAAAGAGGATGCCTTCCCGGGCATCCCCAAACTTTGACTTTTTGGTGTCCTTAGATTATCTTGGGGGTGCATGGGCATCCCCAAGCTTAGGCTCTTGCCACTCCTTGTTCCATAATCCATCACAAGATTTCACCCAAAACTTGAAAACTTCACAACACAAAACTAAACAGAAATCTCGTGAGCTCCGTTAGCGAAAGAAAACAAAACACCACTTCAAGGTACTGTAATGAACTCATTTTTTATTTATATTGGTGTTAAACCTACTGTATTCCAACTTCTCTATGGATTATAAACTATTTTACTAACCATAGATTCATCAAAATAAGCAAACAACACACGAAAAACAGAATCTGTCAAAAACAGAACAGTCTGTAGTAATTTGTAACTAACACAAACTTCTGGAACTCCAAAAATTCAGCCAAAATAGGAAGACCTAGGAAATTTGTTTATTGATCAGCAGAAATTGGAATCACTATTTTATCACGTTTTGGTGATTTTTAAAAATTGTTTTCGTGAACCGAAAGTTTCTGGAAATTACAGCAAGATCAAATAACTATCATCCAAGAAGATCTTATAGGTTTAGCTTGGCACAAACACTAATTAAAACATAAAACCACATCTAAACAGAAGGTAGATGGATTATTTATTCCTAAACAGAAACAAAAACAAAAAAACAAAAATAAAATTGGGTTGCCTCCCAACAAGCGCTATCGTTTAACGCCCCTAGCTAGGCATAAAAGCAAGGATAGATCTAGGTATTGCCATCTTTGGCACTCGGAAAGAAAAGAGAAAATTTCCTTTCTATGGCATTCATCCTTATATTTTGGGAAAGCACATTGCAATTAATGGAGGAAGTGAGATTAAGCACGTTACGGAAATTTGCATCTAAACTAGATTTCATCTCTTTGATAATTTCATTTTGATAGAAGCATAAGAGAGTGGTAGACTCAACCTTATCATTCATGGGGTGCCCAAATATAGTTTTCATTTTTTCATAGGTATCTATAGCATCCCCTTCAAGAAAACCTTCTTCAAAAATAGAATCTAGAACTTGTTTGAAAGAAGCGGGCAATCCAACATAGAAACTTTTTAAGTAAACCTCAATTTGATATTGTGGTACATAGCTAGCCCGAATCCTTAATAACCTATCCCAAGCATCTTTTAAAGACTCATTAAGTAAATAACGAAAAATTCCAGAGTCATCTTCATCAAAATTATTTAAGCTCTCATTGGTAACCTCGTGGGTCTTTCCGTAGCATCATTGTTTATGAGCTTAGAGAGGATAGAGGGGTTATCCAAGGTACTAGAGCCCTGGAAAGGACCCTTAGTTCTTTTTGATTCGGCCATGGCAACGGGAAGGCAAAGCGGAAAGAGAGGGCGAATAAAGCGGCAAGGGTGAAGTGGGGAGAGGAAAAGCGAGAGGCAAATGGCGAATAATGTAATGCGGGAGATAAGGGATTGTGATGGGTACTTGATATGTTGGCTTTTAAAGAGACTCCCGACGGGCGCCAGAAATCCTTCTTGCTACGTCTTGAGCTTGCGTTGGTTTTCCCCGAAGAGGAGAGGATGATGCAGCAGAGTAGCATAAGTATTTCCCTCATTTTTTGAGAACCAATGTATCAATCCAGTAGGAGGCCACGCGCAAGTCCCTCGTACTTACACAAAACAAATAGCTCAACGCAACCAACGCGATTAGGGGTTGTCAATCCCTTCACGGTCATTTACGAAAGTGAGATCTGATAGAGATGATAAACAATATTTTTGGTACTTTTGGTATAAAGATGCAAAGTAAAATAAAAGGCAAAGTAAAAAAAGCAAAGCAATAATAAAGTGTAGGAAGATTAATATGATGAGAATAGACCCGGGGGCCATAGATTTCACTAGTGGCTTCTCTCAAGAGCATAAGTATTTTACGGTGGGTGAGCAATTCTTTGTTGAGCAATTGTGAGAATTGAGCATAGTTATGAGAGTATCTAGGTATGATCATGTATATAAGCATCACGTCCGAGACAAGTAGACCGACTCCTGCCGCATCTACTACTATTACTCCACTCATCGACCACTATCCAACAGTGCATCTAGAGTATTAAGTTAATGAAAGCGAGTAACGCCTTAAGCAAGATGACATGATGTAGAGGATAAATTCATGCAGTATGATAAAAACCCCATCTTGTTATCCTCGATGGCAACAATACAATACGTGCCTTGCTGCCCCTCATCCTTTGGGAAAGGACACCGCAAGATTGAACCCAAAGCTAAGCACTTCTCCCGTTGCAAGAACTACCAATCTAGTTGGCCAAACCAAACGGATAATTCAAGAGACTTGCAAAGATAACCAATCATACATAAAAGAATTTAGAGAAGATTCAAATATTGCTCATAGATAATCTTGATCATAAACCCACAATTCATCGGTCTCAACAAACACACCGCAAAAACAAGATTACATCGAATAGATCTCCACGAGAGAGGGGAAGAACATTGTATTGAGATCCAAAAAGAGAGAAGAAGCCATCTAGTTACTAAGTATGGACCCGAAGGTCTGAAGTAAACTACTCACACTTCATCGGAGAAGCTATGATGATGATGTAGAAGCCCTCCATGGTGGATTCCCCTTCCCGTGAGCTCTAACAGGCCCCAAGATGGGATCTCGTGGATACGTAAAGTTGCGGCGGTGGAATTAGGTTTTGGCTCCGTGATTCGATCTGCCGAGTGCGTGAGGTATATATAGGAGGAAGGAGTACGTCGGTGGAGCTTGGGGCCCACGAGGCGGGCGCGCCCTGAGGCGCCCTCCACCTCGTGGCCGCCTCCTCCTTTCTTGACCGAGGGTCCAAGTCTCCTAGATCATATCTCGATGAGAAAATCACGTTCCCGAAGGTTTCATTCCGTTTGGACTCCATTTGATATTCCGCTTTCTTGAACACTGAAATAGGCAAAAAAACGACAAATCATTTGGGCCTCCGGTTAATAGGTTAGTCCCAAAAATAATATAAAAGTGGAAAATAAAGCCCAATATGGTCCAAAACAGTAGATAATGTAGCATGGAGCAATAAAAAATTATAGATACGTTGGAGACGTATCACATGTTGGATAGCGGTCGATGTGTGGAGTAATAGTAGTAGATGCAGAATCGGTTTGGTCTACTTGATACGGACGTGATGCCTATATGCATAATCATTGCCCTAGATATCATCATAACTTTGTGCTTTTCTATCAATTGCTCGACAGTAATTTGTTCACCCACCATATTATTTGCCTTCAAGAGAGAAGCCTCGAGTGAAACCTATGGCCTCGGGTCTATTTTCTATCATATATTTTCTGATCTATAAACCTAAAACCCCAAAAAAATTGTTGTAATTTATTTAGTGTTAGGTTATAGCAATCTTTTATACCTATCTCTATCAGATCTCACCATTGCAATTGACCGTGAAGGGATTGACAACCCCTTTATCGCGTTGGGTGCAAGTGTTTGATTGTTTGTGCAGGTGCATAGATTGGAGACTTCCTTGTACCTCCTACTGGATTGATACCTTGGTTCTTTAATTACGAAAAATACTTATCTCTACTTTGCTGCATCACCCTTTCCTCTTCAAGAAAAAAACTAACGCAAGCTCAAGAAGTATCATGTACATCTTCACCTTCTTTTTTCCTAGGGAAGTACTTCATAAATGGATTCTTTGACGGAAGGTCAAATCTTACATTTTTGTCAAAAATGTTAATGGTCTTAAGAACGGTCTACCTAGTATAATTGGTGCCTGGTGCAGCAAAGTAAATTAGATCGCCCCGAAATATCAAATCGCCCCTGCGTCGCTTGACTGGGCAACTCCGGCGCCTCCCATATAATCTCCAGCGTTGCCACCTCCAGTATTCCTCCCTGCCGCCACCTCCAGCCGGCGGCGGCGACAGTCCCTGCACCTTTCTTCTTTTTCTTCTTTGACTCTCCCTGGTGGCGGCATCTCTGTCCAAGCGGCTAGTCAGATCACCACATGTTGATCTTAGATGGCCGCATCGCGCTTGCTGTGTCCTCTCCCCGTTGTCTCCCATTGGAGCCAACCATGGAGCGTTTACCATCTCCAAGTGGTGTAAGGTGAGGCGGACATGACATCTTCAACTCCAGCATGAGACACCATCATCCAGCAGCGTGTCGGTCTGATCTATGGTTTCCTTGTAGAGGATTCCTGTGATGGCTTGTGTGTGATGCTGTCATCGGGGTACATGATTTAGCCTACTGGCTTTGTGTTCCCTAAAACATGACTTTTGATGGTGTGCTGGACTGTTCGGCTGATCCGCTGGTGGTAGTGGTGCAATGATTAATGGCAAATCTAGCGGCTTCATCATGTACGCCACTCCGGCCAGCGGTGGCGGACTCGCCGCGAATTGCGGTGACCACCGAAAGGTCTTCGCGAGGGATGCTCTTTCCAATCCAGTGGTTGTGCTCAGTAGGGAGATGCAAACTATGACGATGATTTAACGCAGAGGGATGGTTGTGCAGCGGTGGCGGTCTGGCATGTAGCTGCTGGGATCTCGGGAAAGTGGCGACGACAACACAGAAGTGACATCAATGGTGGTGCTACTCGAGCATCTGGTCTCGAGCTCCGGGGTGAAAGCCAAGGTCTGACATGTGTGGGTTATACCTGGCAATGGCGATGTTTTCCCGTCGTTACCTTGTTGAAGGCATTGCTCGGATATGTTCGGACCGGCTCTTCAGGGTGAAAACTTAGATTTTGACTTTGGTTGGTTGTATCCGGTGACGGCGGCGATTGAGCGCCGCTCCCTTCCTGAAGGCGTTGTTATTGAAGAACCTTGATGTCTGTCTGATGTCATAAGATGATTGATGCGAATATGGTCATTGTTGTAGTTTGCGGATCGCGGATCCAAGCTAGGGTTTTTTCTTTTTTTCCTCGTTTACATATAGCTTTGGCTTACATGACTTTGTTATTTGTTAGCGTGTTTTGTGTGCGTGTTGATGCTGGCTATGTGCATCCTAGCCATGCAGAGGCCGAATATGCGGTCATTATATTTTTATAATGAATCTGTGTAGGACACATCATGTCATATCTAAACTGATGTCCATTCTGTTTATGGTCTATTTTTTTTTTCTAGTTTTTTTTGTTTCTTCTTGATGAATTATATATTTGTTGAAGTTTAGATATGACATTCTTAAAGACATCTAGATGTGAATTAGACAAACTGTTGTATAACTGGTGCAATGAGATCTTCAGGCATATCAACAATAAACAAAATCGATCGTGACATAGCGATCATCAATTTGAAGGACTACACGTTGTTTTTAGAGTCGGTTGAACTTGTAAACACACTTTATGTTTTTCAAAACAAAAAAGTATCGAGCTCAGAACCGAAAGTATATTTTACCACAGCTGACACTGCTACAGTTCGTTGGAGGGGGTGAGATCTTCAGTCTCAGTTTGCCGCGTAACGAATTTCGGACGAGTCTCTCCGACCGCCACACAGCAACTTTTCCCAGTCACAGAAATCATACCAACTTCTTCCCCAGTTCAGCTCACATCTCCTTCAGTCCATTCTGAGGAGCGTCTCTACCCAACTCCAATGCCTTCCAAACCCTAGCCCTCACCCCTCGTCCCCTCGCTGCCATGCCAGATCTGAGCACCGTCTGCCCCGAACTGTCTGTCGACGCCGCCGTGGACCTATTGGGCGGGGATGCGGCCGCTGACCCCGCGACGGCGGCGGCGGCGGCGACGGAATCCTCCTCCGGCGGCGACGGCGCTCCCATTATCCCTGTGGAGTGCCGTTGGAGCGGCCGCGTGCGCGCCTTTGACGTCCAGGGCGAGGTCCCTGTGACCGCCTGCCCCGAGGCCCGCCGCGGCGGCGAGAGGAAGTCGTCCTCTGTTCCGCTCCCTTCGTCCGCGGCGGCCTCACTTGCCCCGGTATCGGGTCGGGTGCTCGAGGACTATGTGAACGAGGGCGTGATCGCTGTCACTGCCGGCGCAGAGGCGCGCAGAGGAGGCGGCCGGAAGAACTCGTCCTCTGCCCCGCTGCCTCCGTCCGCAGCGGCACCAGCGCCGGCATCGGGTCGGGCGCTCGAGGGGTATGTGGACGCCGACGTGGCCTCTCTCGCCGCCTCTCCTGAAGCGCAGCACGGCGGCGGTAAGGAGTCCTCTGCCCCGTTGCATTCTGCCGCCACGGCGGTACATGCGCCGGCGCCGGCACCGGGTGTGAAGCTCGAAGATTATGTGAACGAGTGTGCGGTCTCTGTCACTGCATACACTGAGGCGCGCCGCGGTGGCGGAAAGAAGCCGTCCTCTGCCGTGCTACCTTCGGCCGTGGCGTTGCTGCCAGCACCAGCGCCGGCACCGGATCTGATGCTAGAGGACTATGTGAACAAGGGCGTGGTTTCTGTCACCGCCCACCCTGAGGCGCGCCGCGGCAGCGGGAAGAAGTCGTCTTCGGCTCGTTCGCCTTTATCCCCGGCAGCAACGGTGCTGGCGCTGGCATCGGGTCGGTCACTCGAGGACTATGTGAAGGAGTGGGCGGCGAGGAAGGTGGCGTCAGGTGCCTCCGAGCACCATTGTGTGCTGCCATTCCTCACTGGTGCGCCCAAGGCGGTAAGGGTTTCTGCTCCTAATGACTGAATCGCCAGTGGCTGATTCAGCATTACTTATAATTGCTGTTCGACCGAAATTATGTTAAGGTGATTTACTCTGTGCATCATCAAACTAATATCTCCACAACTGCATATTGTACCAAAATGCAACCCATACATCTCAATTGGTAATACACGGCACAGCTAAGATCAACCAATGCTCGAGCAGTTTGTCAACAGATGTAAACAAGCAAAGCCTTGATTATAAAACCATCACATTTGTCCTTGTGATACACAGATTTACTTTATCCACAGCTCACATATTTTCTACAGCATGCTGTCATAATTTCTAGTCATGTAGAGAACTTAGATTGAGCACAGGTAGGCAGAGACTTATATCAAGTTTACAATCAGCTGGCTAGCAAGCCGTCTGATCCGTTCTCAGGATCAGCCGACTGATGCTGTAACGCCCCGGCCAAACCCACCGGTTCCTGGCCGTTGCGCCTGGCTACCACCTAGGATCTAGACTGGCCCCACAGACCAACATTGGTCTTTCCTGCGCACATTGTCCTCACTAAATGCGCACCGGGGTCAACTTCCTAGTCAGTCACCCATCCTCAAATTGCTCCTAGCCAAGCATGCTTAACTTTGAGGTTCCGGGAGCTGGAAAGGAAGGTGCACCTTGTTGATATGAGTAGTTATCATTTGACGTCGGCCCAGCAGGAACGTTCTGTCCTGGCACACGTCTGTGCGTCCAGCCCAGCACATGTGCCATGCCGTGTGCCATGACAGGCCACACGCGCCATGCGCTACATGCCCGCGCACCTGACCCACACACACCTGTGTAACCGCGAGGCTTGCCTCTGATACCATTTGTAACGCCCCGGCCAAAACCCACCGGTTCTTGGTCACAGTTCGCTACCACCTAGGATCTAGACTGGTCTTTCCCGCGCACTTTGTCCTCACTCGTGCGGACCCGGGATCAACTTCCTAGTCGGTCAGCCATCCTCAAATTGCTCCAAGCCAAGCACGATTAACTTCGAGGTTTCCTTTTGGATGCGATCCCGGAAAAAAAGGTGCACCTTGTTGATACAAGTAGTATATCATTCCTGTTAAGCCGGGATGTCACCGATGCCTAACGCGCCTCAACATCTTTTGGGGTCAAAGTTACGACCCTTCTTCCAGCTATGTGACTCAAGTCGCCAGCTAGTCACAGCACCTAGGTGGCGGCCTAGGTGGTGATTAGATAATCACATATATTAGTTAAATCATAACAAACAACACTCATACAACAGAGAGGAAAATCAGAACAAACGACACGCATACGACACACATCCCACAACATCTCTCAAGCAAAAACACATTAAATCATCAAGTCCTTTCTCCCAGTGTTCTAATACCACCAGGCTGTCAGGTCCACTGCTTGCCAACTCATTCCGTGTCGTCCTATTTCAAACTCTTTACTCTTATACTTGTACAATTCTATGTGAGTAGAGGAGAGCAAGCAGAATCCAGCACCGCTAGCCCAGAGCTGACAGCTGAGAGGCAAGCAGCGGGGCAGAGGATGGATATGGGCAACGAGCTGCAAAGTAGAGTGGGGAGGGGGAGGAACAAAGAAGAAAGGGAATGAAGTGCCTGTGAGACGACGGCGGAAGACAGGGAGGCGACACCATGCTCTGGATGGTGGCAACAGATGTGCGCTGGAGACGGTCAACAACTGGCATCAGCGGCTACGGTTCCTTCCCAGTTCTGAACCCTCTCTCCACTTCCTCTCTCCTAGCAAGTTGAAGACAAGATCTGAGCTCCCCTTTCCCTCCTAGATATCAGTCAGTTTAAGCGAGCAGCCCACTAGCCAACTGGCAAACATGTTAGTATGTTATCTACTACACTGCACAGTGGTGAGCTGGCGTGAACAATGTGGTTGTTCTTTGATCAATGTGGGATCTGAGAAAAGTTGTTTTATGCAATATTAGTTCCAGTGCCGCCTTTGACCCCCTCTCCACTTTCACTCTACGAGTAGACCAAAGACCAGATCTGATCCCCCTTCCTTCCTAGATGTCAGCCAGTTCAGGCGAGCAGCCACACTGTTTGTTGCTTGCCGAGAGATCATGTTATTGACTACACATCACAGTGGCGAGCTGCCATGAACAATGTAAGGTTGTTCTTTGATTAACGTGAGAACTGAGAGATTTTTGTTTCCTTAAGTTCCACTGCCACCTTTCGAATTGCTTGATGCTTAATTACATATTTCTCAGCATACACCTCATCAAACTTCATATACGCCTCTGCCTACCTGTTGACTGCAGCTCATTAACGTGATAATTTTTCATAATTAAATCAACATCTGGACCAAGTTTCAGTTTTGATCAATTTTTATTGGCTTTGTATCTGATGATTCTTCGTATGTGCACAGGTTGAATGTCGTGTGTGCTATAAGATTATCCATCCCTTGGAAGAAATAAAATGTTCAGTTAGCCGTTGTGAACAAATGTTCCATCTGACCTGTGTGGTGGAATATACTGCAAATTTCACTGCTGAAAGCTTCAGGTGCCCTCAGCATGTAAGTTGAAATGTTATGAAACCGGATATGTTTAATATTGCATGTGCTGTGCATTGGCAAAAACATAAGATTTTCCTAAAAATGCAAGTTATGTAGCTTAAAGAATTTTTGTTGTGAAGTTGTTGGACTTGTCTAGGTTTCATACTTGAGTATGCCTACCCTGTTTTGATATGCAGTATTCTGTCCACATGGATAATTGTTGCATTCAACATACAATTATGCTATACTAGATGGTTTAGAAACAATAAATAGACACACTTACGGGTTATGTTACGTAACACAATGTATTTGCAAATGACTCAAATATATTTTGAGTCTTTGACAGGCTGATAGTTCATAGTTATGGTTGTCGATGTATGATCAATTCATGACCACCACATGGCTTACTATTTGTGAAGGAATAAGTAAACGAAATAACACAGTACTCCCTCCATATCACAAATGCATGTCCTTTTGGACATGTCTTAACTTTGACTATGAATATTGTTCTAAATATTTAGATTGAGAACTTGTAAATCGTATGTTTAGATTTTGTCGAAAAGTATATTCATAATATAATAATTTTATATTTTCTTGTGCGTACTGCCATAAGAATTAATGGTCAAAGGTAAATTGTGAAGACTGGGTCAGTATCCAAAACGACATGTATTTATGATATGGAGGGAGTAATTTTTTTTTTTGCATTTTGTACAGAGAATATTTTTTTAAAGGTATTTAAAAGGCCAATTCCTGTAGTTCCGATTTTTTTGAAGGTCATACTTAATTTTGATACACATTAATTGGACTTTCTTTCTCTATAATCAGGGTTGCATGGTTTGTAAGCAAAAAATGTTTTTTTGGCGCTGTGGACGTTGTACAGTTGCAGCACATACAAAATGTGCACCATGGCCTCTAATTCATCTAAAAGATGACCAAGGAAGTGCAATTTGCTGGAGGCACCCTTCCAATTGGCTCCTTCAAAATGAGGTCTATCCTTTATCCCTTACAATTCCTCAATTCATATTGTTATCCATGAACAGGGTAACTACTTTGCCTTCTAATTTACTAGTCCCTCTTTCATGAATAGACGAGGTTTTGGACATGGACACTCTCCACTCACAACTTTGACCATTACTTTTCATATGAATATGTTAGTAAAAATGTTACAATCATAATATTTTCATGAAAATCTGGTGATACTAATCTCACTTGACCGATCTAAATGTTCTTCCATGTTTCTGGTAAAAGCTAGAGATGTTTGAATGCAAACTTTCTAGGGCGCCATTTATTTACAGCTGAAGGTTGAATCGTTAAGTATTTCCACAAGAAGAAAAACCTAGCGCAAGTATTTTTAAGCATTTTTTCCGGTTCCCTCGCGTCTGACTTGCATCTTTATATTCTATTTGTTCAACTATGCTGAAAGCTGCAAATCTTCTAATGCATTTCATTTAAATTAAGCCACTTCTTCCTTGAATATCAAATCGGTGTTACAGTCTTTTGTTCTCAGTTTGGCCATAGCAAACAGGATACCTACTTTTTCAAGTTTCTTTTTTGAGCTTCCGTCCCTTTTAAGTTTTAGCCCAGTGTTTCCCGCTAATATAAGTTTCTTTGATCATACCAGAAGTTCATCACTGGAAAATTTTATTTTTGGTTTTCATATATGTTCACAATTTTGCTTCATAATTGCTCGATACGGATGCATGAACAACACCAATCTCTATGCCATACCTTGCATACTCCCTCCATCCAGTGAAGAGTGTACGTTTGGCTTTAGAATTTGTCCATAAAAGAGTGTACATCTATCTTTCCAATGCACTTTAAAGTAGGAAAAAAAGCTTCTCTCATCGCACGGTAATCAAGACCAATAACATTCTACGCATGGTCTCCTTAATTTCTACATGCACTTAGCTCATTGGGGGTTGGGTAATTAAAGAGGAGAGAGATGGTAGCTTGCACCTTTCCAATGCACTTTTTACTTCACTCCATAATTTGTCCTAAGATTTCTATATGTACACTTCTCACCGGACGGAGGGAGTACACGGTAGTTGAGTATCCATGAATGCGTAAACATAACAAATATTATCAATGCACCTCCAGAATTTGCCCATACTCCATCTGGTCTTAGAGTTCTCTTAATGTTTCACCATTTGTATATCTGTAAAATGACCATTGCTCTGTGATTCTTCTTTTTTCTGTTAATACACAAATTCATATTTTCCAAGTCCCAATGAAAATGATTAATTTTATGGAGTTCATTCTTAATAAAACCAGAACTCTCTGCCACGAGGAGCATTTAGTTTTCTGCTAGTTCTGTTCCAACTATAGATAAGTTTGATTCATAGTTTTGTGCACTGCTGATCCTTGCATTACTTTCTTTTACCTCTAGATTATTAATTTATATTACCAGAAAAGTTGACTGCATTCCATACCTTTTTGTTAATATTTGTAATGCTTGAGGTGTCTGACAGGAGTACTTTGTTTGATGGTGACAGAATGCTGACCTGACAAACAACATAGAGGTTAGTGCTGGCATAATATAACTGTATGTTGCTACCTCCCTTTTTATATTTGCTTCTTTTAAGTTGTGTTGCGCTATTTTCTTAAATAGTTCATTTTCAAGGGTTCCTTGTTCTTGGAGTGTTAATGCTCTGTAGGCTTTAGGACGCTTTTATCCGGTACTCCAGTCTTTAAGCAGACCAATATTGTCGTCTTGTGCTCCCTCTGCATGATAAAATAGCTGATGTTTTTGGGATGTGTTTGGTCAGTTGTTTTAGAATGGCCACATGCAAAAAATATTCTCATGTACTTTTTTGGTTTAATTATACATACTACTATGGCTGAAAATGTACAATGGAGACTGAAAATAAGTGAAAATCATCACTTTAGAATGGGATCAAGATTTGGGAGGAACCTATTTAGTTTATTATGCTGGAATGCTGCAGAAACAAGTTAAATGATTGTCTTGTTCCAAAAAAAGTAATATTTTCTCAAGAAGATTATCTGTCTTGCGTACCAGGCTTTTGTGCATAACTAGTGCTAACAATGCTTGTTTGACAGGAAGTCTTCTGCCGACTACCTCTTCCATATGTTAATGAAGAATTCAATATTGATTCAACCATTAGGAATTTCACGGCGATTGTTTGTAAACCGCCCTCGTACACACATATCAGGCGCAGTATCCTAAAGTAATACTTGCTGTAGTTATTCGATCAAGATATCTGGAGCTATTTACTTCCATTTGACTTCTTTATTGTGAATGAGTATCGTGTTCGTCTGCCTTACACCTCTACACGTCATCATTGTTTTCTTAATGCTGTAAAAGATGTATATTTAGTCAAGAAGAAACGCGCCGATTCGAGTGCCGAGACTGGGTGCACAAATTGCAAATCGGATTCTGTTTGCAAAGATGATTGCGAATGCAGGTATTCTTTCTGACTCTACTAATACAGTTTAGATGCATACATTAATAATGAAGTTTTGGCAAAACTATCTCTAGTTTGATATATGTGAATGTTACTGTGTTCTTAAGATGGAACCTCTGACATGGCATTCTGGCAAAAGAGCAAGCATATGCATTGGTGGTTACTTATAAAATTGCCTCGATGCTCAACTATTGTACTGACCATTGTAAGTTTCTAACCGAGATTGTGGGTCAGGAGCGATACAATGAGAGAGCGCAGGGAGAGGAGAGGAGATTTGGGCTGCCAGATGGGCCTGACTATACATTGTAATTTGTTTTTTCTGTTTAGTAAATGTACTGCTAACTGGAATACCACATACCCCTAAAAAAACAGAATACCACATCATCCCTGTTAGTTCACATTTGCTGATTAGGAGTCCATGTCGCTCACCTGGCAAAACTACCACGATCACCAGCATCAAGGTTGATTTGATCTGGTTTAGATAGGAAAATAAATCGATGTTGGAGTTGTGGTGAAAATTACTTGGACCTAAATAGAACTTCACCATCAGTGTAAACAATTGATTATTTAGTTTTTGTATATTACTGTTTTGCATCATGTATTTTCTGTCTTCCCCTCCTGTAGCTCGGAAAAGTATAGAATAATTATTTTGACAATATTGACAAAAGATCAATCTGTTTCGAATCCAGATTTGATCAATACAAAGAGAAACAAAAAAGAGAGGTGAATTCTGTCTATTGTCGATCCAGATTTGATCAATACAAAGATGAACAATAGCTTTATGTTAAAATGGAGAAAAGTAAAATATGAGCTCCTATTCACAATCACCACAGAATATGGATTTGAATGCGCACTGTAGATTCATCTATTGTCAATCCTGTCAACTATGGGAGTACGGTAGCACCAAAATGCGCGGTAGTATTGGATTCTTTCTTTCTACTATAGCAAATGGAGTAGCGTATTTTCTTGTTATTTGAACATTAATGCTGGATTACTGTCACGTGTGCATATTACTAATCGCCGAATAAGTTAGCTTGATTGTACAGATTTTGTACATGTGTACGATATAGATATTTACCCTAGCAACCATACTTGTATTTATTTGACATATTGATATTTGGCTGTCTTTTATCAGGGGTCTTTCTATGAGTTGTTCCAAGAGTTGCCACTGCTCAGACCTGTGTAGCAACAAGCCATTCCGCAAGGATAAGAAAATTAAAATTGTCAAGGTAGTCCTGTCTTTCAAATGATGTGCTTGTATACATTTGGACTTCGCTTTCCAATTTATTCACAAACCTGTGTAGCAACAAGCCATTCCGCAAGGATATGTTTAAACTACTCTTCTAATTTTTCAAGGTCCACTCTTCTCCCCTTCGAGAGTTTGTGTGTGCCATGAGTTGTACTGCTGGGAAACAGCTAAATGAAGGGGCATATTGTTTATACATGGCCCACTTGCATAAGCACTTCACCTAATTGCTACACAATGCAAATGAATACACTAGTTCTGTTTTCCTCGGTGGCTGCCAAAGTACCCACTGCAGTACTGCCTTCACAAATCCCCTTTCTTGTACTATTGGATGCAAAATGACATGTGGCAATGATAGGGGTGTGTTTTTGAGAATCGGTTATGGTGTTATGCTTAATGAAAGATGTTTATTCTACTTCTTTGACTACAATAAACAACAGCCTTTTCACCTTTACAGTCAGAAGGTTGTGGATGGGGTGCTGTTGCATTGGAGCCATTGGAGAAAGGTGATTTCATAATTGAGTATGTGGGTGAAGGTACAAATTATTCTGCTACGTTAAATATTTGTCTAATAGAAATAGCAAATAGTTTCTAGATGACTGCACGTATGCAATAGGGGAAATGACATTTTGCTTGTGCCCTCATTTTCACTGGCTTTAATTCATCTAATTTCGTTTATGCTTATTTGTGCCAAATAAATCCTTGAGTTACATTTACAATTGCTCTTTGTTTAAGGGTGGTTGTTAGAGTTGAGAACCCGGTGCCCTAACGCCACATTACCACATCAAGTTATGAGGAACACTCAAAGTAATGTATTGCAAGAGCCAAAAGGGCATACCTACAGAGCACAAAGGACACAACTCTGGACTTATGCCATTGAATGTAGAGCTCATGTTTTGTAAATTAAGGAAATCGAAACTAGTTTGGTTTTAGTCCTGAGTTGTCTTCCGTAAATCTGCTGTGGTGACTTAATGATATCCTTATGTATTTTCATTTTAAACCTTATTTCAGTCATCAATGACGCAACATGTGAACAACGGCTTTGGGACATGAAGCGGCGCGGGGACAAAAATTTCTACATGTGTGAAATCAGCAAAGATTTTACAATAGATGCAACTTTTAAAGGAAACACTTCACGTTTTCTAAACCATAGTTGTGATCCCAACTGTAAACTAGAAAAGTGGTAATGATTTCTGGAACAGATAGCTTGTTTTGTATTCAGCGATGATAATTTTTGTTTTAAATGATGATGTTCCTCATTGTCTATAACTCTATATGGTTCATCAGGCAAGTTGAGGGTGAGACAAGAGTTGGTGTTTTTGCCTCTCGTTTCATTGAAGTTGGAGAGCCCTTAACTTATGACTACAGGTATTTACAGTCATTTTTTTTCTCTCAAAAGAGTACATATATTTCTTAACCTGATCAGGCAAAAATGAGTACATTATAGCATTATGGAGGGGCAATGAATATATTGCATTAAGCGGCCTGCTGCAATCAGCCCTAGTTGCTGATGAGTTTGTGATATTTTTAGTCAAGCTTGTAACATTCTGATCCGGGTATGTACCACCAAAGTGACCAAATTAGCATTTAACTACAAATATTGTTATGGTGAGCCAGCAACTTGTCCATCTGAGCTTGGGGTCTTAGATCAGTAGGTCACTTGCCTTGGATTGTGATTTTCCAGAGAATACACGGTAGTAGCATTCTTGGGTTTCTGTTTGCCAATTTGCGTGCATTACTGTAAGCCAGGATATGCTGTTTAACTTCCCTTTAGTACAAACCAGGTTCAGTTGTTCCTAGTGTTCCCTGGTCTCAGTTAGTTGTTCAAACCTAGGTCATATGGTCAGACCCAAACACCTCTCTACCAAACTTGGGTTATATTATCTGGCCCAAACCACTCTGTGCAGTATGGACTGAAATGGGACATGCCTGCGATGAAGAAGTACAGTGTGCTTCCATACCTATTTCAGATGGGCTAACAAAGCCCTTTTTGAACAGCCCAAGTCCTAGCTATCCTGATTGCAGGGCATTTCGCTGGTTTTGATAGATTTATTCATTACGCAGAGAGGATATAGTAATTCTGCATGGTTTAATATATGCTAATCAGGGGAGCAAATGAAATGAGATTCTTTCCACCTTTACATAGCGCATCTCGGATGGAGCCCAACCCGAGCGACCTCGCTCTCGCGAACACGCCCGCGGCGGCGGCGCCGCCGCCCTGATCTCCTACCTCCAGCCTCCCCTGCACCTGCTCTGTCCAGATCCGGGATCCTCTCCACGTCCTCTCTCCGCTCGCGTGCTTCTCTTCGCGGAGCGACGCCATGACTGCTGATCCTCGACCTCGGCCCGCATCCATGTCGGCCGCAACGGCGGCAACTTCTCCTGCCGTGCCGTGCGCCGACTCCCGGCCTCCCACTGCTTCAGCACCCGCCGCCGCTCTCGCCGCGGCCGCCCTCGCCTCCCGCCTCTCCGACCCAGCCATTCATGGGAGGAGGGTGTCCCGCGAGCCCCTCACCAAGGAGGCGACGACGTCCACGACTTCGACCGCGCCCTTCGCTCCGACTCCACTTGCTGCTGCCGCCTACAGCCTACCACCGACGACACCGACAGCGCCCCACTCCGGCTCGTCCCCGGCCCAGGCAGAGCCCCACTCCGGCTTGTCGCCTGCAGCGACCCAGCTTCATCCGGAGCTCGCCTCGCAGCCTCATCGGCATGCGTCCAGTTCTTCAATGATGATGTCCGCTGGTTTGAACTCGGGGCGGCCTGTGTCCTGGGCCTCCCTCGCCGACGAGGACAATGAGGATGACGAAGAAGAGTTGGCTCCGCTGACGCCGCCAGCTTCCAGAAGCCCGGTCCCGACTGCTGACCAGACTGTTCCATGCGTTGGGCACGAGGAGGAGACGTGTGCTGGATGGCAAGAAGTTCTGCCTCGGCGCGGTCGGCGCTGTCAGGCGTCACCAACACCGGCATTTGCTCCTCGTCCCATCCCTGCCTGGCTCCACGGTCGATGTTGTCGATGCCTCGCCCCTGGACACCGTGCGGCAGTTTGCAGAGATTCCTTGCGATGCTCCCGCTGCTTGGAGAACGGACATTGGGCGTGCGGGTGCCGCAATCCTTGTCGTCCACTCAGCTCTTTGGCTTGCCTTGTCGTGCCACCACAGTCTCGCCTCAACACCGAGCATTGTCGATCTCCAGCTTCTTGTGGGGGTCCGATGAAATCCACGCTCCCCTACAAGGCGCTTCGTCGATGGTCCTGGGCGTCGATTGTTTCTGATGATGTTGGCTCGGCACCCCCAACCGATGTGCTACTGCAGTCCACTTTAGCAACTCAGGCCAAAGCTGCTGATGCGTGTTGGGAGCTTTCTGGGGCGGGCGGAGGCGGCCCTGGACAAGCTCTCTCTTGTGTCGGCTGCGTTGCAGTCAACTCCTACGTCGCGTCCTTCTAGTCAGGTTGATGTTGTTAGTCAAGTTGATGTCGTTGGTGGCTCAGTGGAGAACATGGATGAAGAGCTCTATGGTTGTTTCTCCCCTCGAGTTGGGGACAACTTGTCGTCGATGTCTGCCGCTGTAAGCGAGGCTATCGCCGTGGTCGTCGCCCCTGTGTTGCAAATTATGCCCGAGCTTCAACAACTATGTGTTAGACCTGCTTCGCCTCAGCCGATGGAGCATGTGGAGGTCGTCTCGCCGGTGACCCCTGTTGAGGGACAGGATTCGCCTAGGTCATTTGAGCAACTAGAGGCGTCTGAGTCCATCGTGTCGGTGGTATATGTGACTGATAATGTTGAGGCGGTCAGCATGTTGGCGTCTGATCCTTTGGAGTCCAGCCAGCCGCTCGCCATTGCGGAGTGTGAAGGTTCCGATGTTACAGTCACTCACTCGCATGAGACCATTGGGCAGGTTTCTGTGCGTGACAAGGTCAATGATATTCTCTTCCAGATAGAGATTCACAGCTTGCTCAAACGTTTGGAGGCGGCTAGCCCTGGATCTGGCAAGGCGATTGTAGAGGACGCTCTCAGGAGCAAGAGAATGAAGAGTGGCGCCACAAGAAAGGCGTCCGCAGCTGCTTGATGGATGGTCATCAGTCCTTATGGTCTGAGTTGTCAGCGCAGATTTGGTGGTGCCCATCGTCCTCGGCCATGTTACTCTCGTTGGGTGTTTCTTTGCGATGTAGCAATGTGGGGGTTGGTGGTTGTTATGTGTTGGGTATGGTTGTCGGGTTGATCGCGTGTTTACGGGGTTGCATGCTCCGTGAGTAGTCCACATGTGGTTGGTTTGTATCGGTTTTCGCCCGGTTTTCCGTTGATTAACTGGGCAACTCTCTTCTGCTTAATTAATCGATGAGGCAAATCTTTTGCCTCCGTTTCGAAGAAAAAAATATTTCCCAAGACTGGTTATTTCTTTGAACAATTACAGTTTACTGCTTTTTTCCAGGTTTGTGCATTTTGGAGAGAAGGTTAAGTGCCATTGCGGAGCAAAGAGTTGCCAAGGATACTTGGGCAGCCAACTAAAGAATCCAACACAGAACGCTCTTGCGGCTGCGGCGCTTGAGAATAAGTTGCTCGTGCAACAGGGCGGCTGCTCTCCTTCAAGGGTCAAAACAGAGACTCGCCTGTTACCCTGGACCAACTGTATAGAGGTTCCCTTTAACTTGAGGAGCAAAACGAAGATAGACCGGATATGTTGGGGACACAAACGGCAGCGGACGTCCCTTTTAGATCCATCGTCATCTTCAGCTAGCGTGCAGCCATCAGATATTGAAGCTGGTGCATTCATTCTATAGAGCTTTTCGGCTAAGCTGAAGTCCTGAGTCGATTCTGTATAAATATATCATGATGACACACTCGTATATGAGTTCATTTAAAACGATTCTTTCACATTTGCTGATTCAGGACTTTTACAGTGTTGTAAGTTGTAACATTTTCTTCATCCCATAGTCAATTTTATAGTTGGAAGTTGGAGATAACACTCTGAATCTTTTGCAAGTTGTAAGCATGCTTGAGCTGATTGTGTTTATTAACCTCCCCGTTCATGCGAATGACCTGGTGTTCGGCCGTGTTGAGCTTGTTTTCCCAAAGTTGCATGCAACCCATGACAGGTGGTTGCATCCTCTTAAGGCCTCTTTTGGTTTAGAGGATAGAAATGTCATGCGAATAAAAAAACATAGGAAGTGAAATGACATGTATCTTAGGTACCATTTGATTCATAGGATTTATTGAGTCTAGATTAATGTAATTTTCCTTTGAAATGTTAAGGATTTGTTCTTATTTTGCATAGGAATAGGAGTCCATTTGTACAAGCCAAAGAGCTTCGAAGAATTCTTTCCTGCAGATTCTTATTCTTTAGAATTCCAACAAAACTCCTGTAAATCAAAGGAGTCATAAATTCTGCACTGACATGCCATGACATGCAGTTCTAATATGGTCGTTGAGGTTTGGTGACAATTCAGCCAGGGAGAGAATGCAGAAAAAAAAGAGGATTTGATATACTCCCTCCGTTTCTAAATATAAGTCCTTTTAGAAATTTCACTATGGACTAGATACGGAGCAAAATGAGTGAACTACACTCTAAAATATGTCTAGATATATTCGTATGTAGTTTTTTTTAAAGATCCAGCAAAATGCTGGCTTGATTCGATTTAGCAGGAAGCAGCGGAAGAACAACATGATAAAGATCCGAAGATCAAAGAAAAAATGACAGCCCTATTAGGTGCCGAGCTACCTACCACAGACCAATATGACTACAAAGCAAAAAAGGCCTGTCCTAGGCTAAGCGTTACCGCCGCGTCACTTGACCAACGCCGGTATCCTCCAAAGACAGCAGCAGCTCCAACTAAGACTTTCTTTGTCAATGCACCATCCACCCTTGAAGCAGAGTGCAGGCAGATGGCGGAACTCGGTCGGTCAAAAAAGCTTCATCTTGGACTTATCAGCGATGACGTACATTGCGCCTGGAGCTTCATCAAAAACAGCGGCGAGCACTGGAGGAGCGCCACATAGAACCTCCAAGCAGTGTCTCAAAAACATGATGCTCCCAACAAAGGAACGACGTTGGAGACGCCGTCATCACGCCGATCCAACCGGACCTAGGCTTTCGCCCGGAGACACTACCAACCAAGCCCGAGGAAGATGCCGACACACCTCAGTGGCGCCTCCAAGGAGGAAAATGACACCCTCAGGCGCCATCGGCACCGGCTCTTGTTGTGCAGGACTTTCGTTCGTATCGTCGCACACCTCCGCTCAAGCCCTACGAAGCTCGTCCATGTCGTCTTACACCGCCGCCGCCGCCGCATCACCTTGTTGTTGAAGCCATGAAGGCATGGTCCACCTCCCCACGACGAGCATGCAGAGGCCATATCGAGCCCCGTGATCCCAAGATTCTACTGTGGCCGGAGCCTCCTCGCCCAAAGAAGCGCAGCCCTCCCAGATCCAACATGCCCATCGCTGCCCTCGACGCCTCCACTCGCCGCCTCGGCAAGGCCGACGCCGCCTCCACGGGCGCCCACCTCCGCCAAAGCCAGAGCAAAGACGGGCGGAACTGGCCTCGTGGTGGCAAGGCGCCAGATCCGCCATCACACCGCCGATCACGCTTAGCCCTAGCTCGCCAGATCCGCACCGCCCTCCTCCCCGCACCTCCTCCTCCTTATCGCGACCCCTCTCGGCACCCTCTTCCTCCACTCGTCATCTCCGGGCGCCAGACCAGATCCGCTCGCATGGACGCAGCCGACGCCGCAAGCCGCGTGAACAGCCGCCCATCGCCCAAGCCTCACCTGCAGCCAACCGTAAGCGCCTCCGACCCGAGGAGATCCGCCCGTCGGGCGCCCGCCCATAAGCCGGGCCGTCCCGTGCCGTCTGGCGCCTGTGAAGGGAAGGGCCCCGCCGCCGACGTGACGCGCTGGCTTTGCTGCGCGCCGTCCTGGCGGCGGCGAGGGTGGAGGGGCTGCGGCGGCGGGTTTTTTTCGCCCGGCCATGGAGCGGACGAGCGAGCGGGCAGTTGCCGATAATGGATGCGGTCCCCATCCGTATGTAGTTTGTAGTGAAATCTCTAAAAGGACTTACATTTAGGAACGGAGGGAGTACATGCGTAATTCTTGCTCCGTGGAGTATCCTGAAAGAGGGGAACAATAGTGGCCAACAATGCAAACACTCTGGTTCACTCTAATTAGGTAAGTATCAAGAGACTTTCAAGGTTTCTTTGGGCAGGTTCAGACAAGGTTTCTGGTGGCCAGCACAAAGTGAGTTGACATTATATGCATATGCAGACCAAAAATACTTGATGGCTTGGGGGTTCTCAGCCTTCGCAAATATGCTAGAGCTTGGGTTAATCTGGGCAAGTCTTGCAATAACACTGGCATGGGTCTCTTCTATGCGGCCACCACCATCACCTGCATGGCCATGTTTTGGCATTCACCGTGGCTCAATGGGTGGAAGCCAAAGGATAGCGCTCCCGCCACATTCCTCATCTCAAAAAGGAAGAACTCAATGGTGCGTGATGCTCTCCGAGACCTTGCTTGGATTGCTAGGATCGACATGCTCTCCGAGACATCCCTTGGATTGCTAAGATCGACATGTCAAACAGTCTCTCCATCAACCATATCCAGCAGTTCTACACTTTATGGGCCGAACTGGAGTGATGCTATTACTTGGAACGTCACCACCAAACGGGTGTATTCGGCGGTTTCCACGTATAAGGTGTGGTTCGCCGGTTTGGGGCAATTGGACGCCACCTCTTCGCGTGCATATCTTTCTTATCGAGCATCGACATCTCCAAGAGATAGATTCTTATCGAATAACCACCACAAGCGGTACTAGTACCCGAACCTCGGCACCATCAGAATTGAATCAGATTCGCCACAGAATTCAATAGGTCCACGACAGACAAAAATGACTTCTAACAAAACTTTCAGGAAATAACAAAATAACATTTGCTCAATACAAGGCTTATTCTTTATATTCATAAACCATGCAGCCAGATCCAGGCATTTCCATACATTGGCTCACACTAGCAGAAAACGCTAACCATTTTCACGTCAATTGTCCATAACAAAGTAATAGGACAGGAACAGGAAAAGGAAATCTAAGAACAAACTGACGCAACACAAGCTCGTTCAGACCAGCTAGCATCACCATCAGGAGTTCTTCATCTTCTTACCAGCCCCCCTCTCATCCTTCTCCTGCGCACCATCGTCTTCCCAGCAAAGGAAAGCATCCATCTTGGAGCCACTCAATAAATTGCCATCAACGTTGCAATTCAGGACAGATCTTGGTGACCCGGTGGAGTCTTCGCCGACAGCAGTGAAGCTCTGGTAGATGAGCGAGCCCCCATCAGGCAGCTCCTGGATGACCATGTTGGTGCTATCATAGACCCCAACATTCAGCCTCTCCCCAGGTGCCAGCAAGGCTGCGGCCGCCAAAGATCGTAACAGCAACAGAGAATTCAGACGGGCCAAAGGATCTCAGCACCCTCTTGACCAGGTCACCATAGGCCATGGAGGCAGGGTCCAACCCCATGACCTCATAGCTAGCATAGCTGAAGCCGTCCTCAGGGGTGACATGAATGGTGGAGAAAGCAGAGCCATGGATGGCGTTCATGGAGTAGCCACATGGCTCGAAATCAAAGTCGCAGATCTCCATCTCCGGGATTATTTCAGAGATGCCAGAGAGCTTGGTCATCTCCTTGGCACAAGATGTGTGGCCATCAGCAGAGGTCTTGAAGAAGACAGAAGCTTTCTTCTTGTCCAGACCAGTCATGCACATCTCAAGGTTCACCACAGGCTGCTCAGGCTGCTGGGTGGCATAGTAGACATGCCACTTCTGGCCTGGCTTTGCAGGATCACCAATGACATAGGCATTGCCGCCAGACTTGAGTCCACCAAAGAAGCCATTCAGGAAGGCAACCTCGTCAGAGAAGTTATTGTGTGGAGAAGGCTGTGCTTCAGGGAATATGAACGTCCCACGGGAGTACTTCACAGCAGCAAGTGGCAGGGACAGCTCCTCAGCAAGCTCAAGAACCCTTGGAACGGCCAGCAGGAGCTTGGTGGTACCACAGGTCTTGATCACAACCTTGTACGGGTACACGAAGAGGCTTGATTCAGAAAGGACATACGAGTCAAACTTCTCATTGGAGAGCTCAGATACAATGGTGCACTTGGCAAGATCAAGGACCGAGTCGATCTGGGCACGAGAGAGCGCACGCAATCCCCTGCCATTGGGGTCAGTGAAGACTGGCGCTTCAGAGAAAGTGATCTCCAGGCGTTTCTCATATCCCTCGAACCCAATCGCAGAGACAGCCATTGTTTCAGAAGGTTGGTAGAGGGAGAAAAGGCTTTGCTGGTCAGAGAAAAGCAGCTAGCCAGAGAAATTTAGGAAGTTGAATTGAAAGGGGAGGGAATTCTAAGCAATTAGGATGGGGCACGAGAGGGATTATCAGGATGGCTTCCTGGAGCACTGCAAAACAGAAGCAATTGGAAGTAGAAATTGTGAGCATCTAATCATCAACAAGATATGCAACGAAAAGAAAGGAGGAGCTCAATTGATTGGATACATACGTTTGAGTAGGCAGCGGAGCGGAACTTCTCAATGCCGCCTGCAGGGCGGACGTCCTCGATGCTGTAGCCGAGGGGAGCTTCGTACATGAGGGAGGAACGACTACTGCTGGTCTTTTTACCACCCTTGGATTCCATAGCACATCAAATTCTGGAGTGGGTTGATTTGGGTTAGAAACGATGGAAGTACAGAACATATTGCGAGGTAAAAAGCACTACTAATATCTTTCTGCGATTCCCCGTTTCACCAGGTACATAAAGTAAAGGGATTTTCCCTAATCTCTACTGAATTATTAGTGCACATGATATTCGACCAGATTTGAAGATGACTATTCCAGGCATAACAGAAAGGGAGGAAAGCATCATGAAATAGAAACGAATTGACATCAAGCAATATTCAGGTCAGCCAAAATCTACCACAAATTGATGTACCGAACAGCATATTCGTACCGTAACACGGATAATTCCTGACTGTGTTGCATATATTGCACAAAGTCTGTGAAATTACAGATAATCTAGACGACGACGTTTATTTACTTTTCCTATCCAGCCCATCACCGGGGCGAAAAGGAGTATGATCCCTAGGTACAGGAAACGAATTTCTACCGCGGATCGAAGATGTCTATCGAATAGAAACAACATGAGCTGATGGAGAGAAATCTTACAGTTCCAGGAAGAACTTCGGACGCACGCGACGAATCTGCTCCTCCTCGTCACAGACCTCGAACGGAGAGCAAGCGATGGATCTGTCTCTGCCCCTCCTCACGGATCTCGAAAAAACGAAAGCAAACGGACGAACACAATCACACTCCGAATTACTAGGTTTTCGACGGGACGGTGGTGGGGAACCAGCGGAGTTTGCGTTTGTGCTAAATAAACAAATGAGGCGACTCGCAAGATGGGAAAGTCACCCCGGCCTGGGCAGCGTATTTATAAGGGGCCGAGCGAGCCCTGAAAAAGGACCCGGTCCACTGGACCGATCGGATAGAGGCTCACGGGCGCTCCGCGGCTGGCGGGTGCCGAGTCACGGTGGACCGCGTTCTGGCGCTTTTGCGTGCGGACTTCGCGGCGCGTCGCGGATATGCTTGGCTGGGAGGGCTCCTCGCGTTTGCTTGGCCCAGGAGGCTTCGCCTGGGTGGGAATATTTGGGAGGCGTCCAGCTGTCCCGGAAGGGTCTCGGCTCGACGCGTGAGCCCGTTGCATGCACTGTACGCGTGATGTGTGTGGATCGTTTTCCTTTTGAAAAGGAGGTGGGGTTTTGTTTCGTGTGGAGGAGTGGCTCCGTTGCGCTTTTTTTGATTCTGTGCCGTGGTGGTGGAATCGCTTGCCCCCTCCGGATACCGTGGCACGTCACTGTCGTGGACAAGTGGTGATTTAGCGGCTGAGGTTTCCACCATCTCAGGATGTGGCACACGAAATTAGTAGTAGAAACGAAATTGCTTCACAGACGATTGTTCCCGCACGACCTCCGAACGATACTGCCTTCCCAAGTGCGCTCCTGCATGCACTTTTGCCGCTCGCGCTGCCACGTACGAATCATGCGGGCATCGGCCGTAGATTCGTCGTGTGTACAGCAGCGCTCTAGTAGAAAACTTGGTCCGGTGATAGAATCGTTTTGATATTTTTTTTCTTAGAGCAACTCTAACGGGGCGAACCATTTCGTTCGCAGGCGTTCATTTAGATTGGCACGGCCACAAAAGTCGACCCAACGCGCCGACATAAACGGACGTGTGTCCGCTTTTCGTCCGCGGTCGACCAATTCCAGCCCCATTTTTTAGCTGGATTTTCATCGGCGCGGACACGAGGCAGACACGCGCGCTTGCCTTCTCTTCCCCGGGCCCGTTGGTCGGTGGCACATTGGCCTCTCCCCATCCAACAGCAAACCCTCGCCCGCCTCCTTCGTCGTCGCCGCCGCCGCCCATTTCTTCTGGTGACTTTGCCAGCTGTCGGCGCCGCAACATCCGCTCTGCAACGCCGCCTCCTCCCACGTCGCCCGCCACCGCTGTCTTGCCGTCGGGGAACCGACAGCTTCCCACCCCCGCTCCCCCCTCCCCCAACATAGTCGTGACCGTGACCAAGAAGCCGCCTCGCCGCCCCTGCCAGATCCTCACCGGCATGCTCGTCGGATGTCGGCAGGGGCAGCTAGCTGGTCCGTGCGCGCCGCGGCCCCCTTCGCCGGCCGTTTCCTTCGTCGACGCCCGCAAGTTGTTCGACAATTCTTTTTTCACAATTTCCTTTGCGACTCCGACGATTTGTCACCCGATGAGGAGGAGGAGATATTGGCTGCCGTGTTGGTCCATCACTACCTCAATAGCCAGCGCCCGGCGTTCCATGGCTCCGTTCCGGGTCACCTTCCGGCGTTGAATCGCAACCGAGAGAGCGGGCATTTCCTTCTTTGGAAGGACTACTTTGATACAACAAATCCGTTGCTCAAACATCAGAAATTCTGCCGCCGTTTCCGTATGAGTAGGCATCTTTTCAACCGTATTAAAGAGGGGGTGGTCGGTTATGATGACTATTTCGAGTGCAAAGAGGATGTCGTTGGAAAGATTGGTTTCTCCTCTTATCAGAAATGCACTACCGCCATCCAAATGCTTTCATACGGAGTGCCCGTGATCTCATTGACGGTACATATTCAGATGAGCGAGTCTACATGCCTAGACTCCTCAGTATAAGTTCTGCAAAGTCATTATTCTTGTGTTTGGCCCGAGTACTTGAGAGAGCCGACTCCTGAAGATACAACCCGTTTGTTGGCGATGAATGCTAGCAGGGGCTTCCCAGGGATGCTTGGCAGCATAGACTGCATGCACTGAGAGTGGAAGAACTACCCTTTTGCTTGGCAAGGGCAGATAAGGGCCATGTCAGGGCTTGCACAGTCATACTTGAGGCCGTGGCCTCACAAAATCTCTGGATTTGGCACTCTTTCTTTGGCATGGCCGCATCACACAATGATATCAACGTGCTTCAACGCTCGCCGGTGTTTGCTAGGCTTGCCGAAGGCAACAGCCCACCGGTGAACTTTACTATCAACGACCACAACTACGACAAGGGATACTACCTGGGTGACGGTATCTATCCTCAGTGGACCATTATTGTGAAGATAATCCCCAACCCTATTGGAGAAAAGAGGAAAAGATTTTCCCGAGAGCAAGAGAGTGCTAGGAAGGACGTCGAGCGTGCCATTGGTGTCTTGCAATCTCGATGGGGCATCATTCGGTACCCTGCTAATACTTGGAGCACGCAGAAACTATGGGAGGTGATAACTGCTTGTGTGATCATGCACAATATGATCGTAGATGATGAGCATCCGGAACGTCTGTACGATCAAGGGTTTTAGTTTCAAGGTGAGAATGTTGTGCTTGAGCATGGAGGAGCAACAACGTTTGAACAATTCACCCAATTTCATCATGACATGCGTGATTGGGAAACTCACGTGCATCTGCAAAATGATTTGGTTGAGTATATGTCGGCTCATATTGGCAACCAATAGATGTATCTTCTTTATTCGGCTTGCAAAACTATGTGAGACATTTTTTACTTTTATTCGTCTTGTAAAACTATCCTATTTTATTCGGTAGAAAATATGTTGACTACATGTTTGAATGCAAAAGTTGTGTGTGAAACAATGCAAAAATGAGCTATTTGTTGAAATAGGGCGGCCAGCCAGCCACGCCGGCGCATATGGGTCGGCATGTTGGGTGCATTGCCGACCCAAATCTAAAACAGGGCGGACGCCGGGTGGGCAGTCGACCCAAACGGACAAAAAGCGGACAAAAGCATCGTCCGTTTGGGTCGCTCCGTTGGAGTTGCTCTTATTATTTGACTCTTTTTTTTCACTTTTCCTCCTTTTTAAATAAAGCCATGATAATGAAAATCAACCAGTGGTTGGATGGTTAGAGGGACAGTGGTATCCCCAGCCCACCAGGATTCAAGTCTTGGTGCTCGCATTATTCCTAGATTTATTTCAGGATTTCCGACGATGCACTTTCAGTGGGAGGAGACGTTCCCGTCGATGACGAGGCGCCTACGGTGACTTCGTAAATCTCAAGATGATATGCCGGCTCAGTCTCTCAGATGTGCTCATAGGGGTAGGGTGTGCGTGTGTCCATTCATAGGGGTGACTATATGCGTGTGTATATGAGAGCCTGTGTCTGTACTGATGTTCAAAATAAAATAAAGCCATGATAATCGTTTGCCTCTCCGGTTACCGTCACACGTCGCTGTCGTGGACAAGTGGTGATTTAGTGCGACCCATTTGGTCGCCCACGTCCGTCTGGGTCGCCGCAGACAAATACGCTGGCCCAACGTGCCCATGAATTCCTAAAATCTGTCCGCTTCGCGTCCGGGCGGACCAATTCCTGACCCAAAATTGCGCCTGAAATGTGTCGGCGCATCCTTCACGTACGTGCGGCGGGTTCCCTCGTTGTCCGCTGTGGGCCCGCATATCGGCCGCCCAACCACCCCAGCGGTCATGATTAACGCGACCACCAACAGAAGGCCCCGCCTGACAGTGTGTGGAAGGGCCGCGTGCCCGTCCTTTTTAATGGAAGCGTGCGGTGGGGCCGGCCTCATCCACTTCCCCCGTCCACATCTGACCACCTTTGCTCCCTCGTCGGCGACCAGGAAACCCTAGCAAGCCAGGCAGCAGCAAACCCTAGCAAAAGCCATGTGAATCTTCAACGGGAAGGGAGAGAAGAAGGGGAGGTTCAGCGCCGGAGCGAGCTCTTCCCGCGGGCTCCCTTCTCCACCACCACCGGCTAAACGCGGCACGCCACCATGGGAGCGGGAGTGGTTGTACATCTCCAACGTGCCGACGAATTCCTAAAAACTGTCCGCGCTCCGCGTTCGCTCGGATCCATTCCTGACCCAAAATAGCGCCAAAAATGTGTCAGGGCACCATTCGCGTATGCACGGCACGTTCCCGTGTTGTCCGCCGCGGGCCCGCATGTCGGCCGTCGAACCACCCCAGTGGTCATAATTAACGCGGCCGCCAACAGAGGGTTTCGCCTAACAGTGTGTGGAAGGGTCGCGTGCCCGTCCTTTTTAATGGAAACGTGCGGCGGGGCCAGCCTCATCCACTTCCCCGGTCCACATCTGGCCACCTTTGCTCCCTCGTTGGCGATCAGGAAACCCTAGCCAGCCAGCCAGCAGCAAACCCTAGTAAAAGCCATGTGAATCTTCAACGGGAAGGGAGAGAAGAAGGGGAGGTTCAGCGCCGGAGCGAGCTCTTTCCACAGGCTCCCTTCTCCACCGTCGTTGGCCAAACGCGGCATGCCACCACGGGAGCGAGAGCGGCTGTACATCCTAGTCCACCAGGCGCGGTGGCACTGGTAGTACCGCCAGCCCGTGTCGTATCCAGATGTGAACTTGCCGCATGGCTGACATCTGGACTGGTAGCGCATCACCGTCCCGGCGGCGCAGCGGTTCGCACTGGCGCACGTGGAGGAGGTTTCCCGATGGCGCCAGCTTCTTACGCTAGAGCAGAGCGCCATGCGTGCTGATACGTATCCAACGTATATATAATTTTTGATTCTTCCATGCTATATTATATTCTGTTTTGGATGTTTAATGGGCTTTATTATACACATTTATATTATTTTTGGGACTAACCTATTAACCGGAGGCCTAGCCCAAATTGCTTTTTTTTGCCTATTTCAGTGTTTCGAAGGAAAAGAATATCAAACGGAGTCCAAACGGAATGAAACCTTCGGGAACGTGATTTTCGGAACAAACGTGATCCAGAGGACTTGGAGTCTACGTACAGCAATCAACGAGGAAGGCACGAGGCAGGGGGGCACGCCTACCCCCCTGGGCGCGCCCTCCACCCTCGTGGGTCCCTCGTTGCTCCACAGACGTATTTCTTCCTCCTATATATACCCATATACCCTAGAAACATCAGATGCGGAGCCAAAACCCTATTTCCAGCGCCGCAACCTTCTGTACCCGTGAGATCCCATCTTGGGGCCTTTTCCAGTGCTCCGCTGGAGGGGGCATTGATCACGGAGGGCTTCTACATCAACACCATAGCCTCTCCGATGATGTGTGATGTAGTTTACCTCAGACCTTCGGGTCCATAGTTATTAGCTAGATGGCTTCTTCTCTCTCTTTGGATCTCACTACAAAGTTCTCCTCAATCTTCTTGGAGACCTATTCGATGTAATCTTCTTTTGCGGTGTGTTTGTCGAGATCCGATGAATTGTGGGTTTATGATCAAGATTATCTATGAACAATATTTGAATCTACTCTAATTTTTTTTATGTATGATTGGTTATCTTTTCAAGTCTCTTCGAATTATCAGTTTGGTTTGGCCTACTAGATTGATCTTTCTTGCAATGGGAGAAGTGCTTAGCTTTGGGTTCAATCTTGCGGTGCTCGATCCTAGTGTGTTGAGGATATAGCTACTAAGTATAAACTGGCCAGGAGGGCCCGGTTCACCTTAGACTGTGCTGAAGCCCATGAAGGTCTTGAAGATGGCGTTCAACTAGTAAAGCTTGGAAGCCCACGGCCCAAAGGCGGATTAGGGCCTGTAGTGGTAAACCGCCATGATTATGTAAACTTGTAATATAAGTTAGAAAGGAGAGAGACCGAGCCGGACACTTTGTATAGGTCGGCTCGGGACTCTGTGGACCGACCGAGCGTCAACCTGTGTATATGAAGGGACGACCAGGAGGTGGTTCAAGACAGACAACAACAACTCGAGGCCTAGGCGAAGCTTATTTGCTCCCTAGTCATCGAAACCACATCAATCCCATCACAACTAGACGTAGGCTTTTACCTTCATCGAAGGGGCCGAACTAGTATAACTCTCGTGCCTTTGCTTCCGCTTTAACCCCTTCAAGTTAACTCAGAAGCGATGGCTCCACGACTAAGTCCTTTCACGAGGACATCTGCCGTGACAAAACCATTTACGCTTGGCGCCCACCATGGGGCTATCGACGATGGTTTGATGATCTTGGAGGGCAAGATCGAAGGACTCGAAGGCTATCTTTGTGGGCGGATGACCTAGAGTCGTCGCGGCAAGCTCTACATCGTCGACGCAGGATGGGGCCCCGAGGCCGGCTCAATCGAGTACGGGTACCGGGTCCCCTTTGGTGGCATACACGTTTTCATCAGCAAGATTGGTGAGCCAGGGCCTGAGCCGGACATCTGCACCGACCTCGTCGAGACGGCTTAGCGTACGAGATCTGCCCAGGTTAAACCGGCCGTAAAGCGCGCCTTCGTGGGAGTCATCCACGAAGGAAACCATGAGGACGAATCGGGATATGGTAGCGAGACCGTCGTCTATTCCGGTGACGAGTCCTCGATCGGAGAAACCGAATCGTTGTACCAGTTGCAAGACGACCAGATGAGGGGCTATTCCGATGGCGATAGTATTCCGGACCCCTCCGATCTGCCCAACCCGGTTGGAATATTCATGGCCGGTACACAAGCAGCGCTTCACTCTTCGACGGCTGCGGCAATGATCTCCGGTTCAACAGCCGGCGGCTGCCGGGCGAGGAGGCCCTGTCGCCGCCGCTCAAGTTTTATCAGTCTGTTTCGATGCGTTATTGCGCTCATGGTAGAGGCTAACCCGACGGATCAGACGCTCATAACGCAGATTGCGAATGTGAAGGAACAAATCACTCGAGCTAAAGCGGATCTAGCACCGCAGACGCCAGATGACGGGCAGAGCGGCCGCTTTAGATGCGCAGCTTATAGGCTCATGTTGGATCGTAACGCGTCACATGAAGTCATGAAGAGGAAATACTGATCCGTTTGCCTTCAGTTTTGAAGCGAGACCTCTTCAACACCCCGGGCGGAACCAAGAATCACGGTGGTAAACCGGGCGGAAGTACCTGGGACGGGCGCGCCGGTCCAGCCCCGCTTAATAGATCTACCTCGCCATAACGCCAGTGTGCCTCAGGCTGTGCAAACACCTCCGGGTCACTACTCCAATCCTATGGACAATCTTGTCGCTGCCGCTTCACGATTGGAGGCCATCCCAATCGAAGGAGATTCTCCGCAGGCAGTAGAGACACGCCGGGTTGAGGAGCTTCTTCGAACTGCTTTGATCCAACAGGAAGCATACTGCATGTACCGTGACCGGATTCATTCCACCCCACGTCCGGAAAGGTGAGCTACAAAGAGCGTATGGATGAACCGGCTGTATCGAGCAACGCACAACACCGTGAAGCGGCCCATGGCCATAACCCGGCAGGCGGTATTCGCGATGCTCAGGAAGTGGTGGACCGGGCCCGGGCACGAAGGGAGGCCGAGTTAGCAGCATAGAACGAGGCGCCCGCCACGCCGGTTCGCCCCACCACCTCGGTCGAGCCAGGGTTGTTTCTAGCTTGGGGTGCCTGTTTGATCCTCATGACGCAACGCGTCGCTTGCCCAAAGACTTCAAGGGTCCGCGCAAGGTGCCAAATTACATCTTGATTTACCTCCGGAAGCATGGATAGAGAGCTATGAGATGGCCATGGAGATGCTAGATGTGGATGAGGCCGCGTGTGCAAAGTATTTTACCATGATGCTTGAAGGGACGGCCCCTACTTGGTTAAAGAGCTTGCCGCCCAATTCTGTCAGTTCATGGGCCCAGTTGCAAACCCGGTTTATCCAGAATTTCAAAGATACTTGTAAGCAGCCCATGTCCGTAGTGGACTTGGCGGCTTGTGTCCAGGGGGAAGGGGAGTCAACAACCCATTGGGTACACCGCGTTTTGGAAATCTTGCACTCGTCAGACCGGATCAACGCTGACTCTGCGATCTTAACCACGGAGGGCAACCGCCGGTTTCAGCCTCTGAAGTTAAAGTTGGGGGCGCATGAAGCGATTTTGTAATGACATGGGAACTCTCATGGGCGCTTTAGTGAAGTATGCTGATTCCGATAGTACCAAGGATCCCGAGTCCGACGATGACAAGACAGAAGGGAAGGAAGAACAACAACTCCAAGGGCCAAAGAACATCACTCGGCAGGTAATGGCAAGCGTAAGCGGATGGCAACATGGACTTTGTAGCTAATACCAACGCAGCAGGACAAGGGCCAGCGCGCAAGGGTAAACAACCGAATCGGTGGAGCGCCTAATCCCAATCCGGACCGCTTGAACTATCTATTGAATCAACCCTGTCCGAAGCATGGGACGAAGGAGATGCCAGCCAACCACCTTTGGAAGGATTGCTACATTATGCAGGAGTTCAAGAGTTCTAATGCTTTCCGATATGATCACGGCTCTGGCGGCAGTTCAGGATCCGGGCCGGGTTACGGTGGAGGAAATTCCGGTTCAGGATTTAATAGTAATCCGGGCGGACATAACAATCAGAACAATCAGAATAACCAAGGTGGTTACAATCGCCAGAAGCAACAATGGGTTATCGAGCAACCCAAAGCATTTGAATAGTGGGCGTTACCATGTCTTCACCACTAGCTTAGACAAGCGAGACCGGAAGGTTCGAAGCGGGCGATAACGCCGTTGAACCGGCCGTGCCCCATTACCCACGCTGGTCGGAGCAGCCCATTATATGGAGTAGAGAGGATCATCCTCCCCGGTCGACAATCCGGCCGCCTAGCCCTCGTGGTGGCACCTCGGTGGGAGGTTATAAGTTCACCAAGGTACTCATGGATGGAGGGAGCAACATTAACATCCTCAGACTATGAGACCTTCCGTCAGATGGGACTAACGGATAAACATCTCAAGCCGCCCAATACAAAGGTTCCATGGTGTGGTACCGGCAAGTCAAGATATCCTATTGGTAAAATAGCTCGAAGTGGCCTTTGGTGATGATTATGACTCAGATCGGAAACACCGACGTTTGAAGTGGTAAAATCCAAAGTCCATATCATGCCTGTTCGGCGACCGCTTACGCCAAATTTATGGCACGCCCTGTTATGTGTATTTACAGCTCAAGATGTCGGGTTACAAGGGGACCATAACGGTTCACGGAAGCCGTAAGGTCGCTTTGGAGTGCGAGGAAGGAGATGCAGCTTAAGCAGAGTCGGTTTGTGCCGCCGAGGAGCTGAAGTACTATAAGGACAATGTTGATCCGTGGACATGACTCCATTGAAGAAGCCAACTACAGAGCATGATCCGCCTGAAATTCAAATTGGCAGCTGAGACTAAGCTTGTTGACTTCGCGGCTCGACGATTCGCCCAAGCAGCTTCAAAGATCGCTGCCAACTTGGATCCGAAATAGGAAAGCGCGCTCATCGAGTTCATCCGTGAGAATCGGGACATTTTTGCATGGAAGCCTTCTAACATGCCAGGTGTACCGAGGCAACTCGCTGAGCACACTCTTAATGTGGATCCTAAGTACAAACCGGTGAAACAGTTCCTCCGCCGGTTTAATGAGGAAAGATGCAAAGCTATTGGTGAAGAAGTAGCCAGGCTCTTGGCAGCTGGCTTTATTGTTGAATTTTTCCATCCTGAGTGGCTGGCTAATCCGGTGCTGGTCCTTAAGAAAAACGGCACCTGGCGTATCTGCGTGGATTACATGCATCCTTAACAAAGCTTGTCCGGCAGATCCTTTTGCCCTCCCCCGCATTGACCAGATTATTGATGCCACTGCGGGTTGTGAGCGTTTGAGCTTTTTGGATGCATATTCTGGGTATCATCAGATCAAAATGGCGGTTAAGGACCAGGAGAAAACGGCGTTTATCACCCCCTTTGGATCCTTCTGCTATGTATCCATGCCCTTTGGGCTCAAAAGCGCCCAGGCAACTTATCAATGATGTGTATGTAATTGCTCGCACAAGCAGATCGGCCGTAATGTGCACGCCTATGTAGATGACATTATGGTCAAGTCACGGGAGAAAGAGACACTGATTGACGATTTGAAGGAAACCTTTGACAACCTACGGGTTTACAAGATGATGCTCAACCCGGCCAAATGTGTTTTTGGTGTTCCGGCAGGCAAGTTATTGGGTTTTCTCGTGTCCAACAGGGGAATTGAAGCTAATCCGGAGAAGATTACGGCTATCACCTCCCTGGCTAAACCGAAGTGTATTAACGATGTCCAGCGTTTGGCGGGCCGGATTGCCGCGCTGAGCCGGTTTATCAGCCGCCTCGGAGAGAAGGCCATCCCTTTGTACCAGATGCTGAAAAAGACAGATCAGTTTGTCTGGAGTCCCGCGGCTGATGAGGCATTTGAGGACTTAAAGCGGCAATTGGCCAACCCGCCTGTGCTCGCCGCTCCCATTGACAAGGAGCCGCTTCTGCTATAAGTTGCGGCTAATGCCGAAGCGGTCGGCGTGGCCATTGTGGTGGAGCGGAAGGAGGCAGGAAGGAGCATCCGGTTCAACGTCCGGTTTACTATATCAGCGAGGTACTTATTGAATCTAAGCAAAGGTATCCGCATTGGCGTAAGCTGGTATATGGAGTTTTCATGGCAAGCCGGAAGTCAAGCAAGATTTCCAAGGCCACCCCATCACGGTGGTCGGCCTGCTCCTTTAGGCGATATCATACGTAACCGGAAGCGATCGCCGGATTGCCAAGTGGGCTATAGAGCTTGGGCCAGACGGTCTAAAGTACGCGTGCCTCGAACGACGGTGAAGTCTCAAGCACTTGTGGATTTCATTAATGATTGGACGGAGTTGCAAGCACCAAGAAAAGCCGGATCACACATATTGGACCATCCATTTTGACGGATCCGAGCAATTGAGGGCTCGGGGTCGGAGTCGTATTAACTTCCCCACGAGGTGACAAGTTCTGTTACGTTCTCCGCTTAATGTTCCCTTGTACTAACAATGCAGCTGAGTATGAAGCCTTGCTCCATGGTCTCTGGATGGCTAAGGAGATGAATCTAAGCCAGTTTAAGTGCTTCGGTGACTCGGACCTAGTGGCTCAACAGGTGTCTGGCACTTGGGATTCAAAGGACCCACTCATGGCTGCATATCGTCGTGAGGTGGACATTGTTGCAGGTCATTTCAAGGGCTATCAGGTGGACCACGTGGACCGTCGGAAGAATGAAGCGGCGGACGCTTTAAGCCGGTTGGGCTCTCAACGTAAACCGGTCCCGCCCAATGTTTTTCTGGATGTGCTGCACAACCCGTCGGTCAAGCTCAATGGTGAAGTGGATTTGGCTATTCCTGATCCAGAGGCTCAATTGGTGGCAGCTCTTCACGTCACTCCGGATTGGACGCTTCCTTATCTTGCGTACATGAACCGGGGCGAGTTACCAGAAGATGAGACGGGGCAGATAATCCGGCGATCCAAGTCTATGACCATTGTTAATGGCGAATTGCATCATTGCAGCGTGTCGTATGCGTTTCAACGCTGTGTGTCCCCGAGGAAGGCTGTGAAATATTGCGTGAGATCCACGAGGGAGATTGTGGTCACCACGCAGGTTCAAAATCCTTGGTGGCTAAAGCATTCCGCCACGGTTTCTATTGGTTGACCGCTCATGCCGATGCGGAAGATCTGGTCGACGATGTGATGGTTGCCAAAAGTTTTCCAGACGTGCTCATGTACCGCCCAAGAATTGAGGATGATTCCAATTACTTGGCCGCTTATGCATTTGGGGTCGGATATGGTCGGACCTTTCAAAAGGTCCAAGGACAAGAAGACCCACCTCTTGGTGGTGGTTGATAAATTTACCAAGTGGGTAGAGGCGTAACACATTAGCAAGTGTGACGCGGCCACGGCGGTTCAGTTCATCAAAAAGGTGATTTTCTGGTTTGGTTTTCCACACAGTATCATCACAGATAACGGTACCAATTTGTCCAAAGGTGCCATGAAAGAGTTCTGCAAACGTGAACACATCCGGCTTGACGTTTCTTCGGTAGCCCACCCACAGTCCAATGGTCAAGCGGAAAGGGCTAATCAAGAGATCTTGAGAGGCATCAAGCCCCGTCTTATGGTCCCTTTGCAGAGGACACCGGGTTGTTGGGTAGAAGAACTACCATCTGTGTTATGGAGTATCAACACTACGCCCAATGCATCCACAGGATACACACCGTTCTTTATGGTCTATGGAGCGGAGGCGGTTCTCCCTAGTGACATCCGTCATGACTCACCTCGTGTGGCAGCTTATGTTGAAGCGGACAACGAGACGGCACGGCAAGACGCTTTGGACCTGTTGGATGAGGAGCGTGACATAGCAGCTGCCCGCTCGGCGATTTACCAACAGGATCTTCGTCGTTACCATAGTTGCCGGGTCAGAACCAGAACTTTTCAAGAAGGAGATTTGGTGCTTCGGCTCATCCAAGACCAGACTGCTATGCACAAGTTATCCCCACCTTGGGAGGGACCTTTCGTGGTCAGCAAGAATCTGCACAACGGGGCATACTATCTGATCGATATTCGAGAACATAAAGACTCACGTACATCGGAGGAGGAGACCAACAGGCCGTGGAATATAGCTCATCTTCGGCCTTATTATACCTGAGCCATCGGCTCTACTCATGTACATATTATGAAAGTGTATATATTATGAATAAAGTAATAAACTGGAGCCTCAGCTAAAGCGGGTATCTGCTTACATTACATCATGCGTGGTTACATGGAGTTGTTCTGTCTTAAAGCGGCCTCCGGTTTACCCCTTGAGTTTGCTTTTCAAAGGCTTTATGATATCACTTGGGGGCTTGGTCGTGTCCGAACCAATGCAACACCTTTTGATAGGTGAAAGCCACCAGATCACTTGGGGACATGGTCAAGTCTGAACCAGTCACGCCTCTTGATCGGCCTAAGGCCATAGAGTCGCTTGGGGGCTTGGTCGAACCTGAACCATTGCCACGCCATTTGATCGGTGTAATGCCAAGGTTTCAGTTGGGGACCTGTCTGACTTGAACCATAGCTACACCTTATTGGGAGCTTGGTCGTGTCCGACCATGGTAACACCATCTGATCGGCTCAGTAAAGCCTCTTTTTGCAAACGGTTTTATCATTGCCTTTGTTTTCATTTTTTTTTTCATAACTGTTATTTGGTTTTTGTTGCGTTTTTTAAACCGATAACATTTTTAAACCGGTTCAAACTATCAATTGACGGAATTCGGTCCATTTTTAATCCGGAGATAATTTTTCCGGTTTGACTTTTTCTGTTAACATCCCATTATGGAGTAACAGGGGGCTTGTCATGACCCGACACGGTTTACATATGGTAAACCGGCATTATACACACAGAGCTGTTTTCTCCTTTGACGGTAATGGTTTATACAACCTCCGCTTCAAGATTGGCTAAGCCAACTTCATGCCCAGCGATGGCAGGTATTTTGTATCACAAATTTTGATTATATACCTCAATATTTCATTTCATATATATATGAACGTCACAAACCGGCTGGCGGCACAAACCGCCGTGGCGCTTAAGATTTTGTGATCAGCAGCAATATAGATTGAAGGTTTCGGTCATTCAATCAAAAGTATCAGCACCCATGCACGAAGGCATATTAAAAGCAAAAGTGTTGGCTATCCTATTACAAGGCATTCAGAGGCCCAAAATTTGGAATTGCTTCATAAGGGGCAGTTTCTGACGTATCAACCGACTTGACGGATTAAGCTTCATTGCGGGTTGACGTGAAGTAGATGGGTCGTTCCGCGTCGGTTCAACTTCTTCCTCCTCACCATCCAATGGCCGAAAGTCATTGGTGGTCGATCAATCCGGGTTAAAGCACGAAGATGACCTCTTCACTTATAAGCTCACCGGATCAACGCTGGGGCATAAGTGTGCTTACGGGTTGGTGGAACAAGGTTACGCACTTCCGAATAACAGCTTCAACCCGTCATTGTTCGCGTCGTAGAAGGAGCGGTGAACCGTCAGTTGGCCTCTTCTGCCAGCTTGACTCGCCAGAGGACGCATCTCCCTTGTTACCCGCTTGAGAGCATCATTATCAAATACTTCGCCATTTTCTTGAGCACTGGGAAGCCTTTGGCTATGTCGGTACCGGATCAAGGTCGACTATCCATGCTTTGGCGCGAGTTAGTGCCAATAAGGTGCCAGCCCGAAGCGGATCGTTTCAATTCTTCTATCTGTCTTTGGTATCATAGATAGCCGTCCAAAGGTGTCCTTGATCAGTGTCGGAGCTGCATTATCATAAGAAGTGGCGCAAATAACTCACTGGGTGCCGGTATACAGCTGTTCAATTAGCGTATACGCGGCCTTGAGTTTCTTCTGCATGTCGGAGCCCAGATGAGCAATGCGCCTACCTATACCGGTTTAAGAAAGTTCAGGTTAAACCAGAGGAAATTTCAAAACGGAATATTCATCACAACCTTGGTGAAACGTTGCTTACCAAATATTGCAGAGGTCATGGCATTGATTTGGCGCTTTAATCCGGTGAGCTCTTCCGTCACCGGTTTAAGAGCTGCTTGACATCTTCCGCCCGTTTAGCAAGCCCTTTTCAAGATCCCAGCTGGCCCGCTCATACTTGAACCACTCCTTGAGTTGCTCCATGGTAGTCAAGGCGGTTTTCAGCTCATCCTTGGCCTTGGAGGTTTCTGCTTGTTGAGATTTCAGATTTTCTTGAAGATCATTGATTTGTGAGACTTGTTGGCGTATCTCACTGCAACAAAAAGAGAGCATGTTAATATCTTCATTAGAAGTCCCAAGCGCATAACCAGTCATACACTTGGAACTTGGGGGCTAATGCGGATCATTTTTATATCGATTATTGAAGTCCCATGGATTAATACAAGTGTTAATCATGGCACTTGGGGGCTAATGTGTGTTTGATCGAAATATATAAGACAAAGTACTATGAACTATGCAAAGTCCCGGTTTGACTTTCTAGGGACAAACCGGCCCTTGGGGGCTACTATGCAATTAAGGTACAAGAGAAGGGCACAACTATTTACCTCATAGCGCTCCTTCATAAGATTTACTAAACCGGCTTCATAATCACGGCTTGTGTAGAGTCGGTTCAGGAAGCCAGAGTGAAGGTCTTGGGCAGAGAAATTGTTATAAGCTGACATATCAGTTTTTTCCTTCCCTTTGCTCATGGCAGCAAATTCTTCCTTGGCAGAGTGCTTTGATAAAGCAACCGGATTGCCAGGGGCGGTATATGCGGTGCCCGTAACTACGACATCATCATCTTTGGTCGGACTGGCCGAAGTAGCATTTTCAACAGGGCTTGGCGCTTTCATACCCGGGCTTGGCGGATCAGCAGTTGAGTCCCGTTGTTCTGCTGCAGGACTCGGAGGAGCAGGAGGATGTGAAGTCTCAACTTGGACATCCGGTTCAACCTCTGGCGGATTAGCATTGGCATCTTGATTTTTCCCAGCAGAGTTGTCTTTAGCAACTTCGGGATTTTCACCATGGTGCTCTGGAGTCTTCTCCGGATCAACATCTACAGTAGGGTCGAGGGTCTTGGCCTTTTTACTAAGTCGAGCCTTGGTGCTGTAACATCAAGGGTTAGAATATGATAAACCGACAAATACAAGGACCAAATTAAGGAGTAATATACTTACCCAAAGAGCAACTTTGAGAGGAGGCAGCTGAGTGGTTGATGAACCGCTGACGAGTTGGAAGAACCCTGGTAATTCGGTCGACGGATTGAGAGGGCATCGGAAGAAACCTTTCAAAGGATAACGCTTTTCGGAGAACAAGTCACCTCTGGGCGACGCTTCCGGGTTGGTGTGTCAGCTAAACCGGACGACGTAATTTGTTGACCGCTATGCCGGGTCGCACGGCGTTCTTCGGTTCTTTGTGTCTTCAAAGAAAATTTTGGATCCAAATGAGCATAGGAGTGAGATCGTTTCACTTTCCGGATCTGGCGGCGAATTCTTTTAACCGGTACAAGATCGTAATCAAGAAAGAAGGATTACCTCAACAGGTTCTCGCATGGCTGGCCTCGGTGTCATCCTCGAATTGTAATCACAATAAAATGAATGAAAAAGAACCAAGTGAGTCAAGCTCTACCTCAAAGATCTCGATTCTTCATCTTCTGGCGGTTCGTAAGACTCGGCGTTTTCTTCTTGCCGCTTTTCTTGGTGGTCTTGGTCTTTGCACGAGGAACCCGGGCCGGTTTAGTTCGTTTCAAAAGGAGCTGTTAGCCTGAAAATTAATACAGAGGGATTAATACAATCAATATGGAATCAAAGTCGCCAGAGTAATGAGAGGAACTTTACATGGGCGATTTGTTGGAGATGCGAACGGAGCCAACCCGGTTTGGCTGCATGCGGAGATCGGTTCATCGAGCATTTTCTTCACTGCTTTGGTAACTTCAAGCTCGATTATTGATAGTTCGTGATGTCATTGAGGATCTTTGACGTCACCAAGATATTCGTGCATCAATCCGGGCAGCGGCTTAATGGCAAGATGCCCCAAGAAACCCAAAGAGCGGACAAGGTCAATACCGGTTAAACCGTTGGCCATCGAGCCGGAGCTTGGTAATTTGAGGTGCAAAATTCTTCCATTCTGCGGCGGTCAAGCGCGAAGGCAATGGGTGTCTGTTGCTAAGCCGGTGAGGGCGATAACCCGGCAAGGGATTTTCTCCGTTAGGAGCGGTGTTCCGACAATAGAACCAGGTTTGATTCCAGTCTTTAGGATGGCTATGATGTTTGGCGTGAGGGAAGTCCACTTCCTTCCTTTTCTGGATTGAAACGCCGCCAAGTTCTGTGTTAGGAGCGTCCGAGAATTTCAGACGGCGGTTCAAATGAAAGAAATCTCGAAATAACTCCACGGTTGGTTCTTCTTGAAGATAGACTTCGCAGAATACTTGAAAGTTGCATATATTGGACACAGAGTTCGGACCAATATCTTGTGGATGGAGTTGGAAGCTTGCGAGGACATCCCGAAATTTTTTTGATCCGGGCAGGCTGAATCCCCGGTCTAGATGTTGCATAAAAACAATCACCTCTCCTTCTTGTGGTTCAGGTGGACATTCCGATTCCGGAACTCGCCAGTGGAGAACATTTTTTGAGGCTAAAACACCAGTGGTGACGTAGCCGTTGAGTTGTGTTTCCGTGATCCGGGACGGAACCCAATTACAAGCAGCAAATTGTTTCGCCATTCCAGAAGGGGGGAGCTGAAAGAAAATCAAAACAGGTGCCGGTTTACTGTCTACGGTTTGTAAGTGAAAAATTCAGTGTTAAACCGGAGAAAATACAATGCAAGGTCCAGTTGGCGGTTTAAGAGAGGGCTAATGACATATGGCGGATTGGCCATCAAGGGTTAAACCGCCCATAGGCAGAAAGGCCAAGATTCAAAATTTCTGCTAAGTGTTGATAGAAACAGGTTTTACACAATGTTCAAATCTATTTGGATCTACTGCACATCTGTAAAGCAGTTTCTACTGCGTTCTTTAAAATACGTTCAAGTAGAACAGAGAAGGATGCATACTTTACAAGGAGAAAAGGAAGGGTTGCTAGTATTAAAGACAGATGCGGAATGACTACCGCAGGAGATCTATACCGTTTTTGGATCAAAAATACTATGGCAGAAGGTAGGATGAAGAGGAAAAATGGAGAACTCCGTGGATGAGCTTGCAAAAACCTAATGCAGATCTAAGGACGAAGAACAGAAGAAGTTTACCGCTGCAGATTACGGCGGAGGGGGGCGATGAGCCTCTGATCTAACTCAGGTTGATGCAGCGGCCTTGGTTGGTGCAATTCTTGAAGGTCGCGGACGGCGGCGGAGCTTCAGAGCTGAGGGCGTCGCGAGGAAGAAGAAGATGCAGAAGAGAAAGAGAAAAAGGAGCCCTCGGGCTTTATTTATAAGGGAAAGAGTAAATGGCAGGCGTGAGAATCAAGGCGTCCAAAGCGGCCGAGTGGGTGCGCCTGTCACCTCGATTTTCGAGATAATCATTAATGAGAAGGGAATCTTTTTAATCCTTTTATGCAGAGATGATGTCATGACGGACCGTTGCGGTGCTCCGAAGATGACGTCACGACGGTATACAAAATTCACAGGAGAAGTCAATATGGCGGTTTACGAAAATACAAGAGGATGTTTACAAGATATTTTTAGTGTTGAACATTGACATGAATAAATTCAAATCAATCCGGGGCCTAATGTTGAGGATATAGCTACTAAGTATAAACCGGCCAGGAGGGCCCGGTTCACCTTAGCCTTTGCTGAAGCCCATGAAGGTCTTGAAGATGGCGTTCAACTAGTAAAGCTTGGAAGCCCACGGCCCAAAGGCGGATTAGGGCATGTAGTGGTAATCCTCCATGATTATGTAAACTTGTAATATAAGTTAGAAAGGAGAGAGACCGAGCCGGACACTTTGTATAGGTCGGCTCGGGACTCTATGGACCGGCCGGGCGTCAACCTGTGTATATGAAGGGACGACCCGGCGGTGGTTCAAGACAGACAACAACAACTCGAGGCCTAGGCGAAGCTTATTTGCTCCCTAGTCATCGAAACCACATCAATCCCATCACAACTAGACGTAGGCTTTTACCTTCATCGAAGGAGCCGAACTAGTATAACTCTCGTGCCTTTGCGTCTGCTTTAACCCCTTCAAGTTAACCTGTAGCGATGGCTCCACGACTAAGTCCTTTCACGAGGCCATCTGCCGTGACAAAACCACGACACAGTGACAGAAAGGGAAACGACACGTATTGTATTGTTGCCATCGAGGATAAAAATATGGGGTTTATATCATATTGCATGAGTTTATCCCTCTACATCATGTCATCTTACTTAAAGCATTACTCTGCTCTTATGAACTTAATACTCTAGATGCATGCTGGATAGCGGTCGATGTGTGGAGTAATAGTAGTAGATGCAGAATCGTTTCGGTCTACTTGTCATGGACGTGATGCCGATATACATGATCATACCTAGATATTCTCATAACTGTGCTCAATTCTATCAATTGCTCGACAGTAATTCGTTTACCCATCGTAATACTTATGCTCTTGAGAGAAGCCACTAGTGAAACCTATGGCCCCCGGGTCTATTTTCCATCATATTAATCTCCCGACAACAAGCTATTTCTGGCGCCTCATATCTATCAGATCTCACTCTCGTAAGTGACCGTGAAGGGATTGACAACCCCTTTATTGCGTTGGTTGCGAGGTTCTTATTTGTTTGTGTAGGTGCGTGGGACTTGAGCGTGGTCTCCTACTGGATTGATACCTTAGTTCTCAGAAACTGAGGGAAATACTTACGCTACTTTACTGCATCACCCTTTCCTCTTCAAGGGAAAACCAACGCAGTGCTCAAGAGGTAGCACGTGCCTACAGGCCAGACTCTTCCAACTGGGAGCGCTGGTTTGCGCTATAGCACGAGGAGGAGCATTGCCTCGACGTCCACATCGACCACGACCTTCCACCGCCACCCCTGCGGGTAAAGCCAGGGGAAGAGGAGGCGGAGGCGGAGTACCAAGCCGGCCTCGAGGAGGCCCTGCAGCACGCGCTGGAGGCGAGACAACTCGAGGAGGATGTGAAAGTGCAACTATCCCTAGGTGGTTTTGGTAATTCCTAACAACATATAGCTCATTGAGCTAATGCTATTTCAAGATTAATATTTCAGGAAAGCTCAATGATTGGCATGGCATGGATGAGAAAAGTGGACCCCTCAAAATGCTAAGGACAAAAGGATTGGCTCAAGCTCAAAGCTCAAGACTCTACATTTTCTATTTTAGTGATCCAAGATCACATTGAGTCTATAGGAAAATCCAATACTATCAAGGAGGGATGAGGTGTTTCTTAATGAGGCTCTTGCTCAAAATGCTTAGTGATATGCTCCAAAACCCTCAACTACTTTCTCACATCCACATATGACCTAAACCAAAAGTCAAACTCGGCCCCACCGATTCTTTCTATCCGGCGCCACCGAGTTCAGATGTCATAGCCACTGCCACAAACCCTAGGCAAATCAGTCTCACCGATAGGGATCTCGGTCTCACCGAGATGGGATTGTAATCTCTCTGTTTCCCTTCGTAATGTCTCGGTCCCACTGAGATGAGCGATCGGTCCCACCGAGATTGCAATGTAAACTCTCTGTTTCCCTTTTGTAACATTTCGATCTCACCGAAATGAGCGAATCGGTCCCACTGAGTTTACCTGACCAACTCTCTGGTTAGCTTATTACCATATCGGTCCTACCGAGTTGCATGTCGGTCCCACCGAAAATCCTAACGGTCACTAGATTTGTTGAATCGGTCCGACCGAGTTTATCAATTCGGTCCCACTGAGTTTGGCAAGTTGTGTGTAACGGTTAGATTTTGTGTGGAGGCTATAAATACCCCTCCACCTCCTCTTCATTCGTGGAGAGAGCCATCAGAACAAACCTACACTTCCAACTTACATTTTCTGAGAGAGAACCACCTACACTTGTGTTGAGGCCAAGATATTCCATTCCTACCATATGAATCTTGATCTCTAGCCTTCCCAAAGTTGCTTTCCACTCAAATCTTCTTTCCACCAAATCCATATCCTGTGAGAGAGAGTTGAGTGTTGGGGAGACTATCATTTGAAGCACAAGAGCAAGGAGTTCATCATCAACACACCATTTGTTACTTCTTGGAGAGTGGTGTCTACTAGATTGGCTAGGTGTCACTTGGGAGCCTCCGACAAGATTGTGGATTTGAACCAAGGAGTTTGTAAGGGCAAGGAGATCGCCTACTTCGTGAAGATCTACCGCTAGTGAGGCAAGTCCTTTGTGGGCGACGACCATGGTGGGATAGACAAGGTTGCTTCTTCATGGACCCTTCGTGGGTGGAGCCCTCCGTGGACTTGCGCAACCGTTACCCTTCGTGGGTTAAAGTCTCCATCAACGTGGATGTACGATAGCACCACTTATCGGAACCACGACAAAAACATACGTGCCTCCTATTGCGTTTGAATCCTCCAAACCCTTCCCTTTACATTCTTGTTAGTTGCATGCTTTACTTTCCGCTGCTCATATACTCTTTGCATGCTTGCTTTAATTGTGTTAAGATTGCTTGACTTGTCCATATTTGCTAAAATCTGCCAAGAATTGAAATTGGGAAAATGATAGATTTTTATTTGGTCAAGTAGTCTAATCACCCCCCCTCTATACATACTTTCGATCCTACAAGTGGTATTAGAGCTTTGGTCTCCATTTGCTTTGATTTCCATAGGTTTTGGTAGTCATAGCCTTGCTTTCACAACCTAGGAGAGTATGGCGTCTAGCGAGGGAAATTACCACCGTAGAGGTCCTTACTTTGATGGTACTAATTTTGCTAGTTGGAAGCATAAGATGAAAATGCATATTCTTGGACATAACCCGCCGTTTGGGCTATTGTGTGTATTGGCTTGCAAGGTGAATTCTTTGATGGGAGAGAACCGAAACGTGAAGCTACCGCGGAAGAGTTGAAGATGCCGGAATACAATGCTCAAGCTTGTGATATCCTCTTCAACGGATTGTGCCCGAAGTTCAACAAAATCACCGTCTTGAGAATGCAAAGGAAAATTGGGGTACTTTGATTGATATGCACGAAGGTACCGACTCACCAAGGAATCCAAGTTGGATGTGCTTCAAAATCAGCTTGACAAGTTCAAAATGAAGGATGTTGAAGGCGTCGCTGAAATGTACTCTAGGTTTGCTCTTCTCACAAATGAGATCGCCGGCTTAGGAAGTGAAGAGATGACCGATAAATTCATCATGAAGAAGATCCTAAGAGCTTTGGACGGAAAATATGATACCGTATGCACATTGATCCAAATGATGCCCAATTACAAAGATCTCAAGCCAACGGAAGTCATTGGAAAATTGTTGCTCATGAGATGTCACTCAAGGATAAGGAGGAGCTCCATAACAAGTCAAGTGGTGCTTACAAAGCCTCATGTGAAGCTCCCACATCATTAAGTGAGAAACAGACCTTCAATGAAGAATTGAGCCTAATGGTGAAGAACTTCAACAAGTTCTACAAGAGTAGAAGCAAAGAAAGAAGTTCCAAGTCAAGGTCCTACAATGACAAAAGATCTTGTAGTCGAGAGCGAAATTGCTACAATTGTGGAAGACCCAGACACTATTCCAATGAGTGTACGACACCCTACAAGAGAAGAGAATATTCTCCAAAAATAAGAAGTAGAAGAGAAGAATCACCATCAACAGAGAGACGGAGAAGAGATGATCGTTATGAGCAAAGAACATCCCGGAGAAGCAAGGATTCGGAAAGGAAGGACAAGTCATCAAAGAGCTACACAAAACGAAGACATCAAGCTCATGTTGGTGAATGGGTATCCGGCTCCGACTCCGACAATCACTCCGAGAGAAGCTATCACTCCGAATCCGAATATACTCAAGATGAAGGTGTTGCAGGTCTTGCACTTGTGCCAACCAACTCCTACGACACATTTTATTCACCAAATGAAGTACTTGGAAGATGCTTCATGGCTAAAGTCCCAAAGGTATCACACCCCGAGTATGTTGATTTCAATAGTGACGAAGATGACTTGTTAGGTGATGATGATTTACTTGTTGACAACTCTAGTGATGAATACTATGATGAAACATCAATTAATCATGCTAATCAAGATAAAACGGATGACAATGGTAAGGAGAAGATTGAGTTTCTAAATAAAGAACTAAACACTCTTAAGTTAGCTCATGAAACTATCTTAGGAGATCATCGAGAACTTTTAAGGACTCATGAGAAATTACGTTTTGAAAAGCTCAACCTTGAGCAAGAGCATGAGTTCTTAAAGGCAATCAATGATGATCTTCGCAAGAAAAGTTCTTCTTACATTGCCAAGCGTTTACTCTTATCCACTTACATGCCTCAAGTCAAGTCTAGTAACAAGAACAAGAAAGATTCTTCCTCTAGTAGTAACAATAATCATGTTAAATCCAATGTTGTTGCTTATAGTAGTTCACTTGATTCCACTAATGGTTCTCTTAGCCAAGTTACACTTGAGCAAGAAAATAGCTTATTGAAGGGAATTATAGAGAAAGGTGTTTACAAGAGCCTTGCCGGTAGTAAGCAATTCGAGGAAATTGTACGCCAGCAAGGAAGGCACCGGAAGAACCAAGGTGTTGGTTTTGATCAAAAGTTCAAGGCCAATGGAGTTGAGTGGGAAGAAGATCAATACCCCAAGACGAAGTTTGTTCCTCAACAAGAGAAGTATGATCCTACTTCATTCAAAGGGACACAAGCTCAATATGATCTTCCACCACAAGACCACAAGCAAAAAGGCAAGGATAAGCTTCAAGAGGAAATTGATGCATTTGAAGAAGCACCTAAGGCCTTGGTCAAGTGGGTTCCCAAGACTACATCAAGTACAACTACAACTCCAAGGATTCCCATCAAGATGGTGTGGATCCAGAAGAAGAAGAACTAGAGAGTTCTTGAGGGTGACTCCGCCAACATACTTCACTCTTATCATTTTGGCAAGAACAAGTGCAATCAACTTCCACATTTTGCACTAGTTCAAGGAGACACAAACCCTCTTGTTGGTAAGTCAAGGGACAAGGTAACCTAATGCTTTCATAGACATCATCTTGTGTGTGCATCACTTTATGTCTATGGATATCCTTGTTTGTTCCTTGTGGGACTAACCCGTGTAGGTATTGAAAGTGCAACTCACTCCAAAGGATTGCTCCAAGAGATCTACATCAACATTGAGCATCCACATCTTCAACACCTACATGAAGTCATCACCGACAAAACCCAAGGTTAGTTCATCCCTCTTAGTGAGGATCTCACATCTAGGGGGAGCTTTACTCTAATAATTGAGCTAAAGTAACTCTAATGGTGTGAACACAACAATGATTTATGTAAAAGTGGTAACCCCACTTGTGCTTAAACGATGAGTATGACCTATGATCAAATGTTCTCAATTGACTCCTAAGTCAATGTACTCATATATAGATGACCTAGTCATCGCCAATTGCTTCATAGATGCTAGAATTGGTTGTGCATGCTTTGCCACATACTTCATTTGCCATTTTATTGTGTGAGCATGTTGGTTGCATAATTTACTCATTCGAGGACATCCACTTGTTGTTTTGATCGTTTGGTTCCTTTTTATTTTGCCAAGTGGATGGACAAGAATGCCTAAGAACTTTCTCTAGCTATCTATGCTTTTCTCGTCTCAAACTCTATTCATGCTACATCACAAAGTTTGATCAAGTCAGATTCGAACCACTCTGTGTGAGGAGCACTTGGAGTTCCTGATTCGTCATAGACTTAAACTTCCAAAACTTCTTTGTGCGTTTCGGTCTGACCGATTCATCCCTTTCGGTCATACCGAGATCACTAAGTCGATCTAGGTTTTCAATCTCGGTGCAACCGATTTGAACTCTTAGGTCACACCGAGTTGCAGTAACTGCTTGCAGTTATGCATCTCGGTGCCACCAAGTTGTTCCACTCGGTCACACCGACAGGGTCAGGCTATATATATCCCCGGGCCAAAATTTGGAAATTTTCCGAACTCCTTCGCTGCGCTTCCTCGCTTCTGCCTCCACAGGTCTCCGGATCGTCCTCCTCATCGCCAGCTGCCTCCCACCGTTGGTCTCCGCCATCGTCAACGGAGATTGTCTCCACCGTTGTCGCCGTAGCAGGTCCATCGCCGCACTTAGGGTATGGACTTGATCTTTGTGCTAATCTGACTCCGATTCCTAGCACATTGTTTTGCCATGTATCTTGCCACGATTGAGATCACTCTATCCAACAAAATCACTCCGTAGTTTAGATATGGATTGAAAATTTAGGGTTAGGTTTCCGCTGAAACCATCTCGGACCAACCGAGTTGTTGAAATCGGTTCCACCGATTTGGCTAAGGCCATTGCACATGTGATTCTCGGTCTGACCGAGAATTGCAAATCGGTGTGACCGAAGTTCAAGTCTTTGTGAAACCCTAGCAGTCTCGGTGCCACCAAGTCGTGACTGGTCTGACCGAGTTCACCAGTTTAGGTTCCAAAAGCTGCTTCGGTATCACCGAGATTTCAAATCGGTAGATCCGAAATGTTTTCTGTGGAAAGCTAAAACTAAGTTTTTGACTCATTCTTTTGCAAAAACCTTTGCACTTTGTGATGCTCATCCAATATATCTCATCTATATCTATTCACAGAGTCTGCTGTCAGTGTTTGCATCATGTCAGATCAGAGTGACAGTCAGAACAAGTCTGAGGAGCAAGTTCAAATGAGTGAGGGCACTAGTCCCTCTAGCATCATGATGAAGGCAGCATGAGCACTCCAAGCAACTTGCCAAAGGCTGCCACAAGGGCTAGAAAGAAGAGAACTTCTGATTCTGAGGATGAGGACTATGTGGCTGATGAGGAAGAAGCCACCTCAAAGAAGAAAGTTCTGAAAAAGGAATATGGCACAATGCTGCAACTAAGCCAGGAATGAAGACAAAGGTTCCTGCCAAGAGAGTTCCTATGTCAAAGGCCAGAACATCCACTCAAGAAACTTTGGAATCTGCACCCAAAGAACAGGTTGTGGCAGAGAAGAGGAAAGAAAGGGTCAAGAAGACCACTGCCAGAATTATTGGGAAGCCCTCAATGATGGAAGATGAAGAGGAAGAGGTTGCTGCACCAGCACCTAAAGCTCAAAAGCTCATAGGAGATGCTATAAGGTCAGGGGCTGCTCCATCAAAAAAGCCCAAAGAAGCTCCCAAGGCAGCTGCCCCAAAACCCAAAGCTGCACCGAAGAGGAGTACCAGGAACATCCCAGCTGCAGAGAAGAACAAGGCCCCAAAGGCTCAAGTCAGTCAGAGAAGAAGATGATGAGTCACATGTCTTGAGGAAGTTGGAGCCCAAAATTCCAGATCACAATGATGCTCATCCAGTAGCTGAGAGCATGAAAATCAGGAAGGACTCAGGATAGATACTATGGAGAGAGTCTGATCCATATGCTACCAGGAGAAGGACTACTATGGACTATAGATTTCACACCAAGGAATAGCAGTACTTCTATGAGACAATTCTGCTTGACAAGAATCCCATAGTGTGTGATATGAGATGGGTTGACTGGGACTACATCAAGGAAAATGAAGAACACTATCCTGGAGTCTATGATAGTTTCAAGGCATGTGGAGTTGATAAGTTTGTGGCTCAGAAGCTCACAAAGTGGAATGATGAGCTTATCATGCAGTTCTACTCCACAAACTACCCCGATGGAAGGATTGTCTGGATGTCTGAAGGTACTAGGTACCAGTCAACAGTTGAGGAATGGGCTCAGTTGATCAATGCCCCAGAAGAACAAGAAGATGACTTGGATGTCTATGCCAAGAAGAAGAAGGATCACAACTCAATGGCTAGCATGTACAACGAGATTCCTGATGCAGATCTTGAGACTCACCAATTTGGTTCGATGGAAACACTTGTCGGGCTTGCCTACAATCAACTAGATCCTCAGGCACACTCTATTGCCAAAATCATGAGATCACAGAATGATCAGAGGACATTCCATCAACTTGCTGCACATATTTGATGTCCCACAGAAGTTCAAAGTTATGAGCCTAATTGTGGAAACCATTAAGAGAACAATTGCATATCAGAAGAGAAGTTGTGGGTATGCCCCACGCATCCGTGGAGTCGATCAACTCCAAGATGGGCTCTAGCACATATCTTTTGGACAAGGAACATATGCCCATCTACCCAGACTTTGAGGACAACACTGTGGTCATGGATGAAGATGAACCATCTTCTATGCAAGCACAAGCAAAGAGAGAGAAGGCAAGGACTTAAAAGGCTGCGAAGATGCCAACTATGGATGAGGCATCTCAGTATCTTCTGAAGAGCAAGCAAGATCAGCTTGGCTACTTGATTGCCTCCTGATAGATGCGGGGTGTCCCGATCTTTCGATGAGATGATAACTATCGATTTGGTGGAGACGACTTTGACGATCCGACTACAAACGTGCACGACGTTGCGCCTTAGCAATCGCTAAACCAACTCCGAGAAGCTATTGACCACTTACGGAGCACGATCAACCTGACCACGAAGGTCTATTCCTGCAAGCAATCGAAGAACAAGCAAGAATATGATAAAGCAATCTGAATATTGCGAATATATATGAAGTATTGATAATGGTGGGGATCCGTGGCGGTCTTGGTCTGGTCGTTGGACACAAACGGCGAAGTAACGAAGTTGCAATGGCTAACTTTAACTAAACAAATCCCAAGGGAAAAGCTACTAGATGGATCTACTTATATAGGAGCAAGGTGACGGCCAAGGAGGTGGGAGGACGTCCCAAGGCAGCCTAAAACTAATCCTAGGTCGTACAAGGCCAATGGGCCCAAGTGGAGGTGACGTAACACCTTTGGACTTGTAGTTTGACTCGGATTCTGCTGAAGGATCAGATTGATTCGTCCATAACTCAACGCTCCGGACGGATTTTAAGGTGATTCCAATTGGGTTGGAAAATGCACGAAATCTATTTTCCAACAAAAAAAGAATCAACCAATTTGGAGTCCGTATGAAAAAGTTATTGACGTTTTGAGTCAGGTATGTCTGCAGTAGTCCGAATCTGAGTCCGTAACGTGAGAGACTTGGACTCTATCTTCTCTTGGGCTAAAAGTGACGTGAGAGAACTTTTTGAACAGCAGGTAAACATCTCTTTCTCCCTTATCTTCATATGTGGATTGTACAAATGTCCCATACACCTGCAATTAGACATGGCACAAAAGTTTGTGAAGTATTTTTGTCCTGGATGGCATAAATAAATTATTGCATAGTTTGCATTGGAAATCACCTCACAAATATGCATGTATGCAATATTTTTGGTTGTATCCAAGGTAATCATGTCCTCATCATCCTCCCCTTCTTGAAAACAAAGCCGTCGTCGGCGTTGCTTAGTCTGAAATATGGCTAACAAAAGAGACAAGGTGTACATGTTGTATATGTATATGTCATCCATTTTTACTTCCCTTGATTTTTGCACATATGACACATGAATAGATGAGTAACTTTCATAGTTCATAAAATCTAAAGCCAAAACATTATCACAAGAAGTAGAAGGCATGAAAATATTACAACTCAGTTTGCACATATAAGTGAAGCTTTTATTCATTTCAAAAGATTGACAATGTTCATCATTAAACCATCCCAACGTTGGTGAATAAACCTTACTTGCATCAAGTTTACATGCTACAACATGCTTAAATAAGCAAACATGCAATAAGTCATTCGGCACGTAATCATCACCAAGATTAGAGGTCATATCAAAATGATTAAACATTGATTCTTTTGCATCAATAGTTAATTCAATGGGTGCACCCAAAATTGTTGGTATTTCAGTTGTTTGATCACATGACGCATTCATGATAGTATCAAGATTCTCTAAAATAGGTGATGTGCTCAAATCACCAGTTAACTCAACACATGATGCATTCAAGTTAACTAGGGATGCATCATTCTCATGTGAAGTTATATCATTAATACCTTTACTGTTACCTTGTCGCAAAGACGTAGCTGATGTAGGTACGTGCCTTGATAATGCACCATACACTTGAGATGATGTCGCACTCACAATCTAGGGTGGGGCTGCTCTAGTAGGTGCAACGGTGGAGGAACCAACTGACGATGGTGAGCATGAACTGGAATAGTAGTTGTTGTAGTCACCCAATGCATCCTCCTATAGCTGTCTCTCAAAGGTACAAGCGCGAACATACATACCAATAATGGAACGAGGAATATAGTGAAATCTTGCACGGATATCATGGTTCAAACCACCAAAAATCTATTCATTGTATCATCCTCAGATTCTTCTATGTCACAATGATGTATATAAGATTTGAACTCTTTGTAGTAAGCATGAACAGTGTTACTACCTTGTTTTAATTGTTCAAATTTGAAGCAATTCACCTATTTATAGTAAGGAGGAAAAAATTGTTGTCTCATTACAGCTTTCAAAACTTTCCAAGTTGTGGGTTGGTTATCAACGTTTTTCTTACAATGTACACTCCACCAAACAGAAGCAAAACCAGTAAATGCTCTAGTGGTAGCTCATACTCTCTCAAGTTCAGAAAAATCATGGTGACTAAAATATTCTTCTAATTCAAGCTCCCAAGCTAGATAAATAGTAGGATTAAATCTACCCTCAAATGATGGTAAAGACATACCCTGACCATATGCTTGTGTGTGTTGTCCCAACTCCCGTGATGATGAAGATGTGTCCGTCGTCCAAGAACTTCTATCTCCGGAACCTGTCATGATTAGTAGAAACAAGAAACAAAATTCAAGAATAATGTTCCTATGAACTACTAGGATGTGGTTGTAAAGTGCTCACAGTAAAGCAAATATCAATATCTTACAAGTTTTTACCATGCGGCAGGTGGTGACAGCAACCAGCGGTGTCAAGTAACTCAAGATTGTGTAAAGCGATTGCTGTGGGAACGACGATACACGGTGTAGAAATATGTGGAGCTGGGTTGGCTATATATGGTGGCAAAAAAATAGCAATAATCAATTCATAGATGCAATGTTGAATAAACGCTCAACGACGGTACTGTCTTGGTCCTAGGCTAGACCAGACTAGAGACGCGAGCCTAGAACACTAATGAGGTCACGGCAGTAGCACAACTAGCATCAATGAAGGATAATAAGTAGCTCGACAGCAAGATATAAGTGAAGATCACAACGGCAAAGACAGATAATGATGAAGAACAAGCGCCAAGCGGGATATACAACAACTCTCTCCAATTTTCCTCTTGAAAAGTTTGAGCCAATTTTCTGATAACTTTTTAAAAGAATGCTACTAACTCAAGCTTTCCAATTCAAAAAGAATCACTCAATTCCGAGTTGATATGAGGAGTCAAAAAATTCTAAAACTGGTGTGAAAAACTGGAATAAGCTGTGTTCACGAACTTCAGGGGCAAAAAGACCTATTTAGGAGCCGATTTTGAGGTGCCAAATATTGAAATAGCTTCTGCAACTATTTAGATGCGGCTCGTCTCTAGCTTTAATTTGAGTACTCATGAGCCAAAACGGACTTCGTGATGAGGAAGTTATGCCTGCTTTTACTGAACGGTGCACAAAACAGATTCCAATCCGAATTCAGCTACGAGATTGAGTCTAGATAGATCCGAACTTTTCTCTCTCTTTTTTCTCACACTTATTTTTTTTTCTTTCTTTCTTTTTTTTTTCTGATTTTTTTCTTTTACTTTTTTTTCTCTCTTTTTTTTCTCTCTCCCTCTTTCCAAACAAACTAGATAAGATGCAGATTGGATCAAGTGAAGATGTGAACGATCTCAACTATGGTTATGACAATGAACGGTGGGTAGCACGTGGTGGAAATTGATGGATGGATGGTGGTCAACGGAAGGGATAACGATGCAGCGGCGGCGTGACTAATGTGAACAGAACTCGAAACTCTAAACGAACTAGACACTAAGACCGGCAACTCGACACGACGATGCAACCGATAATTCAATAATGCAAACAATGAAAAGAAAACTGCAAAGGCTCAGACTGGCTTGGACAAAGGATGAATAGATCTAACTTTTTTTTGTGGCTTTTTCTTGGACAATAGGTAAGAAAATAAATCTAATTTAGGGATAATTGGAAGTTCTCACCGAGCAACCTGAAATCGACACCACTTGATAGATGCGGGTGTCCCGATCTTTCGATGAGATGATAACTATCGATTTGGTGGAGACGACTTTGACGATCCGACTACAAACGTGCACGACGTTGCGCCTTAGCAATCGCTAAACCAACTCCGAGAAGTTATTGACCACGCGGAGCACGATCAACCTGACCACGAAGGTCTATTCCTGCAAGCAATCGAAGAACAAGCAAGAATATGATAAAGCAATCTGAATATTGTGAATATATATGAAGTATTGATAATGGTGGGGATCCGTAAGCGGTCTTGGTCCGTCGTTGGACACAAAGCGAAGTACACGAAGTTGCAATGGCTAACTTTTAACTAAACAAATCCCAAGGAAAAGCTACTAGATGGATCTACTTATATAGGAGCAAGGTGACGGCCAAGGAGGTGGGAGGACGTCCCAAGGCAGCCTAAAACTAATCCTAGGTCGTACAAGGCCAATGGGCCCAAGTGGAGGTGACGTAACACCTTTGGACTTGTAGTTTGACTCGGATTCTGCTGCAAAGATCAGATTGATTCGTCCATAACTCAACGCTCGGACGGATTTTAAGGTGTTTCAATTGGGTTGGAAAATGCACGAAATCTATTTTCCAACAAAAAAGAATCAACCAATTTGGAGTCCGTATGAAAAAGTTATTAACGTTTTGAGTCGTATGTCTGCAGTAGTCCGAATCTGAGTCCGTAACGTGAGAGACTTGGACTCTATCTTCTCTTGGGCTAAAAGTGACGTGAGAGAACTTTTTTTGAACAGCAGGTAAACATCTCTTTCTCTCCTTATCTTCATATGTGGATTGTACAAATGTCCCATACACCTGCAATTAGACATGGCACAAAAGTTTGTGAAGTATTTTTGTCCTGGATGGCATAAATAAATTATTGCATAGTTTGCATTGGAAATCACCTCACAAATATACATGTATGCAATATTTTTGGTTGTATCCAAGGTAATCATATCCTCATCACCTCCACTCTGAGGATTGAGAAGGGATTGGCCACCCTGACTCAAAACCAGGAGAGCTTGGAGAGGATCATGGAGCAGAAGTTCTGTGACTTAGATGTGAAGGTCACTGAGATACAGTCAGTTGTAGAGCAACTTCAGGATGAAGTGCAGGAGAAGAAGGGAAAAACTACCACTAATGCTTTTGCTAGAGTGCCCAGAGGACAAAGATCTACTGCAATGCCAGTCACAGACACCAGAGCAACTTCATCTGCACCCACGACTTGATCCACTAGCTCCAGCACCCACTCCACCAGCTCCATCTACATCAACTGATGCCTTCGTCCTTGGAGTCCTATCTACACCACCACCTGAAGACCAAGCCTGAGAGTCGATCTAGCACTATGCGTTTTTTATGAACTTTTTGGTAACTTGTTGCCAAAGGGGGAGAAAATGTATAGATCATAGGCTTCGAGAGAGAGTGTTGCTTTTTGTTCTCTCTTGCTTTCTGGTGATTGAACTTTGTTATTTGCTTGTTTGAGATACTTTATGCTTTTGTGTGATACTTGGATGATCATGTGTTTGATCATATGCTACCTTAATGCTTGTTGGATGACATTATCCTTTTATATTCCCATATGATCATTCACTTTGCTTGGTGATGAGTGCATGCATTTAATTATTATCATTTTTAGCGCTCCACCAAGATGTATGTGACATGGAAGAGTAACCCATGATCCTAACTCATTGTGCATTTGCAGTCCAAAGCAAATCTTAAACTATGCACAAATTTAGGGGGAGCTCTTGCTTTTCACATACTTCTCAAAGCGACAATGTTTTTTCACTCTTATTATCATTTGTCGAAGCTTTGATCTATATGTTGTCATCAATTACCAAAAAGGGAGATTGAAAGTGCAACTATCCCTAGGTGGTTTTGGTAATTCCTAACAACATATAGCTCATTGAGCTAATGCTATTTCAAGATTAATATTTCAGGAAAGCTCAATGATTGGCATGGCATGGATGAGAAAAGTGGACCCCTCAAAATGCTAAGGACAAAAGGATTGGCTCAAGCTCAAAGCTCAAGACTCTACATTTTCTATTTTAGTGATCCAAGATCACATTGAGTCTATAGGAAAAGCCAATACTATCAAGGAGGGATGAGGTGTTGCTTAATGAGGCTCTTGCTCAAAATGCTTAGTGATATGCTCCAAAACCCTCAACTACTTTCTCACATCCACATTTGACCTAAACCAAAAGTCAAACTCGGCCCCACCGATTCTTTCTATCTGGCGCCACCGAGTTCAGATGTCATAGCCACTGCCACAAACCCTAGGCAAATCGGTCTCACCGATAGGGATCTCGGTCTCACCAAGATGGGATTGTAATCTCTCTGTTTCCCTTCGTAACGTCTCGGTCCCACCGAGATCAGCGATCGGTCCCACCGAGATTGCAATGTAAACTCTCTGTTTCCCTTTTGTAACATTTCGGTCTCACCGAAATGAGCGAATCGGTACCACCGAGTTTACCTGACCAACTCACCAGTTAGCTTATTACCATATCGGTCCTACAGAGTTGCATGTCGGTCCCACCGAAAATCCTAACGGTCACTAGGCAAATCGGTCCGACCGAGTTTATCAATTCAGTCCCACCGAGTTTGGCAAGTTGTGTGTAACGGTTAGATTTTGTGTGGAGGCTATAAATACCCCTCCACCTCCTCTTCATTCGTGGAGAGAGCCATCAGAACGAACCTACACTTCCAACTTACATTTTCTGAGAGAGAACCACCTACACTTGTGTTGAGGCCAAGATATTCCATTCCTACCATATGAATCTTGATCTCCAGCCTTCCCCAAGCTGCTTTCCACCAAATCCATATCCTGTGAGAGAGAGTTGAGTGTTGGGGAGACTATCATTGGAAGCACAAGAGCAAGGAGTTCATCATCAACACACCATTTGTTACTTCTTGGAGAGTGGTGTCTACTAGATTGGCTAGGTGTCACTTGGGAGCCTCCGACAAGATTGTGGATTTGAATCAAGGAGTTTGTAAGGGCAAGGAGATCGCCTACTTCGTGAAGATCTACCGCTAGTGAGGCAAGTCCTTCGTGGGCGACGACCATGGTGGGATAGACAAGGTTGCTTCTTCATGGACCCTTCGTGGGTGGAGCCCTCCGTGGACTCACAAGAACTGCTACCCTTCGTTGGTTGAAGTCTCCATCAATGTGGATGTACGATAGCAACACCTATTGGAACCACGACAAAAACATCCGTGTCTCCTATTGCGTTTGAATCCTCCAAACCCTTCCCTTTACATTCTTGCAAGTTGCATGCTTTACTTTCTGCTGCTCATATACTCTTTGCATGCTTGCTTGACTTGTCCATATTTGCTAAAATCTGCCAAGAACTAAAATTGGGAAAAGGATAGATTTTTATTTGGTCAAGTAGTCTAATCACCCCCCTCTAGACATACTTTCGATCCTACAGGATGCCCATTGTCATGGGCTGGAGCAAGCCCTAGCTTTGTTCGTGGCGGGGGACTCTGTCCAGGCGCCCCTGTTTGTGCCACCACCGCTGCCGGCGCCACCCCTCATCGAGCCTTAGGCCAAGCCGGAGTCGGAGCTCGAGCCAACGCCCACGTGGAAGCAGGCATCGCGACCTCCCACTTGGCCGAATGAGTCCTATTCGTGGACCGGCCAGATCCACGAGTGGGTGAGCGCACCTCCCTGCTACTACGCATCCACGCCGGAAGAAGAGGCGGCCCACCTTGAGCGCTGGAAGGCGCATTGGCTCACCGAGGAGGGGGCCGACAACAAGCGGTAGATGCAATATGATCAGCAGTTGTGCCGCGACGAGGAGGCGCTGCGGCTTGAGGAGGAGGAGCACGCCCGTCACCGCAGCAGACATCGAAGGAGGCTGCCCTGGTGGCCTATCAAGCCGCGTTCAGATGGGCTGGGCCTCCCCGTCTTCATCGACCTCACCGGGGCGAGGACGACGACGACAAGGGCAAGGGCAAGGCGGTCTACTAGGGTAGCGTGCGGGTGTTTATTGAAGTTTTTTAATTTTCAGTTATGTTTAAGTGGACTTTGGCCGGCGTTTGACTGACCATTTTATATATAAATGCTTAATTAGTCAGTTCCGGACACATCGTCAGAAATGGGTCGGCCTCCCGTTGGGCGCACACTAAAAAAAAGACACTTCCGTGATGATACGTGTTTGTCACAGCAGGTCACGTTTTCTGTCATGCATGTACATCCATGACGATTTTATGACAGAATCAAGATAGTCATACCTGTGCTGTTGTGGAAGTGTTCCATGACATTACCAAAATTATCATCACTAAAGTGTCCACTTCCATGACAATAAATCGCGCGTCATGTAAGTGCTTTCGTCAAGGGTGACCGACACATGGCATCCATCATAACGGGTCGCCGTTAAGCTATCGGGTCCGGTTTTGGATCCGATAACCCGCTAACAGCCCGGACCAATGAGGATTTTCCACATGTAAAATTCTCATCGGCTGGAGGAAACATGTGTTGGCTCACCGTTGGGACAGATGTCATCCATTCATTGGACAGGAGGCACCTATGATACGTCGACACGTGGCACGACCCAACAGAGGCCCATTCCGGTGAAAAGGCCGGGCCTGTCAAAATAAAAGGGCCGGCCCATTAGCGGCCTACTTGAGTCAGGCCCATTTACAAGCACGACCCATACAAGTTACACATAATCGGCCCATCAAAGGCCCATTCTACATTTGACAATTTCCAGCCCATCGTCAGTTTTAGCCCGTTAACGGCCCGCTACATCTTTGGGCCCAATTGCGGCCCGAGCTTCTGTAACATCCCAAATTTTCAATTTGGAATGTTATACATTAGGTCATCATTGCATATCATATTTTATTGCATTTTGGCTTGATCCTAGAAATTCTACGCAACTCAAGGACCCACGGAGAGAGTTGGGAATTTCGTTATTTTCATATTTGAGTTTTCTCAATTTTTGAAAAGAGGATCATTTGATTTTAATTATTTTCCCTTCGAATATTTCTTTTATGAAAATAAAAGAGAGAGGATAAAATGACTTCCTCAAAATAAATAAATATTGGAGATTTAATATTAAAATCAAATAATAATTTTATTCGGAGTTTTATCGCTATTTTATTTGAATTAGGAAAATATGCGTTTTTTAAAATTGCATTATAGGCCCAAATAAATGTTCACCTTGTCCAATAGGTTTTAGAGGACGGGAAAATTTTATTTCAGGATTTTTGGAGTTCGTTTAGTATTTCTTTTATTCACTTTTCTGCGTGATTTTTTTTAAAAAGTCAACCGACTTACCGCGCCGCCCTGCCGCCTTACCGGCCGACCCGGAGTCACCGCCGCCCCGCCGCCGTCGCCGGAGTTCGCCGCCGCCGCCGGTTTTTTTCGTTGCCGGTTTGGTTTTTTTCGGTAAAACCCTAGATCTCGTTTTTTTCTATTAGATCGTTTTTTTCCAGTTTAGTTATTTAGCGGACGTTCGCCCGTATGTTCATTTTAACGAACGGTTTTCACCATTTAGCCGCAGACAGCGAACGTTCGTTCGTTAGCCTGTTCATTAGTTTTTCTTTTTCTCGGATTTTTCGCGATTATTTTCGATCGTGATTTCTGATCCGATTTTCGTTTTAGTTTATCTTTTCGCTCGTTTATCGGAATCAGGTGATTCAAGCACCTAGAGTTTTGTCTTGAAGCCCTCTTTCTGTTTAGTCAACTTAAACAAGTTTTTGCTACTGTAAAATTTGACTTTAGTCCAGATTAGTAAACGGATCTTGTTTCTTTCGCAGTTTGAGTTTCGTTGCTCCGTTTGATTTGTTTCTTTTCGCAAACCGGAGTTGTTAAGTTGAAATTTCTGGTTAGATCTTATTATTTGAGTTTTACCCATGCATCTTTGCTTGATTGCTTATTGTATGCTTGTTTGTTTGCGATAGAGTACCCGGAGTGCGAAGCGTGCTACTACGAGTCTCTAGGTTTCACGGATCATCAGCAAGGCAAGTAACACTTTGATCATACCTCTTTCCTACCCAGTTTTATTGCATTATATCAATCCTCAAACAATTGCATGGTTAGGATCTGATTAAATTGTGGGTTTGGGAAGTAGATGAGGTAGTACCTATTCACTTGTTTATTATCAAACCTATGGGAGTTACTTCTACGTTCCTTATATTGCTACGCTATGCTCGTGGACGTGGTTTGGGTTTGAGTGTATTCATGACAGATGTGAGTATTGTTAATTAATGGTTAACTTAAGGTGGCAACTTTAATACGCATTTGGGTGGATTGAGGCACCTGGGGAACCCAAAGGTTGCCTCGTATTTTTGAAATCCCGCAGAAGACTGCAGGATTCTCCTATGGACTGCCACCTGTGCTCAAAGGGATCATAAGATAATTCATGCTAGAAACTTCCGTGTGCAGCCACATGCCATTATGGGCTCTGGCATAGTTGAGTAAGTTGTGGGAAACCTTTCCATGATGGTCTAGCCGATGTAGGGGATTGTAGGTGTACTGACCTATCTACCGGTTAAGGGGACCTCTTCGGAAAGACTATGTCTCGGTCATCCATTTCTCAAAGATTATGTAGTGCGATAATTCCAACGGAGGAGATCGAGTCTTGTGGGAAAAAATGCGCAAACCTCTGCAGAGTGTACAAACTAATCATAGTTAGCCGTGTCCCCGGTTATGGACATCTTGAGTATCTAGTTCTTGGATTATCATGTGGATCTCATCACTCTTAATATAATTTGATTGGGTTTAATTGTGATGCTTAATTGGGATTGAGTTAGGTGAACCTTCTCAATGTTTAACAACTACCATGATGTTTAAATAAAATTTATTCCTTTGTTGTAGGGGAAAATTGGCTTTCCGCAAAACATATTAACCATACTGCCTCCACCAACCATATATGCATGTAGTGATAGCATTATTCTGTACATTACTCTCTTGTGTTACATTGCCAGCATATTCCATGTGCTGACCCGTTTTCGGGCTGCAACGTTCATGTTGCAGACTTTTCAGACGACGAGTAAGGTGCCTTAGGTCGTGGTCTTTCACTTAGTGATGCCGTTGGAGTTGATGGACTCACTTTATCTTCCAAGCTTTCCATTGTTGTCGTATTAGATGGCCTTAAGCCATAGTTATTGTAATAAGTTCTCTTTTGAGACATTCGATGTAATAAGTGTGTGATTGCTACTCTGTTATAAATCCTCAAGTACTGTGCGTGTCAGCATTACCGATCCAGGGATGACACTGATGCATAGAGATTAGACTGTTTGAGGTCTGGTCGCTACAGCTTCTTTCGGCCTGTTAGCGGCCCATTGTCAGTTCCAGCCCGTTAACGGCTCGGAACATCTTTCGGCCTTTTCTCGACCCATTCTGCAGTTGGGCCAATTCTAGCCCGCCGTGACATTAGGCCTGTAATCGGCCCATTTGGTAAATGGGCCAACTCCTAACCCATTTTGTCTCTCGGCCTGTTAACGGCCCGCACAACAGTTGGGCCTTTGACTTTAGGTCCATTAGGGGCCCACGTTCCGCAGGGCATCATTCCAGCTGTCGGGTGGTAGGTGCGACATATGCCAACGGGTGGCTTATCATTGTGGGAGCCAATAAGACGTCGCCGGTGCCTGGAAACGGGATGAGGCGAAGACATGCACGCCGACGAATCTTACCCAGCTTTGGGGCTCTCCGTGGAGATAACACCCCTATCGCCGCTGCTGGGTCTCCGCATGATCACTCGATGAACAAGTGGCTACAAGAGGCTCCTTGAGCTGTTCGGTGAGAGGAAGAAGAAGGGCTCGACTAGCTCTCCTCTTCTCTCTAGGTGGTGTCTAAAACTCTAAGAGATCCACCCTTTGCATGGGTGCCCTGGGGGTTTATATAGGCCTACCCCCCACGAGTACAATGGTAATCCGGCTGGGCACGGGCCCTAAGCCGATGTCTGCGCTTGCGGCTTCTCCGCCCGATCGTTGGGGGCCCGCCGACCGGGGTCCCGCCCGCCGGCTTCTTGGCCGACAAGCAGGCCCCACCGCTGAGGACCTAGTCGGGGGCTGGTTACTGTTGCCTCAATCCTGATGACGAGGGCTTTGTCGGGATAAGCGTGGCTCTGATGCCGCCCGCCTTGGCGGCGATCACCGTAAGCCTCACCTAGTCTTGTCTCCTTAATGAGGCGCGTCCTTCGAGGGAGGGAACAAGCCGGCTATGGGAAGCCGGCCATGTCTCAGGTCGACTGGGGGAGGCCGAGCCGCCTTCGGGCACCTCCCTGACCGGAGGGGCCCGCCACCTGCTGGTCGTACCGACAGCCTGTCGTGGGTGACGTCATGGATAGCATGGCAACAATGCCGCGCCGGACGGGTGACGGCCACCCCGTACGGCGCACTGTGGCCATGCGTTCTCCGGGAAGCGGGGGTGGCAGGCTTCACTGTAGCCACGCCCCGTCTCATCGCCGTTATGTGGGTGCAGATTCTGAGGGCGCGGCCTTGGCCGCCTGCTGGGGGGGCCGACTTCTTGGAGTCGGCCCTTTTGTAGCCGGCTCCGAGGAGTTGGCCCCCCGGTAGCCGGCTTCTTGGGAGCCGGCCTTCTTCCGGTAGGTTTTTTAGGGCCAGGCCGCCTCCCGGTAGCCGGCCTGAGAGTCAGCCGGCCGGGGGAAGACGGCCCCGCGCCTTGGATGATGGAGAGCTTTAATGGCTCGTAATTTTTTCACAAGTCCCAGGGGGAGCCGGCTAGGCTACCCGTGGCCATTTACTCCGACAGTAGTCCCCGAAGCTGGTTGAGCTTCGAGGCTGAAGAAAGGATGAGAAGCGCGATCAGCTTCCTACCCGGAGGAGCCGGCAGCTAGGAGCCGGCTTTGGGCGGGTGCGCCGTCTTCGGGAAGCTCTGCATCTTGAAGGTGAGAACGCAAGCCGAATCGCGCGTTGACCGCGCGCCACTCTGCGCGCCACGTGGCCGAAAAGGCCTGCCAGCCCACGCGCGCGACGGGACGTCGCCGCAGGCTGGGGCTCGCCATACCTAGGCCTCGGCCCACGCGTGGATCCTTTGCGGCCCGAACGGACCGCACGCCTTCCCGCGGCGGTTTCTGCGCGCCTTTAGGGCACAATAATCGCGGGACGTGGGGGCGTGGGCGCAGTTAATCCCATGTTCCCCCACGCCTCGCCTCCTCAGCTCCGCCGCACGAGCCTATAAGTAGGGGGAGGAGGGGGAGCGGCAGAGGCTCGCACGCTCGCCCTCGCTCCACCCTTCCTCCTACCTCCTTTCTTCCGTCGCCGCAGCGTGGTTGCACGCATCTTCATCGCCGCGCCTCTCTCGCTTCCTCCTCACTCCCACGGCACTTTCTAGCTCGTGAGATGGCTCCAACGTCCACGAGGACCACATCGATTGGTTTCGCAAGACGCGGCGGCTGTCGGGCGAGGGCTACGTGAAGACCCGTCTCGCGCCGGAGGCAGAGGTTTCGCCGGTGCCGGAGGAGGGCGAGCGGGTCATCTTCCGTTCGCACTGCCTGCACTGCCTCGGCCTGCCGGCGAGCGGGTTCTTCCGCTCCTTCCTTGAGTTCTATCGCCTCTAGCCGCATCATCTCACCCCCAACACGGTGATGCTGCCGTCGGCCTTCGTCACCCTGTGCGAGGGTTTTCTTGGCGTCCTGCCCACCCTTGAGCTCTTTGGGGAGTTCTTCCAGTGCAAGCTCGACACTGTCTCTGCGGGTGTGCCCGCCCCCTGTGGCGCCTTCATCGCCATGCGGAGGACAGCCGACAACAACCCCTTTCCGCCTATCCTACTGATCCAGTCGGTGAAGCTTTGGCAGCAATCATACTTCTACGTGAAGAACATCGCCTCTCAAGGCGACTTCGTCAATCTGCCGGCTTATGTAGCCGGCCCGCCGGCTGGGAGGCAGCCATCTTGGTCCTACCGAGCTAGGTCGCTTTCCCTGGCCAGGAACGCAGCCGTCACCCGGCTCCGGGTGATGGTCCATTCGGAGGGCCTGGTCAGGGCCGACCTGGTCGCCGCCTTCGTGGAGCACCGGGTGCTCCAGCTCCAAGGCCGGCCGCACATGATCTCCCAGATTAGCGGCCGCTTTGATCCATGCCGACTGAGCACCAAGGAGATGCCTCATGACGAGGTGTCTTACATGGTGAACTACATTTCCAACTGCAAGCTCACCGAGGAGTGGCAGTATGGCAAGGCGCCGTATTATCGGGCTGAGCCCCCGCCTGTGGTGAGTTTTCCTTCTTTTCTTCTTCTTTTGTTGTCGGGCTCGTGACGGCCGACTTTTGACTAGCCGACTTGTCTTTGAGCAGAATCCCGTTCTTCGACCGGCGGCCGGGGCGGCAGGGCCGGAGCGCCAATTCATGGACGACCGCACGATGGACGACCCCGATGACCCGGATCTGGGGGCGGCCGCCATGGACGACGCCATAGTCGGAGCCGGCGGAGAGGCAGGCGGCCCCGAGCTCACGATCGGCTTCGGAGACTGGCCGGACGATGATGAAGCCGAGGCCATCCCGCGCCGTCAGCCGGCAGGCGATCGCCAAGGCGCAGGACCTTCAGCCGCGCCAGCTGCTCGGGGTGGCGCGCAAAAACGCCGGGCCGGGTCGGGCCTCTTTGGCGGCCGGCCGAAAAAACCCAAGGGTTCCGCAGCGGCGACCAAGCGGGATGAGGCGGCCGCGAAAGCGGCCCGCTTTTGCAAGGTCGTGAAGCAGCCACAGGCGGTCTCGGCGTAAGTGTTGAATATCTCGCGCTTTTTTCTTTATTGTCCCTTAGATTGAGGCCTCTTCTGAGCCTTCTTCTTGATTTGTTGATCAGAGTGCCGCTTTCCCTCGAACGAGTTTCTGCCACCTCCATAGTCGGACCGACGGGAGGGTCCTCGAGCTCCCGCCGCGTGGATCCCCGCGCCGGCCCCATGGAGGCAACAGAGCAGAACGCGCGGGAGGCGCGGGAGGAGCGGGAAGCGGAGGAGCGGAGGGCCGCCCAGGAGGCGCGGGAGAAGTCGGCCGAGGCGCAAGCTGATGCTGCGGCCAAGGCCCAGGCGGAGGCCGCGGCCGCGGAGAGGGAAGTGGAGGCTCTGCGCAACCAGCCTCCGCAGCTCGTCATTCCCCTTCGCGCCGTGGCCCCCAACATCCCCGTACCCCCGTCGGAGGAAGCCGACTGCGACCGGCCGGTGATGGAGAGGAGGGAAGACGACGTGATCATCCTGGAGGAGGCGCCACGGTTGGCGACGACTGGAACGGGCCTAGGCGGCCGATCTGCTGCGCGCTCGAGCGGCCGCTTAGGGGCGAAGCCGGCGGGGCGGATCTTGTGGTGCGATCGCCACCCCACCGGCGCGGAGAGGCGCCCTCGGCCGAGCTACGTAGGGTCATGGGCGCTAGCTCGACGGCGTAGGATCTGGAGGCGGCCAGCGCTAGCTCGTCCGAGTGGACGCCCAGCAGTGGAACGAATGAGCTGAACGTGGCGGCGCAGGAGGTCCGTCGCCGGCTTCAGACACAGGCCGCCTCGCTGCAGCGGTACACCCAGGAGTTTCTCTCGACGCGCGCGGTCATCCGGGTGAGTCTTCTAGCCTTGGTCGATTTCTTTCTTGATTTCTTCCGTATGCCACAACACTCCACCGGGTGTAGTCCCCGAGTTTCAAGTTGGCTGCTGAGCAGGCGGCTTGGAACTTCTAGTAGGCCTTGGCTACTACTTTATTCTTATCCGCACTCCGTCTGATTTTCAGGAGTATCATAACCTCCGCGCAGCCGCCTTCAACTCCCAAGCCCAGGAGCTGAGCCAGAAGGTCGCCGACCTGACCAATAGTCGGAGTGAGTGCCTTGTTTATTTTATCTCACGTGGGGGAGCGTCAGCGCACCCACTGGGTGTAGTCCCCGAGATTCGGGCCGACTGCTGAGCAGTGGGTGGATCTTCCCCGACGACTACTTCCTTATTGCTTTTTCCTTTTTCTCCGCGCTTGCAGAGGCCAACGCCGACTTGAGGGAGCAGCTAGGCGGGGCCCAGACCGCTCTTCGTGCCAAGGAGGCTGAGTGCAGCGCCTTGACCCAGGAACGCGACCGCCTGGCCAAGAGATTAGCCGACCAGGAGGAGAGCCATAATGTGGCCCTGAAGGCGGCGCAGGATAGCGAGGCTGCCCTCAAAGCTGAGTTCGAGACTGAGGCGGCGGGCTGGGCCGAGGCGAAGCAGGCGTTGAGCGAGGGTTATGGCCGGGTTGAGGATCTGATCGACGGTAAGCCGCCTTCCTTCTCGCCCCTTTGCTTCTTGCTTATCTTCTGACTCTGCGCTGCTTCTTTGTTCTTTGCGTAGATTACTTCCCCGGTTACTCCGTCGCCGCCAGCCAAGCCATCGAGGCCCACCGCGAGGCGCACTGGCAGGCAGGGGTCGAGATCGCGCCAGACGCCAGCCGGACGCTTGAGGAGCAGCTTCTGGCGATCCAGGCCCGGCTGCAGCCGGCTCACCGCATGCTTCGCCGCCTTCAGCGTGCCGGGGCGCAGGTGCTGACCGCCCTCTGGCCCGACGAGGCTATTCTCGCACCTCACTGGATCGCCGACCGGGCCGAGGTTGCGGTTGGCCGCTTCGAGGCCTGGAAGGCTTCCGCTGCTCGGTCCGGCGCCAGACGGGCGCTGGAGTTCATCTGGGCCTGGTATCCTGGGCTGAGCTTACGCCAGCTGAGCACCTGGAGGCAGGAGGCCGACGAGGAGCTGGTGGCGGTGCGGCCGGCTATCATCCAGCGCGCCTCGGCTATCGCCGAATATACCGACACCAGCATTTTCGCTCTTGAGGTGAATGACAACGGCGTCGCCCAGCCGGAGGAGTGGTTCGGGCTGAACCCGGCAGAAGGCGAGGACTTGGCGGAGGAGATCGCTTCCAGCGACGAAGGCGAAGACGAAGAAGGGGAGGGCGGCAAAGACGTCGCGCCCGACGGTGAAGCGACCAGCCAGCTCCAGCCTGATCGTGCCTCCAGCAACGAGGCGCGCGCGAGCGCGCCGTCTGCCAGAGGTGATGATCAGGCCGAGACCCGCCAGCAGACCACTCCTCCGGCCAGTACTGCCGCCTCCGCCGACCTGCCCGACTCACCCATCGCTCCCTTGGCCTGATCTGCTGCTCTTGCTTTCTTGCTGTTACTCTTTTGAACAACTTTTTATTAAATTCGCGCAGTTCCACCCACTGGGGGTGTATTCAAACTATGTTGAATGCTGGCCTTCCAAAGGCTTTTGTGTAAATATAATCATGCATGTGTTTGGCTTCCATTCGTGTTTGATTTTCATCCTTAGGTTGTTTCCTTTGCCGCCTTCCCTTGGTTGTCACCTTCCCAGCCGGACAGCTGCTCTGCAGTCTGTGGCTGGGGAGGAACTTGGCCACTTTTGGGAAGGCAAGTACTTGAGCTTTCTTAGATTGTGGCAAGGTGAATGGGAAGCCGGCCGGCCGGCTACTCTGGTAGTCGGTCGGTGATGGGAGGAAACCGGCTTTTGTTATATAAATTCGTTAGTCCTTAGCCGTTTTTCGTGTGGGCATCCTTTCCTGCCTTTGACTCTTGCCAGCCAGACAGCCGATTCTTCGAGCTGCGACTTTCGACAAGAGAGGGCTTGGGTGCCTTGACACACTACTTGTCCTGACCGCAGTAGAACTTGGATATAACTCAAGCGGTAAGTCCCCGGCCGACTAGTCGAACCCGTGCGGAAGAGAAGAATGAATGTAGTGACGAAATCATAAGCATGATACTCGTCATTCATAGATAAAAGATGGCAGTCCCCGAGTGCTCCTCGGGGGGCCTATTGTCTCATACTTAGTACAAAGGTAGCGTGGTACATACTGCATTTTAACTATAAAATCTTCGGAGGAGGTTGGCGTTCCATGGTCGTTCCGACTCCTTGCCGGAATCATCTCTCTTTCGTGCCTTCGCTTCGTAAGGCCGATCAGTAGTAGGAGTCGCTTCCCAATGCTCTGCTGATGACAAAGGGGCCTTTCCAAGGGGCCGAGAGCTTGTGCTGGCCGACTGTTCGCTGGAGCAGCCGGAGCACAAGGTCACGCTCTTGGAAGGATCTTGGCTTGACCTTCCGGCTGTGGTAGCAGCGCAAGCCTTGCTGGTAGATGGCAGACCGGCTGAGGGCTAACAGCCGGCTTTCTTCCAGCAAGTCGACGCTGTCTTCTCGTGCTTCCTTGGCCTCCGCTTCTGTGTACATGGTCACCCGAGGCGAGTCAAACTCGCTGTCAGTTGGGATGACAGCCTCGGCGCCATATACAAGGAAGAAAGGAGTGAAGCCGGTTGACTTGTTCGGGGTAGTGCGAAGACTCCAGAGGACGGCCAGCAGCTTGTCGAGCCAACAGCCGGCCGAATGCTCCAGTGGCACGACCAGTCGGGGCTTGATGCCGGGAAGGATGAGGCCGTTGGCTCGCTCGACTTGGCCGTTTGACTGCGGGTGGGCAACAGACGCTAGGTCCAGTCGGATGCCTTGCGTCGCGCAGAAACGTGCCAATGCTCCCTTGGCAAAATTCATGCCGTTGTCGGTGATGATGCTATGTGGCATGCCGTACCGAGTCGTAATATCTGCGATGAATGTCACGACAGTCAGCCCATTCAGCTTCTTGATCGGCTTTGCTTCAATCCATTTGGTAAATTTGTCCACATCGACGAGCAGATGTGTCATGCCACCGCATGCCGTCTTGAACGGGCCCACCATGTCCAGTCCCAAGACGGCAAACAACTAGGTGAGGGGAATGGTCTTGAGTGCTGAAGCCGGCAGGTGTTGCTTGGAGCTGAAGACTTGGCACCCTTTGCAATGTTTGACCAACTCCTTGGCGTCGTCCAAAGCAGTCGGCCAGAAGAACCATGGCGGAAAGCTTTGGCAACAAGTGATCTTGAGGCTGCGTGGTGGCCGCATTCGCCTTGGTGAATGTCCTTGAGGATTGCTATGCCCTTCTCTGGCTCGACGCAGCGCTGGAAGACTCCAGTGACACTGCGTCTGACGAGCTCTCTGTTAACAATCGTGTATGCTCCGGCTCGGTGTTGGACTTGTCTTGCGGCGATCTCGTCAGCTGGCAGTTCTCTGTTTACCAGGAAGTTGAGGATGGGTTGGGCCCATGATGGAGCTGTGATTTCTTCTACAGCCAACACGACTACTGCAACCAGGGCGGGTGGGCTGGGTGATGAAGAGCTAGAGTCGGCCACCGCTTGCTGTGTCGATGCAATCCCCGGGCCGACTACCATAGTTCCCAAGCCAGGTTCTGAAGTCCCCGGGCCAGGTGCGACTATGGCAGTCCCCGAGCCGCCTGTTGAAGTCCCCGGGCCGCCTATCGAAGTCCCCGAGCCGCCTGCTCAGTTCCCCAAGTAGGATCCGACTGTGCTGGGGTCAGGCGGTACGAAGATGGACTCAGATTCTGGAGACGGCTTGATAGACGGCTTGAGGAGGCGTTGGAGAGAGACGCCGGTTGGTATGGCTTGTCGAGTGGAGCCTATTCGTGCCAGGGCATCTTATTGCTCGTTGTCGGCCCGTGGCACATGGAGGAACTCGCACCCTTCAACATACCCGCTGATTTGCTGAACGAGGAAGCGGCAGCTTGCCACGTTTGCGTCCTTGGCGTCCCAGTCGCCAGATGATTGCTGGACTACCAAATCCGAGTCGCCATAACACAGGATCCGGCGAATGCCGAGTTCTTTGGCTAGCCGGAGCCCGTGTATGAGCGCCTCGTACTTGGCCACATTGTTGGAGGCGGCAAAATGAATTTTCAATGTGTATCTGAGTTTGTCGCCTTTGGGAGAGGTGAGGATGATGCCGGCTCCCAAGCCGGTGCACATCTTGGACCCATCGAAGTGCATCCGCCAATGAGTGGAGTCGGGAGCCGGCGGCAGGTACTGGGTCTCGGCCCAGTCGACGAGGAAGTCGGCCAATGCTTGGGACTTGATGGCGGTGCGAGGCTGGTAGAAGATCGTGTAAGGGGCCAGCTCAATGGCCCATTTTGCCACCCGGCCGGATGCATCCCGGCTGCCTATGATCTCGGCGAGCGGGGCAGTGCATACGACCGTGATGGGGTGCTCTTGAAAGTAGGGCTTGAGCTTCTTGGCGGCGAAGTACACACCATAGCACATCTTCTGGTAGTGCGGGTAGTTCTGCTTCGAGGTGGACAACACTTCCCTTAAGTAGTACACCGGTCTCTGGACTGGCTGAGCTCGGCCTTCTTGTGGGCGCTGAACCACGATGACGGTGCTGACCACCCGGCTGGTGGCGGCAATGTAAAGGAGCATGGGCTCTTTCTCAGTCGGTGCCGCCAAGATAGGCGGCGTGGCCAGCATCTTCTTCAGCTCATGGAAATCTTGGTCGGCTTGGTCGTTCCACTCGAAGTGAGTGCTCTTCTTCATGAGTCGGTAGAGGGGGAGAGCTTTTTCTCCGAGCCAGCTGATAAAGCGGTTCAGGGAGGCCAGCACCGGTAAACTTCTGGACGTCTCGCAGCTTGGTGGGAATCTCCATTCTCTCAATGGCTTTGATCTTCACTGGGTTGCATTCAATGCCGCGTTCAGAGACCAGGAAGCCTAGAAGCTAGCCGGCTGGCACTCCGAACACGCATTTCTCGGGGTTGAGCTTGATCTGAAATCGGCGCAGGTTCTCAAACGTTTCCTTGAGGTCTTCTAGCAAGGTGCTGTGCTTCTCCGTCTTCACCACGATATCGTCTACGTAGACGTGGGCATTTCTGCCGAGTTGCTTGAGGAGGCATTTCTGCATGCAACGCTGAAAAGTGGCACCGGCATTCCTTAAGCCGAATGTCATAGTCGCAGCGTAAAGTCTCGAATGGCGTGATGAAGGCGGTCTTCAGGCGGTCCGTCGGGTCCAACTTTATTTGGTGGTAGCCCGAGTAGGCATCCAAGAAACTCAACAGCTCGCATCCGGCTATGGAGTCTATCACTTGATCAATCCTTGGCAGGGCGAAAGGGTCTTTGGGGTAGGCTTTATTGAGGCTTGTGTAGTCTATGCACATGCGCCACTTATTATTCTTCTTCAGCACGAGGACTGGATTGGAAAGCCATTCCGGAAAGAACACCTCCATTATGAAGCTGGCTGCCAGAAGTCGGGCTATCTCTTCTCCTACAATCCTTCTCTTCTCTTCCGACAGTCGGCAGAGGGGCTGCTTGACCGGTTTTGCATCTGCTCGGATGTGTAGCTTGTACTCGGCGAATTCCTTCGGAACACCCGGCATGTCCTTGGGGGACCATGCAAAGATGTCCCGATTCTCACGGAGGAAATCGACGAGCTCGCCTTCCTATTTGCTGTCCAGGTTTGCCCCAATGACGACAAACCTTTCGGGGTGCTCCGGGTCCAGAGGTATCTTCTTGGTCTCCTTGGCCGACTGGAAACAACCTTGGGAATCACATTCCTTGGGGTCGAGGGACAAGGCCGGCTGCTTGCCAGCCATGGCCACGACTCGGTCCAACACCTTCTTGTCTTCAGCGATCACAAGGGACTCGGCCAGCCGGCTGCTGGCTCCAACGCACTCGGAGGATTTCTTGTAATCGCCGGCTATGGTGATGATGCCCTTGGTACTCGACATCTTCATCTTGAGGTAGGCGTAGTGGGGTACAGCCATAAACTTGGCCAGAGCAGGTCGCCCGGCAAAGGCATGATAGGGGCTTTCAAGGTCCACCACTTCAAACCAGATCGCTTCTCGGCGGAAATGATCCTTGTCCCCAAAGAGAACATCTATCTTGATCTTGCCGATTGGCGAGCAGGATAGGCCGGGTACGATGCCATGGAACACGGTCCGACTAGGCATGAGCTGCTTTGTCTTGATGTTTAGCTTCTCCATGGTGTCACGGTACAGGATGTTGATGCTGCTTCCGCCGTCTATCAGCACGCGGGAGAATCGGGCAACACGCCTGTCTGTCGCGAGGGTGGCATCCAAGACCAATGCATAAGAGCCGGGAGACGGCATCACCTCTGGGTGATCGGCCCGGCTCCAACTGATAGGCCTTTCTGACCAATGCATGTACTCGGGGGTGTTGGAGGCGACCGCGTTGACTTCTCGGTGCTGTCGGCGCCTGCTGCGCCGGTCTTCGGGCTGGCTTGTGAAGATGACGTAGGCGGCATGCTCGTCAGGGAACTCATCTTGAACGGTTCCGACTGCTGGTCAAGCGGCCGGCTGCTGAGGAGCCGGGGGCGGCTGACCTGCAGGCGGAGGCGGCACCAGCCCTTCGCCCTTGGAGATTCTCGTGAGCCAGTGGCACTTCCGGGTCGTGTGGTTGGACGGCTTCGCGCCGCTGTGGAACTTGCATGGGGCGTCGAGGGCCTGCTCGTAGGCGAAGGTCGGCCGACTGCCGCCGCCTTCTTCGCTTGGCGGGCCGCCCCTCGGGCTGCTCGTCTTCGACTGTGGCCACCTGCTGGCTGGTTGAAGGCGGCATGGGGCCCTTGCGCTTGTTGTCGTTCTGGTACGGGCGTCGGTTGGTGTCGCCAGCCGGCGTCTTGGGAGCCGGGTTGAGTACCTTCCGGGCGCCCACTCAGAGCTTCGGTTTTGATCGAGGAGTCGGCGGTGGCGTACTTGTCCGCTATGACCAGCAGCTCGTCGAGGGTAGTCGGCTCGTCGTAGAGAAGCTTGTGCTTGAGGAGGGTGCCCTCTCGGCACCCGGCGGTGAGGTACTCTATGGCTTGAACCTCGTGCACCCCCTCGCAGGAGTTGCGAAGCTCGTCCCAGCGCGTGAGGTAGTCGTGAGTTGATTCGGTGGGTCCTTGCACGCATAGGGAGAGCTGCCTGGGCTTGGGGGGCCGCTTGTAGGTGCTAGTGAAGTTGCGGATGAAGGCTTCTGTGAAGTCTAGCCAGCTGTTGATGCTATACGGCTTAAGGTTGTTGAGCCAAGTTCGTGCCGTGCCTTGAAGCATGAGGGCACGTACTTCACGGCAACGCGCCTGTTGCTGTTCGCTATGCTGACGACAGTGGAGTAGTCGATTAGCCAATCCTCCGGCTTCACAGAACCGTTGTACTTGGGCGTGTCTCTTGGGAGCGAGAGCCCTTTGGGGAAGGGCTCGTCGCGGATGCGGGGGCCGAAACAAGGCGGGCCGACATCGTCTTATTCTTCCAGCGCCAGGGATTGCGCTAGGCGGTCGATCCGGTGGCGAGCATCGTTCTCGCCGACTCCGTCGCAGCGACCTAGTCGCCGCTGAGAGTCGGATGCGTGACAGGCGGCGGGGTGGGATATCTCTCCCCGCGAGGCGGAGGAGGAGGCGGGTTGCCTCGTCGCTCCACGGCTCGAGGGCGGCCTTCTGCATCACGCTCGATGGAGATCCGGGTTCGGCTGTGGCTGGCAGCCGGCTCTTTTTCTTGCCGCGCGCGGGTTTTGCCCGCAGTCGGCGTTCGTGACGTCGCGCCGTGCTCTCGGCGCGGGGGAGGACTCTCCGCGCGGACGCCGGCTTCGTGCGGCCGCGCAGCGGCACCAATCAGCTGCTGGATGCGCCTGGCCATGTGGGGGAGCTCTTCAGCCACCAGTCCATTCAGCTCGTCCACGGCCGCCTGGGCGGCACGCAGATTCTCGAGGGGCGTGGCGTAGACTGGGCGGTCAACTCCTAGCATATCGGCTACGGCTGCGCCACGCTGCCTGATGGCGCCGATTCGGCTCGGCCCATCAGGAGGCAGCGTGCCGAAGGCGGCGCGGTCGACTTCGCGCTGGTGAGCCTCAGTGAGGCGCCTCACGGAGGCCAACCTCCGGTCTTCCGCTATGAGGGCGAGGCGGCGTGCTTCCAGCGTTTCGGCGTCAGCGTCGGCCGGGAGGGGGACGGACAAGTCGTGGACCGCCGCTTGCAGGGCGTCCCGGGCGTTCTCGCCAGAGGCGCCGCTGTGACTGATGACCAGCACCTCGGTGACGGCACTGCCACAGCTGTCGGCTTGGGGGGCGAGTCGTTGTAGATCACGACGTTGGTGGGGAATGTTGGGGAACGTAGTAATTTCAAAAAATTTCCTACGATCACGCAAGACCATGGTGATGGCATAGCAACGAGAGGGGAGAGTGTCCGTCCACGTACCCTCGTAGACCGAAAGCGGAAGCGTTATAACAACGCGGTTGATGTAGTCGCACGTCTTCACGATCCGACCGATCCAAGCACCGAACGACGGTACCTCCGAGTTACGCACACGCTCAGCTCGATGACGATCCCGGACTCCGATCCAGCAAAGTGTCGAGGATGAGTTCCGTCGAGACGACGGCGTGGTGGCGATGTTGATGCTCCACCGACGCAGAAGCCGCCTAAGCTCATGACGATATGACTTCTCCGGCGCAGGGCTTCGCCTAAGCTCCGCGACGATATGACCGAAGTGGAATATGGTGGAGGGGCACCGCACACGGCTAAGGAACGATCCGTAGATCAACTTGTGTCATGGGGTGCCCCTGCCCCTCAGATATAAAGGAGCCAAGGGGTGCGGCCAGCCTTGGGAGGCGCTGCCGAGGAGTCCTACTCCCACCGAGTAGGACTCCCCTTGTCCTAGTTGGAGTAGGATTGGGGAGGGGAAGAGGGAAGGCGCCGCCCCTCTCCTTGTCCTATTCGGACTAGAGGGGGAGGGGCGCGCAGCCCACCTGGCCGGCCCTTCCTCTTCTCCCTTGTGGCCCATGAAGGCCCATATACCCCCGGGGTTCCGGTAACCCCCTGTTCCTAACTTCCTGTTTTCACTCTAACCCTTCCAAGTCCAAACATAGGCTTCCAATATATCAATCTTTATGTCTCGACCATTTCGAGACTCCTCGTCATGTCCGTGATCACATCCGGGACTCGAACAACCTTCGGTGCATCAATACTTATAAACTCATAATGAACTGTCATCGAAGCGTTAAGCGTGCGGACCCTACGGGTTCGAGAACTATGTAGACATGACCTAGAACCATTCTCGGTCAATAACCAATAGCGGAACCTGGATGCCCATATTGGTTCCTACATATTCTACGAAGATCTTTATCGGTCAAACCGCATAATCGACATCGTTGTTCCCTTTGTCATCGGTATGTTACTTACCCGAGATTCGATCGTCGGTATCCAATACCTAGTTCAATCTCGTTACCGTAAGTCTCTTTACTCGTTCGTAATACATCATCTCACAACTAACTCATTAGTTGTAATGCTTGCAAGGCTTAAGTGATGTGTATCACCGAGAAGGCCTAGAGATACCTCTCCGACAATCGGAGTGACAAAACCTAATCTTCAAATACGCCAACCCAACAAGTACCTTTGGAGACACCTGTAGTACTCCTTTATAATCACCCGATTACGTTGTGACGTTTGGTAGTACCCAAAGTGTTCCTCCGTAAACGGAGTTGCATAATCTCATAGTTACAGGAACATGTATGAGTCATGAAGAAAGCATTAGCAACATACTAAACGATCAAGTGCTAAGCTAACGGAATGGGTCATGTCAATCACATCATTCTCCTAATGAGGTGATCCCATTAATCAAATGACAACCATGTCTATGGTTAGGAAACATAACCATCTTTGATTAATGAGCTAGTCCAGTAGAGGCATACTAGTGACTATCTGTTTGTCTATGTATTCACACATGTATTATGTTTCCGGTTAATACAATTCTAGCATGAATAATAAACATTTATCATGAAATAAGGAAATAAATAATAACTTTATTATTGCCTCTAGGGCATATTTCCTTCAGGGAAAGCATTGAGTGATGCCGTGTTGGAATCGACAAGCATCGGGTCGGTGGAGCAGACCGACTCCAAATCCACAGCGGGCTCGCTGGAGACATGGAGTTGGTCGAGGAGGCTGACGAGGTGGCTCTCGGGGCAGCCTGTGCCCGCGTCAGAGGCGGGCTCGTCGGAGATGCGAGCCTCACCAAGAAGATCGGCGAGGCAGCTCGCCGCGCAAGCGTCAGCGACGCCTTGCAGCGCGTCGGGGCAAGCGCCATCGGGCGTGCCGGGCTGGCTACGCTCGCTGGGGAGGAAGAGGGTTCCCGTCCAGAACAGGTCTCCGGACGACGGTGCACCTGGCCCCACGGTGGGCGCCAAATGTCGGGTGGTAGGTGTGACATATGCCAACGGGTGGCTTATCATTGTGGGAGCCAATAAAACATCGCCGGTGCCTGGAAACAGGATGAGGCGAAGACATGCACGCCGACGATTCTTACCCAGCTCCGGGGCTCTTCGTGGAGATAACACCCCTACTGCTGCTCTGCGGGGTCTCCGCATGATCACTCGATGAACAAGTGGCTACAAGAGGCTCCTTGAGCTGTTCGGTGAGAGGAAGAAGAAGGGCTCGACTAGCTCTCCTCTTCTCTCTAGGTGGTGTCTAAAACTCTAAGAGATCCACCCTTTGCATGGGCGCCCTGGGGGTTTATATAGGCCTACCCCCTAGGGGTACAATGGTAATCCGGCTGGGCGCGGGCCCTAGCTGTCTAAGGCTTGCCGGCTTCTCCGCCCGACCACGGGCCACTGGTGGGTCCCGCCCGGCCCGGCTTCTTGGCCGACAAGCAGGCCCCACCGAGGACCTGGTCGGGGCTGGTTATCTTGCCTCAATCCGATGGCGAGGGCTTTGTCGGGATAAGCGTGGCTCTGATGCCGCCGCCTTGGCGGCGATCACTGTAGCCTCACCTAGTCTTGTCTCCTTAATGAGGCGCGTCCTTCGAGGGAGGGACCAAGCCGGCTATGGGAAGCCGCCCATGTCTCAGGCCGACTGGGGGAGGCCTAGCCGCCTTCGGGCACCTCCCTGACAGGAGGGGCCCGCCACCTGCTGGTCGTACCGACAGCCTGTCGTGGGTGACGTCATGGACAACATGGCGACAGTGCCGTGCCGGACGGGTGATGGCCACCCCGTACGGCTGTAGGACCTTGAAGTATGTCTAGAGGGGGGGTGATTACACTACTTGACCAATTAAAAACTTAGCCTTTTCCCAGTTTTAGAGTTTGGCAGATTTTAGCTATCTTAGGACAAGTCAAACAATCATCACACAATTCAAGCAAGCATGCTAAGAGTATATTGGCAGCGGAAATTAAAGCATGCAACTTGCAAGAAAGTAAAGGGAAGGGTTTGGAGGATTCAAACGCAATTGGAGACACGGATGTTTTTGGCGTGGTTCCGATAGGTGGTGCTATCGTACTTCCACGTTGGTGGAGACTTCAACCCACGAATGGTAACGGTTCTTGTGAGTCCACGGAGGGCTCCACCCACGAAGGGTCCAATAAGTAGCAACCTTGTCTATCCCACCATGGCCGCCGCCCACGAAGGACTTGCCTCACTAGCGGTAGATCTTCACGAAGTAGGCGATCTCCTTGCCCTTACAAACTCCTTGGTTCAACTCCACAATCTTGTCTGAGGCTCCCAAGTGACACCAAGCCAATCTAGGAGACACCACTCTCCAAGAAGTAACAAATGGTGTGTTGATGATGAACTCCTTGCTCTTGTGCTTCAAATGATAGTCTCCCCAACACTCAACTCTCTCTCATAGGATTTGAATCTGGTGGAAAGAAGATTTGAGTGGAAAGCAACTTGGGGAAGGCTAGAGATCAAGATTCATATGGTAGGAATGGAATATCTTGGTCTCAACACATGAGTAGGTAGTTCTCTCTCAGAAATGGTAAGTTGGAAGTGTAGGTTTAGTCTGACGGCTCTCTCCACGAATGAAGAGGAGGTGGAGGAGTATATATAGCCTCCACACAAAATCTAACCGTTACACACAATTTACCAATCTCGGTGGGACCGAATCAACAAACTCGGTCAGACCGATTTTAGTAAACCTAGTGACCGTTAGGGTTTTTGGTGGATCGACATGCATCTCGGTAGGACCGATATGGTTAGGGTTAGGGCATAACGTAATCTCGGTGAGACCGATTACACAAACTTCGGTCGACCGATTTTGGTAATTAGCTAACTAGAGAGTTGGTCGAATAAGCTCGGTGGGACCGATTTGCTCTTTTCGGTGAGACCGAAATGTTACAAAAGGGAAACAGAGAGTTTACATTGCAATATCGGTGGGACCGATCCGCTCTTTCGGTGAGACCGAAAAGTTACGAAAAGGAAACAAAGAGATTACAATCCCATCTCGGTGAGACCGAGATCCCTATCGGTAGAACCGATTTGCCTAGGGTTTGTGGCAGTGGCTATGACATATGGAATCGGTGGCGCCGGATAAGAAGAATCGGTGAGACCAATTTTGGCTTTAGGTTTAGGTCATATGTGGATGTGATAAAGTAGCTGAGGGTTTTGGAGCATATCACTAAGCACATGAAGCAAGAGGCTCATTAAGCAACACCTCATCCCTCCTTGATTGTATTGGCTTTTCCTATAGACTCAATGTGATCTTGAATCACTAAAATATAAAATGAAGAGTCTTGAGCTTTTGAGCTTGATCCAATCCTTTGTCAATAGCATTTTGAGGATCCACTTTCATCATCCATGCCATGCCATTCATTGAGCTTTCCTGAAATGTTCATCTTGGAATAGCATTAGCTCAATGAGCTATATGTTGTTATGAATTACCTAAACCACCTAGGGATAGTTGCACTAACAATCCCCCCCTTTTTGGTAATTGATGACAACATATAGATCAAAGCTTCGACAAATGATAATAAGATTGAAAAACATCGTCGCTTTGAAAAGCATGTGATAAGCAAGAGCTCCCCCTAAATTTGTGCATAGTTTAAGATTTGCTTTGGACTGCAAATGCACAAGGAATTAGGCACATGGGTTACTCTTCCATGTCACATACATCTTGGTGGAGCGCTCAAAATGATATGAATTGAATGCATGCACTCATCACCAAGCACAGTGAATGATCACATAGGATAGATAAGATAATATCATCAAACATGCATAAGTGTAGCTTATGATCAAACACATGATCATCAATGTCTCACAAACATAGTATATCAAGCAACCAAAAGCAAACAAGTTTGAAAACCAAAACCACCAAATCAAGAGAGAACAAAAGCAACACACTCTCTCTCTCTCTCTCTCGAAGCCTATGATCTATTCATTTTTCTCCCCCTTTGGCAACAAGTTACCAAAAAGTTCATAGAAAATGCATAGTGCTAGATCGACTCTCAGGCTTGATCTTCAGGTGGTGGAGTCCAGATAGCGCCGAGGACGAAAGCTTCAGTTGAAGTAGATGGGGCTGGAGCTGATGTAGGTGGTGGAGCTGGTGGCACCGAGGTCAGAGCTGGTGCAGATGAAGTTGCTCTTGTGTCAGGAACTGGCACAACAGATGACCTCTGGGCTCTAGGCACTCTGGCAAATGCATCAGTTGTTGTTTTGCCCTTCCTCTCCTGCATGTCATCTTGTAGTTGCTCCACTGCAGATTGAATCTCAGTTACATTCACATCTAAGTCATAGAACTTTTGTTCTATGATTCTCTCCAAGCTCTCCTTATTTTGAGTGAGGATGGCCAATCCCTTCTCAATCCTCAGTGTTGATGCTATTAAGTATCCGAGCTGCTCCTGCTTATTCTTCAAGAAATAATCAGATGCCTCCTCTTGAGTTGGCATCTTGGCAGCCTTCTCCTTCCTTGCCTTCTCCTTCTTCTCTTGTGCTTGAACTGACGATGGTCATTCTCATTCATGACGACCTCATTGTCCTCAAATTCTGGATAAATTGGAAAATGTTCTTTATCCAATAGATATTTGCCTGTGCCCATCTTTGAGTTAATCAACTCCTGAATCTGAGGGGCATATCCACAACTCCTCTTATGATCTGCTGCAGTCCTCTTAATGGTTTCAACTATAAGGCTCATGACCTTGAATTTCTGAGGCACATCAAACAAATGGAACATGTTGATTGCATGCCCTCCGATCATGTTGTGGTCACCAGACTTAGGCAGTAGAGTGTGCCTTAGGATCCAATTGATTGCAGGAAGCCCTGACAGAAGAAAGTGGACTGATCCAAAAGAGAAAGTCTCTAGGGCTTTGTGTGGGATCTCCTTGTACATATGTGCCATGGTATTGTGTCCCATTTTCTTCTTGGCATATACATCCAGGTCATCATCATTTTACTTTGGGGCATTTATCGCCTTTGCCCACTCCTTCACAGCTTGATCGGTACCTTGTACCTTCAGACATCCACACTATCCTCGCCATCTGGATAAAAGTGTCTGTGGAGTAGAATTGCATGATAAGTTCATCATGCCAGTTTGTGAGCTTTTGCCCAACAAAATCTGCAACTCCACAAGCAACAAAACTGTCTTGCACTCCAGGATAGTGCTCTACATTTTCTTTCATGTAGGTCCAGTTGACCCACCTCATATCACACACTATGGGCTTCTTATCCAGCAGAATAGTCTCATAAAAGTCCTGCTGTTCCTTGGTGTGGAACCTGTAATCCACATCAGTTCTTCTCCTTGAGGCATATGGATCTGTCATCCTCCATAGCCTCAACCCATTGTCTCTTCTGATCTTCATATCCTCAGCCACAGGATGGGCATCATTGTGGTCTGGTATCTTGGGCTTGAGCTTCCTCAGAACTTGTCCTTCTTCATCTTCTTCTTCTTCAAAGAACCTCGAACCTTTGGGGCCTTGTTCTTCTCGATGGTGGAATACTCCTGGTATTCCTCTTTGGTGCATACTTGGCCTTGGGGGCAGCTTTTGGTGCTTCCTTGGGCTTAGATGTGGCAGCCCCTGATCTTATTGCATCACCTATTAGCTTTGTTGCCTTTGGTGCTGGTGCAGCTATCTCTTCTTCCTCTTCCATCATGGAAGGCTTCCCAATAACTCTGACTGTGGTCTTCTTGACCCTCTCTTTCCTTTTCTTCCCTTCAGCAGCAGCTGGCTCTTTGGGATCAGGCTTTTCAGGAATTTGAGTTGATGCTCTGGCCTTTGGCATTGGTGTCCTCTTGGCAGGAACCTTCTTATTGAGTCCAGGCTTTGAGCTATGTGCTGAGCCATACTCCTTTTTGAGCACAACCTTCTTGGAGGTTGCTTCATCCTCTTCGCCCTATAATCCTCATCTTCCTAATCTGAGGTTTTCTTCTTCCTTTGCTGGTGGCAGCTTTAGGCAGATTGCTAGGGGTGCTACTGCTGCCTTCATCTGAAGAGCTGGAGGGACTAGTGCCCTCACTCATGTTAACCTGTTCCTCTGACCTGTTCTGACTGTCACTCTGGTCTGACATGCTGACTGCTGACTCTGTGAAGAGTTATAGATGAGGTAGAGTGGATGAGCATCACAAAATGCAGAGATTTTTGCAAAAGAATGACTCGAAAAATTTAGTTTTAGTTTTCCACAGAAAGCATTTTGGATCAACCGATTTTCAAACTCGGTGATACCGAAGCAGTTTTGGAACCTAAACTGATGAACTCGGTTGGACCGAGTCACAGTTCGGTGGAACCGAGACTGCTAGGGTTTCACAAAGTCCTAAAATCGGTCTCACCGATTAGCAATTCTCGATCAGACCGAGTCTTACTAGTGCAATGGCATAAGCCAAATCGGTGGGACCGAGTTTTTCAACTCGGTGGGTCCGCGATGGTTTCGGCGGAAACCTAACCCTAAATCTTCGAATCAAAACTATTCTACGTATTGCATTGACTGGATAGGAGTGTTTCAATCGTGGCAAGAGTCAATAAGAACACAATGTGCTGAGAATCGGACGAGGAAAGCACTGTGATCGAGTCCATACCCTAGTTCAAGCGGAGACTGCTACGGCGGCAACGGCGGGTTGATTTCCGTTGACGGCGGATACCGTGGCTGTGGGGCGACGAGGAGACGATCCGGAGACCACAGAGGCAGAGCGAGCTATTGCGCGGGCGAAGAGGTTCGGAGAAATTTCCAAATTTTTGCCCGTGACTATATATAGCCCGACCTTGTCGGTGTGACCGAGTGGAACAACTTCGTGGCACCGAGATGCAAAACTGTGTACAGTTGTTGCAACTCGTGTGACCGAAGAGTTCAAATCGGTTGCACCGAGATTGAAAATCTAGATCGATTAAGTGATCTTGGTGAGACCGAAATGGAGGAATCGGTCAGACCGAAAATCACAAAGAAGTTTTGGAAGTTTAAGTCTATGACGAATTGGGGACTCCGAGTGCTCCTCACACAGAGTGGTTCGAATCTGACTTGATCAATTTTTGTGATGTAGCATGAATAGAGTTTGAGACGAGAAAAGCATAGATAGCTAAATAAGGTTCTCAGGCATTCTTGTCCATCCACTTGGCCAAAGAAAAAGAAGCCAATCAATCAAAACAACAAGTGGATGTCCTCGAATGAGTAAAGTATACAACCAACATGCTCACACAATAAGATGGCAAATGAAATATGTGACAAAGCATGCACAACCAATTCTAGCATCTGTCAAACAATTGGCGATGACTAGGTCATCTATATATGAGTATATTGACTTAGGAGTCAAATGAGAACATTTGATCATAGGTCATACTCATCGTTTAAGCTCAAGTGGGGTTACCACTTTTACATAAAGCATTTATGTGTTCACATCATTAGAGCTGCTTTGACTCAATTCTTAGAGTTAAGCTCCCCCTAGATGTGAGATCCCCCCTAAGAGGGATGAACTAACCTTGGATTTTGTCGATGATGACTTCATGTAGGTGTTGAAGATGTGGATGCTCAATGTTGATGTAGATCTTTTTGGAGCAATCCTTTGGAGTGAGTTGCACTTTCAATACCTACATGGGTTAGTCCCACAAGGAACAAACAAGTATATCCATAGACATACAGTGATGCATACACAAAATGATGTCCATGAAATCATTAGGTTACCTTGTCCCTTGCCTTACCAACATGAGGGTTTGTGACTCCTTGAACTAGTGCAAGATATGGAAGTTGATTGCACTTGTCCTTGCCATAGTGATATGAGTGAAATATGTTGGCGGAGTCACCCTCAAGAACTCTCTAGTTCTTCTTCTTCTGGATCCACATCATCTTGATGGGAATCCTTGGAGTTGTAGTTGTACTTGATGACGTAGAACTTGACGTAGTCTTGGGAATCCACTTGACCGAGACCTTAGGTGCTTCTTCAAATGCATCAATCTCTTCTTGAAGCTTGTCCTTGCCTTTGTTCTTGTGGTCTTGTGGTGGAAGATCATCTTGTGCCTGTGTTCCCTTGAAGGAAGTAGGGTCATACTTCTCTTGTTGAGGAACAAACTTCGTCTTGGGGTATTGATCTTCTTCCCACTCAACTCCATTGGCATTGAACTTTCGTTCAAAACCAACACCTTGATTTTTCCGGTGCCTTCCTTGCTTATGCATAATTTCCTCGAATTGCTTACTCCCGCAAGGCTCTTGTGTACACCTTTCTCTATAATTCCCTTCAATAAGCTATTTTCTTGCTCAAGTGTAACTTGGCTAAGAGAATCATTAGTGTAATCAAGAGAACTACTAGAAGCAACAATATTGGATTTAGCATTGTTATTGTTACTACTAGAAGAAGAATATTTCTTGTTCTTATTACTAGACTTGACTTGAGGCATGTAAGTAGATAAGAGTAAACGCTTGGCATTGTAAGAAGAACTTTTCTTACGGAGATCATCATTGATAGCTTTTAAGAACTCATGCTCTTGCTCAAGATTGAGCTTTTCAAAGCGTAACTTCTCATGAGCCCTTAAAAGTTCTCGATGATCTTCAAAGATAGTTTCATGAGCAAACTTAAGAGTGTTTAGTTCTTTAGTTAGACGCTCAATTTTCTCCTTATCATTGTCATTCGCTTCACCTTGATTAGCATGATTAATTGACGTTTCATCATAGTATTCATCACTAGAGTTGTCAACAAGTAAATCATCATCACCTAGCAAGTCATCTTCATCAACATCAAAATCAATATACTCGGGTGTGTTACCTTAGGACCTTTGGCCATGAAGCATCTACCAATTCCTTCATTTGGTGATTCAAATATGTCGTAGGAGTTGGTTGACACAAGTGCTAGACCGGCAACACCTTCATCTTGAGTATATTCGGAGTCGGAGTGATAGCTTCTCTCGGGGTGATGGTCGGAGTCGGAGCCGGATACACATTCACCAACATGAGCTTGATGTCTTCGTTTGTGTAGCTCTTTGATGACTTGTCCTTCCTTTCCGAATCCTTGCTTCTCCGTGAGGGTCTTCGTTCATAACGATCATCTCTACTCCTCCTCTCTCTTGGTGGTGACTCTTCTCTTCTACTTCTTCTTTTTGGAGAGTCTTCTCTTCTCTTGTAGCGTGCCGTACACTCATTGGAATAGTGTTCGGGTCTCCCACAATTGTAGCAATTTCGATCTCGACTAGAAGATCTTTTGTCATTGTAAGACCTTGACTTGGAGCTTCTTTCTTTGCTTCTACTCTTGTAGAATTTGTTGAAGTTCTTCACCATTAAGCTTAGTTCTTCATTGAAGGTTTGTTTCTCACTTGATGATGTGGGGGCTTCACTTGAGGCTTTGTAAGCACCACTTGACTTGTTGTGAAGTTCCTCCTTATCGTTAAGTGACATCTCATGAGCAACAATTCTTCCAATGACTTCCATTGGTTTGAGATCTTTTTAGTTTGGCATCATTTGAATCAATGTGCACACGGTATCATACTTTCCATCCAATGCTCTTAGGATCTTCTTGATGATGAATCTGTCACCATCTCTTCAAATTCCCTAAGCCGCAATTTCATTTGTGATAAGTGCAAGCCTAGAGTACATTTCAATGACACCTTCACCATCCTTCAGTTTGAACTTGTCAAGCTGACTTTGGAGCACATCCAACTTGGATTCCTTGACGGACTCGGTACCTTCATGCATATCAATCAAACTATCCCAAATTTCCTTTGCATTCTCAAGACGGCTGATTTTGTTGAATTCTTCGGGGCACAATCCGTTGAAGATGATATCACAAGCTTGAGCGTTGTATTGCAACATCTTCAATTCTTCCGCATTAGCTTCACGGTTCGGCTCTCTCCCATCAAAGAATTCACCTTGCAAGCCAATACAAATAATTGCCCAAACGGCGGGTTATGTCCGAGAATATGCATTTTCATCTTATGCTTCCAACTAGCAAAATTAGTACCATCAAAATAAGGACCTCTACGGTGATAATTTCCCTCGCTAGACGCCATACTCTCCTAGGTTGTGAAACCAAGGCTATGACCACCAAAAGCTATGGAAATGAAAGCAAATGGAGACCAATGCTCTGATACCACTTGTAGTACCTTGAAGTATGTCTAGAGGGGGGGGGGGGGTGATTAGACTACTTGACCAATTAAAAACTTAGCCTTTTCCCGCTTTTAGAGTTTGGTAGATTTTAGCTATCTTAGGACAAGTCAAGCAATCATCACACAATTCAAGCAAGCATGCTAAGAGTATATTGGCAGCGGAAATTAAAGCATGCAACTTGCAAGAAAGTAAAGGGAAGGGTTTGGAGGATTCAAACGCAATTGGAGACACGGATCTTTTTTGCGTGGTTCCGATAGGTGGTGCTATCGTACTTCCACGTTGGTGGAGACTTCAACCCACGAAGGGTAACGGTTGCGCGAGTCCGGGCTCCACCCACGAAGGGTCCATGAAGGAGCAACCTTGTCTATCCCACCATGGCCGTCGCCCACGAAGGACTTGCCTCACTAGCGGTAGATCTTCACGAAGTAGGCGATCTCCTTGCCCTTACAAACTCCTTGGTTCAACTCCACAATCTTGTCGGAGGCTCCCAAGTGACACCTAGCCAATCTAGGAGACACCACTCTCCAAGAAGTAACAAATGGTGTGTTGATGATGAACTCCTTGCTCTTGTGCTTCAAATGATAGTCTCCCCAACACTCAACTCTCTCTCATAGGATTTGAATCCGGTGGAAAGAAGATTTGAGTGGAAAGCAACTTGGGGAAGGCTAGAGATCAAGATTCATATGGTAGGAATGGAATATCTTGGTCTCAACACATGAGTAGGTAGTTCTCTCTCAGAAAGGGTAAGTTGGAAGTGTAGGTTTAGTCTGATGGCTCTCTCCACGAATGAAGAGGAGGTGGAGGGGTATATATAGCCTCCACACAAAATCTAACCGTTACACACAATTTACCAATCTCGGTGGTACCGAATCAACAAACTCGGTCAGACCGATTTTAGTAAACCTAGTGACCGTTAGGGTTTTCGGTGGGACTGACATGCATCTCGGTAGGACCGATATGGTTAGGGTTAGGGCATAACGTAATCTCGGTGAGACCGATTACACAAACTCGGTCAGACCGATTTTGGTAATTAGCTAACTAGAGAGTTGGTCAGGTAAGCTCGGTGGGACCGATTTGCTCTTTTCGGTGAGACCAAAATGTTACAAAAGGGAAAAAGAGAGTTTACATTGCAATCTCAGTGGGACCGATCCGCTCTTTCGGTGGACCGAAAAGTTACGAAAAGGAAACAAAGAGATTACAATCCCATCTCGGTGAGACCGAGATCCCTATCGGTAGAACCGATTTGCCTAGGGTTTGTGGCGTTGGCTATGACATATGGAATCGGTGGCGCGGATAAGAAGAATCGGTGAGACCAATTTTGGCTTTAGGTTTAGGTCATATGTGGATGTGATAAAGTAGCTGAGGGTTTTGGAGCATATCACTAAGCACATGAAGCAAGAGGCTCATTAAGCAACACCTCATCCCTCCTTGATTGTATTGGATTTTCCTATAGACTCAATGTGATCTTGAATCACTAAAATATAAAATGAAGAGTCTTGAGCTTTTGAGCTTGAGCCAATCCTTTGTCAATAGCATTTTGAGGGATCCACTTTCATCATCCATGCCATGCCATTCATTGAGCTTTCCTGAAATGTTCATCTTGGAATAGCATTAGCTCAATGAGCTATATGTTGTTATGAATTACCAAAACCACCTAGGGATAGTTGCACTTACAACGGCGCACTGTTGCCATGCGTTCTCCGGGAGGCAGGGGTGGCAGGCTTCACTGTAGCCACGCCCTGTCTCATCGCCGTTATGTGGGTGCAGATTCTGAGGGCGCGGCCTTGGCCGCCTGCTGGGGGGGGGGGGGGGCGGCTTCTTGGAGTCGGCCATTTTGTAGCCGGCTCCGAGGAGTCGCCCCCCCGGTAGCCGGCTTCTTGGGAGCCGGTCTTCTTCCGGTAGGCTTTTTAGGGCCAGGCCGCCTCCCGGTAGCCGGCCTAAGAGTCAACCGGCCGGGGGAAGACGGCCCCGCGCCTTGGATGATGGAGAGCTTGAATGGCTCGTAATTTTTTCACAAGTCCCAGGGGGAGCCGACTAGGCTACTCGTGGCCATTTACTCCGACACCAGCCCAGCGCGACTTTCGGCCTGTTAAAAGCCTAGTTTGCAAATTGGGTCTCCTCTGCCCCGTAACACTTTCGGCCTCTTACTGGCCCGTAAAGTAAAAGGGCCAAGACAAAATTGACATCTATTTCGGCCTACTAGAGGCCCGCGGGCCATTTCCTATTATACGACCCTATCGAGCTTTTGGCCCGTTAACGACCTGCTAAGAGCCGTTGTTACGGTGGGCCACATCATTTGGGATCCACTTAATATTATTTTGACCAGCCCAATTAAGGCCCGCTTTGACTACACATGTTTGTTCGTTTGTATGGCGTCCAGGAAATGTTTGGGCGTGTGGGCCCCCATTTCAAGGATATGGCATATTCTAGAATTATCCTACTCTATACTATCACCTCTAAAAACATACACTATACAATAAAAAGACTAAGGCATAGAAACGTACAATAATCCTACACTATACAATAAAGAAATTACAGACAAATATACCCACTGGGCATTATAGTTCGGCACCAGTGATAATAAAGCATACACAAACAACAAATTACATACACTGGACAAATAAAGCTCATACATCATGGACACGCATCAACAGAACTTACCATTTGAACTATAATCTCTTCAGAAAATAGGATTGGCCGGATTCAGATAGCACAAATTTCAGTCTGCAAAATCTCCAATTCCTTCGTGGTTACCTCAGTGTCTTGTTTCATTTTTTTGACTCCTGCATCTAATACCTTAATGTCCAGTCTCAACTTGTTGACTGTATGTTGAGAATCATGTACACGTTGTCTTGCCACCTCTAGTTGATGCTCGAGAACATCAACACATTCCAATTCCAATCCATAATCATTCGGTAACGGCCATGCCGCATTGCTGCAGATCTTTGTGTCGATGTCACTTCATCCTGAAATGTTTCTGTAAGTACACATGACTAGGGCAAAAATATAGTTACAATAGTGAAGCAAGCAAGACAGACTATTTTGTACATGGCAAAACATGACTAACAATAATGTTACACGTCATGAAGCATAAGCAAGTGATACTTTAAAAATTATAAAAATGGTAGTCTGTGCAGCCCGCATACAGAAATCTCTCTTAGCTCTCTAGAGGAGCATGATGTTGGGGCCAAATCCAAAACACAGACAGGTTACAAATTTAGATAGCACGTTCTGTATAAGTAAGCAAGCAGTTGGCCATTTTGTAGCTCAATTAAAGTCTTTGGGAGCATAATGAACAACAGAGGGATTCGTACAAACCTACTACAGCAAGCAAAGCTATGCAATCATTAGTCTAGTATAAACTAAATTGTGAGCCTCATGCAGTAATAGTTGGTTTATAGACTTCAAAGCTTTAGGCACACTTCGCCAGAGTAATTAAATGGTAAGGCCTTTAATTATGTCAACTTATAGTTATACAAGTACCCAACATCAGGCATCATTGTTTGGGCATCTCATTAACTGAGGACAGATAAAGCAATTGAAAAGAGCAAATTAACTATGCCTGAAACAAACAAGGAATTGAACTGTTGAGTTGGATACAGTGACTTACCTTAACTGGTTGAACAGGCTCAACGCTGCTCCTACTTCTCTTGCAAGGCTCCTTCCTAACATCTCGTACTTGGAAATCCTCAATCTTATCTTCATTGCACCCCCTCTGCAAGGTGACACAATAGTTACTCGTCTCCTTGGACGATAAATATGCATACTTTCCACCTGTGAACAACACAAAAGGATGAGATTATAACAAAACAACACCACATAATGAAACATGCCACATCTCTTGCACTTGCACGCAATGAAATGAGCATTTAGTATGTGTGCACTATGTAAAAACTAGGCATACCTTTGAACTGGATCTCCAATTACTCTTGGAGAGCCTACCTTAGTGTACAGCCAAACCTTTATGTCACCTATGAGTTAGACAAGCCCCAACTACAGTAGCCCTTAGTGTTTAAATCGTTGACAAGCTCTGTTAGGTCAAGAACAGAAAGTAATCAAAGCAAACAGTTCTGGTATGGCTGGCTGATGCAAACAAGCAATTGAACAGATGTATCAAGAAAAGAAGCAAAGAAGGAGGCTTAAAGACCATCACTTAACTGACCAGATTTAAGGGGCATTTAAACATCATGTGCAACGTATGAACTAACATAAACATTGCATATTCCAGATTCTCTACAATGGAATGCACATGTATTAGGTTATGCCATGTATGATGATACCTAAATGTACACTATAGCAGGCAGGAGTGATTCATTATTGCACGTACAATTGAATTGCAGGTTAAGGGCCAGTTCTATTCCGCCTTTTCAGAGCTTATTGTCAAAATAAGCCATAAAAGATATAAAGAAGTCATTTTTGAGTTAGGGGCTTGGGCTTAACTTATTTCGCTTTGGAGGGGGGTGTTTCGGGTAGAAGCTCAATAAAAATTGAAGGGAAGGGGAATAGTGAAATGACTTTGTTGTCTGCCTATATTACACTCAAAATGCAATTGCCCTGCCCGCTTGCATCTCCTGTCCCCTTTCCCTCTACCTCGATCCCCTGCCTACAGCGATAGGGTTCCTCCAGCGAGCCGTCGCCACTGGTCCCATCTGGCTTGGTCCTTGATGATGCTCTGTCCAGCTAGGCTACATGGCCAGCGGGTAGGGCCAAATCTCCTCGACTACTCCTCCCTCTGGCGCCGCCCCTCATTCTCATGGTCTCCAGCAGCTGCTCAACTGTGGTCCGTCCAACGCACTACTCCGGCGGGCGCCGCACAACTACGGCTGATGTCACACTGCGGCAGAAGGCACCTTATTCCCCCTCCCCTCCTCCCAGGCCGTGACCTTGAGGTGCTGTTGAAGGATGAGCTCATCCAACAAGGTGAGGATCTCCTCTGATTTTTTGCCAAATTTTCATTCTGATCCACTATACGATGAATTGCTATGAGTTGCTTCGCTGCTGCTATGTGATGCATTGCTATGAGCTGCTCACATCGCTAAATGATGAATTGCTATGAGTCTGCTGCTGCTATATGATGAATTGCGATGAGCTCTTGCTGCTATATGATGAGTTGCTATAAGCTCGCTCCCTCGCTGCTATATGATGAATCGCTATGAGCTACTTCTGCTGCTGCTATATGATGAATTGCTATGAGCTGCTCCTGCTGCTGCTATATGATGAATTGCTATGAGCTGCTGCTGGTATATGGTGAATTGCACACTGTTGCTGCTGTATGATGAGTTGCTATGAGCTGCTGCTGATATATGATGCTTTCAGGTGGTGCTGCTATATGATAATAAACAACCACTTGGACCAGCGAATTTCAATAAATAATTGTTCTTCATTTAAATGTGGGTCATGCGTTCTTCATTTAAATTAGGCAATGGGATCTCTATGGAAGACATTGACCAAAGTAGATTGTGCCAAGTAGATGGTATCTTTGTATTTGCATTTTGAACAAATAGTCATGGTCTGTTTTCCTATCATATTAATTACTGCAGTGGGTTCAATTTGTGATGTTTGCAAGTCAAATTAATTTTCATATGGGCAGAAAAATGACAAAATATAATGCAATCTAGACTTTTCATTGATCATATCAAAGATAAGCTGAAAAGGAAGGCAATGAAAAGAACTGGTTGGCTTATTACCTGGAGCTTATATTTACATGTGCTTATTTTCTTAGGATAACTCGTAATAACTGTCCCTAAGAAACTTGGCCAATAGAACTGACATACAAATAACATGTCACGATGATTGCAATGGAGTGACCTACCATAGCACACTGTATAGGCTCACCGCTGTCTCTCCTTTTTTGCGATGTTCCATGAAATTGCCACATACATCTTGTACTTTTTCATTGTGTAACCCTATCTGCAAGTTGACATGGCTAATTTCATACATCTCTACATGATAATACATTGCATATCCCTTGCATATTTAAACCACCAATTAACGATTGTGTGCATAGCATAAACTAGCCATGACTCACGTGTCTTTGGACCAGCGGGCACTCTAAGGGAGCCTAATGTAGTGCCTTTGGAATTCCTACATGCCACCTACGATTTTGTATAATGTACTACCTCTGTTCCTAAATATATGTCTTTGTAGAGATTCCAGTATGGACCACATACAGATCTATATAGATGCATTTTCGAGTGTAGATTCACTCATTTTGCTCCTTATGTAGTCTCTGGTGGAATCTCTAGAAAGACTTATATTTAGGAACGGAGGTACGAGGTAGTATCATGTATGACCTCTACATATCTAATTTAGCAGCCAGTAGTAGAAATCATTGTCTACACAAAGGGATTACTGGTCGAAAATCCTAGCAAAGCACGCTAGCAGGCACACAACAATACAAGAGAGAGAGAGACACACACTTACAAGATCATAGCAATGCCTCAGTCCAGGATCTTGGTTGGCCAAGCTGTTAGATCCAGAAGAAACATCGTCCTTGTAGTTTTTGCCAGCTGCATAACATGTAACAGGGACATGTTAGTATATTTGAAGTACATCAGGCGGTGATCTTTGGGCCGGGTTTAAAGGTGAAGTACCTAGGCCGTGGTGGGTGCTTGGAATCTTGCCAGACGGTGGGAATCAGGTTAGAAACATCAAGGGTAATGACACTGCGCTGGCTGTCGGGGTCCGATAAGGAGATCTAGAACCGTAGGGTAGGGTGTTTGTGGAGCAACTCCGGTAAGGTGGACTACGGCGTGGGCGAAGCGGATATGTGGCCATGGACAAGGGCGTCGGTGAAGCTACTCCAGTGGTTGGGTTAAGGATGGTGTCGACGATGCGGATCTGCGGCCGTGGACGGGGCGTCAGAAGCTGCTCCGGTAGGTTGGATGAGGGTGCGACGAAGCGGATCTGTGGCCGTGGACTTGTGAGTTGGCAAAACGGCCCCGGTAGGGTTGAGAATGGTATAGACGAAGCTACTCCGGTAGGGTTGATGATGGTGTCAGCGAAGCGGCTACAGTAGGGTTGAGGAAGGTGTTGGCGAAGAGGATCAGAGGCCGTCGACGGGGGCTTCTGTGGGGCGGCTCCGGGGGGGGGGGGTGTGGACGAAGCGTCTCCGGTGGGGAGTACGAATGAGCCACTTCAGATGCGCTGTGGTTGACGGGAGTACCGGCAAAGCAGATCCGGCGCCGTGGACAAGGCTGGCACTGAATGGGTTGTGGTACAGTGGTGGATGAGCATTCTACTTATTTTTAGTGGAGGCGGGAGCGGTAGATGCAGCCGCAGAAGCCGATCCGGCGAGGTGGACGCCGCTGGCAGTGAATGGGCTCTGGTACGCCGGTGGATGAGCAGTCTAGGGTTTCGAGAGGGGAGGGGAAGAAAGGCCGATGAAGTATGGATGACGTGATGTAAGATGCTCTGGTGCTGTGGAGTTAGTCATTTTTGTGGGAGGGGGAGAGGAAATGGGGGTGCCATGTGGTGGGGGGAACCGGAAGTTACCAAAGCAGCCTCGACCTATTATGTAGATGAGGGCGGTATTGTTTCTGTTGTTCCCCGTGCACCAAGGACTAAAGGGGAATTTCGCATGCTAAAGATTAGGTGGCGGAAATTTTAGAAGGAGGCGGGAGATTTTTCCACCCGCGGGATCGTTTGTATCCAGTTTCAACTAATTTTGACTGTGCTAGCGGGAAGGTCATGCGAGACTATGTACATGGGGCACGCGTCAGCAGTTAATAATTGGTGTGAACTCCACCCTAGAAAAAAACACAATAACTCGGGATGATGCACTGATAACTTGGACGTTCACACGGGCGCGGCCAATCGTACGGGTGTATATGCGCGTTCACAAAAAAGGGATCAAACGCTCAGCCTATGTATTTCTCGTGTAAATAGATAATTTAGTGCCATTAGTTATTTACTTTAAACATAATGCATTGATGTGTTAGTGTAGAGGCGCACAAAAAGAAATGGATATTGTAGTCCCACGAAAGAAATGGATATTGTAGTCCGCTACTTAAAGGTGTTACCTCATATGATTACATAGCCTCCATTTCATAAATTATGCATCTGCTGAATTCATATATGAATATTACATATATTACTTCATAATAGAACCTTAAATCATCCAAGACTAGTGAATTTGAATGCAAGAGTAACAATGGTGCATGTACATGATAACTACATTAGTTGTTTGAAGAAACATCACTGTAGCTTTGGCATGCACAATTGAAAAGGTTTATTTAGATAGATAAAAATGTGATATGTGAGTGTCCAATCTTTATAGCGTTGAATCGATATTGTACCTTTGGCCACGATATGAAGTAGATATTGATTTATGTTCAAGCGATGCACGTCCACGATCGCTAGATAGGGATACGTGAATGAATTGTGCAATCTCTCTCACACGCATACATATCTCATTTCCCCGTGGGCATCGGAATCACACACGCGCACTTCATGTATTTCTCTCCCTCCGTCAAGGTTATAGTTCTTCTTTCTACCCCGTCCTACAAGTCTCTCACACACAAACACACACGCTTTCTCCTCGAACATGCCCACCCCTTTAATTCCGCCCACCCACATCCACTAATGTCTCAAAGGATAATTATGTCTCTCACACATATGCCTAAGGTTAACTCGAGTTACGGAACCATATGAATACATACGATGGGATTCCAGCAGAGCACCTTTTGTTTTGATATTTCGCTCTCTCTCTCTCAACGCACGCGCGCGCGCGCACACACACACACACACACACACACACGCACACACACACACACACACACACACAAACGCGCGCGCGCGTGCCTAGACATTGTTTATCGCTTCATTTTTCTGGCACTTGCATGCACATCGTTTCTTTATCTCCGTGATGCTTTAAGTATGCCTCGCGCACATCCTATCTACCTATCCCTTAATATAGATATGTGTCACACTAACTCCTTCTGCCTACTAGCAAGATGCCCATGCGTTGCACGGAACATCAAGATGCATTTGTATGAGTAGTTTATCTTGTGGGAGAAAAGGATGAACGAGGGAATGCCTTATTTGCAAATGTGGAGAGGGGTGTGGGTATCTTTTTGCAAAATTGCCATAGTTTCCTTCCTATCCGTCTGATATAAATCGGATGGCCTATATTGCAGGATGGCAGGAACACCATCATCACCAACTCTGTTTTTTATGATAGTAGAGATATGTAAGTGTCACCGCGCACCCACCCACCCACCCACCCACCCACACTTCCCGACACCGAAGGAGTAGGGTGACACCTCAATCTTGATACTAATCTATGGACTGGCTTCACACACACACACACACACACACACACACACACACACACACACACACACACACACACACACACACTACCTGACACCGAAGGAGTAGGGTGGCACCTCGATCTTGATAGTAATCTATCTACTCCTCTTTCAAACACACACAGACACACACACACTCGCTAGTTGTGCCTCTGTGCATACCGCGCACACTCTCGATACGTCTTTCTCTCCCTCTCCCTCCCCACCCCACCCCAACCCCAACAATGACAGCAAAAGGGTGACAACTCGATCTGATCTTAATCTGTCAATTGGTTTCTCTCTCAAACATTGTGTCTATGTGCCTCGCTCAGACACACTCGATACGTCTTTTTCTCCGTAGCCCCCTCGATATGTAGACTTCTCGCGCGCGCACAGTTGTAGTGACGATGACTCTGAACCCAGTGTGCTTTGTTTTTACCGGCCTCATGTGATAGTTTTCACCCTGTTTTCTGTTAAATAACAAGACAACCTTTTCTTTGTTACTACTAGTGAATCTGAAATCATTCGGGGCGGACATAAAATATATCACTTCAACCCAATTATCGCAGTAACTATTTTAATTGAAACTAGCTAGATGCCCGTGCGTTGCACGGAACATCAAGAAGCATTTGTATGAGTAGTTTATCTTGTGAGAGACTAGCAAGATGCCCATGCATTGCACGGAACATCAAGATGCATTTATATGAGTAGTTTATCTTGTGAGAGAAAAATATGAACGAGGGAAGGCCTTATTTGCAAATGTGGAGAGGGGTGTGGATATCTTTTTGCAAAATTGCCATAGTTTCCTTCCTATCCGTCAGATATAAATCGGACGACCTATATTGCAGGATGGCAGGCACACCATCATCACCAACTCTGTTTTTTATCTCTACTCCTATAAAAGACTTAGTTGGTGATGACGGTGTGTCTGCCATCCGTCATTTCTGACCATCAGATCTGCATCTAACGACTATGATGTAAGTCGTGGCTTTTTGCAACAAGACCCCACTTCTTTGCTCCAATTTGCAGAAACCCCTTAGTATATTGAAACCAACCACATCCCTCCCCCACCTCATCAAAACAGCCACAAGGAATATATTTTGAGTGAAACCTAATACGAGTATATTTTTAGTGATATATACACCAAACTAGAGTGTTTTTCTTTCAAGTTTATGAACATGTATTATTATATTTTGGATCCATTGCGACGCACGGGCACATTGCTAGTAAGAGTAGAGAAAAGGATCAACGAGGGAAGGCCTTATTTGCAAACATGGAGAGGGGTGTGGGTATCTTTTTGCAAAATTGCCATAGTTTCCTTCCTATCCGCTAGATATAAATCCGACGACCTATATTGCAGGATGGCACGCACACCATCATCACCAAATCTGTTTTCTACTCCCTCCCTTCCTTAATATTTATCTTATTAGAGATTTCAACAAGTGACTACATACAGAGCAAAATGAGTGGATCTACACTCTAAAATATGTCTACGTACACATCCGTATGTGGTTGTCCATTTGAAATCTGAAAAAGACAAATATTTAGGAACAGATGGAGTATAAGAGTAGACATGGAGATATATCTCCAGCATGGAATACAACCAAAATGTGCTGGACTGGTTAGCGCCGGATGCTCGCAACGCGATGACCTGAGTTCAAATTCTGTCTTTAACTTTAGATTTTTATATTTTATATTACTTATTTAATATATACTTCTTTCGCTACTGTACTGACAGTGGAACCCACAGAGTACTTAGAATACAAGATTAAGGATGAACTTTCTTTTTAACTTTCTGTACGAAGCTGTAGCCACCCTGCAATTCACGTGTACACTGTACATGCAATTAAATTTTTATAGAGGGAGAATTATACACGCAATTAACTCAAATGGATTGGACGTGACTCTATTATTTCCAGCATAAGAGCATCTCCAACGGCAGCCGGCAAATTTCCTCCCGCTTCTATCCATGGAAGACGACATCAAACAACAGCCGGAGAGGGAGTACCTAATCTAAATGGCCGCCCGCGGATCCCTTTGTCTTCCTCATGTCCGGCAGACACTTGCGGGGTCAACGAAGGTCCTCGGAAGAGACGAAGCAACAAAGAAACTACCTGAATGTGCAGTCATCGCCTCGGCGGTGGCCTTCATGGGACTCAAGTGGCCGCCGCGTCCCATGTTCTACTTCTCCTCGATGATGGCGGCGGACACGGAGAAGCTGGCCATCGACTCGTCACTCTCCATGCACCTGGTTTCTGTCTCTTCCTGCATGGTGTTGCCGCAGGCACGGGAGGCGCGACCGCAGGCACGGGAGGCACGCCCACAGACATGGGAGGCGCGCCCACCGCAGACACTGGTGGCGCGGGACGACGCGACAACGACGATGCCCGTACCGGCGTGCTCGCCGCCGTACGGGCGTGGAGCAACTCACCACTTCTCATCGAGCTGAACTGGAGCGGTGAGTTGCTGAACCACACGCCGGATTGGGGCGGCAATTGGCTCCGTCGGGCCAAGCGAGGTTGATGAAGCACCGAGCGGCCTCGCCCGTATCCGGAGGGCTCGGCGGGACACCCAGCCGGGTAGTATGCCGGAGAACGGCTCCTCGGAAGCCATCGGAAGAGTGGAGAAAATGGTGAAGGAGGAGATGGGGGAGCGGCGGAGGGGTGCGATTCTTGCGCGTTGTCTGTCTGGCCTCGTTTAAATAGAGGGCAGATGGTAGGAGCTTGGCCGGTGTCTGGCCTCGTTTAAACTAAGGGCGGACGGGAGGAGCTCGACCAGTGTTGCGTTTAATTCCTGCCAGCTCATGAATGAACGTGTGGCCGGAGTAGGTTTCTCGGTTTGCACGTGGGTTTAACGGAGGGGTTGGATGGAGGCGAGGAGGCGTGTTCAGCCGGGCGTGCAGCGGGCGGTGCAGTACTATTCGATTTGACAGCGGGTGCGCAGTTCTCGATACGGCTTTAATGTAGACGAGGGAGGGGTAGCGGTTCCCGAAATGTTGAATGGCCAATGATGCATCCTCCTTCAATTAGCATTGTGCATGCATGAGGGAAGTAATGGGAGGAGGACCGGGAAAAGAGGGTGCACGATGTGAGTGCAACGCAGTTTGCACTCATATAAAGGCGCCCCTCCATTCCAATGCATCTACCACATCGTACGCACCTAAGCATTTGCCTAAGCACCTACACTAAGCACAAAAGTGCTCACTCCAGACCCATGGCAGCGATGCACGTGAGCGACATGCGTATTGCTTGTTGTGATGATTATGATTGGGAAGATAATGATACTTCTTATGATCTTGAATATCTTTTTGGCACTTGCTTGGAAGAATATGATAATAATGTTTGCTATACTATTGGTGCTATCCATACTATTGATGATGAGAGTGATTATGCTTATGATATGAAAAGGCCCAAGCTTGGGGATGCTATGATTGATGAAGATGATGTTTTTGAGAATATATTTGCTGCAATTAATGTTTGTCCCAAGCTTGGGGATGCTATGCTTAATGAAGATGATATTTTTAGTCTCCAAGTTTTGATATGCAAAGTTGTTATGATGATAGCATGCCTCTTACTTATGCTGATTATATTTATGAAAGTGGATTTGGAGAGGTCATGACTTTATTTAGTGATGTATCCACTATGTCGGAAGAGGTTTCAATTGACTATGATGAGAACAAAGTTGCTACTTATGATGATTATTGTGATGAAACTTATGCTATAAAGAGTAGTGATGGTTATATTTATAAAACTTGTCATGATTATGAGTACCCTTTCTCTGAACATTACTCTTTTAATGTGGAAACAATTTGTAGTATTCAAGTCTCTTATGATACTCCCACTATTCCGAATGAGAAGAATTTTGCTTATGTGGAGAGTAGTAAAATTTCTATGCAAGTAGATCATGAAAAGAATGCTTTAGGTTCTGGTTATATTGTTGAATTCATTCATGATGCTACAGAAAATTATTATGAGGTAGGAATATATGCTTGTATGAATTGCAATAATATCAAGTTTCCTCTCTATGTGCTTAAAATCTTGAAGTTATGCTTGTTTTACCTTCCTATGCAAGTTGATTCTTGTTCCCATAAGTTGTTTGCTCACAAAATCCCTATGCATAGGAAGTGGGTTATACTTAAATGTGCTAGTCATATTCTTCATGATGCTCTCTTTATGTTTCAATTCCTATCTTTTAAGTGAGCATCATTGAAATCATCATGCCTAGCTAAGGGCGTTAAACGATAGCGCTTGTTGGGAGGCAACACAATTTTATTTTAGTTTCTTGCTTTTTGGTTCTGTTTAGGAATAAATAATCCATCTAGCTTCTGTTTAGATGTGGTTTTATGTTTTAATTAGTGTTTGTGCCAAGTAGAACCTTTGGGAAGACTTGGGTGAAGTCTTTATCATCATGCTGTAAAAAACAGAAACTTTAGCGCTCACGAGATTAGCTTCAACTTTTTACTGGAGAGTGATATTTAGTTGATTATTTTTGCAGATGATTACTAGACAAATTACTCAGGCCCACAAATTTATTTTAGAATTTTTGGAGTTCCAGAAGTTTGCGTTAGTTACACATTACTACAGACTGTTCTGTTTTTGACAGATTCTGTTTTCTATGTGTTGTTTGCTTATTTTGATGAATCTATGGCTAGTAAAATAGTTTATAAACCATAGAGAAGTTGTAATACAGTAGGTTTAACACCAATATAAATAAAGAATGAGTTCATTACAGTACCTTGAAGTGGTGTTTTGTTTTCTTTCGCTAACGGAGTTCACGAGATTTTCTGTTAAGTTTTGTGTTGTGAAGTTTTCAAGTTTTGGGTAAAGATTCGATGGACTATGGAATAGGGAGTGGCAAGAGCCTAAGCTTGGGGATGCCCAAGGCACCCCAAGTTAATATTCAAGGACAACCAAGAGCCTAAGCTTGGGGATGCCCCGGATGGCATCCCCTCTTCGTTCATCGGTAACTTTACTTGGAGCTATATTTTTATTCACCACATGATATGTGTTTTGCTTGGAGCGTCATTTTATTTTGTTAGTATTTGCTTGCTGTTACTTAAAATAATGTTTTGCATATCTCTTTTCAATAAAAATGTCAAGGATAGCTTTTACCATGCTTATTTTGCAAGTATGCATGTGGTTGTTTGGAAACAGAAAGTTTACCGCTGTTGCAAAAATTACCTAGAAAAGTCAGAATGTGAGAAAATGTTGAAACCTTTTGCATAATAACTCTGATAAATTTACTACAGTGGGAATTTTATTTCATAATTTTTGGAGTTAGGGAAGTATGATGAATCTTGCATTCTTTACAAACTGTACTGTTTTGGCAGATTGCTGTTATGTTTGCATTGTTTGCATATGTTTGCTTGTTTAATGATTCTATTTGAGGATAGGAGTATTGAATATGCAGAGACATTTAGTATGCAATGTTGAATAATAATTTTGTGATTTGCTATAGTATAGAATGATAAGGGTTTTGCATTGGTTTATACTAACTTATCTCACGAGTTCTTGTTGAGTTTGGTGTGGATGAAGCTTTTGAGATTTAGGAAACCGTGATATAAAAGGAATCAAGGAGACACAAAAGTTCAAGCTTGGGGTTGCCCAAGTCACCCCCAAGATAATAATTCAAGAAGTCTCAAGCATCTAAGCTTGGGGATGCCCCGGTAGGCATCCCACCTTTCTTCTTCAACAATTATCGGTTAGTATCGGTTGAGCCTAAGTTTTAGCTTCTTCACATGATGAGTGCTATCCTTGAAATGTCGTTTTATTTTGTTTTGCTTGCTGTTTGAATAAAATACCAAGATCTGAAATTCTTAAATGTTAGAGAGTCTTCACATAGTTGCATAATTATTCGACTACTCATTGATCTTCACTTATATCTTTCGGAGTAGTTTGTTATTGCTCTAGTGCTTCACTTATATCTTTTAGAGCACGACGGTGGATTTATTTTTAAGAAATATATGAACTCTCATGCTCCACTTATATTATTTTGAGAGTCTTAAATAGCATGGTAATTTGCTTAAATAATCCTAATATGCTTGGTATTCAAGATTAGTAAAAACTTTCTTATGAGTGTGTTGAATACTAAGAAAAATTTGATGCTTGATAATTGTTTTGAGATATAAAGATGGTGATATTAGAGTCATGCTAATTGAGTAGTTATGAATTTTAGAGATACTTGTGTTAAAGTTTGTGATTCCCGTAGCATGCACGTATGATGAACCGCTATGTGATGAAGTCGAAGCATAATTTATTTATTGATTGTCTTCCTTATGAGTGGCGGTCGGGGACGAGCGATGGTCTTTTCCTACGAATCTACCCCCCTAGGAGTATGCACGTAGTGCTTTGGTTTTTGATGGCTTGTAGATTTTTGCAATAAGTATGTGAGTTCTTTACGACTAATGTTGAGTCCATGGATTATACGCACTCTTCTTCCTTCCACCATTGCTAGCCTCTCTAATATCGCGCACTTTTTGCCGGTATCATACACCCACCATATATCTTCCTCAAAACAGCCACCGTACCTACCTATCATGGCATTTCCATAGCCATTCCGAGATATATTGCCATACAAATTTCCACCGTTTCGTTTATTATGACACGCTTCATCATTGTCATATTGCTTAGCATGATCATGTAGTTGACATCGTATTTGTGGCAAAGCCACCATTCATAATTCTTTCATACATGTCACTCTTGATTCATTGCATATCCGGGTACACCGTCGGAGGCATTCATATAGAGTCATATTTGGTTCTAAGTATCGAGTTATAATTGTTGAGTTGTAAGAAAATAAAGGTGTGATGATCATCATTTCTAGAGCATTGTCCCAAGTGAGGAAAGGATGATGGAGACTATGTTTCCCCCACAAGTCGGGATGAGACTCCGCACGAAAAAAAATAAAAAAGAGAAAAAAAGAGGCCAAAAAAAAGAGAAGGCCCAAACAAAAAAAAAAGAAAAAATAAAAACAAAAAAATGAGAGAAAAAGAGAGAAGGGGCAATGCTACTATCCTTTTACCACACTTGTGCTTCAAAGTAGCACTATGATCTTCATGATAGAGAGTCTCCTATGATATCACTTTCATATACTAGTGGGAATTTTACATTATAGAACTTGGCTTGTATATTCCGATGATGGGCTTCCTCAAAATGCCCTAGGTCTTCGTGAGCAAGCGAGTTGGATGCACACCCACTTAGTTTCTTTTGTTGAGCTTTCATATACTTATAGCTCTAGTGCATCCGTTGCATGGCAATCCCTACTCACTCACATTGATATCTATTAATGGGCATCTTCATAGCCCGTTGATACGCCTAGTTGATGCGAGACTATCTTCTCCTTTTGTCTTCTCCACAACCACCATTCTATTCCACATATAGTGTTATGTCCATGGCTCACGCTCATGTATTGCGTGAAGATTGAAAAGTTTGAGAATGTTAAAAGTATGAAACAATTGCTTGGCTTGTCATCAGGGTTGTGCATGATTTAAATATTTTGTGTGGTGAAGATAGAGCATAGACAGCCTATATGATTTTGTAGGGATAACTCTCTTTGGCCATGCTATTTTGAGAAGACATAATTGCTTTGTTAGTATGCTTGAAGTATTATTATTTTTATGTCAATATTAAACTTTTATCTTGAATCTTTCGGATCTGAATATTCATACCACAATTAAGAAGAATTACATTGAAATTATGCCAAGTAGCATTCCACATTAAATTCTGTTTTTATCATTTACCTACTCGAGGACGAGCAGGAATTAAGCTTGGGGATGCTGATACGTCTCCAACGTATCTATAATTTTTGATTGTTCCATGCTATTATATTATCTATTTTGGACATTAATGGGCTTTATCATCCACTTTTATATTACTGTTGGGACTAACCTATTGACCCAGAGCCCAGTGCCAGTTCCTGTTTTTTCCCTTGTTTCAGTGTTTCGAAGAAAAGGAATATCAAACGGAGTCGAAACAGAATGAAACCAACTTGAGAAGTTATTTTTGGAAGGAAAGCCACCGGATAAACTTGGAGTGCACATCAGGAAAGAAACGAGGGAGCCACGAGGCAGGGGGCGCCCTCCACCCTCGTGGGCCCCTCATGGCTCCCCTGACGTACTTCTTCCGCCTATATATATCCATATACCCTAAAAACTTCGAGGAACAGAATAGACCGGGAGTTCCGCTGCCGCAAGCCTCTGTAGCCACCAAAAACTAATCGGGACCCTGTTCCGGCACCCTGCCGGAGGGGGGAACCCTCACCGGTGGCCATCTTCATCATCCCGGCGCTCTCCATGACGAGGAGTAGGGGTGGAAAGTGGTAGCGGATAATCCGAAATATCCGATATTCGTATTCGAGAAAATGCCTATTCGTATCCGAAACATCCGCATCCGAACCAAAATGGAAATGGAAATTATCCGTATCTGAATTTATTAAACAAATAAAAAATAAAATATGGTAGGAGATTTTGACACAAATATGGATATGGAAGTGGATATATCCGTATCTGAAAAAGACTTTGGGAGGTAATTTTCAAAATTCTAGACCCAGTATTCCAATTATCCAACATAAAAGCCAAATAAGGGGTCAAATTTTACTCTTTATATGATTAAACTTATAAATTATTATGCATTACAATAGTATTTATTCATAAACCTATTTATCATTGACTTATTGTATGTCACAAGTTGATTTTTTCAGGTCACATAGCTATCGACTAATTTACTTAAGCAATATGTTGATATTATTCGTATCCATTCCGAATCAAGAAAATATCCGATACGTATCCGTATTCGAATAATATCCGAGCCGCGTCCATATCCGATAACATCCGTATTCGGATTCGGATTCGTTTTGAAAATATGAAAATGGAAGTGGCAAGAGCACTATCCAATCCGCATCCGATCCGTTTCCACCCCTAACGAGGAGGGAGTAGTTCACCCTCGGGGCTGGGGGTATGTACCAATAGCTATGTGTTTGATCTCTCTCTCTCTCTCTCGTGTTCTTGATTTGGCACGATCTTGATGTATCGCGAGCTTTGCTATTATAGTTGGATCTTATGTTTCTTCTCCCCCTCTACTCTCTTGTAATGGATTGAGTTTTCCTTTGAAGTAATCTTATCGGATTGAGTCTTTAATGACTTGAGAACACTTGATGTATGTCTTGCCATGCGTATCTGTGGTGACAATGGGATATCACGTGATTCACTTGATGTATGTTTTGGTGATCAACTTGTGGGTTCCGCCCATGAATCTATGCGTAGGGGTTGGCACACGTTTTCGTCTTGATTCTCCGGTAGAAACTTTAGGGCACTCTTTGAGGTTCTATGTGTTGGTTGAATAGATGAATCTGAGATTGTTTGATGCATATCGTATAATCATACCCAAGGATACTTGAGGTGACATTGGAGTATCTAGGTGACATTAGGGTTTTGATTGATTTGTGTCTTAAGGTGTTATTCTAGTACGAACTCTATAATAGATCGATCCGAAAGAATTACTTTGAGGTGGTTTCGTACCCTACCATAATCTCTTCGTTTGTTCTCCGCTATTAGTGACTTTGGAGTGACTCTTTGTTGCATGTTGAGGGATAGTTATATGATCCAATTATGTTATTATTGTTGAGAGAACTTGCACTAGTGAAAGTATGAACCCTAGGCCTTGTTTCCTAGCATTGCAATACCGTTTATGCTCAGTTTTACCACTTGTTACCTTGCTGTTTTTATATTTTCAGATTACAAAAACCTATATCCACCATCCATATTGCACTTGTATCACCATCTCTTCAGAACTAGTGCACCTATACAATTTACCATTGTATTGGGTGTGTTGGGGACACAAGAGACTCTTTGTTATTTGGTTGCAGGGTTGTTTGAGAGAGACCATCTTCATCCTACGCCTCCCACGGATTGATAAACCTTAGGTCTGAGAGAAATTTGCTACTGTCCTACAAACCTCTGCACTTGGAGGCCCAACAACGTCTACAACAAGAAGGTTGTGTAGTAGACATCAAGCTCTTTTCCAAACACTTTTGCCCTTGTTTTGGACTCTAACTTGCATGATTTGAATGGAACTAACCCGGACTGACGCTGTTTTCAGCAGAATTGCTATTATGTTATTTATGTTCAGAAACAAAAGTTCTCGGAATGACCTGAAACTTCACGGAACAACTTTTCGGAAATAATAAAAAATCATTGCAAAAGATGAAGGCCAGGGGGGCCACCACCTGTCCACGAGGATGGGGGGCGCGCCTGCCCCCCTAGGGCGTGCCCCTACCTCGTGTGCCCCCTGGAGCTCCTCCGACGCCAACTCCAACTCTATATATTTGCTTTCGGGGAGAAAAAAATCAAGGAGAAGAAATCATTGCGTTTTACGATACGGAGCCACCGCCAAGCCCTAAAACCTCTCGGGAGGGCTGATCTGGAGTCCGTTCGGGGCTCTGGAGAGGGGGATTCGTCGCCGTCGTCATCATCAACCATCCTCCATAACCAATTTCATGATGCTCACCGCCGTGCATTAGTAATTCCATCGTAGGCTTGCTGGACGGTGATGGGTTGGATGAGATCTATCATGTAATCGAGTTAGTTTTGTTAGGGTTTGATCCCTAGTATCCACTATGTTCGAGATTGATGTTGCTATGACTTTTCTATGCTTAATGCTTGTCACTAGGGCCCGAAGTGCCATGATTTCAGATCTGAACCTATTATGTTTTCATGAATATATGTGAGTTCTTTGTCCTATCTTGCAAGTCTATAGTCACCTACTATGTGTTATGATCCGCAACCCAAGTGACAATAATCGGGACCACTCCCGGTGATGACCATAGTTTGAGGAGTTCATGTATTCACTATGTGCTAATGCTTTGTTCTAGTTATCTATTAAAAGGAGGCCTTAATATCCCTTAGTTTCATAGGACCCGCTGCCACGGGAGGGTAGGACAAAAGATGTCATGCAAGTTCTTTTCCATAAGCACGTATGACTATATTCGGAATACATGCCTACATTACATTGATGAATTGGAGCTAGTTCTGTGTCACCCTATGTTATGATTTTTACATGATGAACCACATCCGTCATAATTATCCATCACCGATCCAATGCCTATGAGCTTTCCATATACTGGTTTGCGCTTATTTACTTTCCCGTTGCTACTGTTACAATCACTACAAAACACCAAAAATATTACTTTTGCTTCCGTTACTTTTGTTACCGTTACCACTACTATCATATTACTTTGCTACTAAATACTTTGCTTCAGATTTTAAGTTATCAAGTTGTGGTTGATTTGACTACTCAACTGCTTATACTTGAGATTATTATTTGGCTCCCCTTGTGTCGAATCAATAAATTTGGGTTGAATACTCTACCCTCGAAAAGTCGCTATGCGATCCCCTAAACTTGTGGGTTATCAAGACTAATTTCCGGTCTTTGTTTGGGGACCATAGCTCTATTCTTTGAGTCACTTGGGATTTATATCTGCTGGTCACTATGAAGAACTTGAAAGACGCTTAAGACAACAATTTATCCCTCAACTACGAGGGGAGGTAAGGAACCGCCATCTAGCTCTGCACTTGATTCACCTTCTGTTTTGAGTAAGCTTGCGACACCTAAACCTGCTTCTGCTATTCGTTCTGATATGTCGCATGTTATTGATGATGCCACTTCTGCTATGCATGATACTTATGATGAAACTACTTCCATGCTTGATACTACTGTGCCCCTTAGTGAATTTCTTGATGAACAAATTGCTAGGGCTAGAGAGAAAGAAATTATTGAAACTGATTATATTGATGAAAGTGATGATGAAGATATGCCTGTTATTCCTGAGGGTTATGTTTTTGATATGGAAGCTTCTGCAGCTATTTTGTCCTACAAAGGTAGATCTGAGCTCAAGAGGCTATTAGTTAAATGGAGTAAGGAATCTCTTAGAGATAGAATGAAACCTGACCCTGCTTTCGCTACTTCACCTATTTGTGTTGCCGATAAGGATTATGAATTGTTTGTTGATCCTGATATAATTACTTTGGTTGAATCTGATCCTTTTCATGGCTATGAATCTGAAACTGTTGTGGCACATCTTACTAAATTAAATGATATAGCCACCTGTTCACTAAAGATGAGAGATCTCGCTACTTTTATATCCTTAAAATATTTCCGTTCTCATTAAAGGGTGATGCTAAGATATGGTTCAATTCTCTTGATCCTGGTTGTGTGCATAGTCTCCGGGATATGATTTATTACTTCTCTGCTAAATATTTCCCTGCTCATAAGAAACAAGCTGCTTTAAAGGAAATATACAACTTTGTGCAAATTGAAGAAGAGAGTCTCCCACAAGCTTGGGGAGGCTTCTCAAGTTACTTAATGCTTTGCTGATCATCCTCTCAAGAAAAATGAAATACTTGATATCTTTTATAATGGACTAACCGATGCTTCCAGAGATTACACGGATAGTTCTTGTTGGTTCTGTTTTCAGGGAAAGAACACCGGATGAAGCTGAAATTCTATTGAATAATATGTTGACAAATGAAAATAATTGGACACTTCCTGAGCCAGCTCCAGAGCCAATTCCTGAGCCTATTCTTGAACCAACTCCGAAGAATAGAGGTGTTCTATTTCTCAGGCCTGGAGATATGCAAGAGGCAAACAAATCTATGAAATAAAAAGGTATTAAAGCTGAAGATGTTAAGAATTTACCTCCTATTGAAGAAATACATGGTCTTAATTTACCGCCTGTTGAAGAAACCCATGATCTTAATCCATTACCTATTGAAGAACCTCATGGTCTTGATAACCCGACACAGGTAGTAAAGGTAAATTCTCTCTATAGATTTGATGAAGGTGATATTCCTCACTATAAGTCTGCTAGACAATGCTTGGATGAGTTTGATAATTTTATTGTCAAACAAGAAAACTTCAATGCTTATTTTGGTAGACAATTGAAATATAATTCTGATATGATTAAACACTTGGGTAATTACATGGCGGATGTTAGAGGTGAACTTAAACTCATTACTAAATATGCTTCTATGGTTACCACTCAAGTAGAACAAGTACTTAAGGCACAAAATGATTTGCTCAATGAAATGAATAGTAAGAAAAATGATTATGCTGTTAGAGTGGCTACTAGAACTGGTAGAATGACTCAGGAACCTTTGTATCCTGAAGGCCACCCTAAGAGAATTGAGCAAGATTCTCAGAGAAATAATATTGATGCACCTAGTTCTTCTAAAAAGAACAAAAAGAAAAATTATAGGACATTGCAAACTTCTAGTGAACCTATTGCTGAACCACCTGAGAATCCAAATGATATATCTATTTATGATGCTGAAACACAATCTGGTAATGAACATGAACCTAATGAAAATATTAATGATGATGTTTATGATGATGCTCAACCTAGTAATGATAATGATGTAGAAATTGAACCTGCTGTTGATCTTGATAACCCACAATCAAAGAATCAACATTATGATAGATGGTAAAGAAAGAGAACCTTGGGTTCAGAAACCCATGCCTTTTCCTCCCAAACCATCCAAGAAAAAGGATGATGAGGATTTTGAGCGCTTTGCTGAAATGATTAGACCTATCTTTTTGCATATGCGATTGACTGATATGTTCAAAATGAATCCTTATGCTAAATATATGAAAGATATTGTCACTAATAAAAGAAAGATAACGAAAGCTGAAATTTCCACCATGCTTGCTAATTATACTTTTAAGGGTGGAATACCAAAGAAACTTGGAGATCCAGGAGTACCTACTATACCATGCTCCATTAAAAGGAACTATGTTAAAACTGCCTTATGTGATTTTGGAGCCGGTGTTAGTGTTATGCCTCTCTCTTTATATCGTAGAATTGATTTGAATAAGTTGACACCTACAGAAATATCTTTGCAAATGGCTGATAAATCAACTGCTATACCTGTCGGTATATGTGTGGATGTGCCTGTTGTGGTTGCAAACGTTACTATTTTAACGGACTTTGTTATTCTTGATATTCCCGAGGACGATAGTATGTCTATTATCCATGGAAGACCTTTTTTGAATACTGCATGTGCTGTTATGATTGCAACAAAGGCAATGTCACTTTTCATGTTAATGGTAATGAGCATACGGTACACTTTCCGAGGAAACAACCTCAAGTTCATACTATCAATTCTATTGGAAAAATCCCATCGATTATTTTTGGAGGTTTTGAATTTTCTCTTCCTACTGTCAAGAAGAAATATGATATTCTTATTATAGGGGATGTGCATATCCCCGTTGTGGTAACATAGTGTTATTTGAAATTTCTCCGGTTCCATGTTAGTCGGAATGAGTTTGTTAACAAGACATGATCAACCTTGTTAGTAGATTCCTTTTGATGAGCACGAGATGAATGAAACTAGAAGGCACAACCTTCTGTACCCTCTTTCTACTTTCTGTTATTTAGTTGAAATAAAGTAAAAATAGTATTTTTTACATGCATTTCTGATTTATTCGTGCAATATAAAAATACCCCAAAAATAAAAGTCCTCCAAATGCCATGCCAATTTAATTTGATTTTTTCTGGAATATTTGAGGATTTATGGGCTGAAAACACCATGGGGAGCTGCCACCTGGCCACGAGGGTGGAGGGAGCGCCCTACCCCCCAGGGCACCCCCTGCCTCGTGGGCCCATGGTGGCCCTCCTCCACTTATTCCTGCACCCATCCACTTCTTCTTCCTCCCACAAACACGAATATCTAGCTGAAGCATGAGTTCTAGCTCACTTTGCTGTGATTTTCGATCTCCTTGCTCAAAGCACCTCTCACAAAACTTCTTGGGGAGATTGTTCCTTGGTATGTGACTCCTCCATTGGTCCAATTAGTTTTTGTTCTAGTGCTTTATTCTTTGCAAATTTGTGATGCATAGGTGACCATCTTCTTGAGCTTGCATGTCAAATTTATATGGTTCCAAGTAGTTCTAATGCTTGATATAGGCTCTAGACACTTGTAGGAGTAGTTGCTATCAATTTTATTGAGCTTGGTTCACTTTTGTTTGAAGTTACTAAAAATTTCAGAAATTTTTCAGAGGAAGAAATATGCTTAGGAAAATGTTCCAAGGTGGTTCTTCAAGGAAGCAAGGACCCAAGCTTGCAATACGTGATGCTGACGAGGAACCACCAAGAGGCGCCCAGTCTTGACCCCGTGAGTGGCCTTCAGAAAATTTTATGGATCGAGCGGGAATCAAAGATGAATTTAACGCATATTTGCGTAACGCCGATCTTGTGAGCTTTGAAGCAGACAAATGCCCTCAGTACCATCAACTCACTAGCTAATTTGTGAGGAGGTTTGAATTTTCATCTTCACGTAATTCTCCAACGGTCATGTTTGATCTTTATGAAAGATCTTATACCATGGACTTAGAGGATTTTACTTCTGCTTGCAAACTTCCACAATGGGGTAGTGTTAGTGATCCCCGTAAATCTGAATTTAGAAACTTTCTTGCTGGTATAACCGTAGGGGAATCTAGAGATATAGCACAAGCAACCATAGGGAGCATTCATTTTCCTGCTATACATTATTTTGCTCTCTTCATAGGTAGGTGCATAAATGCTAAAGATGAAGCATGTCATATGTGTGTGCCTGACCTCAGTATTCTTAGGAGTGCTGTGTTAGGAGACCAATCTTATAATTTAGGAGCCATTTTGCACGTAGGTTGAATCATAATAGATTTAATGGAGATTTCTTTGGAGGAATTTATGCAACCCGCTTAGCTGATTATCATGATGTTGACATTCGCGAGGATGATATGGAGTTGCCTCCTACTTACTTAGACTATAATTCTATGGTCCACCATCAGTTTGTCAAGAGGAATGAATCACCTCTCCATTATCGACTAATCTTTGACAAACGGCGTGTTGTCCGTATTACTCTCCCTGCTCCTGCCTTCTTTGATTATCAGGCATAAGGAAGATATGTTATTACCAGAGAGGAGGCAGATGAGTTCGAGAGGAGGGCGGAGTCAGCCCGCCGCCATGCTGCAGCTTAGGAGGCGATAGCTGCTGCATCTCAGTATGACCCCAGCTACACCTACGGGTATCCGCCAGGCCATCCCTGGCAATGAACCAACTTAGGCCAAAATCCTAAGCTTGGGGGAGTACGTATTTCCCACCGACATTACATTTATGTTTACACACACTCATTGCTAGATGTCGGTGCTCATACTCTTTCACTATAATATCCATGCTAGTTTATTTTCTTTTTCCCGCTTTCTTCTTGTGTGTTTGTTCAACCTTAAGAAAAAAATTAGTAGTAGTTTACCTTTCTTGTTGTAGTAGTAATAATTAAAAAGAAAACCCAAAAATATTTTTCGTTCTTCTTTTGCTTGTTGGGAGCTTTCCCGTGTAAATAGTTTTATTTATTTTCTCTTCTTTGGGGGTCGATAGGAGAAGACCATGATTAAATTGTTGAAGTGCCTCTTATATGCATTATTGTTGATTTAACCAAGAACCCATATTGCCTCATCTTCTCCTGCTTATTGAATGCTCACAGATTCCAGCTTAGTCCAATGCATGTGCACTCTTATTATTATTCACTTCGTTCGGACGTGCAAGTGAAAGGCAATTATGATGATATATGATGGACTGACTGAGATGAGAAAAGCTGGTATGAACTCGACCTCTCTTGTTTTTGTAAATATGATGAGTTCATCGTTCCTGATTCAGCTTATTATGAATAAACATGTTTGCAATGACAATTAGAGATAATAGTTGCTTGTGCCATGCTTAATTAGCTATGAGTTATAATGATTTACCTTGCGTGCCAACATGCTATTAAAATGGTTGTGATGTGGTATGATGGGGTGGTATCCTCCTTTGAATGATTTAAGTGACTTGACTTGGCACATGTTCATACATGTAGTTGAAACAAATCAACATAGCCTTCACGATATTTATGTTCATGGTGGATTATATCCTACTCATGCTTGCATCCAATGTTTATTAATTTTAATGCATGTTCATGACTGTTGTCGCTCTCTAGTTGGTCGCTTCCCAGTCTTTTGCTAGCCTTCACTTGTACTAAGCGGGAATATGCTTGTGCATCCAATCCCTTAAACCCCAAAGTTATTCCATATGAGTCCACCATACCTTCCTATATGCGGTATCTACCTGCCGTTCCAAGTAAATTTGTATGTGCCAAACTCTAAACCTTCAAATAAACATTCTGTTTTGTATGCCCGAATAGCTCATGTATCAACTAGGGCTGCCCTTATCTTCCATGTTAGTGTAGCGACCAGACCTCAAACAGTCTGATCTCTGTGCTCAGTGTCATCCCTGGATCGAATGTCGACACCACCACGATTACTCGAAGGATTTATAACAGAGTAGCAATCACACACTTATTACAATCGAATGTCTCAAGAGAGAACTTAATAAAATAAATATGGCTTAAGGCCATCTAAATACGATAACATGAAGGCTTGGAAGAATAAGTGAGTCCATCAACTCCAACGACATCAGAGTATAGAACCACGACCTATGCACCTTACTCGTAAATGCGAAAAGTCTGCAACATGAAAGCGTTGCAGCCCGAAAACGGGTCAAGACATGGAATATGCTGGCAATGTAACACATAGAGAATAATGGAATGATAAGCCTATACTACATGCATATATGGCTGGTGGAAAGCTCTCTGATTACAGTTTTTGCATAAAGCCAATTTTCCCTACTGCAAAGGAATAAATTTATTTAACTATCATGGTGGTTGTGAAACATTGAGAATGGTTGACAGCATTCTCAATCCCAATTAAAAGTACTCATTAACAAACCCAACAATATTAATTAGAAGTAACATGATGAGATTCACATGATATCCAAGTACTAGATACTCAAGATGTCCATAACCGGGGACACGGCTAACCATGATTAGTTTATACACTCTACAGAGGTTTGCACTTTTCCCCACAAGACTCGATCGCCTCCGTTTGGTTTCTCGCACTACATGGTGTTTGAGAGGCGGATGGACCGAGACATAGTCTTTCGTAAGCACTAGCACCTTACATGTGGGTAGACCGGTACACCTACTTTCCCTACATCTGCTAGTCTACCCGTAGAGTTTGCACAACTTAATCAACTATGCCAGAGCCCATAATGGCTTGTGGCTGCACACGGAAGTTTCTAGTTTGAATAATCTCATGATCCCTTTGAGCACAGGTGGCGGTCTGAAGAAATACAGGCAAGTCCTGATAGAAACCAGTGCCTCAATCCACCCGGATGTGTGTTTAAGTTGCCACCTTAAATAAACCATTAAATAACAATCTCACATCTGTCATGGATACACTCACCCAATCCACGTCTACTAGCATAGCATGGCATAATAAGCAAGCGTAGAAGTAACTCCCAAAGGTTTGATAATAAAGCAGTGTAATAGGTACTACCTCAACTACTTCCCATCCCACAATTTAATTAGATCCTAATCATGCAATGTTTGAGGATAGATCTAATGCATAAAAACTGGGTATGAGAAAAGACATGATCAAAGTGTTACTTGCCTTGCTGATGATCCGCGAAACCTAGAGACTCGAAGTAACAGGCGGCGCACTCCGGGTATTCTATCGCAGACAAACAAACAAGCATACAATAAGTACTCATATAATGCACAGGTAAAACTCAAATAGATCTAACCAGATAGTTCAACTTAAGAACTCCGGTTTGCAAAAAGAATCAAATCAAACGAAGCAACGAAAGTCAAACGGCGAAGAAAACAGCTTCGTGTTGCTAATCTAGATCTAAGTCAAATTTTACAGAAGCAAAAACTAGTTTAAGTAGATTATTCGGAAAGAGGGTTTCGAGACGAAACTCTAGGCGCTTGAATCGCCTGATTGCGATAAACGAGCGAAAAGTTATACTAAAACGAAAATCGGATCTGGAATCGCGATCAGAAAAATTGCGGATTAAATCCGAGAAAAAGAAAAACGATGAACGGGTTAACGGACAGACGTTTGTTAACTAAACTAATCTGCCGAACTCGTTCACTAAAACGAACTAACGGACGAACGTCCGCTAATTAACCTAAACCGGAAAAAAACCGAAAACTAAAAAAACCGCAATAAAAACTGCTCGGTTTTTATAAAAAAACCGGCACGGAAAACGAGACGACGGCGAACCTCGGCGGCGGCGACGGCGAACTCCGGAGAGTCTCCGGCGACGGCGGCAGATCGGGCGGGCGGCGGCGGCGAATTAGGGTTAGGGTTGGTGGCGGAGTGGGCAGGCGGGCGAGGCGGCGGGGTGGCTATTTATATAAGCGCCCCGGCGGTGTCCGCTTCGAGTGCGGCCCGTAAAGGCGGTTCACTTTTTTAAATAATTACGCTCGGAAAAAAAACAAAAGAAGTATTAAACGGACTCCAAAAATCCCGAAATAAATTTTCCCCGGCTTCTAAAATCAAGCCGGATTTAATGAACATTTATTTGGGGCCTAAATGCAATTTTGAAAAACGCGCATTTTTCCTAAATTCAAATAAGAAGGCGAAAAACTCCGAAATAAAATCTTATTTGATTTTATTATTAAATCTTCATTATTTCTTTATTTTGGGAAAGTCATTTTATGCCCTCTCTCATATTTTTGTAATAGAAATAATTGAAGATAAAATAATTAAAATCAAATGATCCTATTTTCAAAATTTGAGAAAACTCAAATATGAAAATAACGAAAATCCCCAACTCTCTCTGAGGGTCCTTGAGTTGTGTAGAATTTCTAGGATCGAGCAAAATGCAATGAAAAATATGATATGCAATGATGCTCTATGTATAATATTCCAAATTGAAAATTTGGGGTGTTACAAACCTACCCCCTTAAGATGAATCTCGCCCTCGAGATTCGGGTTGGCTAGAAAATAGGCGAGGGTGGTCTTTAAGCAAATCTTCCTCTCGCTCCCAGGTGGCTTCATCCTCAGTGTGGTGGCTCCATTGAACTTTGCAAAATTTAATGACCTTGCTGCGGGTGACTCTGCTGGCATACTCCAAAATCTTAACTGGTTTCTCCTCGTAGGTCAAATCATCATTCAACTGAATCGCTTCCAGTGGCACGGTATCTCTCAGTGGTATATCGGCCATCTCTGCGTGACACTTCTTCAACTGAGAAACATGGAACACATCATGAACTCCTGACAATCCTTCGGGTAATTCCAACTTGTACGCAACTTCTCCCATGCGTTCCAAAACACGATAAGGTCCTACAAATCGAGGTGCTAACTTTCCCTTAACTCCAAAACGCTTAACTCCTCGAAGTGGCGATACTCGAAGATAAACTCATCTCCGACTTCATATTACATCTCCTTGCGTTTGAATCCGCATAACTTTTCTGTCTTGGTGGGCTACCTTGAGCCTATTGCGAATCAACTTTACCTTCTGTTAGGACTCCTTAATAAAATCTGGTCCAAACAACATGGGTCTCCAACTTCATCCCACAACAACGGGTCCTGCACCTCCATCCGCATAAGGCTTGAAAGGTGCCATCTTGAGACTGGTTTGGTAGCTGTTGTTATAAGAAAACTCCGCATCTGACAAGTTGTCATCCCAACTTGATCCATAATCCAAAGCACAAGCTCTAAGAATATCCTCCAAAATCTGGTTGACCCTCTCGGTTTGTCCATCCATACGTGGATGGAAAGTCATGCTAAACTCTAGCCTGGTTCCCAAAGTTTCGTGCAAGCTGCTTCCGAACTTTGAGGTGAATTGGGTTCCTCTATCGTCTGATACTCCTCGGAACTCGATGCAAGCATACAATCCTGGTCATGTATATCTTAGCCAATTTGGCACCGCTGTAAGTAGTCTTTCTTTGGAATGAAATGAGCTACCTTCGTCAAACGATCGACTATAACCCAAATCGAGTCATAGCCCGAACGAGTCACAGGCAATCCCGTGATGAAATGCATACCTAGTTTATCCCACTTCCATTCGGGTATAGGCAATGGTACGTAACAATCCTGGCATTTGATGTTCTGCCTTCACCTTCTGACATGCATCACAAACTGCTACGTACTCTGCAATATCCTTCTTCATTCCGGTCCACCAGAAAGTATTCTTCAAATCCAAATACATCTTGGTGTTTCCTGGGTGAATCGAATATGGAGAATCACGTGCCTCTTGTAGAATCAACTTCCTGATCTCCGGGTCATTGGGCACATAAACACGGTCTTCAAACCATAGGGTATCATGCTCATCCTCACGAAATCCCTTAGCCTTTCCTTCGCTCATTCTCTCCTTTATAGAGGCAATCTCTTTGTCAGTCTTCTGAGCTTCCCTGATCTTGTCCATCAAAGTTGACTGAATCTCCAATGATGATACATAGCCTCTCGTAACTATTTCCAAACATAGCTCTCAAAGATCCTCGGCTAAATCCTTTGGTATTTCTCCTGTCATTAATGTGTTGACGTGACTCTTACGGCTCAACGCGTCTGCTACAATGTTAGCCTTTCCGGGGTGATAGTGTAATCTCATATCATAATCTTTGATGAGCTCCAACCATCTCCTTTGCCTGAGATTTAGCTCCTTCTACGTGAAGATGTACTTCAAACTCTTGTGATCTGTATACACATCACAATGATTTCCAATGAGGAGATGTCTCCATGTTTTCAACGCATGCACTAAGGCTGCTAACTCCAAATCATGCGTAGCATAATTTAGCTCATGAGGCTTAAGCTGTCGTGAAGCATACGAAACAACTCTCCCCTCCTGCATAAGCACTGCTCCAAGTCCTCGACGTGAAGCGTCACAATATACCTCATAATCCTTGGTCTGATCTGGCAGAATTAACACTGGTGAGGTAACCAAACGTTTCTTCAACTCTTGGAAACTAGCTTCACACTCCTTGGTCCATATGAACTTGGTATCCTTCTTTACTTGATTCTGTCATAGGCTTCGCAATCACGGAGAAATTCTCAATGAATCTCCGGTAGTATCCTCGCTAGTCCAAGGAAACTCCGGATCTCTCCAACTGTTGTTGGCACTTCCCGATTTATTCTGGTGACAACTTTAGTGGGGTCTCTTGCTATACCTTCTCCGGATATAACATGTCCAAGAAATCCAACTTCCTTCAACCAAAACTCACACTTGCTGAACTTGGCGTACAACTGATGTTCTCTGAGCTTCCCGAGTACCAAACGCAAATGCTCCTTATGTTCCTCTTCATTCTTCGAGTAAACCAAAATATCATCAATGAACACCACGACGAACTTATCCAAAAAATCCATAAACACTTTGTTCATCGTGTTCATAAAATAGGCAGGTGCGTTAGTCAGACCAAATGACATAATGGTGTACTCATACAACCGTTACCTGGTGGTAAAAGCCGTCTTAGGTATATCCTGCTCTCGAATCTTCAACTGATGGTACCCTGATCGCAAATCGATCTTGGAAAACACCTTAGCTCCTTGCAATTGGTCAAACAAGTCATTGATCATCGGTAGCGGGTACTTGTTCTTAATGGTTACTTCATTCAATCCTCAATAATCAACAACCATTCTTAATGATCCATCCTTCTTCTCCACTAGAAGTACTGGTGATCCCCAAGGCGAAGAACTTGGGCGAATAAAACCTTTATCCAAAGAACTCCTTAATTTGCTTCTTAATTTCCTCCAAATCTTGGGTTGGCATCCTATACGGTCTCTTAGATATTGGCCCAGTGCCTGGCAGTAGTTCAATCAGAAACTCAATGTCTCTATCCGGTGGCATGCCTGGCAACTCTTCCGGAAACACGTCTGGGTAATCCCTTACCACTGGTACTTCCTCCTGTACAACTCCTGATAAGGAATTTACATGTGCTCTCCTTGGCTCATGCCGTGATACATACTTGATTCTCCTTCCTTCTGGGGTGGTAAGCAAAATTGTCTTACTGGCGCAATCGATGTTTCCTCCATACATCGACAACCAATCCATACGAAGGATTACATCCAAACCTTGGGATTCCAATATGATTAAATCCGTTGGGAAAACATGCCTCCCTATACTTAATGGCACTTGAAAACATCCTTGACCGGCCATATATTCCGCTCCCGGTGAGCTTACTAGCATGGGTGTCTTAAGAGTTTTAGTGGGTAGGCTAAACTTATCCGCAAATCCCCTTGATATGTATGAATGCGATGCACCAGTATAAAAAAGAACAACCGCAGTAAATGACTTAACCAAAAACTTACCTACTACTGCATCTGGCTGAGCTTCAACCTCCTCCACGGTGACGTGGTTCACTTGTCCTTTGTTGAAAGGATCCGGCTTCTTTCCTGAGCTTCCATTGCCATTTCCATTCTTGCCTTCTGGACAATTGTTTGCGTAATGCCCAGTCTTGCGGCACTTAAAGCAAGTGATGTGGCTCAGGTCTACCTTGGATGGTGTTGACGGGTTGGTGTGGTTTTGTCCATTGCTTCCTCCATTCCCGTTCCCATTCTTGGTGCCATTATGGTTGTGCGAGCTACCTCCTCCATGGGTATGCTGAAATTGTCCTCCTGGCTTCGGGGTAAAGTGAAGTTCTGCTGAGCTCGAGTTATTCTTCCCCTGTCCATACTTCCTCTTGCGATTGTCAATCTGCTGCTTCCCTTCAATCATGAGAGCACGGTCTACTAACTCCTGGTAGTTGTTGAAAGTGGCTACCATCAACTGCATGCTCGACTCATCATTCAGTCCTTCTAGAAACTTCTCACCTTAGTCTGCGTCCGTAGTAACGTCATCCGGGGCATAACGTGCTAGTTCTTGAAATCATCTACATCTTGTGGCTGTCCAGTCCTCCTTGGCGCAAGTTGCGAAACTCACGCTTCTTCATGGCCATAGCTCCTGCTGAAACATGGGCGTCTGAAAGCTTCTTTGGCCGATCCCATGTGACGGTGTCTCTGAGGTAAGTGGTCAGAAAATTCTCCCACCATCTTTGCTGCGGGTCCTTCAAGCTGGTGTGCGGCAAACTTCACCCTTTCTCCATCAGACATCCTGCGTTGGTCAACTCCCTCCCTATCTTACGGAGCCAATCATCTGCAACAATCGGCTCGGTGCTACTGGAAAACACCGGCGGATTCAGCCTTAAGAAACGGGTCAGATGGTCAACAGGTTGTGGTGGCGGTGGGTTGTTGTTGTTGTCGTTGTGGTTGTTGCCTTGGTTCTGTACCAATGTTTGAATCAGGCATTCTGCTGCTGAATCAACTGAGTGATCTCTGGCGGGAAAACAAATCCGGGGTCGCGTCTCGGAGGCATCTGAGGGTTTAAGAAAAGACGAGAATTTAGAAAAGACTGAGGTCTAGAGAGAAACACTACCCATATGCACATGAGACAAATCACACAATATCACTCCAATCAATTCAAACAAGGGCATACAACGGTCTATCTATCGTTACAAAGTCTTTGAAACTAGAACTAATATAACATGGGGCTAATCTACTCTTGTTATGGTGGTTAACTAGAAAAAGCTATGCGATGAAGACTCCATGATATCTGCTCGACTTCATCTTACTAATCATCATCACTAGGATCGGAATCAGTGTCGTCGATGATGATGTAGTTCTCTGGACAGGTGCTATCTTCATCTTCTCCTCCGGGTGTTGAATTTCCCATGAGTTCTTCAATCTTCTCCTTAAGATCGCCGTTTTGTCCCACTAGAGCTACAATCTCCTCCATGTAGTCCTTGTGAGTGGCCTTCAGTTTTCCTTCTAGTTCGATAATCTTGGCTTTTGCTATCTTCAACCCCATCATGTCTGCGCACATCTGGTTCTCCTGACGTCGAATGTGCTGGTTTAACTCCTGGATGAAAGCAGCAATGGATCTATCCTTCTTAGTGCCAACTATCTCCCATTGTTCATCTCGGCGTCCGCAAATCTGGTAGATATTATCCTTGAGGTCTTCTTTATAAACGTCTCCAATGCATCCCATGGTTATGTGAGCTGCCATGCTCTTTCCCAGACTCCAGGTTGGTGCATTGAAAACACACTCTATGGGCTCCGTGATTGGCGCAAACGTCCTTCCGGGAACTTGAGCTTGAATTTTCCAGCGCTTCTCTTCGGGTAAGTGGAATTGTAAGTCCCGGTGAAGCTTGGTAATCCAATGTTTAGGTACTTAGTGACTTCCTTCAGGTGTCGTCCAAAGGGTGTATCCTCATCCTTTGGGTGAACTTGATCCTCGCTTAGTCATCCTAAAAGAGTAGAAAAGATGAGGAGTTAGAAATGAGAAGAGAGAGTAGGGATCTAGGGCTTTAGCTTAATGGTCGTGTCCTACGGTCGGCGTGTGCTCGATACCATCTTTGTAGCGACCAGACCTCAAGCGATCGATCTACGTGCTCGATGTCATCCACTGGATCGATGTCGACACCACGATTACTCGAAGAATTTATAACAGAGTAGCAATCACACACTTATTACAATCGAATGTCTCAAGAGAGAACTTAATAAAATAAATATGGCTTAAGGCCATCTAAATACGATAACAATGGAAGGCTTGGAAGAATAAGCGAGTCCATCAACTCCAACGGCATCCTTTGAGTATAGAACCACGACCTATGCACCTTACTGCGTAAATGCGAAAAGTCTCTGCAACATGAAGCGTTGCAGCCGAAAATGGGTCAAGACATGGAATATCTTTGGCAATGTAACACATAGAGAATAATGGAATGATAAGCCTATATACTACATGCATATATGGCTGGTGGAAAGCTCTCTGATTCACAGTTTTGCATAAAGCCAATTTTTCCCTACTGCAAAGGAATAAATTTATTTAATTATCATGGTGGTTGTGAAACATTGAGAATGGTTGACAACATTCTCAACCCAATTAAAAGTACTCATTAACAAACCCAACAATATTAATTAGAAGTAACATGATGAGATTCACATGATATCCAAGTACTAGATACTCAAGATGTTCATAACCGGGGACACGGCTAACCATGATTAGTTTATACACTCTGCAGAGGTTTGCGCACTTTTCCCCACAAGATTCGATCGCCTCCGTTTGGTTTCTCGCAATACATGGTGTTTGAGAGACAGATGACCGAGACATAGTCTTTCAGAAGCACTAGCACCTTACATGTGGGTAGACCGGTACACCTACTTTCCCCTACATCTGCTAGTCTACGCGTAAGAGTTCGCACAACTTAATCAACTATGCCAGAGCCCATAATGGCTTATGGCTGCACGGAAGTTTCTAGTTTGAATAATCTCATGATCCCTTTGAGCACAGGTGGCGGTCCAAAGAAATACTGAGCAAGTCCTGATAGAAACCAGAGCCTCAGTCCACCCAGGGCGTGTGTTTAAGTTGCCACCTTAAATAAACCATTAAATAACAATCTCACATCTGTAATGGATACACTCACCCAATCCACGTCTACTAGCATAGCATGGCATAATAAGCAAGCGTAGAAGTAACTCCCAAAGGTTTGATAATAAAAGCAGTGTAATAGGTACTACCTCAACTACTTCCCATCCCACAATTTAATTAGATCCTAATCATGCAATGTTTGAGGATAGATCTAATGCATAAAAACTGGGTATGAGAAAAGACATGATCAAAGTGTTACTTGCCTTCTAGCGATGATCCATGAAACCTAGAGACTTCGAAAGTAACGGGCGCACTCCGGGTATTCTATCGCAGACAAACAAACAAGCATACAATAACTACTCATCTAATGCACAGGTAAAACTCAACTAGATCTAACCAGATAGTTCAACTTAACAACTCCGGTTTGCAAAAAGAATCAAATCAAACGAAGCAACAAAAGTCAAACGGCGGAAGAAAACAACTCCGTTTTACTAATCTGGATCTAAGTCAAATTTTACAGAAGCAAAAACTTGTTTAAGTAGATTATTCGGAAAGAGGGTTTCGAGACGAAACTCTAGGTGCTTGAATCGCCTGATTCCGATAAACGAGCGAAAAGTTATACTAAAACGAAAATCGGATATGGAATCGTGATCAGAAAAATCGCGGATTAAATCCGAGAAAAAGAAAAACGACGAACGGGTTAACGAACGGACGTTCTTTAACTAAAGTAATCTGACGAACTCGTTCGTTAAAACGAACTAACGGACGAACGTCCGCTAATTAACCTAAACCAGAAAAAAACTGAAAACTAAATAAAACAAAAAAAACCGAAAAAAACTGCAATAAAAACCGCTCGGTTTTTATAAAAAAAACCTGACAGAAAAGCGGCGGCGAACCTCGGCGGCGGCGACGGCGAGGTTCGTGACGACGGCGGTGTCCGTGGCCCGGCGTATTGGCGCCCATGGATCGAAGCGGCGGGCGGATTAGGGTTAGGGTTCGGGCGGCGGAGTGGGCGGGCGGGCGGCCGGGTGGCTATTTATATAAGCGCCCAGCGATGTCCGCTTCGGTACGGCCTGTAAGGCAGTTCACTTTTTTTTTTAAATAACTACGCTCGGAAAAAAAAAACAAAAGTAGTACTAAACGGACTCCAAAAATCCCGAAATAAATTTTCCCCGGCTTCTAAAATCAAGCCGGATTTAATGAACATTTATTTGGGGCCTAAATGCAATTTTGAAAAACGTGCATTTTTCCTAAATTCAAATAAAAAGGCGAAAAACTCCAAAATAAAATCTTATTTGATTTTATTATTAAATCTTCATTATTTATTTATTTTGGGAAAGTCATTTTATTCCCTCTCTCATATTTTTGTAATAGAAATAATTGAAGATAAAATAATTAAAATCAAATGATCCTATTTTCAAAATTTGAGAAAACTCAAATATGAAAATAACGAAAATCCCCAACTCTCTCCGAGGGTCCTTGAGTTGTGTAGAATTTCTAGGATCGAGCAAAATGCAATGAAAAATATGATATGCAACGATGCTCTATGTATAACGTTCCAAATTGAAAATTTGGGATGTTACAGTTAGGCGGGTTATTCTCAAGAGGAGTGGACTCCGCTCCTCACTCACGAGAAAATGGCTGGTCACCGGGATGCCCAGTCCCATGCTTTATGCAAACTAAATCAAAATAATTGCAAACAAAACACCCCCACAGGGACCTGCTAGTTGGAGACACTTTCGTTGTTTCGAGCAAGTCATGGATTGATGCTTGTTGGTGGAGGGGGAGTATAAACTTTACCATTCTGTTTGGGAACCGCCTATAATGTGTGTAGCATGGAAGATATCGCCATCTCTTAGTTGTTATGTTGACAATAAAAGTATTTCCGCTCAAAATATTATTTATCTCTATTTCAAAACCGAGCTCTGGCACCTCTACAAATCCCTGCTTCCCTCTGCGAAGGGCCTATCTATTTACTTTTATGTTGAGTCATCACCCTCTTATTAAAAGCACTAGTGGAGAGCGCTTGTTGTCATTTGCATCCATTACTATTAATTTATATTGGGTATGACTATTATTGGATCTCTTTTACCATGAATTACAATGTCTAGTCAGTCCTTGATCTTTAAAGGTGCTCTGCATTTATGTTTTGCGGTCTCAAAAAGGGCTAGCGAGATACCATCTTGTTATATCATATTATGATTGTTTTGAGAAAGTGTTGTCATCCAAGATTTATTGTTATGGCTTGCTAGTTCATTATGCTATTGATATGAGTAAACATGAGACCTAGGAGTTATTGCAAATGTGGTTAGTTATAATCTTTGCTGAAAACTTGAATGCTGGCTTTACATATTTACAACAACAAGAGCAAATGTAAAAGTTTTTCTTTATCACTTTTAGTTTATCAACTGAATTGCTTGTGGAAAAGCAAAGGTTTAAGCTTGGGGGAGTTGATACGTCTCCGTCGTATCTACTTTTCCAAACACTTTTGCCCTTGTTTTGGACTCTAAATTGCATGATTTGAATCGAACTAACCCGGACTGACGCTGTTTTCAGCAGAATTAATGATAAGCGGTTCTCAGCAAGGTATTCCGTGCAAGTACTGAAACAAGTGGTAACAGATAGTTTTGTGATAAGATAATTTGTAACAAGCAACAAGTAACAAAATAAATAAAGTGCAGCAAGGTGGCCCAATCCTTTTTGTAGCAAAGGACAAGCCTGGACAAACTCTTATAATAGGAAAAGCGCTCCAGGGACACATGGGAATATCGTCAAGCTAGTTTTCATCACGTTCATATGATTAGCGTTCGGTACTTTGATAATTTGATATGTGGGTGAACGGTGCTTGGGTGTTGTTCTTACTTGAACAAGCATCCCACTTATGATTAACCTCTATTGCAAGCATCCGCAATTACAACAAAAGAATTAAGGTAAACCTAACCATAGCATGAAACATATGGATCCAAATCAGCCCTTAAGAAGCAACGCATAAACTAGGGTTTAAGCTTCATCACTCTAACAACCCATCATCTACTTATTACTTCCCAATGCCTTCCTATAGGCCCAAATAATGGTGAAGTGTTATGTAGTCGACGTTCACATAACACCACTAGAGGATAGACAACATACATCTCATCAAAATAATACCAAATTCACATGACTACTAATAGCAAGACTTCTCCCATGTCCTTAGGAACAAACGTAACTCCTCACAAAGCATATTCATGTTCATAATCAGAGGGGTATTAATATGCATATAGGATCTGAACATATGATCTTCCACCAAATAAACCAACTAGCATCAACTACAAGGAGTAATCAACACTACTAGCAACTTACTAGTACCAATCCAGGACTTGGAGACAAGAATTGGATACAAGAGATGAACTAGGGTTTTGAGAGGAGATGGTGCTGGTGAAGATGTTGATGGAGATTGCCCTCTCCCGATATGAGGAGCGTTGGTGATGACGATGGCGATGATTTCCCCCTCCCGGAGGGAAGTGTCCCCGGCAGAACAGCTCTGCCGGAGCCCTAGATTGGTTCCGCCAAGGTTCCTCCTCGTGGCGGCGGAGTTTTGTCCCGAAAGGTTGCTTCTAATTTTTTTCTCGACGAAAGACCTCATATAGCAGAAGATGGGCGTCGAAGGGCCACCAGGGGGCCCATGAGGTAGGGGGGCGCACCCTAGGAGGGGGGCGTGCCCCCACCCTCGTGGACAGGGTGTGAGCCCCCTGGCCTTCATCTTTGGCGAGGATTGTTTATTATTTATTATAAGATATTCCGTGGAGTTTCAGGACTTTTGGAGTTGTGCAGAATAGGTCTCTAATATTTGCTCCTTTTTCAGCCCAGAATTCCAGCTGCCGGCATTCTCCCTCCTTATGTAAACCTCGTAAAATAAGAGAGAATAGGCATAAGTATTGTGACATAACGTGTAATAACAGCCCATAATGCAATAAATATCGATATAAAAGCATGATGCAAAATGGACGTATCAACTCCCCAAGCTTAGACCTCGCTTGTCCTCAAGCGAAAGCCAATAACGATAAATATGTCCCCATGTTTACGGTAGGCGTCGATAAAAATAAAATACGGACATGAAGGCATCATGATTATTCTCATAACAGCAACATATATAGGAAATGTCATATGATTACTTATGTTCAAGTAATAATCCATTCACAATGCGAGTATGAATCATAAACTTTATTGAGAACCAACAAACTATAATCTCGATCATTGAAGCAATTGTAGTTTATCATAACATCGGAAAGAGTCTATGTCAGAGCTTAATAGCAAGTCCACATACTCAACTATCATTTAGTCTTTCATAATTGCTAACACTTACGTGATACTTGTGGTTACAGAGTTTTAATCGGACACAGAGAAAGATAGGGGCTTATAGTTTCGCCTCCCAACCTTTTACCTCAAGGGTAATGTCAACAATAATAACTCATGCCCCCTACATCCAATTGGATATATCAATCAGGATCTTTCCAACACATTGTGCTTGCCAAAGGATAAAATGTAAAAGGAAAGGTGAAGATCACCATGGCGCTTGCATAAGGTAGAGGATAATAATAACGAGATAGGTCCTTCGCAGAGGGAAGCGAGAGGTTGCCATGCGCTTTTATGGTTGGATGCACAAAATCTTAATGCGAAAGAACGTCACTTTATATTGCCCCTTGTGATATGAACCTTTATTATGCAGTCCGTCACTTTTATTTCTTCCATATCACAAGATCGTATAAAGCTTATTTCCCCACACCAATCAATCATACTATTTAGAGAGCAATTTTTATTGCTTTGCACCGATGACAACTTACTTGAAGGATCTTACTCAATCCATAGGTAGATATGGTGGACTCTCATGGCAAAACTGGTTTAAGGGTGTTTTGGAAGCACAAGTAGTATCTCTACTTGCTGCTGAGAATTTGGCTAGCATGAGGGGGAAAGGCAAGCTCAACATGTTGGAAGATCCATGACAATATACTTTATCTCAGATATAAGAAAACATAACTCATTACGTTGTCTTCCTTTTCCAACATCAACTCTTTAGCATGTCATATTTTAATGAGTGCTCACAATCATAAAAGATGTCAATAATAGTATATCTATATGTGAAACCTCTCTTTCCTTATTACTTCCTATTAATTGCAACGATGACCAAAGCTATGTTTTCCAACTCCCAACAACTTTTAATCATCATACTCTTTCTATGTGAAGTCATTACTCTCGATAAGATCAATATGAACTCTTTGTTTCTTTTTATCTTTTCTTTTATTCACTCAAGATCATGGCAAAATAATCAAGCCCTTGACTCAATACTAATCTTTATTATATAGCTCACGGACTCGATTACATAGAGAGATCATAAAGCAAAACTCAAAACTAGATCATGCCATAAACTTTATTCTACTAGATCAAGATACTACTAATAGGATCGAACTAAGAAAAAGGTAAAGATAGGAGATGTGATTGTGATACGATACCGGGGCATCTCCCCCAAGCTTGGCAGTTGCCAAGGGGAGTGCCCATACCCATGTGATTATGTCTCCTTTGCTAGTGAAGAAGGTGGTGGTGTTGTTGATAATGCGGGCTTGTCGTCCATCTTCCAAGGCATGGGTTCACCATCATAGAAGGATGATCGAGTCTCCGGGATCCTCAAATCTGCAGCCAAACTCATCCTTTTAAATCTATATTCATACTCACAGTTTTGATTTTGTAGGTCATAGATTTGGGCTTGAAGGTGCTCGATCTTCTCATGAAGCTTGAAGATGGCCTCCCGATGTTGTCGGCATCCAACTTGTGGTTGCTAGTGAACTCCGCGATCATCATGTGGTTGGAGTTGAGTCCACGTTCCACCATCCCGACACTTGAAAACTTGTTGCTCCTTTGCTTGAGCCTCGTCTCCACGCTTCCGGTCCCCTTGGGTCCCTCTTCATCAGCGGATGTACTGACAACCCATCACGCATCTCAATGGTTTGAGGGTGTCGCAGCACCTCCGCGAGGTAAGGGTTGATGACCTTCTCGAAGAACTTGTCCTTGGAGGCACTTGGGGACGTCATGACAATTTAGACCTGTCAGAAAACAGCTCGAAACAAGAACATGGGATATTTGCGTGATACCGGAGTCAAAACCTCCGGGAGAAAATAAAATGAATTTTTACCGACCAAAATACGTATCGTGCAAGAAAACAGAGTCCGGAAGGCACACCGAGGTGCCCACGAGGTAGGGGGGCGCGCCCAGGGGGTAGGGCGCGCCCTCCACCCTCGTGGAGCCCTCGTGTCCTTCCCGGACTGCTACTTATTTTTCTATTTTTCTAAATATTCCAAAACGGAGAAATATTGCCGTAAAAATTGTTTTGGAGTCGGTTTACTTACCGTACCACATACCTATTCCTTTTCGGAGTCTGAAACGTTCCGGAAAGTGTCCCTTATGTATTCCTCCGGGGTTACGGTTTCAATAACATTGCTTTCAACATTTATAGGATTACCTGAGATATAGTGTTTGATTCTTCGATCGTTTACCACCTTCGGATTTGTGCCTTCAAAGTTGTTGATTTTTATGGCACCGGAACGATAGACCTCCTCGATGACATAGGGTCCTTCCCATTTGGAGAGAAGCTATCCTGCAAAAAATCTTAAACGAGAGTTGTATAGCAATACATAATCACCTACATTGAACTCACGCTTTTGTATCCTTTTGTCATGCCATCTTTTGACTATTTCTTTAAACAACTTGACATTTTCATAAGCTTGGGTTCTCCATTCATCAAGTGAGCTAATATCAAATAACCTCTTCTCACCGGCAAGTTTGAAATCATAGTTGAGGTCTTTAATAGCCCAATATGCCTTATGTTCTAGTTCGAGAGGTAAGTGACATGCTTTTCATAAACCATTTTATGTGGAGACATACCCATAGGATTTTTTAATGCAGTTCTATATGCCCATAATGCATCATCAAGTTTCTTAGACCAATTCTTTCTAGAACTATTGACAGTCTTTTGCAAAATTAATTTCAGCTCTCTATTACTCAATTCTACTTGACCACTAGACTGTGGGTGATAAGGAGATGCAATTCTATGATTAACATCATATTTAGCAAGCATTTTATGGAAAGCACAATGAATAAAATGTGAACCACCATCAGTCATTAAATATCTGGGGACTCCAAACCTCGGAAAAATAACTTCTTTAAGCATTTTAATAGAGGTGTTATGATCAGCACTACTAGTTGGAATAGCTTCTACCCACTTAGTAACGTAATCAACAACAACTAAAATATGTGTATATCCATTAGAGGCGGAAAAGGTCCCATATAATCAAAGCCCCAAACATCAAATGGTTCAATAACAAGTGAATAATTCATAGGCATTTCTTGACGTCTACTAATATTACCAATTCTTTGACTTTCATCACAAGACAAGACAAACTTACGGGCATCCTTGAAGAGAGTAGGCCAATAAAAACGGATTGCAATACCTTATGTGCGGTTCTATCTCCGCGTGGTGTCCTCCATAAGCTTGGAGTGACACTTGCATAGGATCTGTTCCTGTTCATGCTCAGGTAGACAACGTCTAATAACACCATCTACTCCTTCTTTATAAAGACGTGGGTCATCCCAAAAGTAATGCCTCAAATCATAGAAAAACTTTTTCTTTTGCTGGTATGTGAAACTAGGTGGTATAAATTTATCAACAATGTAATTAGCCTAATCAGCATACCATGGAGTACTGCGAGAAGTGTTTATGACATTTAATTGCTCATCAGGAAAGCTATCATCAATAGGTAGTGGGTCATCAAGAACATTTTCTAACCTAGACAAGTTATGCGCAGAGGTTCTCAGCTCCCTTTCTATCAACAATATGCAAATCGAATTCTTGTAGCAGGAGAACCCATCTAATAAGTCTAGGTTTATCATCCTTCTTTTCCATCAGATATTTAATAGCAGCATGATTAGTGTGAATAGTTACTTTAGAGTGAACAATATAAGGTCTGAACTTATCACAAGCAAATACAACTGCTAAGAATTCTTTTTCAGCAGTAGCATAGTTTCTTTGAGCATTGTCTAAAGTCTTACTAGCATAGTGGATAACATTTAATTTCTTATCAACTCTTTGCCCAAGAACATCACCTACAACATAATCACTAGCATCACACATAATTTCAATGGGTAAATTCCAATCAGGTGGCTGAACAATAGGTGCAGAGATCAATGCTTTCTTAAGTATTTCAAATGCTTATACACAATTATCATCAAAGACAAATGGTATATCTTTTTGTAATAAATTAGTCGAGGTCGAGAAATTTTTGAGAAGTCCTTAATGAACCTCCTATAAAATCCGGCGTGACCAAGGAAACTTCTTATACCTTTGATGTCCTTGGGACATGGCATCTTTTCAATAGCCTCAACCTTGGCTTTGTCAACTTCAATACCTCTTTTAGAAACTTTATGCCCCAAGACAATACCTTCATTAACCATAAAGTGGCACTTTTCCCAATTCAAGACAAGATTAGTTTCTTCACATCTCTGCAAAACTTGATCAAGATTGCTCAAGCAATCGTCAAAAGAGGATCCATAGACGGAAAAATCATCCATGAAAACCTCACAAATATTTTCACAAAAGTCAGAGAATATAGCCATCATGCATCTTTGAAAGGTAGCAGGTGCATTACATAAGCCAAAAGGCATACGTCTATAAGCAAAAGTACCAAAAGGGCATGTAAAAGTAGTGTTTGATTGATCTTTAGCCGACACAGGTATTTGAGAGAAACCAGAATAACCATCTAGAAAGAAATAATGTGTATGTTTGCACAATATTTCTAGCATTTGATCAATAAAAGGTAAGGGGTAATGATCTTTCTTAGTAGCTTTATTCAATTTGCGGAAATCAATTACCATCCTATAACCTGTAATAATTCTTTCTTGGGATCAATTCATCTTTATCATTAGGAACAACAGTAACCCCTCCCTTCTTAGGGACACAATGGACATGACTTACCCACTGACTATAAGCAACGGGATAAATTATACTCGCCTCTAGAATCTTTAGTATTTCTTTTCTTGCCACTTCTTTCATCTTAGGATTAAGCCTTTGTTGATGATCACGAACCAGTTTGGCATCTTCTTCCAAATTTATTTTGTGTTGACATAGAGCGGTACTATTGCCCTTAAGATCATCAAGAGTATATCCAATAGCAGCACGGTGCTTCTTCAGAGTTTTCAATAATCTCTCTTCTTCATGCTCTAAAAGGTTAGCACTAATAATAACAGGATATATTTTCTTTTCATCAAGATAAGCATATTTAAGATTATCGAACAGCGGTTTAAGCTCAAACACGGGATCACCCTTGGGTGGAGGAGGATCCCCTAGGATTTCAACAGTGATTGTGTTTCAAAATAGGTTCTGTTTAAAGAATACTTCATCTATTTCCCTTCTTTCATTCATAAACATATCATTTTCATGGTCTAGCAAATAATGTTCTAAAGGATCACTAGGAGGTACGACAATAGAAGCAAGACCAATAATTTCATCCTTACTAGGCAATTCTTCTTCATGGTGTTGTTTACTAAATTTAGAGAAATTAAACTCATGAATCATATCATCCAAGCCAATTGTAACAACATTCTTTTTGCAATCAATCTTAGCATTGACAGTATTCAAGAACGGTCTACCAAATATAATGGGACAAAAGCTATCTTGTGGGGAACCAAGAACAAGAAAATCAGCAGGATATTTAGTTTTCCCACACAAGACTTCAAGATCTCTAACAATTCCCACTGGTGAGATGGTATCTCTATTGGCAAGTTTAATTGTAACATCAATATCTTCTATCTCAGCGGGTGCAATTTCATGGTTAATTTCTTCATACAAGTTAATAGGTATAATGCTAGCACTAGCACCCATATCACATAAGCCATGATAACAATGATCTCCTATTTTAACATAAATAACAGGCACGCCTACCACGGGTCTATGTTTATCTTTAGCGCCAGGTTTAGCAATTCTAGCAGATTCACCACAGAATTGAATAACATGCCCATCAATATTATCAGACAAGAGATCTTTAACAATAGCAATATTAGGTTCTACTTTGACTTGCTCAGGAGGTGTATAAGTTCTAATATTGCTTTTACGAACCAAAGTTGAAGCTTTAGCATGATACTTTATTCTAACAGGGAAAGGTGGTTTCTCAACATAAGAGGTAGGAACACTAGGATTGTTATAAGTGACCGTCTTTTCTTCAACTTTAATAGGTGCAGCTACTTTTACTTTTATGGGAGGTTGATATTTAAACCACTTCTCCTTGGGGAGATCAACATAAGTAGCAAGAGATTCACGAGAAGAAGCTACTATCTCAGAGTCAAGTCCATATTTAGTGCTAAACTTACGGAAAATATCGGTATCCATAAAAGATTTAACAAAATCAAACTTCGATGTCATACCTGACTCCTTACCTTCGTCGAGATCCCAATCTTCAGAGTTGCATTTAATTTTATCCAATAAATTCCATCTGAATTCAATAGTCTTCATCATAAAAGAGCCAACACAAGAAGTATCGTGCATGGTGCGATTGTTTTTAGAAAGCCGAGCATAAAGATTTTGAATAATTATTTCTCTTGGGAGCTCATGATTGGGGCATGAATACAACATTGATTTAAGCCTCCCCCAAGCTTGAGCGATGCTTTCTCTTTCGCGAGGCCAAAAATTATATATATAATTGCGATCACGATGAATAAGATGCATAGGATAATACTTTTGATGAAATTCCAATTTCAGTCTTCTATAGTTCCATGATCTCGTATCATCACATAGCCTATACCATGTCAATGCATCTCCCTTCAAATATAAAGGGAAGACCTTCTTCTTAACAACATCATCGGCTATACCTGCAAGCTTAAATAGTCCACAAACTTCATCCACATATATTAGGTGCTCATTAGGATGCTTTGTTCCATCTCCTACAAAAGGATTAGCTAGCAGTTTTCCATCATACCGAAGGAAATTCAAAGGGAATATTTTCATATTCATTTTTAGTAGGTTCATTAGGTTGAGGAGCAACTCTTTGCTCTCTTTGGTCGGGGTGAAGATACCCGAACAAGCCCCTCAGAGGATTACTTTCCATAGTAACAAGTGACGATGAAATTTCAGCACACTATATAAATTTTTCCTTACCAAATTCCACCTACCAAAGGCGCTTCACTCCACAACAGCGGCGCCGGAAAAGAGTCTTGATGACCCACAAGTATAGCGGATCTATCGTAGTCCTTTCCATAAGTAAGAGTGTCGAACCCAACGAGGAGCGAAGGAAATGATAAGCGGTTTTCGGCAAGGTATTCTCTGCAAATCTGAAACAAGTGGTAACAGATAGTTTTGTGATAAGATAATTTGTGACGAGCAACAAGTAACAAAAGTAAATAAAGTGCAGCAAGGTGGCCCAATCCTTTTTGTAGCAAAGGACAAGCCTGGACAAACTCTTATAATAGGAAAAGCGTCCCGAGGACACATGGGAATATCGTCAAGCTAGTTTTCATCACGTTCATATGATTCGCGTTCAGTACGTAGATAATTTGATATGTGGGTGAACCGGTGCTTGGGTGCTGTTCTTACTTGAACAAGCATCCCACTTATGATTAACCTCTATTGCAAGCATCTGCAATGACAACAAAAGTATTAAGGTAAACCTAACCAAAGCATGAAACATATGGATCCAAATCAGCCCCTTACGAAGCAACGCATAAACTAGGGTTTAAGCTTCTGTCACTCTAACAACCCATCATCTACTTATTACTTCCCAATGCCTTCCTCTAGGCCCAAATAATGGTGAAGTGTTATGTTGTTGACGTTCACATAACACCACTAGAGGATAGACAACATACATCTCATCAAAATATTGAACGAATACCAAATTCACATGACTACTAATAGCAAGACTTCTCCCATGTCCTCAGGAACAAACGTAACTACTCACAAAGCATATTCATGTTCATAATCGGAGGGGTATTAATATGCATATAGGATCTGAACATATGATCTTCCACCAAATAAACCAACTAGCATCAACTACAAGGAGTAATCAACACTACTAGCAACCTACTAGTACCAATCCCGGACTTGGAGACAAGAATTGGATACAAGAGATGAACTAGGGTTTTGAGTGGAGATGGTGCTGGTGAAGATGTTGATGGAGATTGCCCTCTCCCGATGAGAGGAGCGTTGGTGATGACGATTGCGATGATTTCCCCCTCCCGGAGGGAAGTGTCCCCGGCAGAACAGCTCTGCCGGAGCCCTAGATTGGTTCCGCCAAGGTTCCGCCTCGTGGCGGCGGAGTTTCGTCCCGAAAGGTCGCTTCTGATTTTTTTCTCGACGAAAGACCTCATATAGCAGAAGATGGGCGTTGGAGGGCCACCAGGGGGCCCATGAGGTAGGGGGGCACTCCCTAGGAGGGGGGGGGCGCCCCCCACCCTCGTGGACAGGGTGTGGGCCCCCTGGCCTTCATCTTTGGCGAGGATTTTTATTATTATTTATTATAAGATATTCCGTGGAGTTTCGGACTTTTGGAGTTGTGCGTAATAGGTCTCTAATATTTGCTCCTTTTCCAAATTTCAAAATTCCAGCTGCCGGCATTCTCCCTCCTTATGTAAACCTCGTAAAATAAGAGAGAATAGACATAAGTATTGTGACATAACGTGTAATAACATCCCATAATGCAATAAATATCGATATAAAAGCATGATGCAAAATGGACGTATCACTATGATGTTATTTATGTGCAGAAACAGAAGTTCTCGGAATGACCTGAAACTTCACGGAACAACTTTTCGGAAATAATAAAAAAATCATTGCAAAAGATGAAGGCCAGGGGGCCCACCACCTGTCCACGAGGGTGGGGGGCGCGCCCCCTACCTCGTGGGACCCCTGGAGCTCCTCCGACGCCAACTCCAACTCTATATATTTGCTTTCGGGGAGGAAAAAATCAAGGAGAAGAAATCATCACGTTTTAGGATACAGAGCCGTCGCCAATCCCTAAAACCTCTCGGGAGGGCTAATCTGGAGTCCGTTCGGGGCTCCGGAGAGGGGGATTCGTCGTTGTCGTCATCATCAACCATCCTCCATCACCAATTTCATGATGCTCACCGCCGTGCGTGAGTAATTCCATCGTGAAACTTGCTGGGCGGTGATGGGTTGGATGAGATCTATCATGTAATCGAGTTAGTTTTGTTAGGGTTTGATCCCTAGTATCCACTATGTTACGAGATTGATGTTGCTATGACTTTGCTATGCTTAATGCTGGTCACTAGGGCCGAGTGCCATGATTTCAGATCTGAACCTATTATGTTTTCATGAATATATGTGAGTTCTTGGTCCTATCTTGCAAGTCTATAGTCACCTACTATGTGTTATGATCCGGCAACCCAGTGACAATAATCGGGACCACTCCGGTGATGACCATAGTTTGAGGAGTTCATGTATTCACTATGTGCTAATGCTTTGTTCCGGTTCTCTATTAAAAGGAGGCCTTAATATCCCTTAGTTTCCGTTAGGACCCGCTGCCACGGAGGGTAGGACAAAGATGTCATGCAAGTTCTTTTCCATAAGCACGTATGACTATATTCGAATACATGCCTACATTACATTGATGAATTGGAGCTAGTTACGTGTCACCCTATGTTAGGATTGTTACATGATGAACCGCATCCGGCATAATTATCCATCACCGATCCAATGCCTCTGAGCTTTTGATATCTTTGGTATGCGCTTATTTACTTTCCCGTTACTCTGTTACAATCACTACAAAACACCAAAATATTACTTTTGCTTCCGTTACTTTTGTTACCGTTACCACTACTATCATATTACTTTGCTACTAAATACTTTGCTGCAGATATTAAGTTATCCAGGTGTGGTTGAATTGACAACTCAACTGCCAATACTTGAGAATATTCTTTGGCTCCCCTTGTGTCGAATCAATAAATTCGGGTTGAATACTCTACCCTCGAAAGCTGTTGCGATCCCCTACACTTAGGATCGTCTCCAGACGGTGTCCGCGACCGGCTGGTGGATGGCCGCCGTCGATGCCAACTACGACTCTTAGTTGGACCAGATGATCGTTGGCACCACCAACAAGTTCACCGTCCTCAAGAAGCTCGGGGACGACATTGCCGTACTCCTCCAGCCAGCGCGCCCGGGCTCCTCATTTCCTGCCACCCTAATCGGCCTCCATGGCCGGAACCTCTTTCAAGCACTGGTGGCCCTGTGGCTGCCCGCCGATGCCACGAAGAATGTCCACCTGGAGGTCGTGCTTGCCGCGAGGCGCCTCGCCCTGCAAGATTTCGTCGATCTACACATCCACATGTACGAGCAAATCATGTACATAGGTATCTACAAGGCCATTGAGGACGCTACGACGTTGGCCTTCCTCAACCGGATGGAAGCCTTGGATGCCTTTGCTAAGAAGCACCTTGACCTCGCCACAAAAGCCGCCGCTCCTTAGCGATTCGGTGGCGGCGCACTAAGTTGAGGAGGAGGAGGAGGTAAATGCGTTGATGGATGCATCTTTCTTCTTGCCTCCTGTAACCACCACTGGGATCGCATCATCGTGGCCTTAATTCTTATTGTGCTATTGCATTCTCGTTCCAGTCAATACCGACATGTGCGATCCCTTTGCTTAATTTTATGCATCACTGTAACTAGTACTCCATCCATCAATTTATAAGTTGTGCTTACCTTTTCCATCAACTTCATGCAATGCATGGGCATCTTGCTAGAAACACTAGAACATGTCGGACCGCGTGTGACCAAACCCACGATGCGCCAACCTAGCTACTACGTACCCTACTTATCTGGCAGAAATAGCCCCGCCCTAGCGTTTCCAATCTTTATTTCTATCTATTGATCGTGCCAAGGAGCAGAACCAAATGTTACAATTTATACATTTTTCTCTACTCCTACTCCTATAAAAGACTCAGTAGGTGATGGTGGTGTATACGCCATCAAATGCTTCGACCACTAGATGCGCATCTAACGGTACATGAGGTAAGTTGGGGCATTTTTGCAACAATAGCCCACTTCTACGGTCCAATTTGCAGAAAACCCTTATTATCTTGAAAGCAACCACATCCCTCCCTCACCTCATCAAAAGCGATGCGAGAAATATATTTTGAGTGAAAAGTAATATATTAGGAGTATATCAAAACAAGAGTGATTTCTTTCAAGTTATTGAACAAGTACTACTATTCTACTACTTTGGATCCGTCGCAACACACGGGCACATTGCCAGTAAAAGGAAAAGGTCTGCCGCGTTCGCGTCGCACCCCCACACGCCCGGGAATCGGGAGAACTCCACAGCCCGCCCGGCACGCCACATAGCTAGGGAAGGCGTGTTGCCTAGCATTTTCACTTTCATGTGGGACCGCCATTGAGCAAACCGACTATTGGCAAACCGCACCCCGCCCGCCGTTGGGTTGGAAAACAGAAACGAGGGGAAGATCTAGCTGTAGCACGGAAGCCAAGAAATTTAGTGTTTGATGGGGCTCTTTGATAGAGTGTTATTTATTCATAACTAGCAAGATGCCCATGCGTTGCAAGGAAAATCAAGAAGCATTTGTATGAGTAGTTTATGTTGTGGGAGAAAAGGATGAACAAGACAAGGCCTTATTTGGAAATGTGGAGAGGGGTGTGGGTATCTTTTTGCAAAATTGCCATAGTTTCCTTCCTATTCGTCAGATATAAATCGAATGGCCTATATTGCAGGATGGCAGGCACACCATCATCACCAGCTCTGTTTTTATAAGAGTAAGTATAAGTATATACATATAGATATAGATATAGAGAGTAGAGATTTGGGTTTGGCATGAGCTCGTACTGCGGGAGCACCATAAGGCCTGCCGCAGGAGTTACATTTCCCTCTCGGGGCCCACGGGACCGAGCTTCCGTGGCTTAGTGCACCGGCCTATGAGTCAATGACATGTAGACCTTAAATGCGGCTGGCCCACATGTCATTCTCATCGTGGTGGCATCGTTCGCGACTCACTCGTTCGAGATGAACCGGCCTGTGGTGGCGTGGCCGTGGCGAGGGTGACACTGTTGGGCATCGGCGTTCTGGCGTAGATGGCGCGCGGCGGTACTACCTATAGTACATAAGTACTCCGGTAGAGGTTGATGCCCGACATGAAATTTGTCACGGTAATTTGGATGAAAATCCGATGGTGCGGGAGTACGGATCGAGCACGAGGCCGGGCGGAACAAACCGCGTCAATCGGGTGTGGTTGTGGCGAAAGTTGATGGTCACCACCAGTTAATTTGGCACCGCATGTCATGCA